>CM052546.1:55220064-55242966 GCA_028533065.1 Trachops cirrhosus | reverse complement strand
CAGTTCCTCCACTTATGTTGTGGCCGTGGGCAATTATTTCTTCCTCTTTGTGCCTTTGTTCTCACTGATAAAGTGGAGATAGTAATAGGACATCTGGGGTAGGTTTTAAGATTAAACAAGTTAATATAGATACCTCTTGACTTACCATGGGATTACATCCCACGAAACCCATTGTGAGTTGGAAGTATTATAAGTCGAAAGTGTGTTTAACACCCATAATGGACTGAACGTCATAGTTTAGCCCCACCTATCTTGACCGTGCTCAGAACACTTGTGCCAGTCAGCAGTGGGGCAAAGTCATCTCGCTACCACTTGCCGACATCACGAGACAGTACCACATATTATTACCCTGGGAAAAGATAAAAATCCAAAACTCCACATACAGTTTCCACCAAATGCATATTGCTCTCACACCATTAGTTGAGGCGGCGGCAATGTGGTGCCCTCTAGGATGTTAAATTTCATAATAACTTCATATTTCATAGATAATGTTAAATGAATGAATAAATAAGTGAAAAAATGGAGAGATGACTAGATGAATGGATGGCTGGAGGGAGGGAGGGAGGGAGGGCACAAAGGGTGGAAGGATGAATGAATGAAAAAGGATGGATGGAAGAAAGACTGACAAAAGGATGAACAGACAGATGGACTTGTGGATGGATGGAAGAATGGATGCACGGACAGACAGACAGCTGCACTGTTGGGCCCTAGGAGCACATGCACTAGATTAAACCTCTGCTGGTCATTTTCAGCATTGCTTTTCCATTTCCTGACCCACATTAGAGCCCTACCCCACACAGAAACAGCCCGGGAGGAGCAAGGCATGGCACAGCTGATGCCCAGCTGCTCTCAGGGGCACCGGCTGAGCCTTAAATAGTGCCTCCTCCTCGGGAAGAGCCGTTCTGGTGGCGCAGGCACTAGAGGCATTTGGGGCAGGCAGCCGTCACTAACAGATTCATTAAGCTCGCTCCAGAGCAACGATAAAAAATCAATTTAGTTCACCAGGCAGCTTGAATGGGTGCCAGGAGCAGAAGAACCCTCCCGTCCATGAGCTTGGGGCATGCAGAGAGGTGCTGTGGGTTTCGTGGAGCCGGAGAGTGGCAGCACCCCACTGCTGAGGGCCCCCACAGCAACGCTGCTGGAGCTCTGACCAGAGGCCTGGGAGGGGTGGCAACGGGCCCGGGATGGACTCTTGAGCTTCCCAGGCAGTGCTGCTGACACAGCTGACTGGCTGGTACGCTGGCCATGACCTCACTGCTCCCGCTGCGCCGACTCCTTAATTCCTATTTTAACAGGCCCTGAGGGCTGGCTCAGTGCATTGCACTGGGCTAGGGGGTCCGGGGTCTGGGCACAGCCTCTGCCTCGCTGAGCTCCCTGTGTGGCTGGGGAGCAGACCTGGGCCCAGGGCAGGAGGGTGGGTGTGGGCAGATGGATGGGGAGCTATCAGAGAAGAGAAGAGGGGAGAGGGTGGCATTAGGGGTTCAGCAGAAGGGGGCGTTCACATTCATCACCGTCGGGGCAGGAAACAGGTAACACTGCAACTGCAGAGGGGCAACTAAGGGAGCACATTCTGAAGGTAGGAGCAGCAGGTATGGACAGGGTTCCGGGGAGCCTGAAGGTGCTGTGCAGCATCTCTGGGCTAGTAAGAGAGGGGATGGGTTAGAGACCCTACACCCGGAGGGGAGCGCAGGGGGTGCTCCTGGAACCTGAGGACAGGAGTGGCTGCAGGAGGGGGCTGCCCACGTGGGCTTGGCCTGCAGTAGACAATGTGCTGCTGCTAACTTAAGGCTGACCGGGGGAAGGTGTGGGGTTGAAGAGAACAAATAGCTGATCTTCCTTGCCTTCCGCACCTTGAGCCTTTTTGGGTCCTGCATCAGGAAGCCAGGGATGAGGAGCCAGGTGATATGGTCTGTAGAAGTGACATTTGCAGGGCACAGGGCCTGGGGTTCGGTTGGGGAGAAGCTAGAGGGGCGGGCAGAGAGCATACAGTGAGAGCTGCAGAGAATGGTCTGGAACAGCCCGGATGACTCAGTGGGGAGAGGAATCGCTCATCCCAGCCTCCTCAGGGAGGAGGCTCCCTACAGGGCCCTGGCTGTGGCTGGGATCGATGGGCTTGTGGCGCCTGACTGGGAGAGACAGGAAAAAATGGGTGGATAGGAACAGGCAGGAGGTGGAGAGAGGTGGATGGAGAGACAGGGACACGTGGTCGTGGTCGGAGGAACAGAGTGAGGGGTGGAGGGAGTGAGAGGGAGAAAAGCAGGGAGAGAGGCACTAGTGGGGGAAGGGAACAGAGAGGAAAAGAGATTGAATGACACAGAGAGATGAACATACAGACAAAATGACACAGGATGGAGAGAGAAAGAGAGAGAGAGAGATCAGGGGATACAATGTAACTAAAGGACAGAAAAGAAAAGAGAAAGGAGAGAAAAAGAGGGAAAACAAGGAAACAGAGAGAGAAATGGATGAGAGGAAGTGATGAGGATCCAGAGTGCAGCCTCTGGGAGCAAAGGCAAACAGGAAAAGGCAAATGCGATTCAGGAGATTTCAGGAGCCTGGCGGCCAGGGGCAGGGCTGGAGCCGCTGGGCCGGTTCTCTGGGGACTCGGGAGTGCCAGGACCGGGCTGGGCTCCCGGGCTCCCAGTCTGCAGGACCCTAGCATGCCTTTCCAGCCTGTGAAGAGGAGGCAGTGGCGGGCAGGTGTGTGGGTGAACTGAGCTGTGCACAGGAAGCACTTGGTCGGTCACGCTGGTCTCTCAATAAAACGGCAGCAGAAAGACATGTGGACGTGCACGTATGTGTGGGAAGTGGTGGGTGGTCGGGTCCAGGAGACCGTCCCTCACAGCTCTGTCTCGCTCCTCCATCCTGGTCTTGGAGCCGTGAGGGCCACTTCCTGACAGCGACACACACAACACACACACCACACATCACACAACACTCGCATATATACCACGCACATCCCCCCGACACAACACACAGCACACACACAACACACATGTATATACCATGCACATCCCAACCACACACACCACACACCACCCAGCACACAACACAACACACACATACACCACATGCACACACATCATCCTCATCCCAAACACACACACCACACATATATACATAACATATACCACACACATATACACCATACACACATATACGTACCACACACTCACACACACTCACACACACACACACACACACACACACACACACACACACAGCCACCACAGCCCCCAGCGGCACCTCTAGCCCAGCTTCAGCTCGCAGTGAGGCGGCAGACAAGCGTGGAGGGAAGCAGGCTGAGCCTGGACAGCCGGTGGGTGGTGGCAGACAGCCATAGGTCTCTGCTGGAAGGTGCCACCTGACTGATGTTCCTCGAGCCAGCCTCCCCATGTCCCCCACTCCAAGAGGCCAGAGTGGGACCCAGGAGCCTCCATCGACCCAGCACAGAGGAAAAGAGGAAGAAAACAGGGAGTGTGAATCGTGAAAGAGAAAACACTGGTAAGAGAGGAGCCGAGACAGGCCAGGCCCCAGCTGAGTTTGTGACGGAGATGCTGGCAGACATAGCACCCAATGCCAGGAGGCCTGGTGGGGAGGGGCTGGGAGGCTGCCTGGGCTGGGGTCATGCTGGGAGCCCCTGCGGTAGGCAGTGAGAGGTGGAAGGTGGGGGAAACTGAGGCAGGAGGATGGGAAGTGATTCTAATAAGGGCATCTGGCAGGCCAGGGGTTTAACTTCTGCTTCCAGATTTCACTTAATTTACCTCTTGCTTTCTTGGTTACATCAAAAACAAACTTAAAATTAGAACTAGAGAGAGAAAGAATTTCTTAAACACCTACTATGTGTTAGACATTTAATTCACATTGACTCATGGGTTCCTCACAAGAGTAGTGTGTGTGTACTATTACTACTCCCACTTTGCAGATAGGGAAACTGAGGCCAGGAGAAGTGACTCTCCCAGGGAGCAGATGCATCAGGGCTTAGACTCACAACCCTTGGTGTCAGCTCTTCCCCGTACCCCTCTGGGTTGATGGCCCATTGCCCCCCTCTCTGAAATGAGGAGGCCCGTCTGCGGCTGGGTGGAGAGGAGAGAGCTCTCCACCATTCCTCCGAGTCTCCCTCTGCCAAGGAGCTCAGCCAAAATTCCCTGGAATTTGTTGCTTTAAGCTACGCACAGGGGAGATCAGAATCAGACAGGGATGTTTGTAATGGCTTCCAAATGTCTGGCTGCAGCTGCCTCCTTGGCAGGGAGAGACAAGGAGGCCTGGGGATGGGGGAGACCTGCTCCCCGCCTCTCCTCCGCACATGCATTTCAGGGGCGCTGACACTGCTGGAGACCTGGGTGGAGGGATGCGCCCCTCTGGTGTACTAGCTAAGGAGTGAATGAGTGAATGGATGGATGGATGGATGAGTGGATGAGTGGATGGTGCAGGGTGCAACTTTTCTCAGCTGTAAAATGGGGATATTTACACCAGAGTCTTGACTGATCACTCCTCCCTTACATTCTCCAAAGGATTCAGTTGGCACACCCACTTAACAGATAATAAAACCGAGGCACAGAGATGAAGGCCCTGTCCTAAGCGTAAAGCCTTGATGGAGAGAACACTGTGGGTGTTCAGTTGATCTGTTTCAAAGATACATTGAAGAGCGCCTCCTAGGGGCAGGGGTCAGTGCTAAGGGCCACTGAGTTCTCTGTGAGCTGCACAGCTGTGATCTCCATGGAGGCAGACACCCCTGATGAATTACCTCCCCTTCCCAAGACTCCGAGTTTTCTAAAGCTGCGGCTTGAGGGCCCCGACCTCTGGGTTTTTGTGGGAGGCTGGTAGGAGGACGGGTGGGAAAACTTGCCCATCACGGGCAGGCACGCAGTAGGTGGGTTTTAATAACGTCAATTGTGATAATATAAATGATGGCTAATCTTTTTTGACTGTGCCGGGCACAGAGCTCCTCATATGATTTTTTTGTTTTTACCCCATCCTCCTCCCTACGAGGTCCGTTTGATACCTATTTCATAGAGAGAATAAGGAAGCTCTGAGAAGGTAAGTGCCTCGTAAGAGGTCACACAGCTAGGAAATGAGCTGATTTGAGAGACCAGTGTGTCCACCCCTAGGATTTTAGGCTAAGACACGTGTATGAAAACATGCCAATCTGTGCCTGGCACGTAGGCACTTAAAAAAATGCTCGCCTCCTGTTTTTTTCCTCTATCCGGAATTTGCTTTGTTTTTCTGCTCGCACAGAGGGGCTCTGAGGTCAAGGACAGAATGACGTGACTCGGCCGCCTGGCAGCCATTGCTCCTGCACCTAGAGAAGGGGACTCAGAAGTGCTCAAGGCCCCTCCCCCAACAAGATTTCTTCCCACAGAATCGCTGCTAACGTGGGTTAATGATGATTTAATTTACACATGCCCGGTTTTTAGTTTTCTCATTAGAAATATGAAAGAAATTTGCTGTGGAAGAGAGGGAGCGAAGACAACTCAAATTGCCCACAGTTTTCCTATTTGGACAAGACTACAGTTTGGTATTTTATTTTTCCTGCTTGGTACAATCGCCGTCATTAGGAGCAGACAGATTACTCAGCTCTGCATATATTGATTTTTTTCCCTAAAGCCAAGTCTATTGTTTTCCGTTGATGAGACCAGTAAGTACAAAAGAATGAGGAGATAACGCCCTACTTGGGAAGCTGTACCCCGTTAACCTTTTGGCAGTCACTCCTATACATCCATGTGTATCACTCACACACGTGCACCCCCAGATATCTGTTTCTGACATCATTCAGGTCCATTTTGAGTTAGGGTCTCCAACTCGAAGGCCCTGGCAACCCCCGGGAGTGAGTGCGGGGCTAGGTGGGGGCCAAGGAGGCCGGTCCCTAGGTGCCCCCCGACAGGGACAGCTGTGATCACGCTGCCCAGCTGCTGCCCTCAGGAATGCAAACCAAGGGTGACAACGTGTTCCAGTTTTCCACAGAACTCCACAAGTCTCGACTCTTCTACGAAAACTCCCATTAAAAATATAGATTGGCAGCAGGTCCGTTTTAGGCAAGCCTGTGCGGACCAGAGAAGACGCACCGCGGCGTCGCCCTGAGTTTGCCGCCTCTGATTGCGGGGCCCGTGGGCGTCCACCCCCAGGTTCTGTTCAGCGTGCTTACGTGGTTGGCGCGTTCTCCTGGGACTGGGCTATTGCGCCAACTCCCATGCATCTGCTATATGGGTTTTGAATCAGAAGGGCATCTTTTCTCCCTGTTTTCTTCCTCGTCTGTTTCCAACCCCCTCCTGCTGGCTCCTCCCCACCTGGTTCCCCCTCGCTCTCTCCCAACCATTCAATTTTATTAATGGTTGATTTTCTTTGTAAACTGTCTGGAGGCTGCTGCGAGCTCCTGCGGTTGCCAGTGGCTGATCAATATCTTGGCGGAGGGTGGGGGCCAGGGTGTCATTTCATTAGCTAAGTGCCATGTAATCTACTCCGTAAATCCCATAACCTCTTTTCGGAGCTGGCCGGAGACAAGTGAAGATGACGGCTGGCCAAAGACCTAAATCCATGCGCCACCCTGACGGAACCGGGAAGAAATGTTTGGAGACCCCTGTTAAGGTTTGGTCTGGGTGTGTCGGGTGCCCCCTTGTCTCTGTCCCTCCGCCTTCCACTCTGTCTGCAGTCCGTTGAAACCGATCTTCAAAGCTTAGGTAGTTAGAATGTCTCCATCTGTGTAAGAAAGACCCAATCTCATTAAATATCACCGGAACACTGCCCTGGGAGTAGGGTGCTGAGTTCACAAAGGAGGAAACCGAGGCAAGCAAATGCTCTGTGGCATCGCTAAGGCTCTAGCAGGCAGAGCCAAGATTTGAACCCAGGGCTAGCTGACCCCTGGTCCAGGACTCTTCCCACACTGAAGGGGCTCAGGGGCAGCCAGGGAAAGGGGCTTGTGCGAAGCAGCCTGGACCCCTGGCCCAGCCACAGAGGAAGTCTCTGTGGCCTTGTGAATAATTTTCCACATTCCTCTGGTTTCTTTTTATGAAGACTGATGGTCCCAGATGTTGTTCAATTACGGGTATATGGCCACCGCCTGGGCCAGAGAACCCCTCTCCTCTATGACTGGAAGGCATCAGAGTGGCAGAAGAATGCAAATGGCTTTCCTGGAGAAGGAGGCTCTGTGAGAACCTGGGCTCCCTCCACAAGGCAGGTCCCAGCCACAGGGCAGGATTTTCTTGTCATTGGAGGGTCAGCTTCAGCATGGAAAACGGACAGGCACAAGTGAGAGCGATGCGACACCCAGAACATGTGATTTCCTTTGCTTTTCTCATCAGGGCACCTGGGGGCGTGGTTGCAAATTGTAGTGATGTCCCTAGGCAGAATCAGCGGATACTCAGGGGCCTGGGCTACCTGGGATTAGGGGACATGGAAGAGCTGGGGGTCCGAGAGGCTAAGAGAGGGAGGAGGAGAAAGGAGTCCAAGTGGGGAAGAGTCAGAGTCTTGGGGCTGGACAGAGGGGTGTGAGCCCCAACGGCTCCAGTTCCTCACCTGAGAGCTATGGATTCTTCACTTTATCTCTGTAAGCCTCTATTTTCTCACCTGTGAATGGGGCAAAAACGGTACCTGTGCCGTAGAATTATTGCTCAGAGTAAATGAGATGATGCGATTCAAGTGCTTTCCACAGTGCTCAGCACGGATGGTCCTCATCAGATTAGATATTATTTCCAGCCATAAAGGGAGGAAATGAGAACTCCTCAGCAGCTGCCCTGTGCCAGGCGTTGGGCCAGGTCTTTGATGTATTGTCTCACACAATCCTCGCAATGGCCCATTTAAAAGATGAGGACATGGAGGCTCAGGGAAGGGTGAAGTGACTCATTCTATCAAGAGCCCAGGATGGAAGCCAGATGTGTTTGGCCCTTCCAGTTCTATCGCGTGACCCCCTGGGACATTGGTGGGTGTGGCAGGTGGAGAGGGGGAGGCAGTGTTCAGAGCCGAGGGTTCCAGAGGCAGCGTGAGTGGACCCTGAGGTCTGGGGACCCGGAAGAGGAGCCTGGTCCTAGCCCAGATGCTGTGCGTCCCCACCTGGGCTCCTCAACCACTGAGGCAGGGGGCCCAGGTCTCAGGGGCTCCCCAAAGTCAGAAAGGAATTGTGAACCTCCCTGGGGTTGTCTTCTGTGGGAACCGGGGTCTCAACTAACTAGAAGCAGGCTAGACTAGGGCAGAATGCCAGCTCTGACACACTCAGGGTGGCCCGGGGAGAGGCATGTCACCTCTCTGGGCCTTGGGTTCCTGACACGTGGAACGAGAGGCAGGCTATGCAGAGTTGCCGGAGTGATTAAATAAGCAAAAGCAGAAAAGGCTGCCACAGGCTGGTTCCTTTGGACACAGACCCCAAAGCTCCGACATTGAGTACCAGGGACTTACTGGGGGGGGGGTCGTGGGGAAGGGCAGCAGCTGCAAGGGAAGGGAAGTAAGCAGAATGAGGCAGAGAGAAATTGGGGTGTGATCCAGCTCACCAAAGACCTTAGCTGGTCCCCTGGGGAGCTCTAAAGCTGAGATGACTCTTCAAAGTCATCCAGCCCGGAGGCAAGGAAGCCAGGACGCTGTACCCCCCTCATTGACCAGCCACTGGAAGGAGGGCTGACCTTGGACAAGGCAGCTCTCTCCAGCTAAGGACAGGTGCTGGGAGCAGAGGCTCAGCTGGGAGCTGTCAGCACTCTCAGCAGCTGGGGTGAGAGCTAGGCGGCACACCACAGCACCCAGCGAAGAGCCCCTTGACACCCGGCTGGGTATGTGTGCATCAGTTGCCTTTGCCTCTGCCAGGGAGCCTGCTGTTAAGCCACCCAGGGCATCTGGGGTGAAAGGAGGCTGGTTTCCGGGCAAGCAGGGGGAAGGTGTGATGGATGGCCTGGGGAATTCTGCCCTGCCTGTGATGTTTCCTGGGGCTGCGGTCTCAGGTGAGCCCCTTTCATGGTGGAGGGTGGGAAGTGGGGGTGGCAGGGGGTGGTGTGTCTCCTGAATCACACAGCTGGCAGCATCGGGGAGAGCGAGGCAGGGGGCGCCGGTTCCAGGATGGAAGAGAAATGGCCATGCCACCTGAGCAGTCCCCCCCTCCCCTGTCACCCTGCGAGGCTGTGCCTTACAGCCTGCGCTCGACCCTGGAAAAAATTGACTGCCTGTTTCTGCCTGACTGCCCGAGAGTTACAGGCTGCAGGGGTAGGGTGGGGGGACGAGGGGAGCGAGGGGGGCTGCTGCCTCCTCATCAGGATGGATTTTTCTGCTTCTCTGCTTGTAGGAAGAGCAGGAACAGGATACGGGAGGCTGCTCAAGGAGTAATCACTGTTCGGGCGAGGGCATGTCGGGGGCTGGCTCTGTGATGGAGGAAGAGGGGGGAGGGCAGTCGGGGCAGAGAGGGCTCTGGGGAGGCTACGGCGGTGGTTTGTCGGGGAAAGGGGCTGTCCCATCTGTCTGTATTCTGGCACCTTCACCATGCACCCTTCCTCCCTTCTATCCACCCTTCCTTCATCTTCTGATCTTTCCATCTTTCCTTGCTCCCTCCCTCCTTCCTGCCTTCTCTCCTTCCCCTCCATTCATGTATCCACTTGCCCTTTCACTTAATGTACCCCCCAAACCCACCCGTTCTTCACTCTTCAGTCTTTCCTGGCACCCGTATTGACTCAGCACACATTCCTTGGGGACTATGTGACATGCCTGGCCTGGTTCTGGGCACTGTTGATGACCACATTCCAGATTCTACCCTCATGGATTTCACAGTCTGACAGGGCAGCAGATGGGGCACCAGAAAAGGTTCTCATTCTTGCTGGGTCAGAGCTCTTTGAGGGGAACACTCAAGGTGTATTGGCAATGTTGGATATACTTGAGGGGATCAGAGAGGGCTTCCTGGAGGAGGAAAAATGGGAGGTCTGCCTCAAATAGGAAACAGGATGAGGAAAGAGACAGAGGCACGGAGGAGCAGAGAGGGTCTGTGGCTTGGTCATTGTCAGCCTGGCCGGAGGCTGGTGCAGGGTAGTGAGAGGCAGGGGATGGGATGCTGTTTAGCTGGGCCTGGAGAAATGGATTGGGTCTGGATTACCAAAGATCTCGAAATATTTGGACTTAAGTGGGGGTTGTTTATACTTAAGCATGAAGTTCTTTACTACATGAAATCTTATGTGGAATTTCAAACTATGGAAAAAAATAAAAGTTTTACTGGTTTGGCTAAAGCAGAGGAGGTTCCAGAACATTTCCCACTTAAATCTCACACCTTGTCCCCACCATGAGGCCAAAAACACAGGGGCAGAACCTCGGGATTCCACGGAACACAGTTTGAGAACCAAAGGACTGTTATGGGGGCCTTGCCCTGGACTTCGATGAAAGCAACGTACTGCAGAACCCACCTCCTGCATGATAAAGGACCAGAGTCTGGGACACAGCAAAGGCTGTTTTTATTCCAACTCAAGGGTCAAGTCCCAGCTGCTTAGGGAGATGTACAAGGTCATCCAGAATGTTCTACCCCCCTAGGTTCATCCCCATCACTCTCAGCCCCCCACTTTCCAGCTGTACTCAAATTACATGGTTTCTCCAATGTGCGTAATGGAATTTGCCTCTAGCTGGAGCTGCATGTCCCCAGTGTCTTTGCCGGAGCTGCTGCCCGAATCCCAGGCCTTGGCTTAGAGCCCTTTCTCCCACCAAGCCCCCCGCTGGCCTCCTTCCAGCTGGCACGTGGCCTGGCTTCTCTGACCTCCTGGGACTGGCTCTGATTGCTCAGGTCCAGCTCCACCCTGCCCGTAGTCAGTGCTCAGTCCGCCCTTGTCGGATGTACCTGCCAACAAACCAACCAAGACATAAATAGCAGTGTGGACATGCACATAAGCACTCATCTTGGTCTTCCAAGATGAGCAAGTTCATGTGGGGTGAGCAGGGAAGGGACAGGGAGGAAGGGGGCACCCTCCCTTACACACAGTAGGTGCTCAGAAAGTGCTGATTGGGGGGAAACGGTGAGCACACCCTGTCTCTCCAGGAGGTGCTAAAGAGTCATTCTGAGCGGGGTTTCGGAGTGTAAGACAGTGGTTGCGGTGGCCCTCAAACCTCGGGGCACACCGCCACCCACTCCACCTTTGCCCAGCACACGGAAGAGGGTGGAACAGGATATTCTGCCTGGTGTGTCTCGCTGTGGGTCCTCATCCCCACTGTTTACATCATTAATTCATACGGCCCAATTTGCATTTGCATGCCGACTCAATACTTTTTATGATGCAATTACTACTCAGAGATGAATTTTTTATGAGTTTCTTTTTAATGTCTCCAGGGTGCTTTATTCTTGAGGAAATCTCCTTGAGAAAGACAGCAAATTCTTTTACAGGGGGCTTTAAAGCCCTCTGGCCCTCCCAGGCACGGGCTACATGGCACCTCCTTCAGGCAGCCTTCCCTCGCCTCAGTGCACGGACAGCGACCGGTGTGACAGGTAGAAATGTAGCTTGGGGGTTCAGAGAAAAGACAAGAGTTGTCAGCTCCTGCATTCAGATCCCCCCTCCAGCACCTGGGGGCTGTGGAACCTTGAGCAAATCACTAAACTTCTCTGAGCTCCAGCACCTTCGTCTTGTGAACAGGGATCGATAGACACGTGAACACCTACCTCCTGGGCTTGTTTTGTGGAGGGAGGGAGGTCTTGCATGCTGGCAAGGAATTAGCACTCATGAAGTAGCTGCTGTTATTGTTATAATGCACCAGTAAACCAGAAGAGTTGGCATCTGTCCACTTGGATAAGTGAACCTTCCCGGCCTCCACACTTTATTTGGTGGGGAGGGGGAGAAAGGTGCAAGCGATCGTCCTCCCTCAGAGACATGCAAAGCATATCTTTGGAGTTTAATGACCCTGAGCTTCGATATGCAGTCAAATTTTCCTCCTTTCTTTTCCTTCATTGTCATGGTATTGCTCAGTTCTGTCTATTGCAGTAAGGAAGGATGAGAAGGAGACAGGGGAGGGAGCCTCGGGGAAGCAACGTACTCCTTGCAGAGGTTGAGACAGCCTGGGTTTGAACGTGGCCACTGCTGTTGCCTAGAGTTTTCTAGACCTCGGGCTGAGAGGTGTCTTCTTTGCCCTTTATAGACAGACCCCTCCAGGCCCGGAGAGGAGATGGCCCACCGCTCTTCTCAGTGCCTGGGATTCTGTGTGTCTGCCCCTTCACCTGTCTCCGGGCAACTCCTATTCATTCTCAATGTGCCAGCCCAACCGGCCCGTTTTCAGGGGAACTTTCTCTGGGTGCCACAGGCAGCCCAGATTTCCCTGTGGAATACTCACCAAACCACCAAACTTACAGACTTTTTTTCTCTCCCTATACTTACTCTATGCTTTATTCTCTCTCTCCCTCTTTCTCCTCTCTGTATGTGTGTATCTTCCTATCTTAAATTTCCTTCTCATTTTAAGAAAACATCATACATTTTAAAAAGAAACTGCTTAACAGCACAAGAGCTGTCATCTCCTTGCACCCCAGGGGCCCAGCTTTCTCCCCGAGGTATCTGCTGCTCCCAGATCCTCCCAGAATCTCCGAGGGGCCTTCTCTGTAAGTACAACCACATGAAAGCCCAGCCAAGGTTCTTTACAAATGGACACTCTGTAGTCACTCTCTGTGCCTCGGCTTTATTTTTTTTTCCCAAGAGGGTATTCTATGTCACCATACAGAGATGTGCTTTATTGAAGGGCCACATGGTTTGTCATTGTAGGATGAGCTGAACTGCTTTTAATTGACCTATCAGCGGCTCTTTGGTTGTTCCCTAATCTTCATCTATAACTACCTTTTTGATGTCTGTCTTCTCAACTTGACTACAGACTTTGTGAGAACAGAGCGGTTTGTGTCTATTGGTCCATTTCTGCATCTTTAGAGTATAGTGTGGGGACTTTGACATATTGAATGTTCTCAATAAAGTAGCCTTGAATGAACAGAAAGAAGGAAGAAAGGAAGGTGGAAGGAAGATTGGATGGATGGATGGAAGGATGGATAGAATGAAGGATAGATGAATGGATAGACGAGTTAGTTATAAGACTAGGTTCCTGGTTCTCCTACCTCCCTCTTGTGGCCTGAGGGACGTGGCCTCTGACCATCACCCCCAAGAAAAGATCTAGTGGGGAGTCCCTGTCTTCAGGCAAAGCCCACGGTGTCGGTGAGCATTTGCTGTCCTGCTGTTCGGCACTGTGAGCCCCTGGGCAACAGCGGGCTCCCAACCACAGTGCTCTCTCGGATACTCACCATCAGCGGTGGCTCCCCAAGTCCTGCCAGCATTGGGTGGAGTTGCACCATGTTATGGAAGCTTCTATTTCTGCTCCATAAAAACAAAGCAGGAAAGGAAAGCTGGCCCTGCCAGAGACCTATGCGGGCCCCCACAAGTCATCTTTATCCAGGCTAGCTGAGAAAACCCTCCCAAACCTGGCAGTCTCTCCGAGTCTCGGGCCAGTGCCACAGCGCCCCTCCCTCCAGCCAGCCCACAGCCCCATACACAAGGAGGTCTCAGGCTCCAGGGGCCAGCCAGAACCATGCAATGCAGAGCAAGGCCAGCCACTGGCAAAATGAAAAAATACTTTCTACACGAGGAATCAGGATTTTTATGTGTGGTCTTCTCGTTTTCAAACTCTGGAAGCCAATTCAGATACTTCAAACAATGCTGTGTAGGCCATACAGACCTGTGAAGTGCCGGTTTGGGCCAGGAAACCCTGAACGTACCAGAGTCAGCAACCCTGGGAACCATTTGGGTTTCTATGTTCCTTTAGACTGGGGTCCTTTCTGTGCAGCTCTGTACCCAGGAGACCCTGCAGAGCAGGTAAATAAAACAAATGCTGAGTGCTTTCTCTGCTTTTAATTAATGCATTGATTATACAGATATGTATTGATTTCTCAATGTCTATGCCACTCTCTTTTCTTTCGTCTTTCAGCTCAGTAGGATTTTCGTGATTATAATAAGCTCAGCCTCTCATTTCATATTGTATAGGTTCAAATCCTGACTCCGCAACTTGAACAACTGCAGCTGAATGTGCTAGCACTCACTAACCAGAGGAATGGGGACCAGAGCACCTGACTGTATATAAACCTGCTTATGGACAGTGGCGTGCTGGGTAGAGAGAAGGAGGCTTTGATACCACCATTCCTGGTCTCCACCAGGCTCTGCTCAGAATTCAGCTCAGCCCCAAGGCCCGCCAGCCAGCCCCTCACCCTGGCCAGGGCTGCTGTTATGTCAGAAGAGCTAGGCCAAATTCATTAATACAGGAGAGATGGGAACGCCCGGACTTTTCTCCTCTGCCACTCTGTGACCTGAGTCAGGTCTCTTCTCTTCTCTGGTCCTTTGAATCTCCAGGGGCTGAAACTCCATGACCTCTGGGAATCTTTTCAGGCTCAAGTAGTTGATGGCAAATGGCAAAGAGCCTGAAGCATCTTTCCCTTTGCTTCCTCATCTGGACAAGCTAGTGGCAAAAATGCCATCTCTGCTGCCTAATGTGTATCCATCCCTGGCAGAAGAAACCTCAGGACTAGTTTTCTGTTTCCACAATTCATGGTATTGTTCTTGTTCTTGGGTTAACATCAACTGCGTAAACTGAACTCAATGAGAAATACGTGTGGAGTATTTTATATGCACTCTCTGGCTGAATCCTCAGAATAACCCGATGCCTTTCATTTCACAGATAAGGAATGTAAAGCTCAGAGGGGTTGATTAAGTAGCTCAAGGTCATAGTTAGTGCCAGGTTGAAGAGAAGCCACAGTTTGAACCTGGGAACTCCCAGTCCAGCACCTTGGCTCCGGGCCACCAGACAGCCTGCCCTGCAGGTCAGAAAGCAGCTCTTCCCCGCCCTGCCTGCAAGTCCCCCCTCACCTTGGCCACCCGGCATGGAAATGTTCTAAACCCAGACGGCCAAGAAAAGAGAAATAAAACGGGAAGAAAAGGAAAATGAGGAATGCTTTGTTCCTTGAACCATTCTCCATAAACACTGTCTCTGCCAGGTACATGACTTAACTGTGGAGGTGACCCCCGACACCCCCGGCTGCCTGGAGCCCTCCTGGCAGCCGGCTGGTCACATGATGCCCAGACAGCCCTGGTTGCTATTCAAGCGTGTCCATATGAAGCGGCTCCGGCAGCCCAGCTCCCTCGAGGGGGGTGGGCTGGGGCGGGAGTGAGCCTTGGACTCAGCCCCTTGGCCCCATCAGTGTCTGCTCCCCAGGCAAGGATGCCAAAGGCTAGCCTGCTTCTGTGCCCCTTGCCCAGGAAGCAGCAGCTCCGGCAAGATGAAAAGGCCACTGTTGGGCAGCATAGACGTGGGGCTGAGCCTGACTTTCCAGCTCCTTCCTTCCTTCCTCCCTTCCTTCCTCCCTCCCTCCCTCCCTCCCTCCCTCCCTTCCTTCCTTTCTTCCTTCCTTCCTTCCTTCCTTTGATATTCAGTTAGTAAATATAATGTGCCTGCCACCTGGGATGCAGCAGTGAGCAAAATAGATGATACCCGTATGAAACCTCTAGTCTAGCAGGGTAGATAGCCATTAAGCAATTAAATACTCAATTAATTATTCAATGGTAAGGATGATACGTTTTGGAATGGAGGAGTGAAGCATATGATCCCATACAATAGAGGCCCAGCCCTGTCAGACGGCCAATTACAAAACTCAAACGTGCCCACTCTCCATATTGCAAAGCAGACATCTGCAAGCCCTTAGAATTCTACAGGCCTGAAAACAGCAGGGCGTTGGAAGAAACATCAAAGATGGCCTTGATTTTTGGGGCAAAAGGCCATGGAGTGGTGAGGTCAAGGGCTTGGACTTTTGAGCTGGATTTCCAGGTTTGAAATGAGCTCTACTATGAATGGAGAACCTTTGTACAAGTCACCAAAGCGACTGTCCTGGAGAGAATGAGGATAACAGGATTCTAGGGCTATAGGGCTGGGTTAAATGAGATGCTGCCTGAGAACCACTTAGCACATGTTTGTCCCAGAGCTGCAAGACATTAGCATCACCCTCTGTGATGGTTTATCTCTCTCTGTTCAGCATCGGAGGGGAACTACATATCCCAGGAAGACCACTCACAAAGAGCTTGCACTTGAACCCAGGCCTCCAAACTCCCAGCCCAGTGCTTTGCCCAAGTACAGATACCCGATGAAGTAGCCACCCTTCTCCAGTCTCCACCTGCCGTGCTCCAACCTGTCATCATAAACACATCAGAAAGCAAATCCAAGACCTGGTCCCGACACCCGTGTGCCCCGGATGGCTGTACAACTCTCCCCTGGCCACCCTGGCTGGTGGCAGGGGAGAGGGGAGAAAGTACCCAGCACAGCGTTGCTATGGCACAAGCAGGAACTTCTCCTAATTATTTCCCAGCTCCTGGATTCATTAGCGACCCCAGTATTAATTCAGATTGCTACATTTATCCCCATCTGTCCCAGATTCGTCATCAAGACACTGATGATGCTAATGTGGTGGCTTTGAGCTCCGAAGGATCACTGCAGAATTTGAGTTCTTGCTCAGAAGGGGGAAGGACCCCAGCGATTTTTGGTTTAGAATGAGGAAAGCAAGCCCCCCTGCTAAACCCAGGCACACATCCTCTGAGCCCCCAAACCCCCAAACCAGGCAGCGCATGGGCCCATGAGCAGATAACCTTCTACTCTGGCCTCAGCATCAGAGAAATTCCTTTGAAATGACTCTGCAGACTTCCCCACCCACTGAGTTCCCCTCTTTGGCTAACAGATGGGCTCGGCTAACCATTCCCAGCTTTCCGATAAAGCAGTGTCAGGCGGTGAGGCCCCCTCAGAAAGGCATGCTTGGCTAATAAATTCCAAGGCACCCCCGCCATCTGCAGCCTGCCAATCACAGGGGCGCCAGGCACCCCAGGGCTCCCAGCCTGCTGCTGTGAAGGAGTCAGGGTGGGACCTCAGCGGGTAGAGATGCGGCTGCCCTCGCCCACACTCGCCTGCCCCCGCTGCTCTGTCCTGCTCAGCCTGTGACCTGTTCCAGCTGAAACAGACCAGGGCCATTCCTGCTGAGCCCCTGCATCTATTCATGCCATACCCAGCACGCAGGCAGCACCGTGATTCAGAGGCAGACAGTTGGAGCTGCTGCCATATTTTGGCTCAGTGACATTCCACTGCTTAATCCCAAGCCAGTGGCTTCCCCATCAGACCCTTGACTTCCCCATCTATAAAGTGGGGGTTAAAGACATTCCCTCTCTCACAGATTTTGTGCAAGGATGGAAGCAAAATGCATGGCACCACACCTGGTCCGTGGATCTAAGTGGTAGCTACCATCATCATCATCACCATCCTCACTACATTCATGGGGTCATAGTTTTGAAAGTCATTTATCTTGCAACTTGGACTTCATGATTCCTGCTTTGTATGATTTTTGTGTTGAGGGTGTGATAGTTGGTATGTAAATGTGCTAACCTAGCACGTAGTAGGCATTCAGGAAATGTTGGCTGCTTCTGTGAATCTCCAATTCATTCATTCATTCACTCATTCTTTAATTCATACAAAAGACATTCATTAAACCCTGTGCCAACCTCAGGCATGGAGAAACAAAGAACAAAATACACGATTTCTGCTTTGGAGTCACTCACAGTATAGGGGGTAGAGGTCCCAGAGGTTTACCATGTGTTTGGGAAGAGGCCAGGCTTCCCAGGTGAGCCTTCCCCATAATGATAGAGGCAATTTGTAAGCGTATTGCTGGAGCACTTTCTGACTGCTGAGGTTTCCTGAGGCCAGGGGCGTAAAATGCGCAGTGCGTGGTGTGCTGTTGTCTCCTGTCCTGGGCCAAAGCAGACATCGATAACTGAACGCTGCTCTCTGTTGTGTTGCATCAGAGAAAGGTCTCAGACTCTAGAAAGATTCCCTGCTCCTGGCAGTCACAGACAGTTCATTGGAACTGGCACCCAACTGTAAACAAACATCATTCCAGCCTTAGATTCAGGGTCAGCCATGTCCAACTATGTGGGCTCTGTCTGGCCTTCCACTTGTTTTTGTAAATAAAGTTTTATTAGAACACAAACATATCCATTTATTTCCATATTATCTATGACTGGTTTTGCACTACAAGGGCATGTGTAGAGGGCAGGTCAGAGGTGCCAGTGAATTAACGCTCCCAGAAGCAGCTCTGAATTGAGACAGGGTTGACCTGGGATAACCACAGGGTGACCACGCTGCCTCCCAGGAGAACTGAACTCCAGGTACTTGACATGCACAATAAAATCCCTTCCTGTTTCACCTTCTTACTCCTGTTCCTAGCGATCCTGGTCTCAGAATCTACTTCAGGGAGAACCAGACTAAGACACTGTCCTTTCCCTCTGGGCCTCAGCTCTTCTAAGTCTAGAACATGCTGGATGTTTTAAGGGGACTAAATTCATGACTCATCCCGTTGGAATGCTGCAGCAGCTCCTGTGACCATTTCTCCCTGTGCATCTCACACACACATACTTCCTAAGACAGGAAGGCTGTGATCAGGGCACCTGGTCACCACCTGATGTGACCAAATTCCATTCCTGGTATGTCTGCACAAGGTTCTGATAGCCAAGCTCTTAGCCTTGCTTCCCAAAATAGATTTAAATCCTGAAATTCCCTACTTCCCTGTCCAGGGCAGATATCATCAATCAGTCACAGCCTGACTTTCTCTTTGCATATTTGCCAGTAAAGCACTCCAGGTAGGCACTCTCTGTCCATGGATGGGAGCCGGCCCCCGAGATTAAATGCATTGTATGGGGGAATGGCCATGATACAAAGCCGAGTGAAGGGAAGCACAAGGGTAGGGACAGCATGAAAGAGTGCTTCAAAGGAGAAACAAAGCAAGCCCGCACCAATGACAATGTAGGAAAGTGACGTTTCCCAGGGGTGCGTGTGTGTGAGTGTGAGATGGGATTCTACTGTTCTCGGTCTCTGTTGTGTTTCTTCTGAGCTGCATATCCACTTATTTAATGCATATGTTTATTGAGCACTTATTATGTGCCAGGCCTGAGTTAGGATTTCAGTGTTAATCCAGGCAAATACATCATAACCTAATTGAAAAGGTCATTACAGCCCAACGTGATAAGGCAGGGAGGGACAGGAACCAAGAGAGCATTCACAAATTAGGTCTCAGCATGTGCTTCTCCTTCATGATGCTTATCCCAATTACAACGCTGTAGGTATTTATAGACAGCGCTAAATCTGCATTGTTTGTTTTCGGCCACATCCCAGGGCCTGGAACAGTGGCTGACTTAGGGCACGTGTTCACTCAGCATTGCATACTGAGGCAGTTCCACTCTGGTGTCCCTGAGATGTGGGAGGGTGGGCCTGGGGGGTCAGACTGGGAAGAGATGGAAGGTGGCAGTGAAGCTTGTACACTTTGATTTTGTCCTTGGGCTAGTGAGGGAGCTGCTGAAGGTTTTCGATGTCATAAAACAAAGCGAATAGGCTTTGTAGAGAAACCCAAACACAAACCACCTGAGCTGGCACGCAGTTTTCGGCGGCCCTGTTCTGAACAGGACTTCCTTCTCAGTTCCCAAGCAGGCTGCAGTCTCGCGAGCTTTGGCAGGAAGTGCAGGAACCGGCCACGTGGACTTCACCCAGGGACATTGGGGTTGGCCCTCCCGCAGCGTCAGTGTGGAGCACGCGCCTTGTCCTTAATCCGGTGGGTCACATCGATGACTCTTCTTAAAGCATTTGCTACGCACTGGGGTGGAGAAGAGTTTCCAAGGCAGGTGGTGGACGGCGGAGCAGAAAGGGCCGCTTCCTGCCTGTGGTGCTCAGGTGAACGAAACCCTGGAAGCCTCAGGGTCCTCTTCTGGAAAGTGGGCTCGATAATAAGGACCTCCCCAGAGTGGTCGTGAGGAGCGGGGTGTCTGACACACCCTGAGTCCTTGTTATCAAAAGTTAAACTGATGATGACGATGATGATGTCAGAGCTGGCAGAGATCCAGGTTTGCAGGGGAGGAGAGGGAAAGTGAGGATCAGGACTGGAAGTGATTGGCTCAAGGTCACACTGGGAACCCTTAGCAGAGCTGGAATCCCAGGAAAATTCTCAGGAGCCGATTTAGGTGCTTGTTCTTCTTGGGCTGCCATTCTCAAACTGTGTGCTAAGGCACCCTGGGCAGGCTCACAGGACTACTGCAAGATAATCTATTTTTATTTTTATTTTTTCGCAAGATATTTTCATCATCAAGGTAATCAAAGCGATACTTGACATCTCTCGAGCATCACGTGAAGTGCTAGCTCGAGGCCATTCACGGTTCCAGCATCAGAGCACACCTCATTCCTCTGGATGGTGTCATATCGATGTGACCCTGGGTTTTTGGTGGTGGCTGTGATAAAAAAGAAAGGTCTGTGTCAAAAACAATGTGGAAAAGGACACGAGGGTGGCAGAGTCCAATCAAACTTGGAGGTTTCAGAAGCTACGCAGAGCCCAACAGGGGCACGCATTTCAATAGTAAGTAGCTGTGCCTATTTAAAGTTGAAATAAAAATATTCTTCTCTCAACACATGTGGATTTTTTTTGCCAACACCTACTAAGTTGGTTGGACATTAATGCTCAATATGTTTGCACCTAAATACCTAATAAATGGAACCGTGAGGGATTTCTCTTGTTGAAACAATTCTGGATCAGTAAGGGCGCTGTGAACCCAGAAAGTCTGAGAAGCTCTGTTCCATGATATGAGGTCCCTGCTCACAGGGAAGTAGGCAGGCGGCTCTGAGCCTCCAGGCAGGGCTGAGGCATGAGGACAAGGGGTTAAGCCTTGCAAACAAGACAAAGCAGGGACAGGAAGCCCAATCTCTTGGCTGCTGCCAAGTCATTGTTTATTTAGAGCCAGCGGTGTGAGTACATTGGAAACCTTGTCTTCCCAGTTCGGCAGCAAGACGGGGCATTCATTCACTCAGCAAACAGCACGTTCAGTGCTTACTCTGTGTCAGACATTGTGCTGATCGGTGATAAATGAGGCGCAGTCCCTGTCTTCAATGGTAGGAGGGGGAAGAGGAGAGAGTGGATGAGAAGCAGGAAGGAAGATGGCACTGTTCTTGTTTTTACAGATAAAGCTCTGAAACACAGGATCAGAGAGGTTAAGTAAATGACCCAGAGTCACACAGCATAAAGAAGTTAGATCATGACTTACCACCAAGATAATGTCCTACACTACTGTGCATGGTCTGAGAGCTCAAACCCTGGCATGTAAATATAGCATATTTTACCACTTCCAGAGGGCATGGGCAGTGTGTTCCTGGCACAAGGACAGACACGTAGATCAGTGGGACAGAATAGAGAGTCCAGGAAAACTAATCTATGGTCCATTGCTTTGTGAGAAAAATGCCATAACTGTGAAATGGGGAAAATAGTCTTTTTAACAAATGGTGCTGGGGACAAATGGGTATCCACAAGCAAAAGAGCAAAACTTAACTCAAAGTGGGTCATTGGTCTAAATGGAAGACATAAAACTTCTAGAAGAAAATATAGGAATGAGTCTTCATGTCCCTGGATTATTAGGCAATGGTTTCTTAGATAAGATGAAAGCCCAAGAGACAAAGAAAAAAAAAAGGGGACAGGTTCAACCTCAGCAAAATTAGAAACTTTTATGCTGTACATGACACCATAAAGAACGTTAAAAGATGATGATGAAGGTTAACTAGACTTGTTGAGGGGATCACTTCACAACATGTACAAATACTGAATCATTATGTTCTGCACCCGAGACTAATATGATGCTCTATGTCAGCTATACTTCAATGAAAAAGAATTGCAACAGAAAAAAGTAAAAATGTAGCCCACTGAATGGAAGAAATTATTTGCATATTGTATGCCTAATAAGGAACATGTATCTAGAATATAAAAATGCTTAAAATTCAATAATGAAAAGACAAGACACCCAATTAAAAATGAGCAAAGTGTTTGAATAGGCATTTCCCCAAATTATATATGCAAATGGCCAGTAAGAATATGAGAAGAGACTCAGCATTATTAGTCATTAAGAAAATATAAGTCAAACCACTAGGATGGTTATAATTGAAAAGACCATAACAAGTGTTGGTGAAGATGTGGAGAGATTGGAGCCCTCACATACTGCTCTGGGGAATATAAAAGGATGTAAAGACACAGTCCTTTGTGAAGCGGCTGGAAGTTCCTCAAATGTCAAGTTCAGAGATGCCAACGTGACCCACAACTCCACTCCCAGCTGTATGCCCAATGGAAATGGAAATGTATGTCCACACAAAAACCAGTACATGAATGTTCATAGCAGCACTTTCACAAGAGCCAGAACATAAAGACGATTTAAATGGCCATCCACTGATGAACTGATAAACAGTAGGTGGTCTGTCTCTACAATGGGGTGTTATTCAATGATAAAAAGGAAGAGGTGTGGACGGATGTTATGACATGGATGAACTTTCATTATGCTAAGTGAAAGCAGCGAGTCACAGAAGGCCGCATATGGCGTGATTCCACTTCTTTTTTTTAATATATTTTATTGATTGTGCTATTACAGTTGTTCCATTACCTCCCTTCATTCCCCTCCACCCTGCACACCCTCTCCCACCCATATTCCCCCCCTTTAGTTCATGTCCATGTGTCATAATTTCTTTAGTTTTTACACTTCCCATACTATTCTTGCCCTCCCTCTATTTTCTACCTACCATCTATGCTACTTATTCTCTCTACCTTTTCCCCTCTCTTTCCTCCCACTCCCCTGTTGCTAACCCTCCATGTGATCTCCATTTCTGTGGTTCCATTCCTGTTCTAGTTGTTTGCTTAGTTTCTTCTTGTTTTTGTTTTAGGTGCGGTTGTTCATAATTGTGAGTTTGCTGTCATTTTACTATACATGTTTTTTATCTTCTTTTTCTTAGATAAGTCCTTTAACATTTCATAAAATAAGGGCTTGGTGATGATGAACTCCTTTAACTTGACCTTATCTGAGAAGCACTTGATCTGCCCTTCCATTCTAAATGACAGCTTTGCTGGAT
>CM052546.1:54871753-55219564 GCA_028533065.1 Trachops cirrhosus | reverse complement strand
TTCATTTTTACCTTGGCTAATGTAATGATGATGTGCCTTGGCGTGTTCCTCCTTGGGTCTAACTTCTTTGGGACTCTCTGCGCTTCCTGGACTTCCTGGAAGTCTATTTCCTTTGCCAGAATGGGGAAGTTCTCCTTTATTATTCAAATAGGTTTTCCACTTGTTGTTCTTCCTTTTCTCCTTCTGGTCTCCCTATAATTTGGATGTTGGAATGTTTCAAGATGTCCCAGAGGTTCCTAAGCCTCTCTTCATTTTTTTTGAATTCTTATTTCTTCATTCTTTCCTGATTGTATGTTTTTTTCTTCCTTCTGTCCACTCCATTGATGTGAGACCCATCTTTCATTCCATCACTATTGGTTCCCTGTACATTTTTCTTCATTTCACTTATTATAGCCTTCATTTTTTTCATCTAGTTTGCAACCAAAATCAACCAATTCTGTGAGTATCCTGATCACCAGTGCTTTGAACTGTGCATCTGATAGGTTGACTATCTCTCAGTTGCTTAAAAGGATGGGTTCTGGGGCTTTCAGTTGTTCTTCTGTTTGAGCCAGCTCTCTCTCTTTTTTTTTTCATCTGGTCCCACCTGTTAAGTATGAGGGGTGGAGCCTTGGGTGTTCACCAGGGTGGGGCACCCCAGTTGCTGGGTTGTGATGTTGTATGTGGGGGTGGGGTCCGAGAAGGAACAATGGCGCTTGCTCTGCTCTCCGTCAGACCTCAGTCCCTTCTGCCACTTCCCCCGAGCAAACTGGGCCCCTCTGGTGCCAGTTCCCATGTGGGTGGGCTTGTGCATCCCGTGGGACTTTCCTTTTCAATCAGTGCCCCAAGGCTCTATTTCCCAGCGCTGGGACCCTGGGTGGCTTGCAGTGCCTTGCTTCACAATCGCTGCCTTGCCAGGTCTGCTGGTTGCCACCTCTTGGCTGGGGTGAACGTGTCTAATTTAACTCTTTGGGTGCCTGACTTCCATACAGTTTAATTTTCTGTCAGTTCTGGTTGTTATTCTGTTTCTAAATTGTTGTTGTTTCTATCTTGGTTGTGCGAGGAGGCACAGTATGTCTACCTATGTCTCCATCTTGGCTGGAAGTCCTGATCCCACTTCTATGAAATGTTCGGAATGGGGGAATCTATAGAAACAGAACATGGATTGGTGTTTGCCAGGGGCTGGTGTCGGGGTAAGTGGGGAGTGATGGATCATGGGTATGAAGTTTATTTTTGGGTAGTACAATGCTCTGCAGTTAGATGTGCGTGCTGATTGCACCACCCTGAGAATATGCTAAAACCATTGAGTTGTACACTTCATGTGGGTGCATTTTGTGGGATTTTCACTGTACCTCAATACAGTTCTTTAAAAATAAAAAGTGTGTGTTGGGGTGGCGAGGCGGCTGGACCTGCAGCTGTGGAGAGATGCAGGAGCTAGAATTCAGGAGCCCGGAGTTTGCTATGGAGGGCTATGGGGAGCTATCGCAGCTTTTTGGCAGGAAGACACAAGATTAGGGAGCAGGGAAGAGGCTGCTGCAGAAACCTAGGGCAGATGTCCACACCTGATTGAGGATGGTGTGGGAGGAGGGGGCGGAGGCAGTGAGCCGGTTTGAGTGAGCTGTAGCTGTCATAATCGACGGGACTCGGTCTCGGATTGAGTGGAGGAGGGTGAGGAAGGGAACCTGCCCAGAACGGATACTCAGTGAACGCCTGCAGCAGAAATGAATGAATGGATACGGCTCCCCATGGGTCTCCCCGTGGTTCTAGATCTTGATTAAATTCCTGAGAAACCTCCCTAAAATAGTATCAGCTTCAAGGTCTGGATCCCATCAGCATCCCCCAACCTTGTCCTTCACTCCCCTTTCAAGTGGAGAAAGAGGCTGAAAACTAGGATTTATTGGGACCTACGGGAAGGTGCGCCCCGCTGGGATGGTATCCTTCTTTGCCTCCCATTGCAGCCTTGCCTAAGCGGGGCAGGCAGTAGGTGCTCAGTAAGTGCGCATTGCTCGTGCGAGTGAGTGGGACAGCATGTCATGTCGAATGTCCTTAACAATATATGAAGTTGATACAATAACCACCATTTTGACAATGGAGAAACTGAGGCATAAAGAGGTTCAATGACCTTCCCAAGGGCCTGAAGTGGTGACTTCGGGACTCGGGACTGACAAAGGCAAGTTGGCTATGGGCTGGATTTTTGGTCTGGGTCCCAAACTCGTAGACCGTTCATTCATTATCCATTGAGTCACTCAGTTTAATACCATTTAAACTCAGAGATGCTCTTGGTGCCCTGCCCATCCCTTCTTGGCTTTCCCTACCCAGAACATTCCAAGCCAACTGCCAGCTACCAGCATATGTGTCTCTTTGCCCAAGGGCACTGGAGCTTTCTGCAGCCTTGAATCTTACAGAGTGGAACTTTCTGGGCGTGAATGGTGCCACCCCTTCCCCACAACCTAGGAGCAGCCTGCAACCCACAACCTGGGAGCTGGTGCACACATTTTCCATCTCCCTCCTTGACTCAGCTCCTCACTATGTCCCAGAGGTCCCTGGGTGGGGATTAGGTTCCAGTGACCCCCGGTGTAACCCCATAGTGGTATCCTTCCATCCTTCTCACTTCCCCAGCCCCACACGGTGCCTCTGGAACTACGGTCCGCACACTCTGTAGTCCTCCCCTCTGGCTGTTTCTGGGGGATCCCAAACTCAGACAGGTACTTCCTCCATGCCAGGCTCCAGCAGATAGGGTGGTGAGCAAGTTGGTGAGGTTCAGTCCCCTTTGGGCTCCCTGGCTCGTGGAGGGACAATCCTAACACATGGTGGTAGGTTCACCCGCTGTCCCCAACCCAACGCAGCTCCTGAGGCTCTGCTGTCCTGAAACCAGCGTCTTCCAGCTTCTCCTCTTCCTGGCCCATGTTGCCTAAACCTAACTGATCCTGCTGAACTCCAAGCTTCCCAGGGGCAGCCTCACCTCTGGCTTTTGTCAACTTTACCAGGACAAACGTAGTAGTTCCCACAACTGATAGAAGCTGGCACAGAAACTGGGCAACACCCAGAGCCCAGCGACGGGCGGCAGCAAGACCCTCCTCTGCTCCTCACGCCCTGGCTCCAGGCTGAAGTAATTCAGTTATTTGCGGCCGGTACCTGGAGGTGGCAGTAACATATAATCACAAATATAAACAGTTTTATATGGTAATTATGAATTCTGCCTATTTTTTTATCAGTGCAACCCAGACCCAAGATTATTTTCTGCTTGATAAAATTCTAATTTGGATCCATCCTTCCCTCCCCTCCACCCAACTTCGGGAGGATTATGATGGGGCTTTGGGCGATGGTTTGGGCTGTGACAGGATCGGGGCCTCTATTTCAGGTCTCACATTGTACTTCAGGGACTGGACTGACTTCGGTTCACTGCTGACGCTTCATCCCATGTTCGGTTGGATGTCCAAGTGGTGAGAACCCACCATCCCCAGCCAGCGCCCCAGCCCAGGCCGCCCCCACGTCTCGTCTGGGTTTCTCCCCTGGTTACCTGGGGTCATCCTTTTGGCTGAGCCAAAGTTGCACTTTCCAAAATCGTGAATCTTTCTGCCTAATTGCTCCTCCCCCAGTGCCCAGTCTTGCTGAATGGCACCACTATCATCCAAGGCCACCCTGGGAGTTACTGTGTATTCCAAACTGAGCTTATCCCATCTGTGTCCCAACTCCCCCAGGAACAGCCACAGTCTCCATCTACTCCGCTGCAACCTGGTTCCGAGCCCCCTTCTCTCACCTGGGTGGTCACCCACTTCTTGGTCTCCTGCCTTCTCTACTCCCAACTGACCAACCACTCTCCACCCAGAGGCCAGAGTGATCTTTAATCGGGAAACAAATCATGCAATGCCTTTCCATTGTTCTTGGGAAAAATATCCAAATTCTTTGCCATGACCCCACATGGCCTGGCCACGGCCTCCATCACCACCTCTGGTCCTGGACCAGCCTCGCTTTCACTCATCGCACACACTCCAGACCTGCCGGTCTCCCTCGAGTTTCTCGGGCGGGATAAACTCCTTCCCGCCTCAGGGTCTTTGCTGCTGCTGGCCCCTTGGCCTCCAGCGCTGCCCCCGTGCGTCTTGGTGGAGGCAACTCCTACTTCTCATTCGTGCCTTAGCCCAGACATCAGTCCCTGGAACAACTTTCTTTGACCACCCTTGCCCACGTGAAGTTGTCCCCAGCTCATCCCATCCCGTCACTTTGCTTTGTTTTCTTTGTAGCCCTGATCTGAAATTAGTGTACACGTGCATGTACTGAGCTCCTTACCACCTGTCTCCTCCTGATGGAATGCACACC
The DNA here is from genome assembly GCA_028533065.1 of Trachops cirrhosus. NCBI lineage: Eukaryota > Metazoa > Chordata > Mammalia > Chiroptera > Phyllostomidae > Trachops > Trachops cirrhosus. Next base: position 55,215,271 of record CM052546.1, on the reverse strand, counting down.
CCATGAGGGCAGGGACTCGGGTGTGTTCCGGACTCATCTCTAGGGCCTCACAGAGGACTTGGCACATAGTAGGTGCTCAGTAAACAATTGCCAAGTGAGTGAACAGCGTCTTCCATGGTGCCTTGCGAAGCCTTTCAAGACACCATGCCAGGCTTCCTTAATCCCGTGACTACAATTATCTATTTATGAGCAATTGAAAAGTTCCCTATAATAGTAACTGGAGCTTAACAGACAAATAAACTAAACACCATTAAGGACGTTTTGTGGCCACTGGGGTGGATCAAGTGAGCTAATCGCCCAACTCCCAGCAATTAAGTCAATTAACTATTTAGACATATGCTGAGCCATTTCCCGGCTTGAGTTTCCTGGGGGCATCTGTGACGTTTGTGCCACTTATTTATGGCGTAAGCTTCTGGTCCACCGGTGCCAACCAAGATGACTGGGAAAGCACGGTGCGGCTGGTTAAGCCCGCAGAAAGTCAGCGCTGCAGGAAAGACGCCATACTCTGCTCGTCTTCCTCCACAGGCCGTTTTCAGTCCCTCCCTTCCTGTGCGCAGGAAGATGGGAGGTACAGCTGTTTCTTGTCTCGACTCATTCACTTAGCCTGTTTGGGGCCGTCTTAACAGCGGCATGAGTCACCAAGGGAAAGAAGAAAGGAGAGAAGTGAGTAAAGAGAGTGGGGGTATCTCCTTGGGACCCAGTCTCAGTCCTGGGTTCAAATCCTACTCCTACTCAGTGGCTGAGGTGAAATTTCCTCATCTGGGGGCTAGAGAATTACAGATGCTGTGACATGGGGAAATGTTAACTTTGTGGTACTAATTATGAAAAGGCTGACAGGAAGCAGGTAGAAGGAGCACAGAGAGAGGAGTCAGACATACCTGGGTGGAATCCCAGTTCTCCCCAGCATTTTATTGCTGGATGCAACTAACTTCACCACCTTGAGCCTCAGCATGCTCATCTGAAAAATGGGACTAATAATACCAGAGGGAGTCTTAAGGTCAGGTGGGCCTGACACTTAGCCCTGGCCTGTGGCCCCCCAACCCCACCTGATTCTTCCTTGGCATTTGAAGAAAAAGAAAGGGAAGGGACCTGCCCTAGGTTATAGTGGAAGTTATGGAGAGGGGGCCCAGGTTCTAATTCTGATTTTCAAGCCCTTTGCACCTGGCCTTGCTCAGGCACTTTGCTATCATGAAAAACAAGTTGTCCTTTCAAGGAGAGAGATGTTCCTGCAGATAATTAGCAAGTATTGATTGGATATTTTCTTCCCCCCCGCCCCAGGACTGCATAAAGTCTTTCACAGATATTATGTAACTTCAACCTTCCAAAGAAATTCAATGAGGTGTATTTTATGGATGAAGAAAGGACTCAGAAAGGGTGGGTAAGGCACCCCAGGTAACACAGCCAGGAAGTGGTACAGTCCGGATTTGAACCAAGTGAAGTTCAAGTCCGATGCTCTCACCTGCTGTGCTCCCCCTGCCCGTGGCTGGCGCACTGTGATTTTCTCTACATGGTACTCCAGTTTGCAAGGAATGAAAGCATCCCAGTTTCAAGATAAAAGTGGCTTTTGGAGAGGGGCCTTTCCCACCCTCCCCGTGCCCCCAGCCCCAGCTGTCTCCTTCCTCCTCTCCTTCTCTTCCTCCCACCCTGCAGGCTTCCAGAAGGCAGCAGGTCGTTGGCTAAGGATGGAAAACAGCCTGATGGACCAGGCTCCTGGGACGGAGACTGAACTTCCACATCAGAGACGTCCCCACGCACTAGTCCAGGAAGCCACGCTGGAGCTGCCAACATCCTGGGCTTTCAGGCTCTGCTCAGCAACATCCCTGCATGGGATTTTGGAAAGCACGGGAGAGATATCCCTGCAGTGAAAACGTCGCTCTGATTTTCTGAGCCCACGGCAGCAGGGATGCCCAAGACAGTTTCTTCCTGGCAACGGTCAACATCAGCGATGCCAGAAAGTGGAAGGAACAGATCGCCAGCTGAGAGCGTTGTCAGGTTCCAGCACAGGCTGAGTCCCCGGTTTCTGGCTACCCGTTCACGCTGACAGCGGGGAAGGATGGAGGGCCGTTTCCCCCTCCTCCTCTGGACAGTGCTTTATGGTTTGCAAAACTTCTTATGGGATGCAATATTATTTATTGGGTATGGTCATAACAATAATCACACATGTGCATAGGTATATTCGTCACAGACGTGTACATAGTTATGTACCTGCTGCTATATCTGCCTATATCAGGCACAGTCTTCCTCTCTCTGGCTTGTAAATTAACAAGCCTGAAAACGAGCAGGCATGGGCTAACAGGGAGAAGGACAAGATATTAGGACAGTGATGATTAAACTTGGGTGCCTGCAAGAATGACCTGGGAACCATATGAAGAATGGAGACTGCTGGCCCCAGCCCTAGAGCTTTCGATGCAGAAGGTCTGGGTCGAGCTCTGGGAATCTAGATATTAAAAAAGCCACTGAACTGTGTACTTTACACCAAGTTAATTTTATGCTATGCAAATTTCACCTCCATTAAAAAAAAATCTAGGCCCAGTGAATCTTGTGCCACAGACTAGAGTGGAAGGGCCTACCTGAAGCTTCTTGGAGATTTCCAGAAGGGAGAGGCAGGGAAGGGCATTCCAGGCATGGAGAACAGCATGGGAAAAGTTCAGAGCAAGAGACAGTGTGGAAATGTGGAGACCCATGGCAACTGGTGGCAGGGGAAGGGAGGGCCAGGACACAGAGGCCTTGCTGGCCAGGCTGAGACCCTGCTGGTCCCCATGATGGCCTCGCCAGTCCCTGAAGTGTGTTTGATTGGGTTGTTCTTAGAAACGATCCCAGGCTGACCCATGGGACCTGGACAGGGTGGGCAGACGTACAAGGCATAAAAGCCAACTCCAGTGGAACAGAAAGTCACACGTTAATGTGGAGATCCACAGAGTAAAAAGAGAACACCTCCCTAAATCACAGGCTTTTTGAGGCCTTCGTAATAGACATACTTGCCTTAGTTCCCTAAGTTAGTCCATGATGGAGAAATTCCTTGTTCCTCCTAACAATGGGTATAGTCCCATAATACTGTGTATATTAAATGGTCTCATTCTTTTTAAGGGCTGCATAGTATTCTGTTATATGGATCTATTAGGTTGAAATTGTATAGATGTCACCATTTTTACTTACAAAAATAGCCCTTTTGGTTTACTGACCTCTTTCCTTCTTGATGGGTGATTAGCTTGTTTCCAGTTTTCTTCTCTGTTAGTTGGAGCAGCGTCCCAGTGGTCCTCCTTGACAATGTATCTCTAAGCCCCTGCGTGGCTCTAAGGGAGAATCCTGAAAATAGAATTACTGGGTCAAAGGCCAGACGTATTTAACATCGTGATGGGTACTGCTAGGTGTTCTTTAAGAAAACAACATATCACCTGTTTACAACCCCAGGGAGAGAAAACTGATACAAGCAGCCTATTCAAACTGTATCTCTCAACACTCACTGAAGATGCTACATAATAAACATCCACAAAATCTCAAGGCGAACAGCAGAAAGTATTTACTCTCATGCGCTATAAAGATTGTACCCAGTGTTTAAGAGTGCCTATTTTTGCAGCATCATTGCAAGCAGTGTGCGTTATCATTAAAGAGAAATGTGCTGATTTGACCATTTAAACCTGTTTTTGTTCCCGTAAATTGCATTTCTCTTATTTCGAGTGAAGGTTAGCTTGTGTTATGTGCTTATTTGGCCACTGCTTTGCCTTCCTTGATTAATTTCACATTCGTGTACTTTTTTAAAAAATTGCTTTTGCTCTTTGTCTTCTTAATAATATCCAAGAACTCTTTATATAACACGTCTATTAACCTTTTGCCTGGCGTGTATGAAGCAAATAATTTTTCCCAATGTCTAATGTCTTTTGTTTTTTAAACCTGTAAATATTTTCATTTTGTGGAGTTTAATCAATCCATGTTTTATTTTATAGCTTATTACTTTGTTTTCATACTTAGAAGCATCTTCACTGCTTAAAGTGATAAATTGCCAACCCACTTTTTTTTAAATCTGGGGGTTCATAGAGTTCTATGTTTTACTGTGAACTCCAGTCCATGGGGAATCGTTCTTGCTGAATGGCTGTGAAGGGACAATTTAACTCTATTTTATTCTCTCATGGTTAAGCAATTGTCCCAGTGCTATTTGTGGAATAATCTTTTCCCAAGTGAGTTGAAATGCTACCTTTATTACAAGCAGATTTTTATAAATCCTCGGGCCTGTTTCTAGACTGCCTTCTTTTAAAAATTAATAAGCAGAAACACCTCTAGACCTTCTCTGGATTACATTTTCTTGGTCTCTGCTCTGCTGAGGTCTTCCTCATGTTTCAACCATCCATCCATCTGTCCGTCCGTCTAGACACTCATTCATTCATTCATGTGCTCATTTGTTCACTTTTACTCCTATACATTAGTTCCAAACAGTAATGTTTGTGTCTCATAGGATTAATGACACAAAATCAGCTCAGGTATGTTTTCTGTACCAAGCACTGGGCTGTGCAGATCCCAGCTCCATTTCATTGACTCTTCCCACTACCACTGCAAAATAGAAACTAGTTTTAGCCTCAGGGTTACAATGAGGAAACTGAGGCTTAGAGAGGCTAATTAGCTAGTCCAAAGTCCCCCAGGTAGTAAACTCCAGAGGATAAACTCAATCCCAGGTCAGCTTAATGCTGGTTTTAACTCTAACGCTGCTTCTTCCTTTGTATAATAATAGCTCACATTTACTGAGCATCTACCCTGTGCTGGAAATCATTCTATGTGGTGAATACAGACAGAGTCTGCCTCTGGATCCCAAAGGCGGTGGCAGTCTGAGGGTGGAGGCAGATTATAGCCACCCAGTAGGACCAAGGCTGAAAGAAGATGGTCAAGTACAAACCTTGGTCTCTGCGGGGGAGGGTTTCCCTCGCAAAGCAAAGGCTTCCAGTTCTGGAAAGACGACTTTGTTATCTGCCTGGCAAATTAAAAAGCCCGTTTACAGGTGAGATTAGAAGCCACAGAGCCAGGATTTTCAGGACCTGTCTCCCATCCGTTTGCACTTTGGATGTGGCTACCACGCCGAGGATGAAGGGCCCTGGACAGCCTTGATGGGAGAGTGTACAGGCAACAAGAAAAGATGAAAAAAAAAATCAACACCCTTCAAATCGGCCTTCTGGGCCCCATAGCTTCTGAAAACCTCGCCATCTGTCCACATAAGCATGTTCCAAAGTTTTAAGCACCTCTTCTCATGAAGTCTGTTAAAGTTAACCTGGCCTCGTAATATATGGAGGAAATCTGCTATAAATAGAGGTAAATAGAGATTGTAAAGATAAATAACAATACCCACATGTGAGCACTGATAATGTACTCTATTTATGGCCCAACTCAAAGAAGGGATGGCCGACAGTGCCGTGTCTTTAATGACTTACTTTTGCCTTGGCAGCCTGTGCTCCCTGTTAGGGCGCTAAAGATTCAGAGACACAAAAAGCTTACAGATAATTAAATATTGATTTTTGTTTTCTAATCCTATATAAAAATTGTTCTGGGTCTCCCAATGGTGGTGTTATCTCACCGGGACATGGGGAGAGGGGAGGGTGCCTGTTAACCCTCGGCACCCCCATTGCATTGAGTAACACAGTGTCCCTTAGATGAGGGGGAATGTCCGGGGTTGGCTTCATGGGCATGTGACCTCTGCAGTCACACAAGGCCCTGCTGCATTCAGAAGGGCCCTGAATTGGGTTCAATCCTCTGATTCCTACTGATCAATCCTACTGATCTTCCCTTGAAGTATTTTGATATTTCTGCACAAGGGGGTCATTGTGTACTGGCCCCGCAATTATGCAGCTAATGCTGGAGGCTAGTCCAGGTGAGAAACTGGGGCGGCCAGTTCTGCACTCTCGGAGACCCTACCGCTGCCCAGCACACTGTCTTCTTCTCCTGCCCTGAATCTTACCAGGCGTGCCAGAAACCTCAGATCTGGGAAGAGGGCCAGAGAGGAATTTGTGATGAGAACAATTTTCCCCCCACTCTCTGCTTCCTTTTCTCTCTCTATCTCTCTCTTTCTCAAAAAAGCATACTTCATTGTCATTTTGTGTCTGGAGTGCGGTGTGGGACATCTGGCAATGTGGCAGGGTTTCTGGCTGAGTGGCTGGCTGGTTGGGAGGGGTGTGGCATCCACGGCCAAGCCAGGCCATGGGCCCCCACAGCTGACAGCGGCTGAGAGGAGAGAGACACGTCCAGAGAGCTGGATCCCGCTGTGAGTTTGCTGCGTGGACTTGGGCAAGTGAAAAACCCTCCTACACCTCAGTTTTCTCATCTGCAAAATAGAAGTATTCATTCTGGCCCCTTTGCCTGCAACCCCTCTCCCAGCAAGATGAGGATCTGCAAAATACTGAGAATGATAGCTAACGCTTACCTATGGCTTGCATGCATCAGGCACTTGAAGTAAGTTCTTTACAGATGCTAACTAACGCCTGCTTACTAAAAACTTTGCATATTCTAATTCATTTAAACCTTACAATAACAGCATGAGGCAGATAATATTATGATGATTCCCAGTTGACAGATGGGGAAGTTTAGGTACAGAGAGGTTAAATAAGTCAGCTGAGCTTGTACAGCCAGTAGATAGCAGAGCAGGAGTTTGAACCGTGCACTCTGGCTGCAGAGTCCTTGCTCCTAAGCTCTGCACAGGACGGTCTGGTTCTTTCGATGCTTCCTACTGCAGGAAGCGCTGACTAGGGGCCTGCAGGCCAAAAGTGGCCCACAGAACATTCTCGATCAATATTTCTACACAGTGCCAGCCTGTACTGCATTTGAATAATTTGCCAATATTGACAAAGAATCTCAAGATTTCTGCACTAAAATGTAGCTTTTTAGCATCTCTTAGGTACAGTGGTAGTGCTGGGCTATCTACATGGACAAAATCTTCCATCTGCCACAATCCCTGCCACTCCCTATTGTCCTCTTGACCCTAATGCTCGGAGTCTATTTCCCCATTATTTTAGTGTGTCTATCCATTGCCCACATATCACCTGCCTAGCCCCTGGGGAATCTCAGTGTTTGGCCCCTCCCCTGGGTTATAAGGGTCTGCATGTGGAGGCCAGAAGCTCTACTCCTGTGACTTTATAGCCAATGCCCCCTCTGTGGGTGGCACCAGAAGTAGAAGGAACAATTAATTTGATTGGTGGAGGCAGTGGGACAAGGGAGTCAGAGGTGGGTCGAGCCCCTGAAGCGAGCCTGGTGCCCTGAGGTTCCTTTAAGCTTTGGGATTCCATGGTCCTCGATTTTAGTAATTCTGTACAACTGAGATCGAAGGCTACCAAATTTGAGGAAAAAAAGATATAATTCTGAGATTCTGAGATTTTATAATCCCAGTATTTTTAAATTCTAAGACCTCCAAATTCTAGCATTCCGTGCCTCCAAAATTCAAAAGCTTTATTGCCAAGGACTCTGTGATCCTAAGAATCTCATGATTGAAGTTTACTCATTTCCTAGAAATATAATACCACAAAGGAAGATTGCTAAAATTCTCTGGCTCTCTGGTGCTCAGATCTCATGACTTGGTAATTACCAGCTCGGTAAGGTCAGAGAGGAGCTAGTCAACAGTTTACTGAATGATAGACACAAATAAGGCCTTCTGGTTGCAGTTCTGTTATATGGGGCTGAGGGCTAGAATTTTCCCTTGACCACTTAATCTGATGTGACTGTTTCTTCATCCCCTCCCCCCAAAATCCAGTGTCACCAAAGTGGAGATGTGGAAGGCTGTGTCTCACTTTCAGAAAGCCAGTATGTAGACATCCAGAGCTAAGAAACATACTTCAGGGATGTTTATTTATTGGGCAAGTGTGGTAGGCCCACCCAGTTCCACCCTGTATACGTCATCAGGCTGTATTGAATGAGTGACAACCTGTGACGAATGGACAGTCGGAGGAGATTAAAGGCTGTTTGACCTCGGGACAGGGAATGTGGTGGACTGGTTTTAGGTGAGAGGATTAGAGAGAACAAACTTAACTGCTTCAGCTTCGAGAAAGAAGCTTATTAGCACAACCCTGGAAATGTCATGGTACCCATGAGTCAGACCAACGGGGGCTATGTTTTCAGGTCAGTCTGAACTCAGAGACTCTTCCCAATGCCTTTAGACCTGGCATGGACGCACCACAGAGGCAGCTGGCTGGGAGCAGTGTGCCAGGCTGGAAAGAGAGAAAATGACAGGGCCAGAGTGAGCATAAAAGGAACCATTTCAGGGTACTGAGAAAAAGATATTTTGCACAATGCATTGGAAGGAACAAATCTCATCAGCTATGTCATTGCAAAAATCTCAATACTCTGTGCCAACTCATGGCAATTACAGCTATAAACAGGGAAATTTCTCTGCAAGAAAAAAAAAAAGTGGTTCTGACACCAGAATGCCACAGCCAACACAGAAAACCTGAGTCAGGACCAGAGGTCCCTGCAATTCTTTGCTTAGAGGACTGCCCTGTGCATTGCAGGGTGTCGAGCAAACTACCTGAATCCCTTGTCTTCAGCCACGAGATGCTCGTAGTACTCCAACCCTCAGTTTTGGCAACCGAAAGTGTCTTCAGTCATTGCCACATGTGGAGCTCAGGGGAAAGATTCTGGATTACTCCAGAATATTGCCCGTGACTCTGAGCTACATCCGGATTTCCATCAATGCCTTCATGTGGACATAATTGGCAATTCATGTCAGAATTCCACTGTGTGCCCCTTGGAGTTTGTTGGGTGTAATTAGGCTGAAATTATCAGTAACATTTTCCTCCTAGGGAGCAGATTCAGCCACTCTCAAAGAATTCTTTGTGGTGACTTCATTAAGTCTCAGTTAAGAGATTTCTCTTGGTGTTACAGCAGATTCAAGTAAGCAAAGTGGGCTCTTTTGGCAAAAAGAAATATAAGGCTACCTGTGTGGGAGACTGCATTTGCTGGATGGAGTTCTCCCTGAAGATTCTACGTGGCAAGACAGTAAGTAGAATGCCTGAGCTATAATTAGCATTCAACAAGCAGGGGACACATTAACAACTCATTTTCATGGATCACATCTCAGTGATGGGATTTACCCTCCAAGGCAAGGTTAGAAAACAGATACCACTTTACCTGCCAATTCTGGGCCACAAATAGTGCTGTCCTGAAGGGAGGTGTTAAGAAGTATTCTGAGGGTGTGTCTGTGCTCAGGAGAAATGCCATTGGCTGGGGATGTCTGCTTTGGGAAGGGGAGGGGCTCTGGGCAACTTAGAGGCCAGGACTTCACCCCTTCCTGACCAGCAGGAAGTCAGAAAGATTGTTCCAGCTATCACGTGGATTAGAAAGAACAAGAACCAAAGTAAGAAACAGACACCATACCTGGTATTCTAACAGAGAATTTACTATAGGGAATTAGTTGATCTGCTATTGACAAAGGGGAAAGGCAAAAGTGGTTGGGGGTGGAGGGTACTGAGGAAAGGTCTATCAGCTTTGGACTCAGGGAGCAAAGGGGAAAGTTGGAGGGAAGAAAGAAAACTTGGACAAGGGACCAGAACCCTGCTGGTTCTCAGGAGCTCTGGGAGGGACCATTCAGAGCTTGGGTGCCGACTTTTGGAGAGGAGCTGCCTGAGAGGATATGAAAAAGTTCGTTATTATGTGTGAAACCAACTGCCACTGCTGGGATGAAGAACGACTACTTCCAACACGCTGACAAAAACTGTCAGCAAACAGGAGAAGCATCCCCTCCCCTGGCCTCCCTCTTTGTCTCCTGCTAGCGCCCTCTATGGACAGAGGCTAACATAGGCCCAGAGGGCAAAACAGAAATGCACAGTGCAGAAAAATCCCAGCTGCGTCACAGGAAGGGAGAGGGTGGAAGGGCAGGTTTGGAGCAGCGAGACACCAGTTTACAAGCTGGTACAATCGGTCAGACATGAAAGACTCACTAAGCGACATGTCCAGAGCTGGACAAGGTTCCTCCCACCTTCTAATCCTGGTGCCCTGTCTCTGCTGGTTTTTGTCGTAACTAACACTCAGTATCCCCAGCACGCTTTCCTGTCACTTAGAATCACTCCTTTATCTCCGTTTGCTAGAAATAGGTGTCTGAGCAATAGCTTCTTCCTGCCTCACGTGCAGGGATTTTCCCACCACTCCTGGGATCACCACTGCCTTGGGTCGAGATGTATCGATACTTTCCAAGTTGCTTGAAGGACCTAATGAAAATTGTAGGGGTTGGAATGGGGGGAATTCATGAAGGGAAGTAACTCCACCCCAGCATCTCTTGAAGCATCAGGAGATCCTGCTTCTTCTGATCATCTTCCCAGGCTGCTCAGACCTCAGGGGTGTCATGGATCACATGACCACGCCTCTTTCTGTTGGCAAGAGGCATGCCTCTCCCAAGGAAGAAGACTTCTCTTTCTGTCACATCTCAGGGGCCATGGAGAAATCAGGCCATTCCGCTCAGGCACTGGGCAAAACTCCTCGTGCACAAGCTACACTCTCTTCCAGAACCTGCACGCACATTATGCAGAAACATTAAATATTTTACCCAGGGGGAAAAAATAGAGATTCCTTGCAAAGTAAGTTTTCTTCTCCTCTGTAGGGCTTCGCTGAACCCTCCTCTCCCTTTTGTGAAGGCAGAGATCGTGAAAACCCTGAGAATAAAAGTGGGACTTGATTTTATGCTAATATATGTAAAGAACGTGACTATGGAGTCATAGGTAACACAATGAACTTAACTTCTTTTCTTCCTTTTTATTGAATTATAATGACTAGTTTCCATAGCAATTACTGCATCACCTTGTACATTACCGGGAAAATCTACTGCACTTTTTCCCAACCACCCTGTAAACATTTTTTTTCAATGTTCTAGCGGAAAACACCAAGCCCTCTCGGCTTGGCAGCAATGGGAAGCGTATTTCAGGAGGTTAATAAAGCCGACTGGGTTGTTTTTATTTTCTAAGTTCGGCTGTTGGTTTTCCATCTTCGCCCTCCTCAGCTACTTGTCAGGCAGACAAAGAGGGAAGGAGGCGAGCAGGAGAGAATGGAGGTGATGGGGAGGGACGGGGAGGTGCGTGGGGTCAGGAGGGACTGGGAATTAGCGTGCCTCAAGAGTCCCCGTGTGATTCTGGGATGGCTCCATCCCCTTGGATGGCCAGCCTCTCTTCTGACGTGGGGCTTGCAGAACGGGGTTGTTTCTGAGCTTACAGAAGATCAGCCACGGGACACACTCAGAGATGTCTCTTTGGTAGCCTTGGCACTGTGTGTCTGAGACCCTACCTGTTTCCGGGCCCCCATGGGGACTTGCAGAGATGGGAGTCTACATATCCCATCCATTCAAAGCCTCCATTCCCACCAGTGGCTTCCTCTTGTGAGCTTTTCATCTTGGCTACCCACATTGTATTTCATTTCCAGAACGGCCGCTGCAGCCGATGGCTGTTTGCAGACTCCTCTTTCCAGCTGGGAGATGAGGAAGTGACACCTAGGGAAGAATGAATTGGCTGCAGCCTCTGCTGTGAATGATTTAGGGGTGTGGCCAGGGCTATCCCCCCAGCTCTGGGATGCCTGCCTTGTCCCACTGCACCCTGCTGAAGGTCAGCAAAGAGGCCTTTGTCACGGGCTCTGGTAGACTAAAAGACCCTGTGCTGGGCTGTGGAGACCCCATCTGATGCGTTCAGAGCTCCCAACCTGATTGAGAAGCAGTGGCCACGTTGGGAGCACTCAGCATCTGTATTTCATGTGATAAGGGGCCCACGCTCATTGTCAGGAGAGAGCCATACCTAAACATGGTGGCGGCTGGAGACTTGGACCCTGAAGTCCGGCTGCTTGGGTTCCAGTCTCCCAGATCTGCTTCTCCCACAATGTGTCTGGGAATAAGTGATAGCTCTGCCTCAGTTTCCTCATCTCTAAAATGGGGCAGAATCCACCTGAGAGGTGCAGATCAGAGGAGATGAGGCTGGGAAAGTGCTCACGCCTACAAGGTGACTTGTTCCCAGTGGGCACACAGGGGCTCACCTGTACCTGTGGTGTGACAGTGAATGAGTGCGTTAACATCTCAGAGCCCTGATTTTCCCAGTTGTAAAATGAGAAGTGTCTGCTGGGTGGTCCTGAAAGTTCTTCCTAGCTCCGAATCTCAAGGATTTTTGGATTCTAGCAGTGTAGCTGGAGGGAGGGAAGGAGAATGAGAGAGAGAGAATGTAAGAGCAGATGCCTTAAGTAGAAGGAAAAATTCCCTGAGTGACAAGAAGCTCTGAGTTCACCAAAACGCTTAACCAAGATAAGAAGGATGAAACCGATGTTGGAAAGATTATTATGAGATTAATAAAAGTGATTCAGGGATTAAAACTTCTCAAAAGAGATAGTGAAGAGACCGCCAATGGGAAAATCCTCCTTCACCCTCTGTGCTCAGCCTCTCTCCTTGATTTGTGAGTCCTCGGTCGTGCAGCCAGCTAACAAAATGCTCTCAGCGGATGCTCAAATGTGATCCTGGCTTCGGCTCATCTTAGACATCGGGGAAGGTCCCCTGTGTCCCCTTTCCCAATATAGATATGAGTACAGTTGTCTCTCGGTCTCTGTGGGGGATTAATTCCAGGACCTCTGCAGATACCAAAATCCTCGGATGCTCATGGTGTAGTGTTTTCGTAAACCCATGCGCACCCTCCCATATACTTTAAATCACCTCTAGATTACTTACAATACCTAGTACAATGTATTTATAAGTGCTAGGTAAACAGTTGTCACACTGGGCTGCTTAGGGAATAATGACAAGGAAAAGTCTGTGCGTGTTCAGTACAGATGCAGCCACCGCAGGCCCGAGTGCAGAGTGCACTTCAGCAAAAATGGAACTTTTTTTTGGAATATGTTTGGTCCAGGGTTGGTTGGATCTGCAGGTGTGGATCCCATGAACACACACACACACACACACACGCACACACACAAAATCAGATGACTGGGGTTCTTCCTGGGAATGTCGGGCAGGTTAAGGTATGCCTGGAGGGCCTGGTGAGCAAGGCTGCCCTCCGAGCACAGGACCCCCCGGTGGAGACACCGGTGCATCAGACATCATATGGGAGCCGGAGGAACATGGTGGGGTAGGGGGTTACTTAAGAACTGAGAGGTCCTGGTAAATGTCAACCTGCTCTCAGAGCCTCAACTTTTTTACCTGTAAAGTGGGGACAAGGGTTCATCTCCCACATACACACAGGGCTGAAAGATGTGATGGATGGGGAAGCCCTCGGCAAAGGAATTGTTGGGATAGCTTGGCGAAGTGCTTCCCAGTGCCCTCCCCGGAAGATTCTGGGCTTCTGTGTGGCTCTAGGATAACAAACAGAAACCCGACTGACTGTGCCTCCTCCATCAGCAACCGGCTCTGACAGAGGTGGTGTAGCCGGTTCCAGCGTTCCGGGCAGTCACAGCTCAGGTCCCACTCTGACTCCGTCCTTTACTAGCGGTGTGATCTCCGTTTCATCTTCTGGAAAATGGTAGTGATTTCACCATCTCATGGGTTAGCTATGAGGGTAATGGAAAATAATACAGGTGCATAACCAAGGATGGTGCTTGGCATACGGGCACATTAAAAAAAAGTTGACCCCCTCCCCCATCTTCAACCTTACCCTTATATTATTGAAAGGCCTTTGCCCGTTCACCTGTGCCTTCTGCATTGGACTCAACCTCCAGAGTGGACAGAGGAGCCAGCCACCGAGATGGCCCCCAAATACACCCACCTCCTGGTACTCACACCCCTTCAGGCCATACCAGGAGTGGGCGGTGTGGCCAATAGACTATGGTGGGTATGAGGCATCTCACTTCTGAGATTCAGTTATAAGAAGACTGCAGTTCCCATCTTAGCTGTTCTCTCTCTCTTCCCCTCATTCTGGGAAAAGCCATATGATGAGCAGCTCTGTGGAGAGACCCACAAGGTGAGTAATGGAAGCCTCCAGCCGAGACCCACTGGGATGAACTTGGACCCTCCAGCCCTTGCCAAGTCTTCGGAGACTGCAGCCTTGGCCGACAGTTTGACGACAACCTCCTGAGAAACTCCGAGCCAGAACTGCCCAGCTAAGCCCCTCAAGAATCCCGACCCACAGAAACTGAGACAATAAAGGCTTCTGGTTCTCCGTTGCTAAGTGTTGGGATAACTTGCTCTGCGGTGGTAGATAATGAATATAGGTGATGTGGCTGGCGTAAGATCAGCCTTTCTGGAGTGGATGTTAATAAAACCACTATACTACGAATGACAAATGTGATTTCATGGTTTATTTCACAAAGATAATGTCAGCTACAATCACCTCCCCACTCGACCCTGAAGGCCTTTGTCTTGTTTCTGGGATTTGCTCAGCAGTGAATGCTAAGTTCCACTTGACAGACCAGCACACTGAGGCCCAGCCATGTAAAATGGCTCGCTCAAAGTCATGTGGCAAGTCACATGCAAAGCTGAGTATAAAAATCAGGTGTCCTCACATGCATTTGTGCATGCCTTCATTCACTGAGGAGGTATTTACTGAGTTGCTACTATGTGCTGGCTCTGTATTGGCTGCTCTCCCAATGGTTCAGCCTCAGGCCAGCTTGACTTGTGGGGCACATGGGGAAAGATGCGCCCCAACTTCAGGACCAGTTGTATGTCCCTGGCTATGTTCCAGTGGCAGGAGATAAAGGCTTCTTACGGAGGAGGAGGGAAAGAATTCATCAGACCCACAGGATCTGCCACGCTCCCCCAGTGGCTGAAAGCCTGGGTGTGCTAACTCAGGGTTGGACAAAGAAACTCAGTCTGGGAACCCTCCTAGCCCGGAAGAGCCAGGTCCCCCACATCCACTCAGATGACTCCCCAAGCCTCCCAGCCCTGGAGAGCCGTGGCCACAGCGGCCTTTGCTGGGGACACAGGGATGGCCATCACATTGCTGCTGCTGACAGCTTCCCAGCAGGCGGGTGGAACAATTTCACCAGCTCAGACACCAGGAAAGATCCCAGCAAGGTAGAGGATGGAGGGGCAGGAGCTGGGATGGCTGCAGTCACAGCTGCAGTGACAGGTTAGTATGCTCCAGGTGGGCTTCCAGCCCAGGGCAGAGCAGTTGATGCTGGGAGCTGATTGCTGCCAGCGGGGCTGGGTGGGCTGGGGAAATAAACACCCAGGGATCATACAGTTGGGGGGTGGGGGAGGGAGTTGATTGGGAGATGGGGGCACCTCTGCCCTCTGCCCAGGGTGTAAAAGCCATCTGGTGGGGCAGGTGGGCGGGCTTGGCTGTTGGTGTCTCAGGCTGCTAGTGGCTGTGTGCTCCCTGCATGGGCAGGCTGAATGCAGGGTCCCCAGGTCCCTCCTCACAGAGCAGTGAGGGAAGCATCCCCTTAGAGGTGAGCTTCTGGACCTCGGTGCCAATGACATTTGGGGCTACATCATTTTCCGTGGTGGGGTCTGTCTTGTACATTATGGAATGTTTAGTGGTACTCTGACAGGCATGGCTTGGTTGAATATCATCCCGCAAAGTGAAAAGTTGCCAGTTCAATTCCCGGTCAGGGCATATACCTGGGTTGTGGGCCTAGTCCCTGATGCTTCTCTCACACATTGATGTTTCTCTCCTTCTCTCTCTCCCTTCCTTCCTCTTTCTCTAAAAATAAATAAATAAAATCTTTTTTAAAATGTTCAGTGGCTTCTCTGGCCTCTGCCCATTGTATGCCAGCAGCCCCTCACCCCCACCCCGAGAGTTGTGAAAACCAAAAATGTCTCCTAGTGTTCCCAGGGGGCAAAGTCACTCCTGGTTAAGAACAGCTTTCTGCCCCTGGGCCCCTGTCTGCACCCCACCCCACTGCCCCGATTACCCTGCTTTATGCTTCTTCAGGGTGGTAAACCCTGCAAGTCTCCACAAGCAGACTAAAAACCTGCTGCTTCCTCTACACCTCTTCATACCCCTCAATGTTTATGATTCCCAGCTTGGTTTTTGGGGTGTCCTGCTCTAGACTGTTCACTCAGTGCCTTGTATGCAGCGGGCTCTCAGTAATTGTTTTTCAAATGAATGAATGGATGGATGAGTTTCTCCTGGCCTACCTCAGGCAGAATACTCTGAGCCTGGGGACCTGTGGGCTGCAATCTGAGCAAGCTCAAGCTGGCTGATGGCAGAGAAGGTGCTGGGGGCTGAGGTGCTGCAGCAGGGGTGGGGGAGGGGCAGGGCTCTCTGGGATATACCTTGTCCTGGGAAGAGAGAAGGAATAAAGGGTGGCCTTTGGCCTCCATTCTTTCCTATTGCTCCAGCCTCCACACTGGCCTCCCTGCCTCCAGCCTCTTTCCCTCGTATTGGTCTTCATCTCAGCAGCCAGAGCCAGATGGAGACAGGCCAACCCAATCACAGCAGGGTCTCATGGACAAACCTTCTCTGGCTCCCAGTAGACTAAAGATCAGAGTCCCTTCTCTGTTTTGGAAATGCTTCATATTCTGATCCAGGCCAATCTAAAATAATCAACATGAGGACCGTAACTAAAGGATGTAAAGGAAGTAATCCATGTAACAGCATGTGACATGTGGTCAGGTCTCAGTAAACATAAACTGTCGCACAGCGATTTTGATTGGGTGCAGCAGTGCGCTGCCCGTGGCACACTCAGGGAAGGACACAGCACATGAAACTCTCAGCTTCCAGTGTCAGACTGGCTTGAATTTGAGCCCCACCTTTGTTGTGTGATGTCAGCCAGGTTACTCAACCTCTCTGAACTTTAAGTATGACTTTTCAATAATGGGGGTAAGAAAACTGACTTTCCACAAAATGATCTATTTCAGGTAACCATGGTGTGGGGTGTACAGTAAGCACTCACCACTTACCAGGACAAGAACTCAATGAATTAATGAATCCTTACTACACCCCGACCAGGCTGACACTGTTGCTGTCTCAATGTGAAGGCAGGAAACTGAGGCTGGGGGGTTGGAGGGACTTGTGTGAGACATGCTGGCCCTGGCCTTGACCCTGGGCCCCCTGGGTCCTCAGTCTGCACCTTCAGAAGTCAGTGCCTTGAGGCCCCAGGGAAAGCTGGGCACCTGGAACGTGATCCCCAGGGCTGTCCTGGAACTTTGAGTTAAGCCAGCCAAAGTAACTTAGTGAATGAAAAACTTCGGGGTCCCCTCCAGGCCTCTGGTGTTCGCAGCTCGTGTCTGAGCAAAGCGGAGTCAGGCAGCAAAGGAGAAGCTGCTCCCGAGACAGCTGAGGTGTGGGAAAAACAAAGTCCCTGCCAACCACTTGGAGGTCCCTGGGCCTGCTGTCCCCTGAGACGGAGCAAATGTGCCTGGAAAGGGCTGCCGGGCCGGAGCCCTGCCACTTGGAGGGAGATGTGGGGGTGGCAAGGGAGAGCCAGACACGCTGGCTGCTGAATTTGCTCGTCTTTTCAGAAGGTCGGCAGGAGGGCCCTTCTGCACCTGGCCTCTGTTGGCAGCCAAGGTCACCGAGTTGGTGGCCATGTCCAGCGTCTCCCTGCAAGACAGGACTGGGGAGGGGAAAACAACACATACAGTTGGTGCTGTGTCCAGGAATCTTTGGGGGGTGATTCATGGTTATTACAACTTCAAAGAATGGCCATCTGCCAGTGATTCTGCTGTGGAAGTTACAAGCCCAGGGGAGCCCCCAGTCCAAGTGTTTGCTAGTGCTCGCTAGGTACCAGGCACAAATGGCCGGCCTCACAGCAATGGAGTTGTTGCTGGCATTATTCTGCTTCGCAGACACGGATGTCTCAGAGATGGGCTGGGGTTTCTTGTTGCATGAACAGGCTCCAAAACCCTCCTGAACTCAAATTCAAAGAGGTGAACTGAGTTGCAAAGAGCCAGCCAGTGGGTGAGAAATTGCCTTTCCTACATTCCTCCATTTTTCCCTCCACCAAATGGGTATATTACTAATACTCATGGTTTGCTGATGGTGTTCACAAAGATAATGCATATATAATGGTTAGCAATGCTCCAGGCATACAGCGAGTCCTCAGCAAATGCCAGCAGTTGTTATTATTCCTGTTTTCATCAGCTGTGACTAAAGAAACACAAATACGAGTAAGGGCTCTTCCAGAACTAAATTGTGAATACAATTTGTTCACTCATTTAGGCAGTAAATATTTATTGAGCAATAGCTGTGGGCTAGATTCTGTCCTAAGATGTAGGTTTGCAAAAATGAACAAGGCATAAAATAGTCTTAGTGAGTTTGAGCAATGAATTGCAAAATAGATTAATAAACTAGTGGATGAAGTACTAGGCAGGTACAGAACAGGTGCTGTGGGGTGAGTGACAGGAAGCTTGGCTTCAGAAAGTTAAGGAGTGCATCTCAAAGGAAGTGGCATACTTGAGACCTGGAGGGTGAGTAGGGGTAACACTGGTAGAAATCAAGTGTGTGTGTGTAAGTGTGTGTGGGGGGGACAGGTCTCAGCATTCCAGGATGAGGAACAGCATGTGCAAAGGTCCTGAGGTAGTCAGTCAACAAAGGGCAAAAGAATCAAACTAAGAAAGCTGAAAGGTAGACAAGGATTCAGTCCTTCAGTGTCATCTCCCACCCCTTGCCCCACCCCAAACCTCTCTTTCTGGCATCCGTGGAGGAGGTCTCCATCCTCCCATACCCAGGGCATCTCCCCACCCCACTGCTTGTCCTGTCTGCAGGTCAGTATCAGCTTCATAACCACACATCTGTGTCCCTGGCCAGAATGGGACCAACTTAAGGGCAGAGATGGAAGTCATGTATCTTCATGAATTAAACTCCATCCCTAGGCCAATGTCATCGTAGCTAATTAAAACTACATGTTCGGGTGAATGAGTGAGTGAATAAATGAATGAAAGACTAAATGGCCTCTTGCAGATACCTGGGATTAAATGTCATCAGCACATCTGCACAGATGTTCTATTATAAAAACGGTAAATGGACATCATAAGGATTAAAAATAGAGCTAAGAAAAAAATAAAAACATCGTGTTCCTATTTTCCAAAGATTGCATTGTTAATACCTTAGTGTTTCTTCTCCCATCTATGATTTTCTTTTATTTTTTTTTACCAAAATGAAATCTCCGTACCCACCAAGCTTTGTAACCTGCGTTTTCAGTTACCCATCTCCACATTTCCATGTCCTCTTGTCTAATAACTAGTCTCTATTTAAGCTCCCCTCCCCAGCCTTTCATGCAGACACCCCTTTTAGCTGGTTCTGCGGAGTGCCCCTCCTCCTGGGTTAGCCTGGTGGCTTCCTTGCGGTATCGTTTCGCCTGTTCCCCTCTCCCCTGTATTTTGTAGACTGGACATTGGTTCTAAAGGCTGAATGGATTCAAGGTAGCCTCTTGTGACTAGAGCCCGTCAGGAGAGCATCGTCTTTTTCCTGTCATATCTCATCAGGAGACCTGGGATTTCTGCATGACCCCCTTTAATGATATTTAGTGAGACCCGCCATGTGTTAGGGTGATGAGTGCGTCATCCCTGTTACGGACTCTGTAGTTCCTCTTGAGACGACGAAATGACGCGCCAACAGAGGTCCAAATCCCCCTTGACCATACACCTAATGGCTTTAACACCAAATAATTTTGCCTGAATCGGTTATCTTACGGGGGGCTGACTGAAGACTGGTTTCCTAATTCTGCACCATTCCTTCCTCATTATCCACTAGCATCCTCCAGGTGAGTGGGTCTTCCCTCCTCCCCTGGGCTAGTGGCTATTCTAAAATACAGTCTGAACTGCCTGCCTCTTATCCACTTTAAGTGATCTCATTTCAGCCACCTGTGCTGTATTATTTAACCTGAAGTATTTGCATGTGCCCGGGAGTGGGGCTTCCTGGTAGGGTTCTCGTGGTGATTTTTCAGACAATTGCTCTAGGGAGGATCTAAACAAGGAGTGATGGCAGTGCAGAATCAGAGATCTCAGGACCTCTAAAGGTCACTTGAAGACTGTTGGCCGATGTGAAAATGTCCTGTAGACCAGCCCTTCTCACAGTGCAACGCATGCGTGGATCATCATCTGGAGCCCAGTAGACTGTAGATGCTGATTCTGTGTACCTAGGCGTCCCGGGATCTTCATTTCCAGCTAGACCCCCACCGGAAGAGGCAAAGAAGGCTCCTCTCCCACAGGTTTCAGGGGGAGCACAGCTTTGCTGACGCCCTACTCTCAGACTTCTAGCCTCCAGAGCCGTGTGACATGAGTGGCTTTGTTTTCCTGAGCCATTTGAACAAAGGTGCTGTACTGATGCATATCGTCTCTGTAGAGTGACCAGTTGTCCTGGGGGCCTGGAATGTCCCCAGCTCTAGCACTGGGAAAGCCCTCAGTGTTGTGTCAGCCTGGGATGGTGGGTCACTCAACGATTAAATATTTCAGTATGTATATCCCGCGTGCAAGGACATTCTTGCACATACTGCAGTATAATGATCAAAATCGGGTCGTTTACCATTGATACCAGAGGCCAGCTGGTACCACAGACCTGATGCGAGTTCTATCCATTGCCCCAGTCATGTGCTGTGTAACTACTTCCGTATCCCCTCCTCCCAGGCTAGACCCAATCCAGGTTCATACATTGCATTTAGATGTCATGCTTCTTGAGTTTCTTTCAGAACAGTTTTTCAGTCTGTTTTCTCTTATGACCTAAGTAAAGGATTACAGACCACTGGCTAAAATAAGAATCTGTCCTTGACACTCAACAAATAGATACAATAAATGGTAGAAGAGAAGATGCAGCGATTCTCAGCCCTGGGCAGTCAACTATAAATGTGGAGAAATAACGGGGTTAGAACAGAGCATTTGGAAACCATTGTGACATCAGTAGATTCAGGCAGCTGTCTTTCATAAACGCTGAAAGTCAGGATTAGGACTAACCACTTTGAAGTCGACCAGGCGGAGGTTTTGGTCGGGAGCCCGGGCCACATTGGAAGTGATTTGCTTTTCCCGGTTTTGCACCATGGGAACCTCAGCTCCTTAGGGAGCAGGTTGCTGTTTTGCTCATTGCTATAGCCCCAGCACCTCACCAAGGCCCCCAGACACAGCAGGCGCTCAGCAAATACCTGCAAACAGAATGAGTGAATGGACAGGGAGGTGTCATTCTGGCAGGGGCTGGCTAGGGAAAAATGCATTCTGTTGGATCGACTCCCCTTCCTCACAAATGCTTGTGATTTCTTCCATACCGGGTTCCAGAGCAGAAATGGTGGTGGGTGTCCACTCTTAAATGTTAACAGTGTAATAAACATGAATCACCAAAGAGTGCTTTTAAAATAAGGTTAATGGAGCTGCGTTTATTCCATTTTGTTGCATGGTTAACTAGATCTAAAATAATTACTAGCTCCGTGTTTATGGCCCCCTTTTAAGGTTATTTTTATGTAGCCGTAAGAGGTGAAGGTTTTTGTTTTCCTTCTTGGTTTTATAGGCCAAGATGGAGTAGAATGTTCAGTAAAGGCCAGCTAAAGAGGGGTGGCCATCCCAGGGGACAATTCCCCCGTGCCTCTCATCTGAGGGGGCCACCCATCCTAAACTGTATCATCCCTTCCACATCCCACACAAGCCCAGATATAGGAGCCAATTATGGCCCGAGTGTGTTTGGGAAAAGCAGGGGACGCTGATCTGACACTTGTCACTTCCCCCGCCAACATTATTGTTACTCATTTGAAATCAGGGGCCATGCCAGCCCATCCCCCCTCCTTTTTCTCTGCAGTGTGTAGAGCTGAGTGCTTAATCGACATTTGCATAAAATGCCATAAATCATAGAATCTTAAAGCTGCAAGAAAGCTCAGAGGTCAACCAGTTCTCTAAGCAATGAACAGGGAAGCCTGAACTGCGAGGGAAGCAAAGGAGGCAGGCAGAGAAGAGACGGTGTCTGACTGAGTGCCAAGCACGGTGCTGTGTCCTTGTCAGACACTGCTCATTTATATTCAAGTCACTCTGCACAGCCATGGGGGTGGCTCCCACTTGACAGACGAGAAAAGCAAGGCACAGAGACACAGAGTCATGGCTGGCCTGGGCTCCCCAGCTGGGCTTCTCGGATGGGTCTGAGCTGCCCCACCCCAGGCTTCGTGGTCTGTCCACAGGACCTCTCAGCAACCTTGGGGTCTAGTCATCTGGAGATGCATGGCTGGGCCTGGCCTCCGTTTCTCCATCTGTGAAATGGGACAACATCTCCACTGTGTCTGCCCAGCAGGCTTCTGGCCATGAGAAGCTATGTGGATGGATGTGAAACGTGTCCTGGAAATGGAATAAGTCACACAAGGAGTGGAAGACCCAGCCCCCAGGTGGAGAACAGGACACCCAGAGAGGCCTGGGAGTGGTCAGAGGCAGAGAAAAGAAGTGTGGATGTGAGAGGCAGGCAGGACTAGGTGTAATCCTACCTTTTCATGAACGTGGCCTGGTAGCTCGACCTACCCCTCCACTTCCCTTTCATAAGTACTCACAGAGCAGTGGCCCAGTGTGGTCAGGTCATCTGAGTTCAAATGGGCTCTGCCACAGATGGCCTGTGTGACTCCACACGCGTGATTAATACTCATCACCATCATCCTGGAGGTGTGGAACACACAGAACACAGTGCGTAACTCTAAATGCAAAGCCTGAGGAATTTTTACACACACACAGCCTGTGTAACGACTGCCAAAGTCAGGATACAGCATTCTTCCAACAGCCTAGCCGAGCTTTCCCATGGTCGCCCTCGTCAGCCCTGCCCTCCGCCCCCGGAAGTGGTCACCGCTTTGATTTGACCCCTGTTGTCATCAGTGAGTTCTGTTTGTGAGTTTCATATACATGCAACCACACAGAGTGCTCCATTTGCGTCTGGCTTCCCTCACTCAGTGTGACAGCTGTGAGGTGCACCCATGCTCTCGTGGCTCGCACGAGCTGTTTCTTTTTCATGGATGTATAATATTCCGTGGTGTGATTTCACCACAGTGTGTTTATCCATTCTCCTATTGGTGGACATTTGGGTTATTTCTACGTTTTTAGCTTTTGGGAATAAAGATCCGATGAACATTCTCGTGCAGATCTTTGGTGTCCCTAGACACTCATTTCTTGGGGGTATATACTTAAGAATAGAATCGCTGAGTCACAGTTTAGATGTAGATGTGCCGAGTCACAGATTAGACGTGTTTAGCTTCAGGATATGGCAGTGTAAGTGTTTTATCCCCTCCGTGCCTCAACTTCCTCCTCTGTGAAATGGTGCTGGCCACCTCAGACCGAGGTGAGGATCAGGTATGGTAATCTATGCAAAGTGCGAAAAAAACAGCAAGATCCAGAATGATGGGTGCCACTGGAGACCCTTTGTGTAAAATTTAAAAACACACATAAATAATAAAACAGGTTTATGGGTACATAATTGTGTAATACACATTTAAAAACATCAATTGGCACAATAAACTCCCAATTTAGGCCCAGGGGAGGAGAAAAAATTGGGCCCACAGAAGGTGCACGGGGCCTCAGTACAAACTGGGATGTCTTGTTTGAGAAGACAGAGATCTCAAGCAAATGCAGCATGAGGCTAAGATTTTCCAAAGCTGGTGTTAATTATATTTTCTCTATTCTTGTCTGTATATTCAAAATACTTTCATGAAAACAAAAACAACTATTACTGATTTTGTAATATTAATCTAAAAATATAAATACTCTATAGATGGCTCACATACCGCCTAGGATATATAGTATGCAAATAAATGTTAGCTATTATTAATAATACTAAGAGCTCCTTTTACATCTGATTTTATATTGAGTATTGGGTGAATCCTACCTGGAAACCCAGGACCAATGGGGACCTGGAGCTCGCACAGTTGCTGGCACACAGATGACCCTCAGTACATCCTACATCCTGAAACTTTCTTAACGTGATGGGAAGTCACCAAGTGCAGTGGTTTTAACTAGACCTGTCAACCCTTCTGGGGTCCAACTCTCATCACACCAGGAAACAAAGATGCCAGGACATCTGTGTATTGAAGGGATCGACGGCAGCAGGCTCCTGGCTTAGCCGGGGAATGGGGCCCGGTGAATTATTCTGTTTCTCTGGAGACCCGCACGGGGTGCCCAACAGCCAGGCTGCTTTTGACAAGAGACTCCGGCTCTAACAAATGTGCTGCTGGCACTATTTATTTTCCAAACAGGGTTGGATTTCCACTCATTGTGGAGATGCAGTTGGGAAAAATAATGACCAGGAAACACGCACACACACATACACACACATACACACTCAGAAAATAATCCACTAGCAAACAACCGTCCCAGGAAGAAAATGGAAAAGATGGAGATAAACAAAAAGAGCTTTTCTGTATCACTTCAATTAAGAGGAAGAAAATAGCCCAGAGGCACGTGTGCATGCGTGCATGTGAGTGCGCCTGTGTGCGTGAGTTGAAAGGAGAGAAATTGAGTGGAGAGGAGATAAGTGTGCTCAGCTTGGGAGAGGAGGGGACTTCGGTGGCCTCAACCTTCCATCCGACCACCACAAAAATTGCTTCTCGATTTGCATTGCAAGAGCTGGCTGATCAGAATAAACATGGATTTTATTTTAACAATGTCTTCGGCAACAGCAAACGTCCCTCAGTCCCGGTAAACGGGTGCCCCTGCCCTAGGCTGGCATGCAGATGGAACGCTATTTCTGGGCTCTGGTGAAAACGGAGCAGAGGAAGTAATTGTGCCGCTAATTGCTCCATCTCGGGGTTGGTTTACAGTGATATTAATGCCCTGGTCTCCAGTAGATCAGCATCATAAAAAGGGAGAGAAATAGCAGCTCATTAGGGACAGGAATGAGGAATGCTGGGGAGAGCCATGCTTGGGTCTGCTTTGCTAGCTGAATTGCACCAGTGAAATCTCGGGGACATGGAAAGGGGTTTCTTCTAAAGCAACTGACACTTGGAGTCTCCGGCACTTTCAGATCTGATCCTGCCACTTCCAAACCATGCGCTGGCTCCCTTCCACACTCTGCTCATCTGCAAAATGGAACAATGCTCTCTGCCCTGGGTTAGGGCAACAGTGACCTTAAAGACTGTCTGGCACTGTGCCTGGCACATCTCCATTTGTGCTGACTGTGTCTCGTTTTTAGGGGAAAGAAGGAATCAGACTCTCTGAATGCAGTTAGTCTGGTAGGGAAGATGCAACCTGAAATCAGGACCCATAGAAAGGGGTTTGGGGCTGTGGAGCACCCTGGAAGAAAAGCAGCCAGGTGCAGCCAAGGGACTCTCATCTGGAATGCAGCTGTGCAAATGGAAAACCAGGCTTTATTCTGCAACATCCCTGATTCCTCTCATCAGCCACAGTGCCCAGTGGGAGGCAGGGAAATGCTCTTTGTTAATACCCTAATAAGCACCTATCACCTTCCATGTGCTCTCCATGCGCTGTCTCAGGTAATATTTTCTCCTCGTAATGATGCTATTTTCCTCTCTGCTGACATATGTTGGTTTTACCAGCCTGGTTTCCAATCCTCCTTCTTTTCGCTAAAGACACATTGATTTTCTTCCGGAGAAAAATCCTCATGTGCTTTGGACAGGGCTGTTCTCTGCCTGCAATGGAAGAGCTGGAGTCTGACCATGACTTGGGCCTGACCAACAGAGGAATGTGTGTTCCATTCCTCTGGCCTCTGTCATTCATGGGGATGGGCACGTGATATATGCCAGAATTGAGGCTCAACTGTGGGATGTTAGCTGTAATTATTGGGAAACGGATGATTTTTCAATCACAATTGTTAAACTAGGAAGATATAGGCTTAGAGCTCTTGGCATCCTTTTTATCACCATGAGGTAAGGTCTTGCCTAAAAATAAAACCAGCACAAAGAAATCTGAGTGGAGGTTAGACAGAGTCCTGAGAGCATTCTTTGATGAGTACCTAGATCCTGCCATACCTGAAGTTAACATCCTTGGACTTTACAGTTATGCGAACTCATACTCTCCTTATTTCTCAAGCAATTTGAACTGGGTTTCCGTCACTGGACCTGAAAATATCCTGAGGCACTCCATTTTTATATTGAGAGTGCATCCCTGAGAGAAGCTAGGAACACACATCTTCCCAAGGCCACGCTGCTGATTCAGGTGGAAGAATCGGCACCAACCCAAAGTTTCCTGGATCCCGACTCCATGTTCTAAATCACTGGGCCATTCCGCTGTTGATTCACTTTAGAGAAATGAAAATGTCTTACGTGAAGATTTAGGGCGGGGTAGCAATTGCTCAAACACAGGGACATGGGCTGGCTGTCCTGTCTGCTGTGATTATTGTAGCTTATGCCAGTGGCAGGTGCCTCTGGCTCCAGGGATGACGACTGCCAGTCACGGCCTTGTGGACATGTCAGCAGGGGCAGGTGGCCCTGTCAGGCAGTTCTGAATAACCCTCACCTGCCCCTTCACCACCTCTAGGGCTGCCCAGGCACAGATTTTGTAAAATATTTTTCATTTTTATGTCTTTAATACTGTTTTATTTTAACATAGTTTACGGTTCACAAGGAGTTGCAAAAATAGGAACGAGGGATCCTGAATACCCTTCATCCAGCTTCCCCCAACGACACTGCCTTACGTAACCACAATAACATATCAAACCTAGGAAATTGACATTAGTACAATACTATTAACTTGAACGTGACCTAATTTGGATTTTGTTAGTTTAATGTGAACTTTTGGGATGGGGAGATGAGCTGTATGATTCTAGGAAATCCTATGACATGTATAGATTTTAGTAATTGTCACCCTGAACAAAATACTGCACGTTCTCGTGACCACAAAGGAACTGCCCAGTGCAACCCCTGCATAGTCACACCCACCACAGTCCCAGAGCCCGGTGACCACTGACCTGTTCTACATAACTGTAACAGTGTCACTGGGAGAATATTCATTGTAACGTCTTCTTCATCTTTGAACATTCGCATCTTGGAGATGAATCAGACAGCACATAACCTTTCAAGAGTAGCTTTTTTTTTTTAGCAGAATCCCCTTGAGGTCCACCCAAGGTACTGTATGTAGCAATAATTTGCTCCTTTTCATTGCTGAGGAGTATTTTACTGAATGGACCTGTCGCCGTGTGTTGGACCGTTCAAACACTGAAAGACACATTTGTTTGTTTGTTTTCCTGTTTGGGGCTATTATGAGTAAAGATGCTATGAGTATCCATGTACTGGTTTTAATGTGAAGATAAGTTTTCATTTCTTAGGAAACAGCCACGATTAAGTTTGCCAGATCATACGGTAAATGTATTTTAACTTTACAAGAAACCTCTGTACTGTTCACTCTCCCAGCAGTGGATTGTGGGGCCTATGACCTTCTTGCCCATCTTGTCCTGACAAACAACCCCAAGTTTGGAGACTGTCCCCAGGCCACAGAAAACACACAGCCCCCCTCCAGTGAGAGTGCGAAAGAGCTGATGTGAAATGAGAGCCAAAAGTCACATTCAAAAGCCACTTTAACTTCCCCACCGCAAACACAGTGCTCTGTCATGGCGAACACCTTTAGAAAATCCAGCAGAGGGTAGAGGAGGAACAAATACCTCCCACAACCTCACGCCCTTTGGATTTCAGCGTTGGAATTCAGGGTTCATTCCCACTGGCTTCTTCAAGCACCCACAAGTTGCCCTCGGTGGATGCCACTTTGTGTCTTTCCTTTAGTAAGAAGGGAACATGAAACAAAACAAAACAAAAATTTCAGCATCGGAGGGGAAAATCTGCCCTGGGCCCTGACTGCTTCTCTCTTATCGGCCTGCTCTTCACGGAGCAGGAGTTTCCTCTTACAGCCCTCAAGAATAGACACGTTTCTCGTCTATTCCTGTCACGCGCTTCGAGGCTGCACAGCCCGTTCTTATCAGCAGAAGGCACCTGGTGCATTGTGGGAGAGCCGGCTGGGTGGGAGCCCTTTCCAGAGAGGTTCCCCACGACTGGGCCCCTGGCCAGCCGCCCTGCTGACCTGGACGTGGTTTTTGCTTCTCCTGGCAGCCTTTCCCTCCCTCCCACCTTCCCTTGCTTAAAGGAGGCTCTGGGCTGAATAGAAATGACCTGCCAGTGCACTGAGCTCCAGAGAGACACCCTTTGAGATTGTCCCCAGATCTCCGCAGAAGGCCCTGGGCCGGGAGGCCTTGGGGAGAAAGTTGAGGTCATCGGCTGAAGGGAGTGCGGACTCCAGGGGAAATGAGAACATGCTGTGCCCTCTGAGACCCCGCAGTAGAGACTTCAAATCTGGGGTACATAACGATGGCCCCCACATTCTGATGACTATGATTTTCTTTACATATTTTTTCCATAACTGCAGAAATTGGTTCAAGTTCATGGTGATAATTCTAATCTGTTAGTGTTTTTGCATTTTCAAAAGCTCAGGCTTGGTGGCTGTCAGGTTTAATCGTCACAATGACACTTAGTGAAGGCTGCTGTTATTTTTCCAGTTTTCTAGACGAGAAAGTGAAGGTCGGCACAGGGAGCCCAAGGAACTGGCTCATGGTTGCACAGCCAGGAAGAGGCGCGCCTGCCTCTGACTCTTGCTATTTCCAACACCTCCCCTTCCACCTGCTCTCAGTTTCCCCATCTGCACAGAAGGAAGTTCAATCTGGGTCCTCCCTGTGGCTCCTTCTCAATGAAAGTTTTGAGGACTCTGTTTCAGGGTCAAACATATGCAAAATCCAGTCAATAAAGGGCCCTGACTTCTGGAAATGAAAAAGGGGGGACATAATTAAGTGTGAACTTGTTCAAATGGGAGAGACTGGCCCAGACCCAGCCCATCGCATGCTGGGGGTGGGTGGCAGGGGACTGTGGCACCTGGTGGAAAGCTTCAGCAATCAAACAGGAGAGAAGGGATGAGGTGGGAGCCAGGGCAAAGTGTTCACAATCAATTCATTGCTTTGGGTAAAAAAAAAATCACAACAAACATAAAAAAGAGGCTAGGAGAATGGAAGCTTCTAAGGAAAAATCAGCTGCAAACTGACTGCCTAGGAAGGCCACTGTTAACATTTGGCTGAAAGGGTTCTAAGCCTCTCTGCACATGGGCCTTTCTAGATGAAGAGCCATGGTTTGCACATGCGGCATCACCCTCGTGCCTGGTCGTGGCTAGTCCACGGCAAGCTGGATTCTCTTTCCATGTCAAGCATTGACCATCCAGGCATTCATGCGTTCAGAATATGCCAGTGTTTGAATATGCTGCTGTTTGTTGAATTAGTGCCTTCTCGATAGATCTTTAAGTAGTTTCCAAGTGTTTGCTATTGCAAGCAACCCAAAGTTGAAATGAGATCTAGGTGAAAGGTATTATAGTTAGATCCAGATGTAGAGACAGGCGTGGGTGTGAGTGTAGCGATAGGTATTGCTATCCATAGGTAGAGAGAATTTAACCACTGGTATCAGAGTCTACCTTACAACGAGGACTTGCTTTCAGGGGGAGTGGTAAATGTCTTAATAAAGAGGACTTGCTTTTTTTCTGGAAGAAGGGATGAATACCTCACTAGCTGATCAATTTTGAGGTGGGAGGGAGAGCCTGAGTCTGTCTCCTCTTCTTGAAAGGCAACATGAGCCAAGTGGCGGACACATAGTAGGTTCTCCACAATCATCCTTCTTGTCTTCTCTCTCATGCGAACCTCACTTAGGAGGCAACAAAGAGGCAGCACTCACTGAATAATTCATTCAGAAATCCAAACAAGGACTTCACACCTCCCAAGTGCCAGATTCTATGCTAGGCATTTGGGATGCAGCCATGGAAAAGGCAGGGACCTAACTTTCCAGGGGCCCCCAGTAAGGGAGAGATACCCGGATGAACTGGGCAGTGTGAGGAGCTCATGCAAAGAGGTATGGTCAAGGTCAAGGGTGATCAGTGTCCTTCACAGTAGATGTGGGTGTGGGTGGGTGTGGTCAGTGGACATTTTCTGGCAAAGGAGACGCCAAAACTGGGCTGGGGAGGGGATGGGGATTTTCAGGTGGGGAGTGCACTTCAGAGAGCTGAAACAGGGTGGAAAAAGCAGTGGCCTGAGGCAAACCTAAACTTACCGTGCGTGGTGATTTTCTCACCAGTGGTGGGTGAATGCAGCCGCTTGCACTCAGTGCATTCAGTAATGGGGGTGCTGGGTCCCTTCAGGGTCTGGGCCAGGAACAGGAGATGCCACTCTGTCCCTACGCCTTGCTGGTCTTGGGCACCAGGGGACAGTGTCCTGTGTGGGTATAAGTTGCATGGACAGCTCATAGCATTTATCAGAAGGAGGTAAAAATCATATCTTTGACATGAACCCCCCTTTGATTTTTAAATGTTAGCAAGGGATTCAACATAAAAACCAAACGAAATATCAACCACTGCAAAAACAATGCTCCTGAAAAAAAACACAACTCCCCAAAATGCTTTGTAGACTAAACAGAAGTGATCCCGCGACCCAAATCCTGCCCATGGCTCCACAGTGGGCCAGCTTGTTACTTGACACCTCCCCAGGGATCTGTGACCTTAAAAGACACCCTCCAAATACATGCTTTGGAAAAGATAACCCCCTTCTGTGAGGCTGGGTTTATTTTGAAAGCGAGGTTTCCTTGCCTGTGTTCAACCCGATGGGTGGAGAAAATAATTAGAATTGATTTCTCTGCACCCACTAAGGAATAGAATAAGAGGCAACGTGTGTCTCTATACATGGGAGAAAAATGGAAGGAAAAAAAAGAAACTTCCTTCCAATCCGTGTCTAATTCCATGGATAGTCTTCTCACTTTTGGGGCTGTTCTAGTGGTGTCTTTTGATTACAACATTGGTTTGAAGAGACACTAATTGTACCCTGCTTACAATGCTTGTAATTATGCGTATTACATTTTGATTCATTTCCATATGTCAACACCACGACGAGATGGGGGGGTGGTGTGGCTGAGAACCGCTTTTATAATCGGTTATTGTCTATGAAAAAAAATCCGTACTGAACATGAGTGAAGTGTTCTTTGTTGAAATTAGAAATAAGATTATACATAAAAGTCGTCCTCTGACACCCAGAAAATGGACAGTTTAAAATAAATTGCCACCGCTGATCAACAAGATTGCTAGCTCCCTTCTTCCCTTTTACACTAATGAGCCAAATACTTTTCAAGTCTCTGATAACAATATGTTCAAGTGCGTCATTTCAATAGCTCCCTTCTTAATAAAAGATGACCCCAATATACCCCCCTTAGCTGAAGACATTGTCCTCCCCTGACGGATTTGTGATTCCAGACTCCTTGTGGAAAAGGAAAGAGAGAAAGAAAAAGAGAGGGTATTGGGGAGGGGGAGATAGTGTCTCCCAAGCTTACAAAAACCCAGCGGCGTGTCTGCAAGCAGAATCGGAGCCCCTCTGGTCTGAAGGGAGATGACTCTGAACCAAATAATAAATAAGTAACCGAAACAACAGCTTCAAAGAGCCCATGTGTGGAGGTCCGCTTCCTCCTGAAGACCTTTCCTTGAGCGCAAACCCATTCCGTGCATGAGATGAAAGGCCTTAGGCTACTCGGCTGACATTTCCATGCAGAGGCCAAAGGAAGTTACTGCCTGTGACTCTGGAGGCTGGAAGACGCTGAAGGTCAACTCCACAGAGCACATCTAGAAGGTTTGGGTGAGCTGAGCCATATGTGTTTCGGAGCGGGATTTGCAAAAGGCTGAGGATGTGGGCAGAGTTGCAGATAAAGGACCCCAGCCTGGGGTTTCCCCTAATTTCACCACTTACATGCTAGGTGTATGCACAGACTTGTTCTCCCATCCCCAAAGTTTATATGTTGGTGTTCTCGCCTCATAACCTCAGAATGAGACTGCATTTGGAGATGCAACCTTTAAAGGGGCGCTTATGTTCAAATGAAGCAATTAGGGTGGGCCCTGATCCAATGTGACTTGTGTCCTTATAAGAAGAGAAGATATAGACACAGAGACTGAAGAAATCATGTGCACAGAGGAAAGACCATGTGAAGACACAGCCAGAAGTTGGCCATCCGCAAGCCAAGGTGAGAGGCCCCAGGAGGAGCCCTGCCGGCGCCTTGATGTTGAACTTTCAGCTCCTAGAACTGGGTGAAAATAAATGTCTGCTGCTTCAGCCACCCAGTCTGTGGTGTTTTGTTACAGCAGCCTTAGCATACTCATACACTGGGTGACCAAGGGCAGCTCATGTTGCCTCTTTGTGGCTTGGTTGCCCTATCTGTAAACAGAGGAGATAAAGCCACCTTGCCTTTTGAATCACCACCTGGTGCAGGGACAGTGAGTCACCGAGCTTCTGGCCACAATCCATAAAGGTGCTCAGCAACAGTAATGACAGAAACGACCGCTCATGGAGCCTCCTGCAGGTGCTGGGACAAGGACTTTCTCAGTTAATCCCTCCACCAGCCCTATGAACTGGACTGCTCTTGTCCGTACTTGAGGCAGGAAAATCCTAAGTGGCTGTTTAGGATTGAAACCCATTGGAACTTACACTGGCTCCTTGTGGCTTCACATGATCTTGGGTGTGAAAACTGTCCAGACCCATCATTTGGGAAAATGTCAAAGGCCAGATGGAGAAACACCTTTTCCAGATGTGCTTCCTCACCCTTCACCCCACCTTCAGCCTCCCCGGTTGGGTTGTCTTCCTTTCCAGGCCACCACCACGGGGACCAGACATCCTTAGCCCAGGCTGGAGGTCAGGTTCCAGGGTCTGAGCAGAGATTCCTTTCTGCTTTGTCCTAGTCCTGACAGTCCTGCTGGGGGCTCCTATGCTAAGTCCTTAGGATCATCAGAGCATGTCACCCTCCCTTGCAGCCAACAGAAAGAGGCAAGGACCCGTGAGTTTCAGAGGAGGAGACTGAGGTTGAGAGAGGCACAGCAGCATGTTGAAGGTCACACAGGGATAGTGGTGGAGCAAAGCCATGAGTCAAACACAGGGCGTGTCTGACTCTAAGTCCCATGTGCCAGACTGCTGGGCTGCACTGGCTGTCCCCACTGCTCTGCCCAGTGCCCCATACAAACCGTGCTCAGGCAGGGGCCTCCTGTTCTTTTGGTCTTACTTGGTCCCGAATTGTCCATCACCTTCCCATTGACGCCAAGGTCATTTCTCAAGTATCTATTCTCTTTCTCAGTGTCCTTGCCCTGGCTGGCCCTGGCTTCTGCTTTTGCTGCCTCTGCCTCCATGACTTCATGGGGATGTGACATTCCTGGGCTGCAGGGTCCTTTCAGACCCATATCTGGCGAGAGACCTGCAAGAATTCAGCACCATCATCCCCTTGTTTTTTGCCTCTGTATCATCTTCATGATTTTACAACGTGTGTACCTTCATATTTTGTTTTGCATGTAGCTTTTCCATTAATGCTTATTTGTTGGGTTCCACCATAGTCTCTGCCATTCCAGGATGTGTAAACCCCACACGTGAAGGGGGCCCATCTATCCTGTTCATCCCCCTGTCTCCCTATCCTACACAGGGCCTGGCTTACCCTTGGTGTTCAATCATGGTAGCTAAGCTTACATGATTACTGTTCATTCATTCCTACCACAGGTATTTATTGGGCACCTACTACGTGCCAGGCACTATGGATACAACAGTGACCAAAAGAAACCAAAGTCCCTGCATTTTTGGAAATTATGTTTTAGTTCAAGGATTATAATGAGGAGAAGGGAGGGGAGGAGAGGAAGAAGGAGGAGAGGGGAGAGAGAGAGAGAAGGAAGGGCAGGAGAATTTGTTCATAGAAATGTCTCAGAATATCAAAAATGACAAAATAGGAGTAGAGGTTTCCTTTTTCTTGAGTTATTTCCCTTCTTTTTCATTATATTGTCTTTTTTTCTCTTTTCAACATGGAGTCCATACAACTTGTTTAATTATTATTTCTTTTAAATAAAGGCTTTTTGGACTTGAAAGATGGGAGATCATGGCCTGGTCCAACCTGCTTATCTGACCAATAGGGTCACTGAGGCCCAGAGAGGGTGGGTAGTTTGTCCAAGATTACGGTGTGAGGGGGACAGAGCTGAGACTGGGATTCTGTGCAGCCTGCTTTTCCCATAAACAGATCCTCAGGGAGGAAACCCCCATAGAAATGTTGTGGGGCCAGGCAATACC
The DNA here is from genome assembly GCA_028533065.1 of Trachops cirrhosus. Classification (NCBI taxonomy): domain Eukaryota; kingdom Metazoa; phylum Chordata; class Mammalia; order Chiroptera; family Phyllostomidae; genus Trachops; species Trachops cirrhosus. Next base: position 55,181,426 of record CM052546.1, on the reverse strand, counting down.
CAAGCAGTGACTCTTAGGGTCTGTGTCACAGCCCTTAGCTCACCTCGGAAGGCAGCCTGACTGCCAGACAGTCCCAGGCAACTTAGACTCAGGCCATGGCACCCACGTTAGCCACAAGGTGGGTGGCTTTTGGCTTTGTGCTAGGGGCAGCTGTCTGGACCATGGTCCACTCATCACCCAAGGTCGACCCCAGCAGTGATTATCGGGGCTGAGACTCTGCTTCTTGGACAAATTCTGAGGGGTTCCAGGGGAACTAATCACCTTCAGGTTGGCCCTCCTTTGTCCCTAACTTGCTGAACAGATGTGAAATAAGTAGATACTGTTTAAATAAGTAATGTGCATAGTATGCCAGGTGGTGCTACCAGCTAAGGGTAAAATGAAGCAGAGTTTGGGGGGCGGACAGTGATGGGAACTACTGTTTTGGAAAGGATGGTCAGGGAAGACCACTGATGAGAAGGCGCTTGAACGGAGGCCTGAGAGAAGGGAGGAAAGGACCTCCGCGGTTATCTGGAGGAATAAGGTTCCAACCCAAAGGGGAAATGCCTGCAAACACCATTAAGTGGGAGGATGTCTGAACTATGAGGAAAAGAGCCATGTGGTCAGGGTGGCTGGCAGGGGATGAGCAAGGGACGGAGAGATGAGAGAGGTGAGGAAATCTAGTATCAGAGAGGTGAGCTGATTTCGTCAGGGCCACACAGCAGTCTAGGCTTTGAACCTTGATCTTCCTGAATTACTCTTCTACAGCACACCAAGGATGGTCCTCCAAAAATGCTGAATGGAAAACAGAAGAAAGGAGAGAGGGGAGGAATGGAGGAAAGCAGTCAGGTAGTCAGGCAACACAGATGAATGGATATATGGACAGATGAAAGGGTGCGGGAATATAAGGCTGCACTATGAATAGATGGATGGATAGGTGGAAGGGCTGGAAGAAATAAGGAAGAAAAAGGGGAAGATGATGGATGGATGGTAGGAAGAAAAGCAAGATGGATGGATGGATGGATGGATGGATGGTTGGATGGATGGATAGCAGGAAGAAAAGAAAAGAGAATAAAGACATGAAAGAAGGAAGAAAAGAGGGAGTAAGGAAGAATGCATATATGAATGGATGAATGAATAAGTGAAGGATGGCAAGAAATAAAGTAGCAAAAATAGAAAGAGGTGAGTTAATGGATAAATGAATGGATGGATAGTAGAAGGAAAAGAAGAAAGAGAGGGAGGAAAGAAAGAAAGAAGGAAAGAAGGAAAGAAGGAAAGAAAGAAAGAAAGAAAGAAAGAAAGAAAGAAAGAAAGAAAGAAAGAAAGAAAGAAAGCAAGCATAGTCAGATGGATGGGTGAATGGACAAATGGATGGGTGAATGGACATAGATGGATGAATGAACAGAAGGATGGAAAAAGAAAGAGGAAAGAATGAGTGAAGAAAGGAAGGATTTTTTAATGTAGTTAACCTCCATGCTTCCAGCGCCAAACTCATCCCGCTGCTGCCTGCGCCCCACCCCTCCCTCTCTCTGCACTCCTCCCCCACAGCCCCCTTGCTGTGGAGCTCTCGGAGCCCTCGCCCCAGAAAGGTAATTCTGCCCTCTAATTACAGCACTTGTAAAAGTAAGAGAGGGGCTCATTCTTCAGAAATAAATCAATACAAGTTAAAAGGCCATCCTGTTTGTTTCTGTAACAATGCTCTTTAGAAAATTGGGTGCTGTTCCATTTGCTGACGGGTACCCCATCCGTCATCGGCAGCCAGAGTCACATCACATTATGTTGCCAAACATAATACAGCATGATCGGGATGATGCATCAAATTGGAGATTGGCAGGGAAATGAATTTTAGCAGAGAGATCTCACTTGAGAAAATATATAAAGCCAAGAAAGAGGAAAACCTTAGAGGGAGTTTTCGTAATCAGAGATGGGATTTAGAAAGCTCCATAGTGCCCAGGAAAATCACAGCAGTAGCAGGATATAATCATACAAAGAAACAAACACATTAATAATTAGAAGAAAGGGAGGACAAAACTGTCACAAGTGTTCCCTCTAGGGAGACACACAGCACTGTTTTATTATTCCTATTTTATGGTAAGGAAACTGAGGCTCAGAGAGGTTAGATGAGCTTTCTGAAGCCACATGGCCATTACCCAGCGGAGTCGGATCTGCTAATGCTGGAACCAGGAGCACCAAGGTATGTGGACCAACCGAGTATACTTTCCTAATTCGGTATAAGACATGCACTCGGCTCTCTGAAAGGCCTGAGAAGCTTACATGGAGTGTCAGACCACAGAGATGTTACATTCTTACCAAGGAGGGATGTCTGGTCTGAATGTGCCTTCCAGCCTTATGGTTCTCTGGAGCGGTAAATATGGTACCTGGGCTGTGTTGGTTCCAGGGAGGGCAGTTGCCCCCATTCTGGGAAGCCTGAGGATCCTATCTGTAGCTGTTATTTCAATGGGTGCTGAGTAGGGGTCCCCACCAAGGGCGGGGGGTTCAAGGCTGGCAAGCCCTTCCCCACTTCTTTTCCCAGCTGGGACCCCAGCTCTGCTCAAGCATGGAAGCTTGGAGGAAGACAGAGCTGGTTGTCAATCACAGGGCTCTTCTCTGCCTTGCCCGGTCCTTTCTCTGTCATGTCTAAGTGGCATCTGGCTCCTTTCTCCTAGTCACATGGCCTTTTGTTCCTGGCTGATTCAAGCTGCTGAGATGGGCATGTGAATTTCAGTTCCTCCAACACAACTTGAGCACCTACTCTGTCAAGGGGAATTGGACTCGGTCACTGTACTAGGAACTGTACATGCATTAAGGGAGAATACCTGTAACCAGTAAAGTAGAATAGGCTTTCATTTATTTGCAAACATGTTCTAATATCTCAAGTGCTGAATATAGTACCAGGCTCATGATGGGATTCAATAATTGGGAGCTCAGATTATTGCTTCCAGGTGGAACAGTCAACTATAGAAACACAAAGGAGAGAGCAGTTAACTGAAAGGAAGCAGTGAGGTTCAAGTTCGGTTTTGAGGCAGGTGTAGGAGTTTGGTGGCAGGCAAACCTACTAGAGATAAAGATCCTCTAGGAAAAGAGGTTAATGGGCACAAAAGCAGGGAGAAATAGCTTGTTTGGAAGGGCATGTTTCCTGGTCAACTGGAGATGGAGGAAAGATGAGAGATGTATTCTAAAGCCCTCTCAGGTTACGTACCAAGCGAAGCCCACCACCCATGGGTGACGGTGAAGACAGAGTCCAGAAACCATGCATCAAAGACTGCATTTTCCAAACCTGAAGCTAATTAACTGAGATGTAGATGCATGGGGGACTGAGATGATTATTTTCTTCCCTGTCAAAACCTCCTTTTCTTCCAATGATAGAGAGTGTTTGTATACTTCAGTGGGTATCAGAATTCTCTGGGCACTTGTGGAAATAAATGCCAATTTCCGGCCCCAGCCCAGAGATTCGGATCCTGGCCATCCTCGGATGACACCTGAAGAAACACCACCCCCCACAGAACTTGAGCAAGAGCCCCAGGGAGACAGAATTCTTTATGCCGCAACTGCCACACCAGGGATTTGAAGCCACTAATAGACATTCCCCAAAGGAGGCACAGTCGTTTCAAGCGGGGAGAAGAGAGGCGGCGGGTAGAGGGCGGCTCTAGAATTCACAGCAAGTGCTTTGTGAAATCACACTGGCGTGCTTTGCTGTAGAACCACAGCAGCACCTTATTAAAAAAAGATCAGTGGGGCCCTTGGAATTGATCATAAACTATTTCTGTCAATGTCACACACAGCCATGTGTGGAGAAGTGTGCAGGCACATCTGCTAAATTGAAAGGCTCTGGCGTTTGAAAACAAACAAACAACACACAATAAATAAATATATAACACAATGAAGAGGGGGAAATCATACTTTGAGTTGGAAGATAAGAAATCTTAAGAGAAAGAAATACAGGGGATCCACATTGTGTGTGTGCCTGGTACCCAGCCTACAAGAGTGTTCAGTGAGTGATGACTGACTGACTGAATGAATGAATGAATGAATGAATGATGGATAACATATTTCAAGGACAGTCTGAAAGCAGCTGTCCTTGTGCAGGAGCTTGGAAAGGACTCTACTTCTGGTTCCTAATGTTGGTTTCAGTACTGGGATATTCTCATTGTTAAAATGAGTTGCTGATGGAGAAGTAAAAGTGAAGGAGAGAATTCTTCCTGACAGAGCAAGAAGGGCCTTTGGAAGGTATCACTGTACAGGTGGGCAAAGTAAGACCCAGAGAAAAGAAATGATCAGTGGAGGTGGCATCATCACTGGCAGTAGGACCAGGACAGCGGTCTCAGCCATGGCACAGAGAGGGTTACAGGGCTCACGTCATTGCCCAGCATCTTCTAATGCCATGTCCTGGCTCTTCTGAAGTGTAGCCCACAGAATGTGGCCCAGGGGAGAACACAGACCTCAGTTCAAGAGACCAGGGCCTCCTTATTCTCTTCTGGGGGAGGGGGCACAGAAGAGGGAGTGGGAGCACTGGGATGAGCGAGAAGGGAGTAAGTAGATTCTTTTCCTGCAACAATTACCAACATTTTGCAGATGGGGAAACTGAGGCCCACAGCAGTTACATTAGTTGCCTAGTGTCACATACTGAGGGATTGAAAGAGCCAGAAATCAACCCCACAGCCATCTGATTGTGGACCTGAACTCTTCGGGGTAAGCCGCATTGTGAGGTTCAGAAGCTGGCAGACAGTGGTTAGCACCATGAAGGATGATGCCCCGAGCAGAATCACACATGCGGGGGTCATGTGGAGTCCCACCAGCTGCTCTTCCTGCTCTAGTCTCCAGGTTTCCAGGGCCATATGGCCTTCCAGATCGTTCCAGTCCCCTGGCCTCTGGAACCCTAGACCTCCTCATCTCCAGGACCTTTGGTCTTTCTATCAGATGGGGACTCACATCTTCCCCCAGCCAGCGGGGTCCTGCCAGGCCTGGCCCCGCTGCCCTCCCGACATCAAGTCACACCGCAGTCTCCCCTGTTCACTGAGTGCCAGGTGCAGCCCCTGTGCGGTTCCGGGAGAAAGCTGTCTTCCTCCCCTCACTCAGCCTGTGTCCCACCATATGGGAGAGTCTTTCCTTTGTATTTTTCTATCTACTTAGCTCCTATTCATCCCTCTGATCTTTCTGCAGACGCCACTCCCCTGACTTCACGTTCATCAGATCTCCTTTTCTATTCTCTCACCACATCGCACTCCTCTCCTCCACATCGCTTGTCTCCATTGTGATGCTATACTTACTGATGTGATTATCTGATCAATCTGTCTTCTCCACCACACTGTGAGCACCTGGAGGGCAGAGACCAAGTCTGTGTTTGCAGCACAGTGAGCCACCTGTAATAGGAGCTCAAAAAAATCTTTGTTGGATGGGTGGTAAGGTAGATAATGAATGAATTTTAGGAGTAGTGAATGAATAAATGAATGGATGGATGAATGGATTTTAGGAGAGGTGATGGATGGATGAGTGGGTGGAGGGATGGGTGGATGGATAGGTGGATGGATGGCAGGGTAGGTGATTGACTGGGTGCATTGGAGGAGCAGGTAGATAAATTATGTTGCCTCCCTGGAATTCCTCAAAACAAAGTGCATTTAACATTGTTCTGATATTTTATCCTCTTCTAAAATGTGTCAAATGGCCTTACATGAGTTTCACATTGGCCCAAATAGGACTAGTTATAGAGTCCAGCATTTTACACATTTTACTCAACAGTCTGAGGAGTGATATAGACTTTCGGTGAAGCAATTAAGATGACAAAGTTCTCCAGCAGGCCCACTGGGTTCATTGCCTCACTTCTCCCTCATCAATTCAGTGCATCCTGCCATTCAATGCAGAATATAGAATCACTGGTCTCAATTCTTGATTTCTTGTAGTAGTGTGATGTGTTCATACTTTTGCCAGCATTCATAGGGGAAAAGAGTATTCCTCCAACCCTCGACTCTAGAGTTGACCTTTTGATTTGCTTCTTCCCATGGGATATGAGCACATGTGACACCTGTCTTTTGCCAGGAGTAGCTGCTGGTTTAGAAAGGATGGGAGACATGTGGAGCAGAGCTGGAGCTGAGCCTCATCAAGGCCAGCCTAGGGTACCACAGCCAACACTTAGATGCACGAGTGAGAAATCAACACTAGTTGTTTGCCTGTGGTTGTTTGTTATGCAGCATCATTAGGGCCATAGCTGACTGATACACCAAGCATGTGGCCTTTGGCATGTTACATAAGCCTCTTATGTCTCAGTGTTCTCATTAGTAAAATAGAAAATAACATACTCTCTACTATGATCCATCTTCCAGAGTTCTTGTGAAAATTGTATGCAGTAACACAAGTAAAAAAATTAGAACAATGCCTCACATTCAGTAAGGTTGATAACTTTGGGCAACTCAATATCATCATCATCATCATCATCATCCTATGAATGCCATGAAAACTGGTACTTACATGGGAAGAGGAATTTGGGGTACATTTCAATCATGATCAAAGTCTAATAATACACCAGTTGAACAAGATGAGCTTTCTTTGTTTTTTCAAATACAATAGTAATTGCATATACTGAGTTTATCCCTATGTCAAGCAATGAGCCAAAGACTATATGAGTTATCTTGATGAAGCCTCAGAAATGGTCTGTGAAGTAGGCACCACTGCTGATCCCACTTACAGGAAAGAGACTGAGGTTCAGAGAGCTAATTTACCTAGCTAGGAGTGATGGGGCTGGGATTAAATGTGATGAAAACTCCAGATGCCACATCCATAAACTCCATGCTCCAAGGCTAACGACTTCCACATACTTTGTAGATGAGAAAACTAAGGTGCAGAGAGGGGAGGTGCCTGAGGACCCACAGCTGGTAAACGGCAGGATCAGCCTCCATATGATATTATCAGCTCTGTGAGTTGATAGGAAATCTCAGGGGGTTACCGAAGACAGAGGGAGGGTCTCTATTTCCCATCTGAATTCTGGATGCCCAAGAATCTATTTTGGAGGCTGGCTTCTCCCCTGGCATCAGAGAGTCAGTCCAATGAAGTACCAGTATGCGCTGAGGCTAACTAGACATACGTTCCTCGACCAACTGCAGGAAAATGTGCAAACGCAGACATTTCCCCCGCAGAGCGGGGTGGTGTGCAGATGGGAGGTGTGCAGCTATGGAGTCCTGCAGGGCTCAGCAGCTGTGACTCACTCCCTCCGCAAAGCTGGCTTGGTCATTTCGGGTGGGGATCAGGACTGAACAGGGCTGAGTTTGAGGTTTCTGCCTCCCAAAGGACCCGTCAGTTCTGCCACTGAAACACCTCCTCCTCGACTCCATCTTCTCTCCGATTGAGTTTTCAGAAACAGATAAAACAGGGTCCTTCCAGGAATAATGGCAGAACAAGGAGAGAGGAACATCGATAGAGTGCCAACAGCACACCGCGCCCTGGCTGAGTAATTGGCCCATTATAAACTCGTCCTCTTCAAAGGCCGATCCCAGAAGCATGGACCTCCCTGCAGAGATGGTTACAAATGCAGAATTTCAGGTCCTCTCATAGGTCTGCTGAATCAGAATCTTCATTTCAATGATTGCTGAAATCAACCCCAGGTGATCTCTGTGCCCATCAGCGCTGTTAAAAATCCTCATTGGTTCCTTTCTGATGTCAACCTGCCAAACCCCGTTTTGCAGATGGAAACTGAGCCTCAGGACTGGAAGACTTGCCGACGGTCTCCCTGGGAGGAAGAGCCCATACTGCCCCGGGTACCTGGCTCAGTCTGACCTCAGAACCTGTGACCTGTGTGGGTTACTTTGCCAGCAAAATGGCTCAGACTTCTGTGGTTTCGGGACCATAAGGAAAAGGAACCATATAAACAGCTTTGTAAGTGTCAGCAGTTTAAGTCTCAGCTCTATCACCCGCTTGCTACGATGTCTCCCTAGGAGTCGGTTTCCCCATCCATGACAGGGGAGCAGGGAGGCATCACTTTCGGCTGGGCAGTTCCGCTTCTAGGACTCCAAAAGTTGGCGCCTGGTGCCTCTCCCATCACAACATGGGGTTGAGCCACACCCATTCTCCAACCTCAAGCAACCTTCCAGGCGACCCTCCCACACCCCACAGATACCCCAGACACCGCCATCCCCCAGAGATTTGCCCAGCAGCCTCAAACACCACACAAAATCGCAGGCAACAGGGCAGAAAACCCAATTATTCTCAGCTGTTACACTGCTTAATTTAATATTTCCAACGAGTTCCTCGAGCTGCTCCTCAAGAATGAAATGCATATTTGGGCTCTGTCACAAAACATTACATTTTGTCAAGGCAATCCATTTTGCCTCGGTAATTTGTAAGTGCCTGCCGGCCCCTGCGAGGTCCGGGGGCTTTTGCTGCATCTTCTGGGAAGAAAGGCCGGGAAATGAGGATCTCTGCCGTGTCAGGTGGCAGTGGTTGGACCTGATGTGATATCTGTCTTTCTGAAGCTCCAGGAAGAGAGAGTTTGGGGAGCACCAGCAGACCCAGGGCTGTCCATGCTTCCGGGATTAAGGAAGCAGGACCAAAGGCGGCATTGCTGGTGAGGATGATTCTGTTCTCAACTTTTAAAAAAGATCGCACAAACCATCATTGGTAGCCTCTAAAAAAATTTAAGTTATGATAATAATAAGAAAAAAATCACCTGCAACCTATCACCTAGAGATGAAGATGAACGCTGTGAAAATATTCTTATGTATCTTTTTAATGTGTTTTATAAACACCGCACACACACACACACAACCAAACAGGATCCCACTCTACATGCTGTGTTTAATTTTAGTTTGTTACAAGGTAACTTTAGACTCACAAGATGTTGCAAGAGCCTTACGGAGAGTTCGATGTACCCGTCTCCCCACGATGACATTTATGTAACCACAGTACATTATCACAACCAGGGAACTGGCGTGCTGCACGCTGTTTTATTACCTGCCTTACCCATGAACACTTTCCCACTAGGAATAAAGGCTTTGGTTTCACTTTAGCAGTTAAATCCCGATTCTGCAGACTCTTTCCTACTTGTGGGATCTTGATCTAGAGACATTGGTTTCCAATCTGTAAAACAGATTGATAAGTCGAGCGCTCATCTTGTGAAAATTAACTGATACAACATATGACGTGTGACCGATTTGAAATGCTTGGAAGATACCACCTGTCCCAGTGGAATTTTATCTTTGTATTGCCCTTTTGTGTCCCAGAGATCTGGGATGGTGCCTGAGGCATGCTAGGTGCTGGGGGTGGGGAGGCGCTAAGAAGGTAGGATCTTTGTTTCTCTAGCTTCCCATAATCAAGGCAATTGTGTTTTTAAAGATCTACTCAATGAATTTTGTACATAAGATTTGGTTTTAAAAAAAGGAAGGAGTCCAGGGTTTTTGAAAAGGAGGAGTTTTCCTCAGATGGGTGCACAGAACTCCAATGGGTGTATAGAATTCTGGTGCATTCAGTTCTTTACTTAGTCAATCCCCTAGTGCTGGGCATTTGGGTTGCTTTTTTTATTAATACAAACAACTTTACAATGAACATATTTGTGTATCTATTCTTGTGTACCTCTCTAAATAGTTTCTTAGGTTCTTAAGGAATTTTAAGCAAGTCAGGAAGACCTGATTAAGATGGAAGTAGGTATTTTCTTCCATGATGCAGGGCACTGGGGCCCCCTTTTGCACACCCTTGGGTGGGTGTCACAGAGATGTCTATTTACATGCTTAGCACTTAACTAGCTTGTTATACTGAATTCTCCCATCATTGGGTATGGTGGGAATTTTTCTTCCCATTCTGCTGAAGAGAACACTGAGGTTCCCAGAGGTGGCACTGCTTCTCTCGGGCCATATGGCTAATAAGGATCTGGAGTGTGCACCCCAGGCTCTTTCCGGGATGTGTCAGAATACTCTCTCTCCCGCCCCTTCCCCGAAGCACACATACACACTCTATTCAGGAACCAGGTTCTGGGTTGGCTTTGAGCTATCACACACAATCTCTCCATGCCTCAGTTTCCTTGAGTGTCAAATGGTAAATATATATGAGATTATATCTTCAAAGGATATTTGAATTTACATGAAATTCAAGCTTTTCTTTATAGCTTTTTATAATCTTCATTATAATAATACATATTGTGTATCTCTAAGAAGGGGATTTTCTGAGTTCCAAGACATTTTTTACCTGGGAGTCCTTTTATCAGAGAGCGTCTCATGAGGCTGCTATTTCATGGAATTAATGTAAGAGCCACCTTAGATAGCTAGGTACCTAAGCCCATACATAACTGTCCTCAACATTTATTGAACTCTTAGCATGTGCCAGGTACTGTGCTCAGCACTTTATAAATGTAGCACAGTGTTTAATCCTGTGATCGTCTCTGAACCCGGAGGAGTGAGGGGTGGGCACCATTCAGGGTCCCAGCAGAGAACAGAGGCTCATTCAAAGGGCCTGGGATGGTAGAAAGGGACAAAACTAACCACAGAGGGTGATGAGTCACTTGAGGGCTTGAAAGAAGGAGTGGTTTCCATCCCTAGGTCCAAGAGGGCAAGACCAGGGGGCTATTTCAGGGAATCAGGAGATAAGCCATTAGAGAGGGTGGTGACCTTGGTGGAGGAACAGTATTAGCCTGCAGTCCAACACAGAGGAAGCCCAGAAGTTCACACTCCAACCCCTATCTCCTTCTCCCTCCCATTTCTCATTTCTCACCACCACCTGCCATTGGCTGGACCGTTCTGCAGGCAGGAGGGAGGGCACAGGACAGGGGCTCCTTGATGCAGCCCAGCCTCCCTGGGCACAGAGCAGGGTAGTGAGTGTGGAGGTGCCAATGGGAGACATCTCATGCTATGGAGTGAGCTGGTGAAAGACATGGATGATTGAGAGAAAGTGGTGCCAGAAAGCAGCTGTCTCCCTGTGATCCAGCCCCCCTCCCTCCCCAAAAGCCATTCTCCCTGCTCCAAGTACCACCCAAGACCCAGTCTGGGGGTCAAACCCTCCTTAGCTTCCCTCATTATCCCATCAGATCAGATTGGGGCTGTCATTAGCCCCCAGCGCTGAACAAAGGGCCCTCGCCCAAGCGGCCATATCCACGGGGCTAATTAATTGGATTAATGGTAGAGCAGCCCACACTGGGTCTGGCTCAGATAATTTCAATGAACGCTGAACACCAATCCCCAAAGTCATTGGAATATGGATGAGGCAAATTGAGTTAAAATTGAGGAGATTGCTGCATTCATTAGCCCGCCCACCCTCTGAAGTGGCTGGTTAATATGCAAACTATTAATATGCAAATCAGTGCAAATGGAAAAAAAAGAAGTGTGACACCCCCCTCCCTTTTTTTTTTGGAAACTCAGCTACACTTGGGCAGCTGCTTCCTGTAAAAGGGAGAGGCAAGTCTTGCCTGTTTTTAAGAGCAGGAGAGGGGCTGGGAGCTTTCACATCAGAAATTAATTAAGAGCAGTGGCCAGGACCTCACGCACCTTTATCAGCCTGCAAACACACGGTAGAGTGCACGGGGCATAGTAGGGGCACCAGGCTCCCTGGGCAAGCTTTGCTGTTCACCGGAAGCAGGTCCCTGGTAGCCTCCAGATCTGTGTTGGTGAGGCTGGTTCAAATTTTTATTTGTGTGTGCTTAAGTTTTATTTCAGTATGTATATACATGGACATTTATATATATGCAATGGTTTGCATAAATACATATGTGGATACATTTACTACATTCGCTATATGTGTTCATTATAGAAGATTTAGGAAGCAAAGTAAAAGCTTAGTTTGCTAAGTTTAGAACCAGATCAGATCTCAAAGTTAAGTCAAATGCAAAAGTCAATTAAAACAAGAAATCATTTTTTTAAGCAATGTGATCATACATTAAATGTTTGATTTGTCTTCAATTCATTCATTCTTTCATCAGGGAGACAGTCACAGATGCCAAAATTCTAATGGTTAAAAACTCAAATATAGGAGAAAGTCACCCGTTTGTCTCCACTCCTCCTCTGAGTCCATCAGCTGGCTGACTTCCCAGAGCCGACAATGCTAACGGCTCCTAGAATGCTTCCTTATATATTCTACGTGCATATGAGCAATGATATTTGTGTGTTTTTCTCCCTTTCACAAACTGAGATCACAAGGTACACGGTGCATCTTGCTTTGCTCACTTAACAGAGCATCGCAGAGATTGTCCGTGAAGACCTCCCTTGTCCTGTGGGCACACGTGGAAAGGCCATTATGCCTTCCCCCAGCGCCCCACTGATGGACATTTAGGTGGTTTTGTATTTATTTGGCTATTTCAACCAATACCACATTAAAAACCCTTGTCCTTGTGACATTCTGAGTGTGTGGGAGACTGCCCATGCGGGAGACTCCTGGAGGTGGAGCTGCTGGGTTCAGCGGGCCGGCCCACAGGCAGCTGCGATGACTCTGCAGCAAGGTCACACCAGCTGCGGTCCCCACTGAGCACCGGGAGTGCCCACTTGTCCACAGCCTCGCCGCCACAGCCGGCTATGGAATTTTTGAGTCTTCTCTAATCCAGTAGTGAAAAAGGGTGTCTCATGGAGGTTCTATTTGCATTTCTTTTCTCAAAAGGGAAGCTGAGCATATTTTTTTCATGCGATTCAAAGCTATTTGTATTTTCTGTCTGTTAACTCTTCATTCCTTTTCCTACTTTTCCATTAGGTTATTAGTTTTTCTCTTTTATTGATTAGCAGAGCACTTTAAAGACTAAGCTACTAGCTTTTTGTCTATGTTATGAAGTGATAGTACTTTTGCCCAGTTTTCTGTTTGTATTTGGGATTTTATGGTTATGGGTAAAAAAATACATTATATTTTTAGTGAAAGCATATAAATGTATACTTATCCACCAAACTTTTGATACTGGGCCAAGGCTGTACCTTTGAATTTAGCTTCTCTGCCTGGAGGTCACGTTCAACCCCTTTCTTGACTAAACCCACAGTCGTAATGTATCATCTCTAATTACAATGTCTGGATTTGATTTCTTTTCAGTAAAGCAAGAATTTAAGACATTCGAAAAGCCACCTGTGTGTAGGATTTTTATCAATCTTTCATGGTTCCCCTCTTCTATCTCTTATAGATTCCTTGCTTACATTATGCATTCATATAGATAGGCAGAGATGTAGATAGACATACAAGGTCTGTCCAGAAAAAGTCCAGCCATTGTTAATATAACAAGAATGGTTTGCGTGACGTGGATGTAACCTGGCAGCCAAGGAAAGTGGACTAGAATGTGCATGTGTGAACAATGATGACTTCACTGTACTAGTCAGTGGGGGCAATAGATGGCATTGAGTGAGCATGTGTACTGTGTGGCATCACATTCAAAATGACTGAGTGAGTAGAGCAATGAGTCTGTGTCAAATTTTATATTAAACTGAAACTTTCTTCCACGGAAACTGGATAAGATGATTCAGAACACTTTTGGGGGTGATGCAAGGAGTACAGCATCAATAAGAGTGTGGAACAAACGCTTCAAAGATGGTTGAGAACTTGTTGAAAGTGATCCACATTCTGCAAGGCCTGCAACAAGCAGAACACCTGAGAATGTTGAACAGGTACAGGCTGCAATCAACAAAGGTTGACAACCCAGGTGACTCAGCCCCCCCTACAGCCCAGATGTGGCACCCTGTGATTTCTGGCTTTTCCCCAGACTAAAATCACCTGTGAAAGGGAAAAGATTTCAGACCCTCGATGAGATTCAGGAAAATATGACAGGGCAGCTGATGGCGGTTGGGAGAACTGTGTAAGGTCCCAAGGTGCCTACTTTGAAGGGGACTGAGGTGTCACTGTCCTGTGTACAATGTTCCTTGTATCTTCTTCAATAAATGTCTCTATTTTTTTGTATCGCATGGCTGGATACTTTATGGACAAACCTCGTGCATACAGATATATACAGAAATAAGTTATCTAGGTCCATAATTAAGGATACAACCCCCATTTTACAGATGAGAAAACAGGATTTTTAACCATAAGCAATGGGCTTGAAAGATGACACTCTTTGGGGAGCTTAGCAGATCTCTTATTGCACAAGCTGTCCTCAGGATGCTCTAACCCCTACTCCTACACCCCACTCCTCAGCTGCGGAGCTACCTGCTGATCCCTCAGGTCTTCTTTCTACTGCCTCTGGGCTGTTGCACAGGCTGTTGCATCTCTCTGGAATGCTCCTCCTCCTTCACTGCCCCTCCAGGTTCCAGATGACTGACCTGCTTCATCCTATAATTGCTGGAGATTCTGTCTCCAAAAAGAAACCTGGATTCCTGGACTGGGCTGGAGGATTCTTCTCCCTGTGTCCTCACCCCAAGCATAACTTGTATGACACTCTATTACAATTGTCATCCAAGCAGAAAATAATGTCATGGTCACTACTGTAAGCCCTAGCACTCCCACAGTACTTCATGCATAGTAGGTACACAGTAACCACTAATTAAACATGTAGACAAAATAGTGAAAGTAGGTCAAATGTGCACTGAATTATCTTCCACTTAATTAATTCATTTATGGGTCACCAGTTCTACCCTCTTTAATAATAAGCAGAATGAGAACATGGTCTTTGGAATCAAAAGGAACAAGGCCTGCATTCTGATTCCACGATTTAGCAGCTATAGCCCTTTGGTTGGTTGCTTCCCTTCTGAGTCCCAGGTCTTTGATCTGTGAAATGAGGCTGATAAGAACACCAACCCTAGGGTTGTGTCAGGACTAACTAAGCCACACATAGGGTTTAACACGTGCCTGGTGCGTTTCCTCCTCTCCTCTCCTTCATAAACTATAAGTACCTTCTTAAATAAGAAGAGTATCTGTTTTGTATCTGCAGCCCTTTCTCATGGCCAGCTGCCAGTATTAGTGCAACACCTGGCACACAGTAGATGATCAGTGAGTGCTTGGACAATGAACAAATGGACGGATGAAAGTTAGATGGTTAGGTAGATCAGTATGTGGGATTTGGGATGTACAAATAGATGAATGGGTGGATAGATGAAAGAATGGATGGATGGATGGATGGATGGATGGATAGGAAGACAGATGAGTTGATGGAAAGATGAATGGATGAGTAGATGAATTGATCAATTAATAGATGATCGTATTGATGGATGGATATGTGGTTGGATCGATGGGCAGATGGGAGGATTCTATGTTTTTGTTTATATATTTCAGCATTACAAATTAATATTTTCAATAATGCTAAGAAAATTGATAATGGAGTTAAAATAATATACTGGGCTCTCAGATCTAAAACTTTTGTGCCCCCTTTCATCCATATTTCCTCCTCCCCATTCATGGTTTGGGAATGACAATATCATTTTAAATGCTCGGATAAGTCCTGCAATAAAGAAATATTTGACTTCCTTTACCCAGAGCTTACCAGTTATAGTCAATGACATGTTTCATTTTCCGTAAGCACCACTTAACATAACCTGGATCTACTCCTCTATGGCATCACCTGATGAATAAAAGTATAAAACACCTTCAGATTTTTTTTACTTGGTAATCCCTTGCTTGAAGTGCTTCTCGAATATGTGTATTCTGATGGTGCAGATTTAAAAACACTACCCTAGATGTTGCATGCCCACCTTTCCAGTGATGGAACTTGCCATGTGACCAGGGTGATTCATTCCGCCTTTGCCTCCCATCTAGCATCTGTTAAAGGAAGGACATGATGGACTTGGCCTCTAAGTTCCCTTCCAGGTCCAACCTGGCCCTACTCTGTGATTCTGCCTGCTTCCCAAGGGGTGTGTCCACGAATGGCTCACCTACCGGGTGCCCGTGCTGGTTTTTCTTCCCTCTCAAGATGCCTAACTACTTCATTTGTCTAAGGGACAGGCAAGCCATGAAAGGGTAAATTACCCACATTTACTTCAAATATTTAGATACCGTGATGCAGTGATTTAATTTTCCATGCTTGCCCCGGGTCCTGGCGGCGGGGTGGGGGGTTGGGGGGTGGGGAGCATCTATTTTCCCACCACGACCCAGCCTTGCCAGGGGCAAGCAGCCCCCTGCACCACTGCTCTGCTCTCGGCTCGGCGCCCACCCACAACAAACTAACCCATCTCTGTGTTTTGACTGCAGCATTTGCTCCTCCTGCTCTGCCTCGTCTGCCTCTCCAGACTCAGTGGCTGTGGCTGAGCCAGCAAAATAGTTCTACCCCCAGCTTTTCCAAAAACCCACAGCAGCAGCACTAGGATCACCATTACTGTGCCCCCAGTGAGAGCTGCTGGGGGCTCAGCCGAGTCTCTCCAGGCCTGGAGGACTCAGGAAGGGTGTGACAGATAAGACTGAGGGCCTGGCACCTGGATGGAGGCTCAAGCCCCCCTTCAATGAGGGCTCCTGAGAGACTGGAGACAGACGTTACCACCCCCACCATCACGCCTCAATGTGGGATGTCTGCAACAGCCATGATGTGAACAGAGCTTGCGGGTGGAACAAAACCAAACATTGCTACCTAAGATCTATCTCCACACGACTCTCCTGAGGACCTCAGCCTGATGCCTCCTCCCCAGGTGAGGAGGGCACATGGGAAGAGTGCTCAGTGTAGGTCTTAAATATACTAGGTGCTCAGTAAACACTGCATTTCCTTCCATCAAATATGCCATTAATTGTAATACGCACCATTGGTTTACAAATGGCCAACAATAAAACAGCAAAAAAAAAAAACAACAATCAAAATGTAGCGTACCATTGATTGTAAGATGAATCTCCATTTTAAAGACATTAAAATGTAAACAAGTCCATCCTGGAATTGACTCTATTGGGTACCTATGAACTAAGAGAACCAATGGGCACATGGTGGAAGGCTTATGTTCTTGTTTTGTTTTTGTTTTTTATTGACAGTTGGTGCAGCCACCAACTTGCTTTGTAACCTTGGGAAAATCACTTTCCGCCCCGGGCCTCGGGTTCCTCATCGCTACTCGGGACTCGCCCTCCTCCCCAGCTCCCCATTAGGGCTCCCGTAGAAATGAAATAGGATCAAGGCAATACAACTCTCTGTAAGCCGCAAAGACATTTAAATAGGAACCTGAGGTGGTCAACCAGCAGTGAAACTTTTGTCCACTGTACTTACGGTCAGCACATTTGCTGTGTGTCATTGGACAAGTCACTCCACCCTCCTGAGCCCCAGTTTTCTCTGTGCCTCTGTAGAGACAAAGATACAGGGCTGCTGGGAGTATTAGTGGAGGTGACATTTGTAAGGTGCTTAGCATGATGCCTGACACGCAGTAACCCAGGCCCATGAATCCTACCCGCCACGAGAGTTTAAATGATCGGAGTGGTAAGAAACATGCTTTTGGCGGCCTTCCTCTCTTGTTTGCTTAAAGCACCATTATATCCCTGGTGCTTTGCAGATAGCTCGCTCATTGAACGAATCTGATGAATGAATGAATGAATGCATGCATGCATGCATGCCTACATATTCTAGGGTGTGCAAATGAGACTGAGATCCATAAGCATAAGCTTTTTGAACCCCTCAGAGGCAAAATGAGAAACAAAGGTCTATGGAGATCGTGTAGCTCCACTTCCATTTCCCAGTGGCCGAAGCTGAGCTACCCAGAGGTTCAGAAAGTTGCCCAAGGCCACAGCGCTCACCAATAGACTCCAGCCCAAGGCCCTGAAGACCATCTGTGATTCTTCCCCAGCAGACTCATACCTGAGGCCAACGTCCAGTGCTCTCTGACCAGTGACCAAGGCAGGCTGTTGCCAGGTGGAACACCGCACAGTTTTTCCCAATGCAATTGCTTTCACAGGAGCGATTGCCTGGACCCTCGAGACCTCAGACCCAGCCCCATTATTATTCCTCTCGGTGTAATAAATACATTTTAAGAGAAACAGATGCTGGAACAGTTGGGCAGGAAGGGCCAGGCATGTGAAGAGGAATCTGGGTTGTGAAAAATTTGTCTACTTGCCAGACGGGGAGCAATATGGTGCCGGCAGCCAGGTCTGAGATCGGCTGCCAGGCCGGCTGATCGGTCCTCCCCACTGCGCCCTGCTTGTCCTTACCCGGCCACCGTCCTCCGGGGTCCAAATGGGCAGCCAGCTATTTTCCCAGCCAGAAACAGGCCTGCAATGCCAATGGCCACTTCCTGTTAAGTTCAGACCCTGCAGCGGGCTGGCCACCCTTGTCTTGGGAGCTGCAGCAGGTTGTGTAGAGAGCGGCAGGGCTGGAGGAAGCATTTCTGGCTCAGACCCAGACGCTTTCAAAGCGTGGCTTTTCTCTTCCTCATACTGGCCTCACTCTCTGATGGTGCTTGTTACCTGCAAGCATCTGCCTTGCGACCTGACCCTGTGAAACTATGATGGGAAAGGGCGTCCTTGCTGCCTTTCCTGTCCATTGAGAATCAGTGTCCCTCTCCCTACTCTGCTCTGATGAGAGAAAACAAATGCTGGCTTATTTACAAAAAAAAGAAAGAAAAAGGCTTGCCTGCTGCAGGTGCAGGTCCAGCCTCAGTGATGCCAAGATGCCCAGAGCAGACTTCTGCCCCCAGGACCTACACCCCCACAGCCCCTCCCTTGACCTGAGCTCACAAATTCTGCTGTTTTAGGCCAGGAAAATGCAGCCCATGGCAGAGGCAGAAGAAGAACATACTCAATGGATGGTCTCATAGCCAACCCAGCGGGGAAGAAGGGATCACCCCCATTTGGAGGATGAGAAAGTGGCGGTGCAGGAGGGGACATGACCTGCTCAGGTCAGGCAGCTCAGAGGAATCAGCGCTGAGCTGCCTGCCTCTGATTTCTCTCCTCTTTCTGCCCATCCACCTGGCTCCCTAGGAATAGACTAACAAGTCTACCCCATTCTGCCAGAACACTGTGTGGAGATGAGACATCTC
This sequence comes from Trachops cirrhosus, assembly GCA_028533065.1. Classification (NCBI taxonomy): domain Eukaryota; kingdom Metazoa; phylum Chordata; class Mammalia; order Chiroptera; family Phyllostomidae; genus Trachops; species Trachops cirrhosus. Next base: position 55,162,650 of record CM052546.1, on the reverse strand, counting down.
ACTCTTTCCCTCACCTTCTCTGTGGTCAGAAGCAAAGTGGGCTGTCCATTTGTTGCCAGAGAACTAGTAGCAAGAACCTGTTTTTCTTCCCCTGATATGTTGTCCCCCTCCCTGAGCCAACCAACAGAGAGTGATCATTAACCATATAAAAGGCCTGCAGACAGACCTGACTCCAAGTATTTTTATCAGTGTCTCACAAAAGTTTTAAAAAAATAAAAAAAGAAGTCCTGGTGATTCAAGAACTCTACACTCAAATCACATTTCTCCAAGAATTCGTTGCTCCCATAAGTGGCATGAGAATATTTGTATGTTTTTGGGGGGGTTGGAGGAGGTATTTCTTTCTAAAACAGTAATGATAAAAGTCTCCCTGCCTACCCTTTAGTGAGGACTTAGGGTATTCCAGGCTCTACTCTAAGCCTTGTACACATACCCTCTTTAATCCTCTCTGAGCACCTCTCCGAGATGGCTGCCTACATTACCATGTCATAGTAACAATAAGGGACACATTTAGAAAGTGGCAGAGGTGGAATTCAGCCCCATGTTTCTTGATTATGTACTGGTTTCTCTGGGTGGCTTCACTGAATTTCTTTTGTATCTCCTTCAGCTTGGAGAGGCAAGAAAGCCAAGAATGGTCTTTATGGACTCCCTTGCAGCTAAAGTTCTGGTTGCAGATCCATCCCTGCCACTGGGAGGCACTACTGGGGGATTTGGGAAGCTGATATGAAGCCACACACTGATGACTTGTAGTTGCTACTGTTGTCAAGTATAATCATGTAAACTTGAGACTTTTCTGCAGCAGAGACTTCACTTCATATTCCTGTACCCTAAGTCTTCAGAGGCAGTGGTGTCAAACATGGGGTAGTTTCTTGCTTCCAGCATAATTCCAGCAGTAGCTGTCCAGGTTTCACTGTTCAGTAATGTCTGGGAGTTATTCAAAGAGGCTCAGCCTAGAACTTGTTCCTCCTGTCCATCACATGGTTCTGTATGCACCTAAGTCCCCATATTAAATCCCATCCTGTATAAAAAACCTAGACTGGATTTGGCTTCCTACATAGAACCTGACCGGGTATGCTGCATGACATCAGGGCCACCTAGTCTGGGTCTCAGCCCTCATGTTCTTCATCTGCAAATTTACAGAGTCACAGAAGGACTGTAAGGAAGAAGTGGAAGCAGAAGGGATTTCCCATTAAAAAAATGTTCTATAGAAAATACAGTTTAATTAAAATGTACTCTCTCTAATAGATGGAGAATGTGGGACATGGTTTTTCCAGTAAATAACCTCCCCCCACTCAACACACACCTTGTACTCTCAAACCCATTACAGAACCAGGTACCTTTTCAGGTAGCTGAGGACTTGGAGGGCAGCTGGGGTAGGATGCCGGGGGAGGGGGTGTGGCTGGCCTACAGCTCATTTCTGCTGATGAACTCCCTCGCCTATAATTACACCACCTGGGCCACCTCACCTGACAGTGCAAGAGAAGCTGCTGGCATGAGCTACACACCCGTCTTTCTATCTCATGGCAGGTCACAACAAGAGGCTCCAGGAACAAATTTCAGCCTCATTTTTTGGAAATGTGGCAGCCTCCAGAGTTGACAATATTGATCAGGACCCTTGCCAATTTTACTTGCTTATTTTCACCACCCCAAAAAGAAACCCTTTACCTGTTAGCAGTTCTTCCCCGATTGCTTCTAGCCCCAGCCCCTAGAAACCACTAATCTCCTTTCTGGTTCTAGGAGTTGGCCTGTTGTAGACATTTCATATAAATGGAATCATGTGATGTTTTGTGAATGAATTCTTTCACTAGCATGATGTTTCAAAAAAATCACCCATGTTATATCATGAACCAATACTTCATTCCTTTTTTTTTAAAAAAGTGATAAAACACATAATCTAAAATTTACAATCATAACAACATTTTTTATTGATTCTAGAGAGATAGAAAGGAAGGGAGAAAGAGAGAGAGAGAAACATTGATTGGTTGCCTTTCACACATGCACCAACTGGGGACTGAACCTGCAATCCAGGCATGCGCCCTGACCGAGAATTGAACCGGTGACCTTTTGGTTTTCAGGATGACACCCAACTGACTGAGCCACACAGGCCAGGGCAAAATCATGACAATTTTTAAAAATAATTCTACAGGTCACAATAACTGGCAAGCTTTCTATCCCTCACACTGCTGGCAATGAAAAGTCATTTGTATAATATCTTGGTGATAAGAACGTACGATTTATAAAAACTCTATTAGTGACCACAGCCAGCTCTTTGGACACAGTGATTGGTCTATAGAATGGTCACATGACTGGCACAGACCCATCAGAGGCCACCTCTGGAATTTTCTAAGTTGGAGGTAGAAAAAGAACATTTTGCTCTTATAAATCTCAGGCTTTAAGCTCATAGACTAAAGAGTACTGGGCATCATGAGTCTTTCATGAAAAGAATATCCTATGCCAGGAGTTTTACATGGACCATCCCATTTAAAACTCACAGCACCCCCACAAGAAGAGAATTTTTCTTTCTCTGTCTTACAGATCAGCAGACTGAAGATCAGAGAGGCTAATTCATTTTCCTAAGGGAACATAACCAAAACAGTGAAGGTTCAAAACCAAGTTTAGTGACCGTATGGTATGCCTAGAGGATTTCACAGTGGATTGATAAGGTCTGTATAGCTCAAAAGGCTCCCTCCCTCCCACCTGGAATTGCACTGGTCAGAATTAGGGACCTGCCCCCAGCTGGGATGCCCAAATTCACACTGCCAAGCAACTGCTTTTCTCCCGGTAACCAGGGCATTCCAGACAGAGTCCTGAAGGAGCCACCTGAGTCTCAGGTCCTAGACAACCCCATCTTCATCATTTCTGCACAGACCCCCTCCCTGTATAAACAGGACACAGAGCTCCAGGTCTGGCCTTAGTTGTGGGGAAATGAAGGAATGAGTTCTCTGGCCTTTGAGGTTCTCAATTCTGGGGGCATTTCCCCCCTATGGCAACCTCTCAGATATCAATCAATCACAGTGAACTGAAGGCAAAAAAACAAAACAAAACAAACAGTAACAGAGATTGGCTTGGGGACTGGATGCCTAGATTCCAACCTAAGCTAGAAGGTTCCAGTTTACCTCATTTCCTCTTCAGAGGTAGACAACAGGAACCCCATTTTACAGGTGAGTAAACTGAGGTCAGAAAGACTTTTTAGAGCAGTGTTTACAAAATCTTTATGCAGATACTTGCCACAACAGCCCGTCATTCCCATTGGACAGATGACAAAACTGAGCTTTAGAGAAAGAAGTGGCTCAGTTAGAAGGCAGCAAAGTCAGGGTTTGAACCCACAACTCTAGAGCCTGTGCAGCTGATGCCATGCTCACCTTTCCAAGGGCATCTCTGCTGGTTCAGATGAAGGAACAGATTATGGCTGAGGCCCTTGGGAACCACTGTGCGTAAAATTGACTCTGTTATAGACATCTTAAAATCCAAGATTTTTTTTTTTTTTACTAAAAGGCTTAGAAGCTCTGTACTGCGTTCAGAAAATAGAAACAAGAGGTGGTAAGGTCCATCTCCTGTTGCCCGCCCCTGTCCTAACACACCTGTTAGAAATTCCATCGATGAGCCTGGAGACCTGAGCCCGGGGTCTATTGGCTCCTACGACAGCAAAGATGTGGCCATTGGAGGCCAGGTGGTGCTGATGCCATCACAGAGTTCACAGGGGAGGGAAAAGAGGGCAGGCAGAAGGAAAAAGCAACTTTCGCCAACTCTCCACATGGTGCCGTCCACTAAGTTTGACCCTGTAGAAGGTGCCAGATCAGATTAGAGCCACCAGTTGCCACATTCTCCTGCCTTGACTTCACCAAGGCTCATTAAGCTCTGAAAATCCCTTTTATGGTGTTTAGGACACCTCCAGAGGAGTTTGCTGTGTAAATATTATTCCATCACTGAATCCTGCAACAAGGCCACCATCAACAAGTGGGATTCGCAACGGTGCCGCCAAGGGGGGTGCCTCGGGCGTCTGTGATGTGTGGCCAAGGGGCTCCTCTAAGAAGCCAGCTCCAGCGATAAAGCCCCTCCTTCGCCCACCGAGGCCTCCTGCCACTCAGGTCAGCTTAATGGAACCAGCCGCCAGGGCGCAATTTGGGCGAAGGATCAAACACACAGTCGGGAGCCACTTGGAGCGAGGGCCTGCCTTAGACAGCTGGCATTCACACGAAGCCCACTTCATCTGGAGTGGGGGCTTTGGGGGCCGCAGCCAGCTTGGCTGAGGCTGAGGCTGGCCCTCCAGCCTCCGCAGATACGGGCAGCCCTCTCGGCCGGGTGACTTTTTCCCGCTGGAGGCACCTTTGCTGTCCTTTTGTCGGCACCCCCAGACCCTTTCTTTATTAATTTATGTATCCGGACGAGGGAGATCGCTCAATGAGGAGCCATCGATTGTTGTGGATGGATGACCTATCTGACTCAGCAGATGCCGCGGCTGGTGCTGCCAGTGCCAAGGTCGCTGCTTTTGGCTCTTCTTTTGCTGTCTGTTTTTTTTTACAAATTAATTAATTTATTTTTAAGCTGATTTGCAGGTTGTACTCCTGGGATATGGGGGTAGGAGAACTTAAATATGGAAACTCAAGATGCAGCTCCTGGCCCAGGGTGGGTAGATACTAGATGTGTGCCAAGTGGTTTTTGAACACGCTACTCTGAGCTAAGTGCTGGTCTGGGCACTGGGGACTTGGCAGTTAGCAATGCAGGCGCGCTCCCTGCCTGGCGGGGTTCACAGTCGGGTGCTCTGGCCGTGTGGAATCCAAGCCCTGGGCCTCCTGGGCTGTGACCATAGGGAGGGCCGGGCGGGCCCTGACCCACAGTGGGTGCTCAGTAATCCAGGCGTGAGGCGATGCATGCAGAGCCCCAACACTACCTCTGGACGTAGCAATGGCTCAGCCAGTGCTAACTTTCTCTTTTATTCTCTCTTCAGCAGCTTGATTCCCAGCTTAGTCATTGCTGTGGCTGTGTGATGGATTAATCCCTTGCCCTCTCTGGGCCTCAGATTCCACATCTGTCATTTGAGGCTTGCAGTTACGTCTGTGACATGGAGCTGTGGAAAGACTGTTCGCCCACACATGGGATTGTCGGGTATACAGCTGTTGAGCACCTACTGTGGGCTGGGTCTGAGGGTCTGGTGATAAACGGGGCCCAGTGCCCCCCTCAAATTGCTCCTGGTTCCCTGGGGAGTGAAGAGTAAATGTGATGGCCTGTGGCCAGTGCTGTGACTGGGCAGCGCAGGAACACGCTGGGTGCCTCGATGAAAGGCACTCAATGTAGCCTGGCTGCGGGGTGGCAGGGGACAAAAAGTCCCTACATCAGCAGTCAGCAAACTCCAGCCCACGGACCAACTCTGGCCCACAGCCTATTTTTGTGCAGTCCCAAGTGAAACATGGTTTATATACTTTTTAATGATTTTTAAGTCAAAATAATATTTCATGCCATCGGAACATTGTGTGAAATTCAAATTTCCATGTCCAGAGATAAAGCTCTGTAGATAAAGCCCGTCGCCACTTTAAGGCCAAGCTGAGTTGCCCCAACAGAGAGCACGTGTCCCCCCCAAACCTAAAATACTGACTATTTGTTTCTTTACAGAATGAATTTGCCAACCACTGTCCCGGGGTGACCTGGGAGCCAAGAGCGGCAGGACAGGCAGAGCTGCTCGGCTGGGAGTGGTCAAAAGGGGCCAGGAGAGGTTTGTTTTGCAGGTTGGACAAAAACTCTAACATCTCCAAGGATGACGCAAGTACCGCGGTGTGCCCTGCAAAGCACCCTACCAACCCGAGTGTTTGGCACTGTGTCAGACAGGCCATCGGCAATCTGGTTAGAGAAATGCATAAAGGGGTGATAATGCTAGTAGATCTCATTCACTGACCACCTATAAGCTCCCCCTAAAATCTCACTTCAGTCACCACGAGGATCTGAGAGATGAGGTCATTAACCCACATCACAGAGGAGGAATCAGGAGCCCAGAAGCCCAGGGAGGGAAGACACCTGGCTAATGTCACACAACAAAACACGGGTTGGAACCCTAGGCTGCCGAACTCTTAAATCCACACTCTCGACACACACAAGCAAGCCCAGGCGTTTGACTGCTCATATTCCACAATGTTATAAAGCTAAGCGTTGATCAGAAGAAAGAAAAATACTAAAAATGAAACTCAGCTAGCTTCCAAAGTAGGGTTTTTGCAGCACTGCCCTCTGCCCCCTGCCCCTTCTAGGAAGTTGTTTTATCCAGTGCCTTCTCCCATCCCAGGCTCTGAAATCCAGCCACACTGCGGGGAAGGAAGAAGTGGGAGGAAAGCTAAGCTTCCCAGGAAAAGCCACAGAGGGGAATTCTCTGAAATGGTGGGGAGCCAGGCAGCGCTGGCAGCTCCTGCCCCAGCAGCTGTTGGCTGCGCTGAGCACGGAACAACTACGGTGGGTGGATGGGACTGGGCTGGGAAGCCCCCTGGCTTTCTTGAAGTCTTCAGGTGAAAGCGAGGAGCACTGGGTGGTAGGTCTGCCGGCTGATGGAAGTGACTTGGGTGCAAGGTTTGCAGCTTGTACTTTTGGCTGCTTAGCGCAACACTGGGCGGTGGCTGGGGAGGTGGAGAGTCTGGCACTTCCTGTCTATGTGCCTTTAGCTGAGAACTGTCATCCATCTGAGTCTCAGCATTATCATCCCTAAGTGGAGAAAAGGGTACCTGCCTTTGGGACAGTTTTGCGGTGAACTCCATGGGGTGCTGCCCAGATACTCCTTCAAGAAAGATCTCCTTGTTCCAGTGTTTGGGAGTGTTGTCATCAGCAGACGGTTGCAGCCATCAGTCCCTTCAGGGATGTCCTCGGTCCAGAGACCCATTCCCCCAGGGTGACATCCAGAGACTTGTCCTTGCAGGATAAAAAGGCCAGGACGACTCTGAAGGGCCAGCCTAGCTCCATCGTCCTGCCTGCATCCAGGTCCAACTCCTTCCTCTGCCCATTTTCCTTCTCTCTTTCTTCTGAACACATGGGTCATCTCAGAGACTCTTACTGATAAAAGACACGCGTGCTAAACTTCATCCATCTCCACACTCCAGGCAGCTGACATAGAACTCTGTGCTTGAGGTAGGTTTGGAAAGCACCCATGGTACGCAGGGATTCGGTACATGCCAACAAGCCAAGGGAAGATGAGAACTACAGGAAGGCCCTGCTTCAACGTATCCAAGTTCCTTTTGATTTCAAAGACAAAGAACAGAGTGTCAGCAGAATGTATGTCCCCTTCAACGGCACTATGGTTGGCAGGGACACCTGCTCTACTCTTTACCATCAGGTACTGCAGCCCAGTATGCACTGGGCATGCTCCGCCAGCCAAAGTGATCATCATTCCCATTTGACAGATATGAAGGCCGAGGTGGAGAGAAACGAAGTAACGTATCTATGACGGGACAGAGTGCCCCCTGCAATCATTTATTTGTGCATTTGGGAAATTGAGTTCCGGGCTCTGAGGTCCCACTCAAAGCGCAGAGCAGAGGAGAGAGACCCACAGTGAGCCAAGCAAAGGCAATGACGAGTGTCTGAGATGGGTGATGATCGACAAGACAGGGTGTGACATGAGGGTTGTATTGAGGGATCCTAAGGCAGCCGGGATGCATCTTGGAGCAGGATTGAAACTCAAGTCTTCACGTTTGTACCAGCAGCTGCCTGAGTAACCTTTCCAGGGGTGTCAAACTCATTTTCACTGGTGGCTACAGCAGCCTCGAGGTTGCCTTCAAAGGGCTGAATGTAACTTTAGGACTGTATAAATGTAATTACTCCTTAACAGTTAAGTGAGAGCTCAGTGCTGCTGCCAGGTAGAAATAAGGTACCAGGTGCCGGGCTGGATAAAAGAAGGCGGAGGGCTGGATTCGGCCCGCAGACCTTGTGTTTGCCACCTGTGCTTTATGTCAAGGGAGCTAAACTGGAGAAGCTGGATTCTCAGCTGCTCCTTGGTTTCTCCCCAGCTCTGTGCTCAAGAGCTGGCCAAAAGTCCCCCTAGCCCCCCACCCTCTCTGTAACCAAGGAGCCTGAATCCTTTCCCCCAGTTTCTCCTCCAGGAATCCAAAGCTGAGCAAACCAAGGAGCAAGATGACCAGGTTTGGAAGAGACTTTCAGTCCTCTCTTCCCTCCGAGTGTCTCCTGGTGAGCGGTCAGCTTCTCTTCCTGGGAGCCAGAGCCAACGTCCTCTTTCCTGGTCGTCCTCCTTACTCTCAAGGGCTGAAGCACCACAGAGGCTGTGTCCTCTGCTCAGACACCCACCCAGATCTTTTTCTCTGGCAGCTCCAAGGTGCTTTCCCAGCCTGGGGACAAGTCTATGAGGATCACGGCTCAATGGCGGCTACTGGATTCCTGGAAAAAGTCAGGCTTGGTGGTGGTGGTGGGGACCCAGAGAGAGGACCTTCAGAGCCACCTGTGTGCAGTGGCAGGTACAGAGGAAAGAGTGGCCTCACCTCCAAAGCCACATCTGCCTCACACAACTGCCCAAAGACCGGGCCCCTGCCTAGCCCTGCGTAGGCATCCTAGCCCGCTGCCAAGTTCCTCTCCACCGTTTCTTCTGTCTGAAAGGCTGCTCCTCCCCTGAGCTGGCACCAACTCATTCTTCTGGTCTTAGTGCAGATGGCTTTTCCTCCAAGAAGCATTTCCAGGGTTTTAGTGCCCCTCCCATAGACCTTTCTTTTATCTCAGAGAGCAGGTCACACGGAATTATAATTGTGGGTGGAGCTGTCTTCCTCCCTCACCGCCTTTGAGCTATTTGAAAGCGGGGACCATCAGGTTTTATTTGTCCTGCAATCACCAACAGTTAGCTTGGAGCCTGGAACTTACTGGATGCTTCGGCGTTGCCCGATTCCATGAGGGCTGACCCATCTCTCTTCATCTCTTGGCTTCATTCTTCAAATAGGCCCCAAACAGTGGCTAGAGTGCCCATCAGCCTCCCGAAACTCATGTCTTTGAGTTTCCTCTATGTCTAGCTACCCACCGGGGGGCAAGTCCTAGGGAAGAATCTCATTGGTCCTGATGGGACCATGTGCTTCCTGTACCATCACATGACCTGGGGGAAAGGACGGCTGTAATTGCCCAGGCCTGGGTTAGCTGTGGCTCCTGTGGCTGGAAGTGGGGTCAGCCACATCAGGACCACAGGCGACAGGTCTCCCACAGGAGGGAGGCATTCTGTGACTAGTTCCTGCAGGGGTTTGCAACCAGCTCCTAAGGCTAACAAATCTCTACCACGAGCCATGTGGTTCAACCCTGGGGAAATGTTTGTTTAACCAAACCACCTCATTGTTTTGTGGGGTCGCTGGTGGTTTTCCCCAGAGGAGAGATTCTGGAAGTTCCTACAGTCAGCATTTATCTTGGATTATGAATGCACCTATTGGGCCATCAGTCAACACATATTTCAGTCAGTCTGAGGCCAGAGGGGTCGACAAGGGCAGAGTATGGAAGGCTTTGAATGATATAACGAGAGGCTTAATCCTATAACTCAACACAAACTATAACCCTCAGGCTGGCCATCTGTGTTTGTAAATAAAGTTTTATTGTAACCTGGCCACGCACATATGGCTTATGGCTGATTTCACACAACGCCTGCAGAGCTGAGTTGCTGGAAGAGCAACGATATGGCCCGCAGAGTCAGAAATATTTAATATCTGGCCCCTTACAGATAAACTTTGCTGGTCCCTGTGGGAGAGAGAGATTTGGAGATTGATGCGCAGGAGTGTCATGATGAGGTGCTCTGTATTTCGGGAAGGTGGATTCTGTGTTCCAGGAACTGTAGGAGTCACGGACAGGTAGAGTCAATGGGCCCTTCAGGGTCATCTGGTTGTGTGTGGGTCAGTATGCGCTCTCGGTTTCCCGCGGGGCTCCCCAGAAGCCGACCTTGAGATGCAGAATCCATGCAAGGAGTTTATTTGGGGAGTGATTTTAGGCAGCACTGTGAGGGATGAGAGGAAGTGAGGCAAGGAAGGGAGGTGGCCTTAGAAAGGGGCATTATGAGCAGGTTACCACTGTGGGCATTTGGAGCTTCTGTTTACTGCGGGCCTCCGGGAGCAGCGTGGATGGCACACCTGTGATGGGGGAGGGATCCAGAGTGTTTGTACTCCAGGGAGCACCTGGCGTTGGTGGAGTGCTGTTCCAAGGCAGTGTCATTCTCCAGCACTGCCATCCTTCCCCACGAGGGAGAAGAGCAGGCCTACAGCGAGAGGAAACCGTTAAGATGCCGACCCCGGCAGGAGAGCCCTGTGCCCCACACCCGGGACAAGGAACCTGCCCACAGACTTTGGTCCTGGAGGCTGGTTTTCTCCAACATCTGATGGGCCTGCCTTAGAGAACAGCTTTGTGAGATTGGTGCGGGGAGGAGGGAAATGTGGGCAGTTTGCCCTCCTGGATCCCACAGGTGTTTATAAAATATTTGCAATATCCTGAGGAATCGCTTAGCAAATCCCAAGGAAGCAGGCCTCCTCCTCCATGAGGTACTGTTCGTGGGACCTGGGGCCCAGCCCACACATTTCTAAGCCTCAGTTTCTTCTTCTGCTTCTATAAAAAGAAGCAGCAATGCCTTCCTCTCTTGAGGATTCAACAGGACACTTAGCATGGTTATTACAAATCGGATGCCATGAAGCCATCACCCATGTCCCTAGATCCTCCTCTGCCCCCCAAAGCATCCCCCTAGGTGAGCTCTGCTAGGTGGACTTGGAGGAAATGTGGGCTAAAGCCACAGAACCAACATGCCCTGTGTCAGGCGAGGAAGCCACTCCACCCCTCTGGCCTTGGTTTCCTCATCGACTAAGGCAAGACTCGAGGATCTGGTCTTTCCTGCCCAGGGCATTGGCAGGTGTAAGGACTGAGTGTAGTGATGCGTGTTCAGTGTGGGTTGTCAACTATAAGGCAGTGGGATTATTTGCTTTTTGTTCCCATGGGATTTCCCCCTCAAGGTAGTGCTCTTATATCCCGAGAGCCCAGTACTTGCCCCATAGCGGGTCTTCTGTAAGTGTTTTTGTTTAATAAACAGTTATGCCAGGTAGATGGGGGATGAATACATGCTCACTAAATCAATGGATGGATGGAGGAGCGAATGAAAGGCATCATCGGTGAGTCAGTGGGAGAGTGCAGAGAGAAGCGGCTAAGATTGAGCGAGTGCTAGGGTTCCTGACTGCGAGACTTTGCTCTGCCTGTTTCCAGCTGGGGGGCTTCGGCAAGTCCCTTTTCCTTTTTGGGCCTCAGTTTCCCTATCTTTACAATAGAAAGGCTCCAGGAGTCTTTCCAGTTCTGATAATTGAGGGCTTGCTGGCCTCTTCCCAGCTGGTCCTAGGCTGATTCCCATGACATCGGCGTGTCTTGTGTGCCCTCTGGGACCGGGACGGATGTTTTCATTTTTTCTCTCATGATGCTCACGATGTATTTTCAGACATACCTTATCTGGAATTTGCTTTCCTTTCATTTGTTAGTATTAACCCAGTGGAGTGGAGTGTTTCTAAGTCTGGTTATATATCAGTGTTAACCTGGTTGCTGGTTAAATGCAGAGTCCTGGGCCTCACCCGAAGACCTACTGAGTGAGAATCTCCGAGCAGGAAGGCCCTGGCATTTGCATTGTAGCAAGTTCTCCTGGCAGGAACCTGGTGGTTGTCAGGTAGTGCAATGGCTCTGGGCTCTGCTTGACGTGCTGTGTGGTTTGGGGGAAGTCAGCTACTTTCTCTGATCCCTGTCTGTCTCTACTATAAAAACAGTACTAGCTGTTTCAGAGACCCCACCTTATGGCAGGGTGAGGCTTACATGAGACACTGTGAATAAAGCCACCAGCAAACTCTGTCTACCCTCACCATCCTCATGGCATGACCGAGTCCTGCCCACCAGCTCGGGAGTCCTCAAGATGTCACAGCTGTTTATTTTCTATAAACCGGTTTAATTTCTATCCCCAGACGCCATCCCATTGGGCAGGAGAAAAGCATCACCTTGCATAGATATTCTGACAGCTCAGTCCCCTCGGTCCCCCAGGGTGGTATCACAGCCCAGATCTTAGTTTTGAGAGTTGGAACTCTCACCAGGAAACCCTGGACCCTGTTTAGCCTCGGGTGGCCTTTACCCATCCCCAAGTGACAGCACCAGAGCTGGCAGCACGTTCAGATGAGATGGGGGACAGGAAAGAGGAGACGCTCGCTGTAAAAATCACGCATGTCTACACCCAACCATTTAGACTCCGAATGACCCCGACACACTCCCTCCGCTCCCCCATATCACACTGCCCGTAGTATTTGACCTTTTCTTAACCACCGCGTAGGAGGGTTTCGTTGGGCAGAGGCGGTTACAGGATCGTTTCTCTAGAAAGGTGAAATCACGACGCCAGTGCAGTTACTGTACAAAATGAACACGTGTCAAAGACGGCGTGTAACTCATCCATTAATGAGGAGGCCAGGAAGATGGCATGACTGGTTCAGAAGAGATTTCAAGCCGCACACGCCCACACAGGCAATCAGAAGGGCTGGGGCTCATTTACAAGTAGATGTGAAATTGGTCAATAACTTTAGGGCAATAATCGATTGCATTCCACTGGACAAAATTCATTTGCATTTCTATGGCATGAATCATTTGTATTACTATCCATTTTTTTCTAATCTTAGAGTTATAAAGTAGGTCAAAGACAATGAAAGACACAGTAACCCAGAGGAATGCACTGAACTGAACATCCAGCAATCTTCTATGTACTGTGTTTTTTTGCCTGTATCATATCCACAGAGTTCACGATTTCTTTCTGACAGCACAATACTGCCACCCCCGTCCCAGAAAAGAGGAGAGAGGCTGTGTTGTGTGTTCTGAGCCTCAGTTTCTTAATCTGCAAAACGGGTGCAATAACAGCCCTGACAGCCAGGGACAGGAGCCCCAGCGGTGACAGGCACAACAGGAGAGGGTTTCTCAAATTTAGGTCATGTGTGCGTCCTTCCTTCTTGAATTTGGTCACGTCTTCTCTCAAAAGAGTTACTGTTTCTTTTACAACCATTTTGATTTGACAGTACCCACCAAATCACAGAATGAAGTGCTGGTTCTGTATGTTTTTGCTAATACGTATGAAAATAGACATAGAGCCACTGAGCTAGAAAAGTAAGTTCATGCTTGTACCGACTAATCCAGAGCTCTGTGGGAAGCCCTGGATTAGGAAGGGATTGAAGAGGAAATTAAATGATAGCCTGAACTCATGTACCCACTCTTGCCTGCACACGCATCCCCACCAGCAACTTAACTTTGCAAATCAATGTACAACTGGCAAACCTCTTGATGTGAGAGGGTGGGCCATTGAAACCCTAGCCAAGGTGGCACTTGGCCACACAGGCCGAAGACCGCTCGGGGCAGATCCCTGTGTCTCCCTGCACCCCTTCTTCTGGCCCCACCAGTCCTTCAGCTGGCCCCACCAGTCGCCCCCTCCCCTTGCTCTGTTCCTGCAGAGGCCCAGACAGGCGGCCCCTCTGGTGACTCATCCGGCTGGAATGTAGGAGTTCTCACAGCACTCTAGCTAAAGCCTTTTAATTCGCTTCCCTCCAGGATGAATGGGCGAGGCCTTCAAATGAAACGCCCAGACTCTGGGACCCAAGCTGCTGTCTCCCCACCACCACTTTGCTCAGCGTAATTACTTCTGTTCAGAACATGTCAAGTGCCCTGCTCCCCGGGAACTGGTTTCACATGCAAACATTTGGTGATTAAGCGAGGCTTACTTAATTAAGCACTTTGTAATGACTCTTAAACCAAAGAAGGGTGGATTAGGAGTCCGGTTCGTGCTGGTAGTGTGAAAGGCGCCTTTATAACCGGAGACACAGACGATGATCCAGACTGGGGATCAGAGTGGGGGCGCTGGTGGCTGTGATAGAATCATTCATTCATTCGATCATTCAGTGTATTTGCGGAGCATGTCTAGGAGCCAGGGTGTAGAGAGAATATTGTCAGTAATAATAATGCCGGGCATGGTGCTAATGAGTCTGGTGAAGAGCATTTCAGTCAATAGGATCAGGTAGCTAGTAGGCACCAAGTTGCTGCGGCAAATAATAATATTGGTAACAATCATCGTCATCATCATCATAGCGGTAAACCCTTGCACAGCACCTGCTCTGTGCCAGGCATGACTCCAAATGCTTTACACATCAGGAACGCATTGGTGTCCATGGCCTTCTGATGTGCTATGGCTGGGCACTGTTTCCATTTTGCAGAGGGGGCCACCGAGGCACGCCCATGTTCCGTAGGCTGGCTAGCGAGTAGTCGAGCTGGGTCGGGCTTCAAATTGTGAGCTCTCACCCCACTGCTGTACTGCCCAACGGCTTAGGTCGTGTTGGCTCATCGAATCCTTGCAACCACCCAATGGGGAGATACTGTAATTATGGCTGGGTGCATGATGCACGAGGGGAAGGGGACCTGGGGAGGTGAGCTTGCCCAAGGGCGCACAGCATAAAGAACTCATTTATTTGACTCTTAGCCCTTACCACTGTCTACATCCTGTAAATCTTCTGTATTATCTAGTTCATGGATGTATGTCCCTATTTGTGATGTACAATGAGTTCCATGATGACTCCTGGTTGTCACCTGCCTGATTTTGTCCTGGTCATTCATGCCCTGGAACTCTGCTGGGTTTATGTCCGTTGCTTTGGCCTTCAGAAACATCCCCCTCTTTGTCCCCATCTTCTTGACTCAGTGGTTTCTCACTCCCCAGTGACTCACTTTCCCCATCTGTGTAATGGAGAGTATTGACTAGATCACCTCTCAGTCCCCACCTGATGCTTGAGGAATTTTGGAGCCCACAGTGTCTCCTCTGTTGTGGGGGGACACAAGAATGACAGTGGCAGTTAGAAGGCCTTAACTCTCAGGTGCAATGTCACAGATGGCTCCTGGGCCCAGCCCTGTAAAGCTCTGAACCGGAGGAAGGCTGAGTCTCAGCATTGATGTTCATAAGCTGTGTGACCTTTACCAAGTGGCTTGCCCTCTTTGACATAAGCCTCCCTAACAAGGTAACTGTTCTATCTGTTGCCAGGGCTGCTGTGAGCTCTGCACAGACTCATGGACACTAGGGCCCTTTTAAAATTTTCTCCCTGGTGGCAGAAACCACTGTTTCCCACACTTGGATCCACAAAAATATCCCCAAATACCCACGTCTCTACTTGTTTTTGTTTTCTAATCTCTACTGTAGCCTGGAAAAACCACCTATACCCTGAGTGTCCACCTTATAGCTGCAGGCTTCTTGTGGCTCTGTGTCTGGGTTGGCTAAGAGCTTTCACAGTTGCTGAGTCAAGAGCAAACAGCCTCGCAGTGCTGGTCCAGTGAAGATTTTGCAGGTGGTCAAAGAGCAGGGCATGGTGGAGGAGCTAACTCATCATGTGATCCACAGAAGCACCGGGGGCTCAGGGAGCTCAGGCTGGGGGAGTAAGCCCCACAGTGTCCGCTCCAGACTCACAGGTCAGTAGAAATGTCACTATACCCTGGTTCTGCACAGGCTGATGTGCAGTTATTCATGGACTTGATGGTGATAAGAAATATGCAGTGGAGACCTTTCCCATTCCTGATGTCAGCAGTACTTCCACTACATGTTCATTTAATGATGATTTCAAAGTCTACTTTATGCAAAGTAGACTTTGCGTACTCAGGGGATGCATCACTGAGTTCAGCAGATTGACTTAAATAGGAGGGCTGATTATCCCAAGCTAACAGGCTAAGTCTTGCCATTGCACAGGCCGTTTTGAACAACACCCCTACCTTAAAATGCATTCTCTGCTTTGGGACCATATGAGTTAGGAAATAGATCTATAGTGTGGCAGCCAGCGCTATTCTTCTACCCACAGTCTATTCTCCCGTTCTTCCATAGTGACAGGCCCCTTATTTTATTTGAAGTGCTGATATGCCCAGCTAAAAGGTTTTACTGCCTCCTCGGCTTACATATAGAGTTGCCAGTACAACGTAAGCTGAGGTTGTTAGAATTTCTGAGCAGGTTCTATAAAAGGAGGAGAGATGCCTGGGAGGTATGCTTTCTCCCTTCTGTTTTCTTTGCAGAGAGCACAGATGCAATAGCTGGAGCTACAGCAGCCATTTGTGACCGTGAGGCATCTTACTCTTCATGGCTACATGCTAAGGATGTTAATACAGAAAAAACTGGGTTCTGTGCTAACTGATTTCTTTGACCAAGAGAAAAATAAAACCTCAATTTATTTGAACCATTGTCATTCTGGGTCTCTTTTATTAGTCCTCTTGGTCATTTCTAACAGATATAGAGTTTACCTATAGAAACAGATCTAAAATACCATCTTTCTATATTAAACCTGGATGGGCCATTTAGAGTCAAACAAACAACATTTTCTGTCAGATTAAATAATGTTGATAATTTAAATTTTACAATTTCATAGTTAAGTTTAATTATAATTATCAGGTGAAGGGGCTTCTTACAAAACTAAAATATGAGGAGGTTATGTGTTGACTTGCATTTGTACAAATTTAAAGTATTGCATTTGTATAAATTAAAAAATAAACAGATTAAGGAAATATTTGTGTCTCTTCATTGTTGTTGCTTCTGAGAAGAGGCCCATCCACGATTTGAGTTTAAGAAAGGCTGGGCCTGGGCCTTGTCTGCAGCTGTGGCCAGGACTCCTTCCCCACACACTCACTTGCTGAAGAGAAGGAAAGTGGGAGAATCAGGAATTCTCATTAGCAGGTGAGAAGAACCCAAGCTGGGAAGCCTGGGCTTTGGCTTGGAGTGAGGGTGGAGAATAAAAGAAATGCTTTCTTGAGGTTTTGAAAAACTTTCCCACTGAAGACAAGGCCCAACGGCATTTGTCTTCTCAGCATTTCCTGGCCCGGAGCGAGGTCGGGAAGCAGAAACTCTGAAACACCTTGTGAGAGATGTTTTTATAGTGTCCCCTGCAAGTACTGGGCCTGGGAAAGGCAGGGGCTCCCAGGGAAACCTGCCTGATGAGGTTTCCAGCTCCAGGCAGGTGGAGCTACTGTGTCCAGAACAAATTTGTCACCCATTCAGCCAGGACTTAGGTTCCTTCTACCCTTGGCCAAGTCACCTTCCTCAGTGGGCCAGTCTCTTCATCTGTGAAATGGGACCATGGGGACAGCATCAAAGGACTGTCTGTGGATTGAAACCCACATTCACACAAGAGATATCTAAGTAGGGTGAGAGGTCATATTAGAGTTCAATTAGTTTAAGGCATTTCTATCCCTTGCAAAGGAATATTTATTTTAACCTTTTGGTTGCAAATGACATTTCCAGGCCTGACATACCTGGGGCCCCAGGCACATTCAATGAATCAGAGCAAAGTCTGGGACTAGCAGGTGCCTGAGTGCAGATAAATTTTGGGACCAAGTCTGAGCCCTTAAACCAGCACAGAGGTGAAGGAGGCTTGGGCCAGTGAAATCATGAGGAATAGGATCCCGATAAACCTTTTCCACTAATCCTCAAGGTAAAGGCATAAGGTACTTGTTCTGGAGGGGTTATGAATGTGCAGAACTGGAGCTGAGTCTAGGAAGGTCAAGTTGAACAGGAATAAGCCCAAAATTGTCCCACTGGGTCCAAAAAGTTTATGATGCAAATTGTAGTAGTGCCATTATTATTATTATTATTATTACATTGGGCATATGTTATGTGCCAGCCATAGTGCCAAGACTCTCCATGTATTATTTCACTCCAAGGAGGCAGTGGATTCTCCAGCCAGAGGCTGAGTCCAGCCAGGTGAAGCACCAGGGGTCCTGGGGAATTCTGGGTGAAGATTGAACCCCCTGTAACACTGGTTAGAGACCTGGATGGACCCGGAGTTGCTTGTTTATGCTCTGTCTCCCCTGCTAGACTCTGAGCCTCACGGGGGCAAGGGCTGTCTCTGGCTGAGATGCCCTGAATCCTCGTTTAGCAGGGCACCAGGCACATGGCCTTCTGAGTTCATCCCTGCTGCCTGAACAAACGCAGGGATGAGGGGAAGCCAGCGTCGCAGCAGACACTCAGAACTCAAGTGGCACGTTAACCTCTGCCATCCCCAGACCAACCTTGGATCATGCGGTTGGCTCATGACATGGCAGCCCCGTCATCTGAGATGGCACATGGGCTAAGAGTGTGGTTCTAGAGTCACGCTTCCTCTGGTTTTAAGTCTCTGTCTACCAGTCTACCAGCTGGAAGACCTTGGGCATGGACACCAAGCCTCAGCTTCCTCCTCTGCAAATGCAGATGATAATTAAACTTAAGGGAAGTGGGGAATTGTAAACGTTAAGATGTGTATGCAAAGCCCTTAGCACAGTTCTTGGCATAGAATGTGACATTATAAGTTACTGTTATAGATATTATTGTTCGTGGAGTTGAAATTTTGGACCCAGAGCTAGGATTTTCATAATATTCTGCTAAATTTCACCTTGCAACCACTGGAGATCCTTGAAGGTCCTGAAGCTGTAGCCGGTCATGAGCCCAGCCTCCCACCATTTAGACATATGGTCCCAGGTGTCTGATGTCCCTTTCTAAACCATCAAAAAACAAACAAACAAAAACTTCAGAAATCCATGTACAAGGCAGAACCACGTGGGTCCCTCCGATGATGTAGCGACATTCCCACAAAGGCGAAAGCAGTGGTGATGAACAAGTATGATGAAGTGTAATTGGCCTCACTTACCAGACAAAAAAGGAGAAGAGATTTGATCCAAAAAGTCCCGGAAAGGCTTGAATACTAGTCAATGTTGATCGCGTCCATCTGCGTGTCAGACTAAGGATTTCACACGCTTTATCTTATTTAATCCTCACGAGGACCTGTGAGATGACTCCTATTATCACCCCCACTTTAAGGATAAGATCCTGAGGCTTCGCAGAGCCCAAAGTCACACAGGAGGTGGCGAAGTGGGGTCTGCATACGGTTAGGTTTAACTGAAGCGTTTTACCCAAGACTCAGATCACGTCTGACTGAAAGGCTTTTGTTAGATGTTGGCTACCGTCCGCGGGGCTGTGGGAGTCACGGAATCTGGGGCTTGAAGGGTGGCACGAGGAGGCATGTAGAACCCCACCTCAGAACTCACCCACAGCCACTCCCCAGGGCTCTCCCTGCGCCTCAGGCTGCCCGGGGAAGCACTGGCTTCCCAGCCATGCAGCAACCCCCTGGCTTCAATCACAAGCCTCTCGTGTGGATGTAATGATACTCCTCACCAGGGACCGACACAGCAATTTGTTTTGGCTGCACTCGAAGCCAAGCTCAGCGGTGAGGGCTTGATTTCCCACCCTGGACTGACTCAGAGCATCGGAGACGCAATGGAAGTCTTCGAAGGAGAGGAGATGGAGCCCTGCCTCCGTTCAAAGGTGCGGTGCTGGAATATTCATCGCCGCCCTGTTTCTTAAAGGTGAGAAACAGGAGCCAGCCTACGGGCTTGACAATGAGGAAGTGTTTTCATATCAGCCACTATTTTGCACTTATTTAAAAATAGTTGCATTTATTTATTTTCTCTTCTGTTCATTCATTTAGTCAACAAATATTTATTGACCTGCCCCCCGCCACTACTGGAGCTGTGGGTAGGGTCAGTAGGCAAGATCCTGGTGGTGGAGCAGGGAGCAGGGTGGCAGGGTCCCTGGCCTGGGGGAGTGGCCAGTCTATCAGACAAGTCCAGTGATGAATGGGCATCCCCAACACGCCACCCAGGGTTAGGGAAAGGCCAGGTGACTGTGCCTCCTAGCACAATTGCAGGGGAAATTTAATGACCTGGGAAAATCCTTGCGCTAAAATGTTAAGTGAAAAAGCAGGCTACACAATTTCTCACGGAGCATAATTCCAACTTTATTATAAAAATATATGTGTAGGTGAATCAGGAAAAAGACTCATAAGGAAAAGCATAAAAATGTCAACAGTGGTTATCGCTGAGTTGTGAGAATTAAATATTCTTCCTTTTACCTTCATACGAGGCTCTGATTCCCAACCACAAGTAGGTATTCATTTCACTTTATTAGGTTTATATACATTTTAATTATAAAGTAATTTATACTCATTGGAAAACTCGAAAGTCCCTAACTCCCTCTCCCGACTCGAAGCCCCATTATTTTAATGCATGACATGCATCTTTCAGGTCACATTTCCGAGTGTGCGCGCACACACACACACACAAACACACACACTACGTTCTTAAAACATCACTTTTGTTTCTGTTTTGATTTGTTTTCTATTTATAATATGGTTTATTTCTTAATTAAAGAACACATATTTACATAAATATGTTTGGACAGATATATACATATAATTTCTGCAACTTTCCCCTAATGATACATTTTGATCACTTTTCATGATAGTACAGGTAGATCTACCCCCATTCCTGGTAACAGCAGAGAGGTTACAAAGTGTGGCTGTAGCACGAGTTGGTTAATCAACCTCCTAGTGGTGGACTCCTGAACCAAATGACTTTGTGTTCCTGTACAAACCTGTTCAAGGTCAAAGTTCTACCAACAGGCCTCCTGGCTGGGTCAGTGGGTGTGGTCTACGTTTAATCTGATATTCAATTAATCCTAAAATAATCGTGCAGGCTGTGTGAGCTTGCAGAACAGAGCTAAAAACTCATGTCAGTACTTCTTGGTCCGATTTTACAGGTGGAGGAAGTGAGGCTCGGGGAGAGCCACTCCTGGCCAAGGCCACGTGGAGAATGAGTGCCACAGTCAAGTGCAGAAGTCAGGATGAACTCCCAGTGGGCTCCTTTCCCCCCAACTCCCGACCCTCTGTGCACCTGGGCCCCGACCCCAGAGATCATTCCTGTCCCTCCTTCCAGACTGCCTTGTCTTTGGCCACCGCCAGATTATTGACAGCACTTTCAATGTGTGGCCTTGTGGGGGGAATTATTGGCCCTTAATTGAATTGAAAACAAAAGGAGATTGAGTTTTATGAGGGGCGGGAGGCCATTGGAGGGAGGAAATCAAATGCAGAACCAGCATGAAAGCCTCTCAGAAGATCGGCTGCAGGTGGGAGTGTGGGTTCCCCGGCTGTTTATGAAGCGGCTGCACTGAAGGTCAGTCCCTCCCCTGGGCCCTGTGTGCGCGGCTCCCTGAGTTCCAGCCTGACACTGTCCTCTCCCAGGGCACACACTGCAGACGCTGTGAAGCACCTGGACTCCCGTGCAGCCAGCTGAAATGGGCTCTGGCTCCCGATGACCCTGGGGTCTTGGGTCTCGCTGCTCCAGGGGAGTGAGGAGGCCAGTCCCTCAGCTAGGGAACTGATCCAGGGGGAATGAATGTCTACATTATCAATCACCTCCACAGCTCTTCTTCTTTGCAAGAAGGCAGGACAGAGGGTGGGAAACCATTCCACACAAGTCCTACCACCAGAGAAAACCTCCTGTGGACTGAATTGTCTACCACCCAAATCCATATGTTGAAGCTCTAACCCTTAATGTGACTCTATTTGGAGATAAGGTCTATAAGGAGGTGACTAAGGTCAAATGAGGTCATAAAGGTGGGGCCCTGATCAGATAGGATTAGTGTCCTTTTAAGAAGAGATGCCGAGGATCTCTCTTTTTCTCTCCCTCCCTGAGCACTCTCAGTGAAGAAAGGCCATTGAGCACAGAGTCAGAAGGTGACCATCTGCAAGTCAGGACTAGAGTCCACACCATAAACCGAATCAAGTGAAGGCTTGATTTTGGACTTCTAACCTCCAGAACTGTGGGAAAATAAATTTCTACTATTTAAGACACCCAGTCTACGGCATTTTGTTAAAGCAGCCTGAGCAAACTAAAATACAGCCCATCTGGGACTTAGGCTCAAGGTTCCAAATAGCTAAGCCCAGTGCTTTTCTCTCTCCATTTTCACCCGTTCATCCCTCTGTGTGGCTTGTGTTTCTATGTCTGCAGACTGACTTGCTCAGAGGCTGAGCTCAGATGTTATAGATTATTTATTTCTGCTTCTTAGGACTCAGCTCAGTGCCTGGCAAGGCTCTGGTCCTCAGGGAGCTTTGCTTAATGAATAGATGCATGTTTATAGAAGTCGATGAATATTCATGGAGCTGAGCACGTTGCTGGGTGGAGGAGTATGGGGATATAACAGGCTCTCCAAGGAGGTACTTACTAACAGAAAAGAGAGGTGTGAGCTGCAGCCAGCATGGTGGGCAGTGAGGGAGATACATTCCAGGCAGAGGGACGGTGCGAGCAGAACCCAGGTGGCTGCTCCAGGGAAAGTAGCAATGGCTTTTGATTGGCCAGAAAAGGTGGCATGAGATGAAAACAGGGAGAGGCAGAGGACATATGGGGGAGCCCCTAGGTACCAAACCAAGGGGTTGACTTTGACTTTGTGGGGTTTGATCCTCAAGCATGTCCTGCAGGACCTCAAGGGACATATGCCATATTCTTTGGGACCACAAAACCACTGGATAAATGTGGTGTCTCTTCCTGGAGTGTTAATGAGCTTTTGAGGATTAATTATTTTTAACTACATGATTTGCAGTCTTGCAGATGGTTAGGTCTGAAGTCTCTGGAGCTACTGATACCACATCTTGATTCAAATTGCTGGCTGTGTGACCTCGGGCAAATCATTGCACTTCTCACACCTCAGTTACCTCAGCTGTTAAGTGTAAGTAGTCTCATTAAAAACCTGTCCATGTGTCCTGGCTGCTGTGGCTCAGTGGATTAAGAGCAGGCTGCGAACTAAAGGGTCACTGGTTCAGTTTCCAGTCAGGACACATGCCTGGGTTGAAGGCCACTGGGGGGCACACAAGAGGCAACCACACATTGATGTTTCTCTCCCTCTCTTTCTCCTTCCCTTCCCCTCTCTCTAAAAATAAATAAATAAAATCTTTTAAAAAAATATTGTCTGCGTGCATTTGTAGCACTTTATTCACAATAATCCCAAACTGGCAGCAAGTCAGACATCCTACAATGGGTGAACGGATGCCCTGTGGTATATCCATACAGTGGAATACTACTCAGCAGCAGAGGAAAGAAATGCTGATGCACACAACAGCTGGGATGAATTCAAAGGTATTATACTGAGTGAAAAAGGTTGCATGCTGTATGATTCCACTGACATAACATTTTTAAAGTGACAAAATTAGTGATGGAGGACAGATCAGTGGTTTCCAGGGGTTGAGGTCAAAGGGATTGTGCAGCTATCATAGGGTAGCCCAAGGGGGTTTCTTTGCAGGACAGAGCCGTTTTGTACTCCTAGTGTGATGGCCACTCTTCATCTGTATCTGGGATCAAATGTCACAGAGCTGTGTGTGCATGTATATATCAAGGCTGCATGTATACACTGGCAGTATCCAAGTATGTCGAGTGGCATCGTACCAAAGTCAGGTTCCTGATTTTGCACTGTAATAATGCTATACAAGATATTGTTATCATGGAGGGGGCAGGGAAGATGCTGGAGGAAGGAGGCATGGGAACTCTCTACACCAAGGGCGTCCAGCTTTTGTCGTTTCTGGGCCACACTGGAAGAAGAGTTGTCTTGAGCCACATTAAATACACAAACACTAATGAAAACTGATGAGCAAAAAAAAAAAGGTTTTAAGTAAATTTATAATTTTGTGTTGGGCTGCATTCATAGCCATCCAGGGCCACATGCAGAATCCTGTGGAGCCTACACAATTCTGTCAGTTTCTTGGGAGTCTTAACCTATCTCAAACTAAACAGATATTTTAATAATGCAGATAATCACAGTCCCTACCTTGCACTGTGGAGGATGAGATGATTTATAAAAAGTACTTGACACCCAGTAAATATTCTGTACACGTTCACCAGTGTTGCTATTCATCTTCAGAAAGAGGGCAAGATAGGGACAGGATTCTGGGAGCTTCTCTGAAGCTGACAGAATTTTCTGATGGAAACTCTTAAGGCTGAAAGACAATTCAGATTTAATCCTTCAAGGAAAAAAAAGAAAGAAAGAAAGAAAGAAAGAAAGAAAGAAGCAGTTCTGGTTTGTATATGAGCCTACACTTCTCTGTCAAGTTACACCTCCAAATGCTTTGCAAGTTTCTTGCGCAACATCTGTTAATCCTGTGATGTCAGGGCCCGAAATTACTGAGCCTGGGAAATCGCTGCTGTGTTTTACTGACTTCCCCACAGTTGGCAGTTTCCCTTGGAATCGCCGTGTTAATCAGAAACACGCTGTCCATATTGTCAACACTTTGTTTAACCACTTCTATAAATTCAGCATTAGTGTTGGAGCCGTCCCGAGTTGATGGATGAAATCGGCGGCGGCCCCAGACAGCCCAACCCCATAAAACAAAGTCCAGGGCAAGAGGCTCTAAAGTGGGAGACACTTGATATTCACTGGGACACATGACATGGTGATGACTCACCTCTGGGCTGGAAAGAATGGCGGGTCCCAAGAGGAAACGGCTACAGGAGCAAGGGAGAGGTGAGAACACACTGGCTGCGGGTGGGATCCCGGCGGGGAGTTTATCAGAGAAGTCTCTGTCCTGAGGATTCGGGGGGTGCCTGGGATGAAGCCAGCAGACAACAGGGAATGGAGGAAGCTTGGGGGAGAAAAGAGTCTGTGAGATAGAACGACTGGTCCCCACGGGCCAGATAAAGCCCTTCCTTGGAAAGCATATGGTTGACTGGTGACCACCAATAATGATCATGGAGTGGGATGCATTTTTTTCCAGGAGTGTGGCCTTTCACAGAATCCTGAGAAGAAGATATGGAAGCAGGCATCTTCATCTGTCCATCAGTCTGTCTGGTATCTGTCTGGTTCATGGACTGATCACAGGCCTGGGGGCTGGCAGGCCAAGTCTGGGCTCTGGCTCTACCCTTGGGCCAGGACCCATGCTGCTGGAAGCTGCCCTTGGGAGATGTTCCCATTGGCTCGTTGAGCACCTACTGTGTGTCTGGCACCTACTGTGTGTCAGGCCAGGTGCCAAAGAAACCACCATGAACAAGATGAACATGGTTCAGCTCCTCCAGGCCTCTGAGTAGTGAGGGAGATGGATGTTGACCAAGTAATTAACGCAGAATGTTAGAATGATGTATAAGAGAGGTCCCTGACTCAGTTTTCGAGACCGAGGAAGGCTCCTCCAGGAGGTAATATTTAAGTGACACTCAGAGGATGGGAAAAGACTGGAAGGTTGGAGCCCAGTGCATGAGGAAGTAAGTGGGATGGGGGTAAATTAGAGGGACAGGCCTGGGAGGGACACATAAATGCTCCAGGCTCTTGATTCCAATGGGGAAACTGAGGCCCCGAGTGAGCCAGTGATGTCTAGGCAACACCCTGATGCCTTAGACCAGGCCTTGCAAAGCTAACCAAGATGGCAGCCTGGGTCAACTCTCCTCTCCTCTCCTCTCCTATCATCCCAACTCCCGGGAGAAAAGTCTGGCTGGACTGGATGAGGCATATTCCTCAAGGATGAGGCAACAGAGACCTAAACCAGCTCTTCTCTTCCAGCAGCCTCCTTTCTTGGACCCTGGACTGGGGGGCCAGGATCTTAAGTCCCAGCTCAAGAAGAGGCCACAGGGGGCACTGGCCCTGACCCTCCCTGCCTCCCCCACCCCCACCTCTGCCCCCCGAGGCCAGCAGCGCCCCACTCCACATCCTGCCTGCCTCATCCAACTCTTTCCAAGAGGCTATTTTTCCAGAAACACGAGTTGAGCAAAACAGTCTCCCCTCCCCGAACTTGAGTCTGAAATAATAACCTCAAGAAACATACGCTTTCTTGGAAAACCCTTCAGAGCCTCCCGCTGCCTTTGGACACGTCAAAGCTGAGTTTGTTAAAATAATAATCTTCAGGAACTCGAGTCTCTCAGCCACCAAACGCCTTGCATAAGAGTATCACGCACCCCTGTCCCTGACCCAGAAAATGGGGCCATGAGCTAATGTGGCTCGAGGTCCAGAGTGAAATCACTGGGTTTCATTCTTTCTTTTTTTTTTTAAGGTACAGATGGCTTCCTGACTGTTACAAGGTCTGGAGCAGCTGAATGATGTGTTCCTGGAGACAGGCTGTTCTAAACAGAGCTGCAGTTGCATTGGAGGTGACGGGGACCGACCAGGACAGAGGCTCTGGGAATTGTGTGGCCTCTGGATTTGAGGTCCACTGAGATGCCATTGTCCAGCCCAACAACAAGGGGCATCCAGTCCGGCTGATTAATTGTGCCCAGAGTCTCCTTGATGCCTGCTTGGCAGGGTCCTAAGGTCCCCACCTGCCCAGGGCAACATGGCCACCTTCAGTGGTTTCATGGACATTTGCGGGAAGACATTCATATGTTTCAGCTTAAATGGTGGTGGGTAGACTCTTGGGCTCTGGGATTGCATGCATCTCTGGCTCTGATGCTTACTAGCTGTGTGACTAGGGCAAGAAGTCATGTCTCTCTGAGTCTTAGTTTGCTCATCTATAAAATGGCAAAACGAAGAGGATCTTGAGCAAGTGTATAGTTACAATTCTGTAGGATGAGGTGTGTATAGTGCTTAGTGTGGAAACTGCACACAAGGTGCTGAGAGCCCACTGCATGACGGATACTGGGGAAGCTGTCTACCACCCTGCTCTGGGCTCCTCTCGAGATTTCTTCCAAGTAGTCATGGGAGGAAGAGGCCTCTGAAGGGCATTGGTGGAGAGGGCGTGGCGGTTTGCAGACAGGCCAGCTGCCTCTCACATCTGACCTGCATACTGCCTGCGCTTCCACCACTGGACGCTCTTATTTCTGCCTCCAAGAGCCCCCTGCAAAGTGTAAATTTCCCCAAGAGGGGTGGAATATTTGTGGTGCACCAATGAAGTATTCTAGAGATTTCATATCATTCAAGCCTCATGGGAAAGCATGTAGTATTTGTGTCCTCATTTTAAAGATAAGGAAACTGAGTCCTAGAGAATATTCATTGCTGGATGAAAATGACACAAGCTAGTGAAAACCAGCGGCCTGGAAATGAAGCTGGTTATCTGATTCCAGAGACCCCAGGCTGACCAGTGAACTTCCCTGTCCCCAGCATGTTCCAAAACAAATTGTATTCCCCTAGCCTGTGTTGGGATAGGGCTGCTCGTTGCCTGGCACAGGCTCTGGACTCAGCGCTGGGTTCCCATCCCAGCTCTGATGATTCCTTGCTGTGTAGCCTTGAGCAACTTCCTTTCCCTTCCTGTGCCTTCACTCCCTCTTCTTGAAAATGACAATAAAATAACATTTATTTTTAGGTGGGGGGGACACAATGAGATGGCCTCTATAAAGTGCCATATACCCAGAAGGTGCTGTATATAGTAATTTAAATAGTAATTCTCTTTTTTCCAGGGTGAATGATACCCTCGTGGCCCAGCCACTTAGCATGGGTATTTTTGCTCAACCCCATGGCATCGCCTCCTCCCCTTTTTTCTCTTCACCCTTTGTTTGGATGCTAAATCAAAGCTGAGTGCTGGTCCCTGACAGGCCCTGCCTTCCACCAGCCGCCGGCGGCCGCCCAGCATGCTTTATGGGCCCCTCTGCCTCTGCAGTTAGTGCCTGGGCCTCAGTGGGGTGTTCAGGCCTGAAGGACAGGGCGGTGCCTTTTCTCTCAGTGGCACCAGCTCCTGGAACCCAGACAGCCGCCCCACACCCTCCTTAAAGCAGAGAGAAGTGTGGGGTGCTTCTCTGGACACTGGGCACCCCATTGTCGGCTGGGTGTTCCATAGGAGGGTCAGATCACGTCCCTGAGTTTCAGCCTGAATTATTATTATTGCTATTGCTTTTGAATTTAAATTAAATTAAATCTTCCAGGGATGCTGTATAAATGTGGTCAGTGCCCCACCCTTGTCTGCCTGTCACTCACTATTCCCAAGGCCACTGACCCCATAGTTGGCTACTGCCTTTGCCCCAAAGCTCTCTTGGGCCCACAGGCTGCAGTGGGCCTGTGAAGTGGGTTTGGCCAGGGATACCGGGGAGCTCATTTGCACGGGAGCAATACTGACGGACAGAGCACCCCAGCAACCTTGCCCAGAGTGGGACAGCTCTGAGGTATGACCCACACCATGTCCCATCGGGCCGCAGAGGAGTGGTCGGAATGAGTGCTTGGGCTCCATCCACTGACCCCTACCTCTGCCCTCTGAGTTACCCCAGGTCCCTCCAATGCTCACCTCTGGGATTCTGTGAACATTGGTCCTGTCAGTGACACTGTGGACAGCAAGGGACGTCTAAGGCTTCATCTGCAACAAGAACGATGAGACCTTGGCTCACGGGATGATGGGAGAGTCTGATGAAATGCAGATGACCTACCTGGTGCGCTGTGCGCCTCCTCCTGGTAGCCCTGTGTACTACCCTCTGGGGATACATTTCCCATGCATCCTCGTTCTGTGCGTATATAAGGCTGATAAAGCAGCCCAGGGTCAGGATGGAGCCAAACCTCCTGGATCTGATGCTTCGTTTAGCTGCTGATGAGCTGCAGCACCTTGGGCAAGTCTTAGGTCTCAGTTTCCCTGTTTGCAAAATAGAGACAATACTATCCACTCACAGCGTTAGTGAGGGCATTCTGGGAAGTGACCTTTGCAAGCTGTTCAGAACAGCACTCTGACTATTAACAATAGGTCATGGCTTTGGTAGTGCTTCACCTTGCCGAGTCCTGGAACTCACACAGTGGAATGGGGAGAGTGACGTCACTGCCACACTGAGTGCTGTGGTGAAAATGAAATAAGCACCCCGAGGACATGCCTGGGACATAGTAGCGACTCAGTAAAGGATGTGTTTTAATTTTAGTGTTAATTAGTATTAATACTAATTAACATTAGTGAATTACTATAACTTCGTAGTATTCCTGGCCTGGCTCTACTAGAAACAGCTTCCCAGTTCTGATCCGCTTCTGTGAAGTCAGACACACCATGAACTGTGCGCACACATCATTTCACTTTATTGTTACAGCAGCTGGGGTTGCCAGATACGATACAGGATGCCCCATTAAATTTAAATTCCAGAGAAACAAAGAATAAATTTTTAGTATAAGTATGTTCCAAACATAGCATGGGATATACTTATGCTAAAAAACCAAACAAACAAATAAACTTTTCCCTGAAATTCCAATCTAACTGGGTATCCTGTGGGTTTTTCTTTTCTGTGATGTCTGGCAACCGCAGAAACCCCATTTCACAGATGATGCAGGACCAGAGCCGGGAAGAGGCAGACCCAGCCAGCTCTCCTAGGTCCTGGGCCTCTGGGTTCATCCCCTTCCCTTTGTGTAGCTGGCATACAGAATAGGGGTTCTGTCAGAGTAAGATGCTCTTTTCATCCACTGAACTCTTCTCCATCAGGACATAAGGAGGTAGGGTGTGCTGGTGTGTTGCAGAACCGGCTCTCATTTTCTCACTTCCCCCGAAGACCCCAGGGACATTCATTCGGGCACCCATCACTGTCTGTGTACATTGGCCACCAGAGGGGCTGCTGTCTCTGCACACCGTCTGGGCTGAGCTTCCAGTGCCCCGGCTGCAGAGGGAACAGGACCCAATTCAAGGCTGGCTGGTGTCAGGCAACCCTGTAAGAAACAAACAAATGCAAGTGGAAAAGGGAAAAAAAACCCTACCGATTACTTAATGCTTTCCTGGTGTCCAAATGTTTCGCCTGGTGTGAACTGAGACTTGGCTGGGAAGTGAGATGGAGCAGAGGCCGGGAGCCGTGTTCTACGCAAATCCGGAGGGATGAAATCGCACTTTCTCATCCAGTGAGGTGGACGGGGCAGTCCCTCATCGGAAAACATCTTGCAGTCAACTCCAAGGTCAAGGAGAGGAATCAGGCCCACCTGGAGAGGCAGGGCTCCCTCTGGGCTGCTGGCCCTCCCAGCCCCAGCTTTAGCCTCCATTTCTTGCTGCTGGCGCTCCAACCTGGTTTCCTTCCTGCAGCCTGATTTCCCTCCTGTTCTCCTACCCCATCTGGATTCAGCTCCCCTGCCTTTGCAGGAACGTGTGCTCCCTCCCTTGTACGGGCTTCCCTCCCCTGTGCAGGTGACCCTGAGCTTCCTCAGGGACCTTGATGCTCAAACCAGGGTATCTGGATGCAACTCCCACTTCATAGATAGTTTACTAAAGCCCAGAGAGAAGAAGGGGGTTTCTCCCAGGTCCTGTAGGGATCTGCAAGCAGGTCTCTGGGCTCTAACACCAGAGTCCCGTTCCTTGCTAAACGCTGTCTATTTGATAGCATAACGGCACAGAGGCTGTGTCCTGCCTCTCACCTGCCGGGGTCCCTCAGGTGCTGTATTCTGATGGTGCTGTGAAAACACACTGGCGAGAGAGGCACCTGAGACTCAAGTTTTTCTGCCAAAATTCATTCTTTCTCTTTTCCCTGCTTCCTCCTCCCCCTGCCTGCTGCCTCCCCTCCCCCTCTCCCTTTTTCCTTTTCCTTTGCCTCTCTCTCTCCCCCTCTTAAATGCCTTTGGGTATGTCTCTTTGCCATTGTTACCCTAGAGCCAAAGGACAGGAGTGAATGGGCCCACACCAAGTCCCTGAGGACCTCCCAGTCCAGGGAGAGGGGCAAATAAGAAAACAGACACAGACAACTCTAAGACAGACCCAGAGGACTCTTAGTGGGGTTTCCAGTGGGCTGTGGAACTAGACAATAGAAATGCCCCTCTCCCTCCAGCCCACGATGGGTGTTTCCCAGAATGACATCTGGGATGGAGACCTGAGAGATGAATGAGGTTTATCCGGGTACAAAGTGAGGGGAAGGGAATTTTAGGACTAAGGAACAGCTTGTGCAAAGGATAGCAAGGCTCCTCCAGCTATGGGCCTGCACTTGAGGATGGCCTTGAGAATGGAGAGAGAGGTGAGGAAGGGATGGAACAGGCGAGAGGGGCCGACCCTGCAGGCCCCTGAGCACCTGCCAGTCTTCTCAACTCCATCGAGGGGGTACTGGGGCCTCAGCTTTGCCACCAGCTTCTTCACTGGGCTTTGCTGAGTCTCTGCTCTTCTGAAGTGATGTGGACCATAATAGAGTCCCCGGCCTGCATGTCTCCAATCTAAGACCCTGGACTAAACCAGCTCTAAGAGCCCTGCTGCTTTAATGCTAAGGCTCCAGTGGAGAAAGGGGTGCAGGGACACCCCCATGCACCCACACAGAGTAAGGATTAAATGGGGTGAAGCCCAGAGCCTGCTTTATAACCTGCAACGTTGAGCAGAAAGAGCGTTGTACGGGTGTTGGTGGTGAGGAAGAACCCCCATCTCCTTCCAAGTCGGTGAGGCTTGTGACTTAATAAACTGGAAAAAGAAACCACGTCTGATTCCCCTCCACTGGTTCCAGGCAGAGTCTCAGGCTTCCTTCCCCAGAGGACTCACACACAGATTCACATCTTCCCCCAGAATGAGACCCTTCACCCTTGCCAGGCACCCGTGCTGCTCAGCTGATGTCCCTAGCGATGGCCTTTGCAAGGCCTGCTAAGCTCCACCTCACTGGAGAGGAAGTGGATGCTCAGAGAAGTGGAATAACCTGCCTGGAGTCACTCAGCAGACAAAGAGCTCAGCAGGGATGAGAAGCCAGCCTGTCTCATTTCAGAACCACCAACTTCCCCTGAGCCACAGTGGTCCTTGGATAATGAATTTGGAAAATGCACCCAACCCTGGGAATCTGAAGTTTGGGAGGGTGGGAGTATTTAAAGGCATTTAAATAATTCCCCTGATGCAACTGAGACCAGAATGATCTCCTTTCCAAGGAGGAAGGACTCTCAGCTCTTAATAGACCCCGAGGAGTCCTAAGGAGCATCCTCAGAACTCCAGAGGCAGGAAGCCAGGGACTGTTTGGTGTCCCAGCAGAAGGCCAGGGCTGGCCCCAGGCTCTAGGGAAAGCTGGCCCCCTGTGGGGCTGATGGGCGGGTAACAGGAAACCCAAAAGGTACTCTGCGCACACACACACTCCCAATTGCAACAAACGTTAGAGTTCATAAAGGCACCACCTTACTGCGTTCTCGTGTTCACATGAAGGCCATGCATGATGGGATACCTACATCGCCCCCACTGCCCAGAAAAGGAACTGAGGCTCAGCAACATTAGGGATTCAGAGGGTGGAACCAGCAGCAGGTCCCACGACCTGGTCCCCTGTTCACCCTGCCAGGGCCCCATCATATCATGAGTCCTCGGAGGGCTGGGACACTGTCCTCACCTCAGGAACCCCCATGGCCTGCAACTCACCTGAATCTGAGGCAGTTATGTAGGTGAGCCATCCCTGAGTAAGGACCAGGTCTGTCTGGTGCACTTCATAGTCCCAGAGTCTGACACAGCACCTGGCACAGAGGAGGCTCACAGTAAATTCTTGGTGGGGAGTGGAGTGGCGTGCTGGACTGAATTGAAGGTTTAGTGAATCAGTGAATGAATTAATGAATTAAAATATAATGAATAGACACATGGTTAGGTGAATAGATTCAGTCATTAACGTAAGGGCACTAGGATGTTTGATGAAATTAAAAATATATGGATGAATGGAAGGATGCAGAATTAGTGGATGATGAATGCACAGATAAATGAATAGATTCATTCATCAGTATGAAGGGGTAGGATGAGTGAATGAATGAATGTAGATATAAATACACATGTAAATAATCCATCAAGAGCGAACCAACAGCTGACTAGGTGGAAGGCTAGATTGCGGGTGGGGAGACATCAGGGGGTGCCCCTTTCGGGCTGCATGGGAACAGCACAGCTATGCTGTCCTCGGCCGCACCGCACCTGCCTCCACCTCTATCAGAATCCTTCAGGCAGGCTATTTTTGTCCCCACTGCAAAGGGGAGCTTTTTTTTTTTGGACATGTCTTGTTAGAGGAGAAAACATGTGGAGACCTTCCTCCCACGGGTACTTCTTCAACTGTGCAAACCCCTGTCCCCCCATCAGGCATCCAGGAATAAAACCAAGCAGAAAGCCACAGCAAGTTCAAGAAACCAAATGCAGGAAAACTGAAAAGCAGAATGGGGCAAGCTTTCCTGCCTCCTCTAGGGAGACAGGAATCCACAGGGGGTAGCTTCTCGGGCTGGATGCGAGATCGCTGACCGTTCACACACACCACTGTAACTGGTGGGCTCCAAGGGCCAGGCCCGGGGCGCCTGGTGGTGACTTGCGCAGACACAGCTGCTGCCCTCATGGAACTTACTGCCTTGGTAGGGAGAGAAAAATCAGTCAACAAAAATGTGGCATGGCCTCAGAGTAAAGAAATCGAGATTGTGGTAATTGTTTATTGCTGCATCATTAAGGAACTACCCAAAATGTGGTGGCACCATTTCAGTGCCACTGTGTGACTCTGACACAGGGTCTCCAGCAAGGATTCAGTCAAGACATCAGCTGGGGCTGCAGTTTGGTCTGAAAGCTCAACCAGGCCTGAAAGTTTCTCTCCAAGGTGACTCACAAACATGCCTGGCCAGTTGGTGCCGGCTCAGGTCCTCCCCACACACACAGCTCCAGAAGGCTGCTGTAGCATCCTGATGACATGGTGCTGGCTCCCCTCTTGTGCGTGATCCAAGAGGAAGCAGAGGGAAGCTTCCATGCCTCTTATGAAAGGTGTGCAGGAGGCCGGAACACAGGAAGGAAGCAGGATCAAAGTGGTGACGGTCTGATGCCTGGTACAATCCAAGGTACACAATTTGGATCCCAACCCGCTGGAGATGTGATTGAGCGCTTACCTGTGCTACTTTGTTCATCACTCAAAAACATTATGCTGGAAGCTCTATTGTTATTCCCAGTGCAGAAGCAGCGAGGATGCTGAGGAACAGAGAAGTTAAGGAAGGTCACACACCCACTTGTGAATCTGGAACAAAGATTTGCAGCCAGGCAGGCTGGCCCCAAAGACAACAGTCCTGATATGTCCTGGAGAGGTTATGTTGTATTTGCCATAAAGAGAAATCAGGGTGAACTGTCCCTGAAGAGAAAGAGACCAAGATATCCAGAGATGCAATGACAGAGAAAGTCAGCAAGGGAGATAGAAGAATATTAAGAATGAGAAGTTTTTAGGCAGACAAGCACAAGGAGGTGGAGAGGAAATGAAGCAAGAGACGGAGGGAGGTGGAGGGACCCAAGAGAGGAGCCAGCCTGCATGTGGTGCCCCTGTGTGTGTGCAGTGCACGTGGGCTGGGTGCACTGTGTATGTGTGCCATGCATGGGTGTGCATGCGTGTGCACTGGGTGGTACCATGGCCCTGGCATCTCCAACCATCATCCGTCGCTCCCTTCTCCCAGGAGAGCCGGGGGAGGGAGAGGAAGCTGACAGGAGACAGTGCGATTCCAGTAATTCCAGATGAAATAACAGCCAGAACACTTGCCAGGAAGCCAGGGAGACGTGGCCAGAGAGAGGGAGAAATTGTCCAAAGACAGTTGAGCAAATAGCTTTACGATTCTCTCCTCCCTACCCCCAGCTACCCTAGACATGCATGTGGGGTGGTGTTCGTGAGCTTGGGGCTCGAGTCAGGACATCTTAGAGGGGCAGTGGTGCCCACTGAGTGGAAGGACTTTGGTCTCCACCAGCCCATGCAAGACTAGTGGCTCTCAGGAGTGGGACCCTTGCTGGGACTGTCAGGTGACAAAATGTGGCATCAAACATGGTATCCCCCCCACCGCACACAGGGTAATGGGATGCTGAGGGAGAAAGAGAAGGAGCTGACCTTCCCCAGGCACCTACTGTGTATGTGGACGATGGATTTACTTCCCCTTGGCTAACAAAGGGCCTGCCCCGAGCTCCACACACCACATGGCACCTGTCTCGCTCACGCCCTCCACCCTCACCCCTAGAAGTAAATACTAGGTGCTCAGTAAAGTCCTCATTGCAGGAGAAAAAGTGGAGTCCAGAGGGGCCAAGTTGCCAGGCCACTGGCACCTAACTGGTAAGTGGCAGTGAGTGTCCAAGCGGCTGTAACCCATCAGGCAGCGCTCCCAAAGCTGTCTCAGTCAAGCCCCTTAGATTCCAGTGACGGAGAGTGCAACACCATCGCTCCTCAACATTTGAGCTCTACAGATATCTAGCGCACAGAAAAGTAAGACCAGCACTTGTTTACCCTTCTGCCGTTTGCTCTCTCTTTCTGCCTTCTCTCCCTCCCTCCCCAGGCCCATTTAAAAGTGAATTGCAGACATCTGGATAATCTACTAAATACTTCAATATGTATTACCTAAGAATAAGGAACTTCTATAATCACAACATCATTATCACACCCAAGAAATTTAACGTTGGTATGATATTATCTAACACACTGATTTTCAACCAGTGTGCCACAAGAATTTTTAAAACATGCAGTACCTGACTATTTAGTCAGGGACACTGACCTCTTTCCCTTTAGATTGTCAAATAAAAAAAAATGACAGCCAGCACAACAACAGCCATCCGGTGTGAATGAACTGAAATTATACCTATTTTTTGTCAGATCGGCAAAAAACATGTTTTTGGTGTGCTGCAGAATTTCAGTAATTAGTTTAGGTGCACCACGAGACAGGGGAGGTTGGAAATCGCTGACCCGATGTGTCGTTCACTTTGGAGCGCGCCCAGTTGTCCCGAACGCGTCTCCTGAGCTATTTCGTTTCAAGTCCGGGAGTGGGCATCGGGTTTGGTTTTCCTGTCTCTTTCATCTGCTTTTATCTAGAACGACCCCTTTTTTTCTTTCTATTTGAAAACATCAACAATTTTTAAGAGGCTGGAGCAATTGTGCGGCAGAGTGTCCCACACTCTGGGTGTGTCCCGTCGTGTCCTCGCCATCAGGTTCAGAGCAAACCTTTCAGGCAGGCACGGTACAAGGGTACATGCATCCCATTCTGGCACCTCAGGGGACACATAATGCCACTTTGTCCCATTATTGGGGGTGTTATGTTGATCACTTGGTTAAAGTGGGGGTCCACCAGGCCTACCATTTTCCTTGTGTGAATAATGCATGATCTGAGGACTGTCATCTGAGGACCAGGCAAATGTGCTGTTCTCCGGGAAACTTCCACACAGTAGTCCCAGTATCCCTTAACGACCCTTGCCAGAACCAAACAGTGCAGGGGTGGTGGCAACCATTTGAAAATGTATCATTTTTTATACTTACTAGTTAATATTCTTTAGTAAAAAGAAGTTTCCCACTGCCTCTTCTTTTTTATTTTTTATGTGATACCTTAGCATTTTTTTTTAACACTCAAGTTGTCCCAGCTTTGGTCAGTGGAAGCTCCTTCAAGCAGGTCTTCACATCTTTCTCACATCTCCCTCGCTCTTTGAGAACTTCCTCACTTTCTGATACAATAGAATGTTCAAGGCTCACTTTGCGTTTTCTTTGCTGCAACCTGGAATTGGCCATTTCTCTAGACATCTGGTTCCTTTCAGTGGAGAGTGGTATTTAGAAGCCAAAATCTGCATCCAAGGTGCGCTCATTACTGCCAGAGCATCGCTGTCTCTGGGATCTTTCAGGGAAGAGAAGATGCACACGAGGTCATCCCAATGCCTCCAATTCACATCCACCACCACGAGGTTCTTCTTCATATCCCTCACCCCTCCTTCCTATGCCTCTGATTCCTCTGGGAGGACCCCAATTCCCCAAATATCAAAATACTTGCTCACTTGTTCTGTCCTACAAGCCACATGAAATCATTTCAGAATTACATCAATCCAGCTATGAAAGACAACCTATCCATTAAAGTTTGAGGTTTCTTTGAAGTTCTTCAAAGAAGTTCTTCTAGAGTATATTCAATTAAGTGACTGCCATTAAAGAACTCTGTTCCAAGTTTACTTGAACTGATTCCCTTTCTGTGCAGTTATGCTTTAGCATTATCTGTTGCTGCTCAACAAACTGCACAAAACTCGGTGGCTTAACACAACAATGTTTATTATCTTAGTTTCCATGGATGCAGGTGTGGCTTACTTGGGCTCCCTGATTCTGGGCCTCTCCCAGGTTTCAATCAGGGTGTCAGGTGGAGCTGGGAACCTCTGGAGATTTGACTGGGCAGGTTTGATGCTAACTCACATGGCTGTTGGTGAGACTCAGTTCCTTGAAGACAATGGGGTCTCTGCCTGTTGGCCAGATGTCACCCAGTTCTTTGCCAGGTGGCCTTTTGCATCAAGGTAAGCACCTGAAAAGAGCCAGAAGTAGGGAGTTGCTAGCAAGACAGAAGTCAGTCTTTTTCAACTTAATCTCAGAAGCAGCATCCCATCACCTTTGCCATATTCCATTCATTAGACGCGAGCAACCAGGTCCGGCCACATTCAAGGACCGATGATTATACAAAGGCATGGGTACCAGAGCTCTCAGTTAGGTGCATAATTAGGTTTATTGGTTTCTATTTGTGTTCTGTTTTAGAGTTTGCTTCTGTGCTCAATATTTTGGATTGAATTTCATCTTTGAATCTATAAAATACGTATATGGTTCAAAAGTATAAATTATATAAAAAGAAGTCCCAAGAGAAGTCCTGCTTCCATCCCCGCTGTGCCCCCGCCCCCACCCACTTTCTATGTGACCATTTGCATTCACTTCTAGTCAGAAATGGATCCTATCAGTTTTCCTTTCATAACTTTCTATTCATAAATTTTTCTTATCTCCCGATTTTTCTTTGGTAAGAAAGAGCACACTGTAGATACTATGTCGCACTTTGTTTTTCCATTTACCAACACAACCTAGAAATCAAATTGTTTCTCTTCACAGAAATTATCTTTATTTTCTATAGCTGCATAGTACTCCATTTTGTGCAAGGGCAACAGTGTATTCAACCAGTCACATATGAGTGGGTGGCTAAACATTTTGTGTCCCTAATATTTTGTTATTACAAACAGAACCATAATGAGTAACTGTGTACATTTGTTGTTCTAGGCTTGCAGAGTTGTGTCTTCAGGGTAAATTCCAAAGAGTGGGACCAAAGTGTTAAAAGACCAATGCATTTGTGGCATATGATTTATCAGTATACTACTGCTGTGTAACAAACCACTGCTAAGTTTAGGGGCTTTAAATGGGAAGCACTTGTTTAGTTCATGAGTCTGTGGCTCAGCAGGGTTTCCGCTGATCTGGCCTATGATCAGCTGCAGGACAGAAGGCCTGCTCTACTTCTAGGGGGTAGCTGGGGTGATGGGAGGGACATGGGCCGCATGTCTCCCATCCTCCAGCATCCTCCCTCAGCTTGTTGTCATGGCAACAGCAGGGTTCCTCAGGAGAGGGAAACTGTGCAAGGCCTCTTGGGTTCTAGGCTTGGAAGTGACACAGCATCGCTTCTGCCACATTCCATTGACCAAATGGCCAGTCGAGACTCAAGGGATGCAAAACAATCTTACCTCTTGATAGGAGGAGCCTGCAAAGTCCCATTGCCAAGGGCGTGATAGAGAATCAGCACGTTGGAAAAGCAGTGCCTTTAACAAAAATAACCTGGCGCATGTGATCACCTAACTAAGAGGCCCCACTGAAGAATTCAATATTCTTCTAAATCAGGGTTCTGAAAACTTTTTCCATAAAGGGACAGATGATAAATATTTCAGATTTTACGGATCATACGGTCTCTCTTGCAACTACTCAACTCTGCTGTTGTAGCGTGAAAGCAGCCGTGTAAAAACCGTAAACAAATGAGTGTGGCTGTGTTCCAATGAACGTTTATTTACAAAAACAGGCGGCTGGCTGGATTTGATCTGCAGGCTGTAATTTGCTGACCCCTGTTCTAAGTGCATTGGAAAGCTATTAAAAAGCTTCAGGCAGGGGAGTGCTAAAAGCAAATTTGAAAATTCCCTCAGGCTGAAGACTGGATGGGGGTGGGAGGAGCAATGACAGAAACCTGGAGGCCCCTCAGGAGGATGCTCGGGTGTCCAGGGAAAGGACGACAGTGGCCCTGGACCTGATGGGGTGGCAGGTATGCAATGAAGTTCCACATAAAGGAGGAATCCCCCCATGCTGCAGAAGGAGGGCTTGCATGTGGACGGTGAGGTACCGTGGCAAAGAGACGCCTCCAGGACGGGGTGCAGGGCAATACTATTTGCAGAGATGAGCGTGGGTGAGGGACCAGAGGAGCTGCTGTTAAAGGTAGAGTCTCTCCCTCAAGGAGTTCATGTCTTAAGATGGGACTAAGAAGTCTACTTTATGTCAGAGAAAGAGGGCAACATGTAACGAAGATTCGCAGCTGGGGAAACTGAGGCCCGGGGTGTCCAGAAGATGTCTCTGAGGTCAGACAGTGATTGGAAGCAATTGGCAGTGAACCCTGACGCTGGGACCCTGTCTCCAAAGCTCATTCCCCTAGAACATATCGTCCCTCCTCGGTTGCAATCTGTCGCCCAACTCCTTGTAAGCCTCCTTGGTGGATTTACAAGCAAGTGTGATGACTTGCGCGATAACTCACCTCCACCAGGGCCGATGGGTATCTGGCTCAGCCCTGAACGGGGTCTTCACTAGAAGTTTAAAAGAAAAAAAAGGATTTTGAGCTCCAGGGCTTTCACATCACAAGGAAATAAAGTCCCTAGCAGAATTAGAGGATCAGATAAGTTGAGACAAAAATGGAATTGCGTAAAGTAAAAATATCTGTCTGGATTTGCCCCCTACCCCCTGTAACGGCTCCCAGCAAGAATAGTGGGCCATGCCAGTAAGCTGGAGTCTGATGAATGGCGTCTCCCGACCCATGCAGACTCCCGAGGCGCTTACGATAGAGAGGTGATTTGGGCTGCTAAAGAGGGAACTTCCAAGCATAGTTCCCCCTCCCCTGCCTCCAGAGGAGATGCTCTCTGCAGAGCATCCCTGGTTTCCTGCAGACTAGGGGTGTGGAGCGTGGCTTATACATGCTCAACATGAAAGGAATGGCTTTGGTCCTGGGTTGCCAACTCATTTACTCCATCCCCACAGGTATGGATGCTGCATCCTGGCCACCCTCCCACCACCCCCACATCTGTAAGGAGGCATGTGAAGTAGGCTTACACAGACTGGATTGGAGTCCCACCTCTGTGTGACCTTGGCCAAGTCTCTGTGTCTCTTAAAACATGTTTTCTCATCCGGTCCATGGGGCTGGTATGGATGTGCACTTCTCATCCGGTCCATGAGGGTGTGCTTCTCTGGTTGCTGTAAGAATCAAATAAAATGGCGTGTGCACCATGGTGCCAAATAAACAACTGTTTCTGTTCCAGTTTTCCTTTTCCCAAAGTCTCATTGTTGGAAGGGAAGGAAATGGGAAGAATTGAAAAACAACACTTCCAAAGGTGCCAGACTTTTCAAAATCTTATTTCAAGAAACCCTCATGGAACTATGCTCTGAGAGGAGTGTGGCAATACAGACAGATGAAGACCCCAAGACCCCCACCAAACCTCCAGCACAGACCATCAGCCTGAAACAGAACAGACAAAACCAGCCCGTGCTCCAGCATCCAAAAGCGGAACATCTGCTCAGCCAGGTAGGTGTCCGCAAACCAAGGGCCAAACCCTTCCCGCTGCCTGTTTCTGTCCATAGGTTTTACCCCGGATGCAGCCACGACCATTCCTTTGCTTATTGTCTGTGGCTCTGGGATTGCCGGGACAGAGCTGAGGAGCTGCCACCGAGGCAGCCCAGCTGGAAGCGCTGGAAATACTCCCTGTACCTGGCCCTTCGGCAGTAAGTCTAAGTTCCGATCTCAAGCCGTCCTCTTAAGGCCCATTCCGGATTCAGCCTCCCTAGTGCCAGGCACTGTGCACCGGGCTGAGCATGCACCTCCTGGCTGAACGGTCCCCACTCTCCAGGGAGACAGGTACTTTTAGTCACGCTGCACCCCCTGCCTTCGGGATGTGGAAGCTGAAATTCAGGAAGTGAGTAGCCTGGGAACGGGAGGGGGGCACACAACGGCAAGATTTGAAACGGGGTCCAAAGGGACTCTAATGTCTCCCACTGAGGTGTTTGCTGGAGGAAAAAAAGCAGACGTAGGGTCCAGTCTCCTCGATCATATTGTAAGGGCCAAGCTGTGATTCTCCTCCCCCCAACCCCTGCCGCCACTCATTACAATCACCCAGGGAGCTTTAAAAACAAGGACTCCCACCCCTTTCCACAACTAGAGTTTAACTTAATTTTAGCAGGTCTGGGACGGGGATGGATATTTGTTGTAGTTTGTCAGGTCGTTGTCATGTGCAGCCAAATGTGAAGTCCACGGAGCCAGAAAAGGAAGATGATCAGCGTCCCCCAAGCCCCAGAATGACAAGAAACCCCACCCCCAAGCCTGTACCCTCCCGTGTCCATCACTGAGCACACACACCCCTTAACCCCTTAGCCTTCTGGTCATCGATGCTTGCATGGAACCCCAGAAAAGACGCACCAGCTGAAGCAGACCACCCCCGTGCCTGTGACAAATAAGTGCCCCTCAAGTGCACACACTGGTCTTGTGTGGGGTTAATTAGTTAGTATAAAGCCACCCCTAAGGGACTGGGGGGAAAAAAACACTCTTTTAGCCCAGCAGAATTCACCAATATGGTCTCCTGCAGGGATCAAGAAACTCCCTTCTCTTTGTGAACAAGGACGCTGATTGTGAAAGTATACTGAATACCCTCTCTGGGCCAGTTGGGGGCTGTGCACTTTTCTAAACCCTCAAAACAACTCTAGGAGGGAGGTTCTGCTATTAATTGGGTTACATGGGTGGAGAAATTGAGGCCCGGTGGGAGAAGGGGTGAGGCAACATGCCTGAGTCTCCCCCGCACCGCCCCCCATAATCAGGAGCGCTGGAACAGCCACACTGGTCTTCCAGCCTCCGGCCATGAGAACATTCTTCCAGAAGGGGCCTCTTTGAATTGCCACACACGACATCTCCTTGGCTGGGGAAGATCTTTGTTCTGGGAATGAGTGCTGAAAAATAATAGGCCGGGGCGTTTCGTTTCCCCCTTGACGGGGCCCTCGGCGTTCTCGAGAGAGAACTAAGCGATCAGGAGGTTATTGTGCAGCAGGGCCCCCTCGCTGCCATAGGTCTAATAAAACAAAACCCCAGCCAAATGAGGGGCATATTTCATCCAACGGGAGGAAATAGATGTGGCATTTCTGCCTGGTGGTTGACCTGCTGCATTTATGTGCAGAGAGAGGGCTCGATACATCACGGGGCCGTTATGTGCTGCTTAAGGGGCCTCTCGGGCAGACGAGGCACCGGAAGAAAAATCTCAGGCCTGGGTCTTCATCGTCTTGCATTTTCACTGCCTGGCTGGGCCAGTGTTTCGAGGGAGTGTCACACAGGTATATTGCAGGGGACAGACCCTCCCCGGTCCCCTGGGAATCCTAGTTCCTACCCTGCCACTCACTGGCTGTGTGTCCCTGGGCAAGCTACGGCTCCTCTCTGAGCCTCTGCTTCTCCATCTGTGAAATGGAGGTGATTGGTGCCTTCAAAGTGGGCTTGGCAGTGATCCAGAATTTGGGGGTGGAGGGCTGATTTCTGAGACCACCTGGGGGAGAAAACGGTGCACTAGCGGGGAAGCCCAGGTCCACCAGCTCTCCTGCCACTAGGGTCCTGCCACGGTGTCTGTATAATTCAAGGATGTTCAGACTACTTGGACTCAACCTCAAAAAATACATACATGTATACACACACACACACATACATATTTCAACATATATACATGATTAGAAATGATTGTCACCTACTACTTACTGTATGCACACATTATGTACATTATAAAACAGACACAAAAATGGAAATTTGAAAAAGAGAAGCTAAACTACACAGAGAGGTTCTGTTAAAATTCTAGCATCTCCACCTGCCCTGGAAGCCCGGTCTCTCTCACCAGATCTACCTGCTTCTTTCCTACAGCACTTACCGCCTTCAAACAGATTCCGTCATTACAGATTTATACCTTGTGCATTCTCCGGGGCTCAGACCGGAAGAAGGGAAGCCGAGGTGCCGCACCGGCAGGACTGGGGCTCCTCTTCCTCACCTGTGTGCTTCCCAAGAAGCTGGTTTCTAAATAACCAGGTTCTTATAAACCTGGGAAACAAATGCAAATACATCAGGACAAGGTATTTGAGCCGTTTATGGAACAATCTGGGGGCATTATCCCAGAAGTGGATTCTGTCCAAAGCTATGAATGGGTAATTGCATTGATTGCATAAAACACTTTAGAGCTTGAGAGTGTGTGTTGAATGAAAGGGAGAAAATACCCCAGACCCTGTTAGGTGCGGTCACCTCCATTGCCTCATTTAATCCCTGTGGCTGCCAGAGGATGTGGGTCTGATTAATATTCCCATTTAAGAGATGATGAAACTGAGGCAAGGCATGCAGGTGGGCAGAGTCTGACTTCAACCCCAGGCCTGTCTGACTGCATGCTGTTCCCTGGGCTGCGGCATCCTGACATGAGCCAGGCCAGATGCCCAGCCCCACCCTGGCTGGCCTGAGAGGGTGCGTCTTGGGGCTGGCTGTCTGTGAGTCTGGGAGGAGGATATGTTGGAGCATGGACTTCTGGGCTGCGGTGTTGGCCAGGCTCCAGGCTCTGCGCCGACCGCAGCCGGAGAAGCGAGGAGCTCACTGATTTAGTGCCCATCTGGATGGACAGCCGACAGGAACCAGGCTGCTCCAGACGGCTCGGGGAGCTGATAAGCTCGCCCTCCAGTTGCCCCTGCATTCCTGGCCAGTGATGCTGCTGTGGGGGAAGTGGCTGTGCAGAGTGCCTTGGTAGGTCCCCCTCTTTCTCCACCCTTCCTTGCCTCCCATGGCCTCCTGCTGACCCCCCAAAATCAGCAGTGATCCGTTGTTACAGGGAGCTCTGATTCCTCCCCCACTGGCTGCAAGGGCTAGGGGGCCTGGAGAGTGGGCTTGGAGGCTATTCATGGAATACAACCTGAGCTTCAACGCTACGACCCCCTGCTCAGAAATATGAGCCTTCCCATGCTAGGAGATATTCTCAGACAACCTCCTGCTTGTTTTCTGAAAGCAAGGGCCACCCCCAACCCAAATATGTTCTCCACGCTGCACAGTCTTTCTCCAATCCTCATCCGACCACGTCCTTCCTCTGCCCGCAGCCTTCCATGGCTCCCTACTGCCCTCAAGTTAAGCCCAAGCCCTTTCCCTTTTCGGCTGGAAGATTTGGCCCCTGTTGGCCTCCTTCCTCCATACCCTCCCAGCCCCCATTCATCTCAGACACACGCACTGATCCTACTCTTCCTCCGCCTTTTTGTTCTATAAAAACACAGTATGGTCCTCAAATACACTTGTGCCCTGCTGACCTCTCTGCCTGCAACCCTCTCCCCACTCACTGTCTTCTGATCAAGTCCGGCTTACCCTCCAGGTCTCTCCTGCAGGAAGTCTGTCTGCGTCCCACCCTGCCTGATGCAGAGGCCTCCTTGCGATTCCCCTCAACAGCCTTGATCACTGCAGTGACTAGTCTGTCCACTCCTTTGCTCTCTACAGGCTGGGGGCAGGGGTGGTGCCCCCTCGTTCACCGAGACCCTCGGCACCTAGCACAGGGCCAGGCACAGCGTGGGAGCTCACTAAGTATTTGTGGTTGGCAGTGGGTGGCAGAAGTCACCCCGCTGGGGTCTGTGGTGACAGCCCCTGTTGGTGGCGCACCCTGCTCTCAACAGCAGTGGCAGCCGGGAGAGGAATGTGCCCTGAGTGCTGTGATGGGCTGGCCTCACCCGAAGCACCTTACATGTAACCACTACTTCCATCTTCACCGGATGAGGCGAGTGCTGTTATTGTCCCCATTTACAGATGAGGAAGGTAAAGCCCAGCCAGAGAGCCTAAGTGACTCACTCAAGGTCACACATTTGGAAGAAGGCAGATCTGGGCAGGTGGGTACTAGATCTCCTGATAGCACCACCTGCTGCGAGGGCCCGGACAAGCCCTCAGTGACGAGCGGACAAGAGTCCAGGGCCTGACCGCATGAGGAGTCAGACCGTGAGCTTGACCCCATGCCCAGCCTCTGTGGTCACCAGACCGTCAGTCTGGAGTGTATTTAGTGACCACTAGCTACCGCCCCAGGCTGTGAGCTCCGCACAGTCTCACCTGCCCTGCAGGTGCTCATCTCAGGGCCTGGCTCTGCCCATGCTGCGGGGAGCGTGACCCCACCCTCCGTGGGGAGGTCACACAGATAATACAGTGTGAACTCTGGGGTAAATGACAAGTTTGCCACTCATTGGCTATGTGACTTTGGGCAAGTTATTTAACCTCTCTGGGCTTCAGATTCTGCAGTTGAAAATTGGGATAATAATAGTGCTGTAGTGAGGTTTGGGGGAGGATTAAATGAGTTAATACTCATTTAATCTCAAA
This sequence comes from Trachops cirrhosus, assembly GCA_028533065.1. NCBI lineage: Eukaryota > Metazoa > Chordata > Mammalia > Chiroptera > Phyllostomidae > Trachops > Trachops cirrhosus. The sequence continues at coordinate 55,117,667 of CM052546.1, read as the reverse complement.
CTCTTAGAACAATGCCTGACACAGAGTTAGCCTTATGTAAACGCTGGCAGCAGCCATGCTCCCCAAATTCTCTCTCCTGTCCTTATAAGAGCAAATCACATCATGTGTTCCAATTAGTTCCTGTGTAAATGAAGTCACCTCCTGCCCCGGAGAGATATGCCTAGGGTTGCAGAAGAGCCTCTTAAAGGACAAACATGTGTACTTGAATCCCAGCCATGCCCCATCTTACTGTGTGACCTTACCCAAATACCTTGCTATCTCTGGGCCATAAGTGTCCCATCTGTACAAGGGAACTATTGCTCTCTGAGGGTCTTGCCGGATCTCACCTGAACCCTTGACCCTGGACCCTGTGGTCCCCACGGCACTGAGCATAGTGTCTCTGTGGAGAGGGCACAGGTCTGGGCCCTGGACAGGGTGAGGGAGGCCCCAGGAGCCAGGATTGGCAAGGCTGCCTTATCTGACGAGGTTCTGGGGAACTTTTGGCCTCAGCAGGCATCTCGCAGGTCCAAGGGCAGGCAGCCGAGCGTCTCCAGCTGCCTCCTGCCCTCGGCCCCGTGCCCGGCTTTATGGGGCCTGACCAGCTCCCTCCGGGGCTCATTAGCTGGGCAGCCAGCTGGGGCCAAGACAGCTCTGTTCCCGCCAGGTCCTAGAAGAAGGTGATCACTCAGCACCTTGTCCAGGTCAGGAGGGGCAGTGCCATTTCCTTAACCCTCTCCTACCCAGAGGGAAGAAGGGACAGACAGGTCTGTGAGGGGCTCCAGGAGAGAGGACACGCTGTACTGGGAACTTCTTCCCATTATCCTTGGAGTCCAACTCTCCTCTCGTCTTCCCATCCCACTCCTCTGACCTCTAACCCTCTGCCCTTTCATCTCTGCCTGACTGGCAGTGGGAGCCCAAGCATGGGGCTGCTCAGACAGGTTCATTCCTGCCTCTACCATTTGCAAACTGATGCACCCTAAGCAAGTGTCTGCCCCTTTCTGAGCCTCAGCTTTGGCATCTGTAAAATGGGCATCATAACTTTCATCTTGCAGGTTTATCTGGAGGGTTGAAAGGGAGGCCGGGTTAGAAAGGGAACAGGTGTGTCTGGTTCGCTGCCCCCAAGTTCCTCCTGGTTCTTTTCTCGTGGTCAGCTCCTCTCATTGTCTCTGGTTCCTGCAGCCACTGATTTCTCTTCCTGAGAGGCCACGGGGTCAGTGGCTGCCTTTCTTGGCCTTAAGAAGTCCCCATTCATCTTCTGGGCTTGCACTGCCAGCCGCCTGGAGCCCTGCCCCTGCCCCGCACTCACTCCTCTGTCTCCTCCCATCTCTCCAGCTTGCCCGCCTTAGCCTTGTGTTGATCTCCTGACAACCTTTCCGACATCGTTTACACTTTTCTTACTTTGGTTAAGCATTTTAGTGAACTCAGAGCGCCACTCCGGGAATTTTTCTTTCTACTTAAAACATCTATGCTCAAGATCTCTCTCTCTCTCTCTCTCACATACACACACACGCACTTCATGGTGAGCCACATGACCATCGGGTGGAGAAGGGACAAGGACAGTGCTTCTCACCGAAGCAGGACTGGCCCCGGGCTCCGAGGGTTGTGCGCACTGTGCGAGGAGCATGACTTCACCTGTTCCTGTCCTCACCCCTCCCCGGGGGAGGAGCCACAGTGGGATTCCTGGGAGGCCATCGCTCCTTATCTGTCAATGGAATCTTATGTTACTAAAGCTGTGTCTGCACTTCCTAGCTGCCCACACCCAGGAAAGAGGGAGGCGAGCGTGTAACAGACAGTGTCCCCCAGTGGCAGAGTGCCTGGGGAGGACAAGACATGGGCACTCAGAGACATGGCAGCTTTAGAGCCAGTAAAGTCAGTGGGGATCAGCAAAGGCTTCTGGGAAAGAAGGGCTTCAGCTGGGGCTCCAGGAGGGGTAACACCGGCAGCAGGGACTGTGCAGGTGAGTGCAAGGGGGCAGGTATGTCCATGGGGGGCCATAGTGGGGGAGAACCCTGGAAAGGCAACTGGAGGCCACTGTGGGGAAGACCTGTGGGGAAGACTGTTGCCTCCTGGGGGAGAATTCTCCTGTATGCCCCTCCACCCCAAGTCATTTGGACTCTCAGAATTCATCAGCTAACTCTCCAAAGCCCTGTGCAAGCTCTGGCATTGACATTCCTTTGCTAAGGTTCTGCAGAAAGTCACTGCAGCTATGCAAACCTCAGTTTTCCCACCTGCAAAATGGGCACAGGATTTAATCTGCGCTTCTTCACCTATAATATGTGGATAATAAGGCCTCTGAGACATTAACTCGGCCTGGCCCGTGGTGAGCACCCACCCACTAACTGGCCTTCGTGATGCTCACTTCTATTAAGGACTTCCTCTTCCCACCTCCTTCTGTGGGTGACACTGCAGCACCGAAAGGTGAGAACTCTGGAAACAGGCAGAACTCAGCCTCAACACCTGACCTGATGCTTGGTAGCTCTGTGACCTCGGACCAGCTACCTGACCTGAGCCTCAGTTCACCTGCAAGTGCAGGAATCACTGCATCAACCTCAGACAAGGTACAGCCTTCAAGATGGCCGCTCCAGAAACGGCCCCTCCCTCATCCAGCATATTCCAAAAGGAGCTGAAGACACTAAAATAGACCAACACCATGGGAACAGTACCCAGAAGGTACTGGTCATCCCAAAGAAGAGAAATGTGTTCCCCATTCCCTTCTGTATGTCAGCTGTGGGCCGGGGTCAGTCCATGCCTGAGAAGGGTCCCGGGTGGTAGTCCAGAGTGGTTAACACCTTATGCTCTGGGCTCAGACAGATTCACATTCTAATTCTCTCTAAGAGGGAGAAACTGAGCAAATCACCTCACTTCCTGAGACTCTGATTCCCCTTTCATTTCTTTAGTCCTCATTTTGTCCAATATCTTGCTTGTTAAATGCCTTCTTGGTGCAAGGAAGCACCCCAGGTCCTGGAGGAACAGCAGGGAACGGAATGGACAAAGCCTCCGCCCACTGAATGTGTGAGATAGACAACCAATAAGCGGATGAATAAATACTGAATGCCATATGATCAACGCTAAGAAAAAATTAGAGCAGGGTAAGGGGGTTGAAAGCATAAGGACGCTGCTCTAGATTTGTGATCCGGGGAGGCCTGTTTGCAGAGGTGACTTAAGAAAAATAGGGATAATAATAATACTACCTTCAGGATGTTGTTACACTTTAATTGGGTAACTAGATAAAGCTCTTACCACATTGCCTAGCACACAATAGGTGCTGCATGCACGTGGGTCAGAGGGTGGATAGATGTGTAGATGTATGGATGGACAGATGGATGGATAGATGGATGGATGGATGCATGCATGGAATATTAGTCAGTGGAAACAAATGATATTCTCAATGGCTTCACTGAAGAGGTATTAATGAGGGGACTATGCACAGGGTTTGGGGAACCAAAAGAAATGCTGAGGCACCAAAGACTAGCAACTAGAGTAAAGTATCCTCGTCTTAAGGGCAGAGGGAGGGAGAATTGACCCCAGAACCTGCACTGCAGCCTGACATGAGCTGTGACTATAGGTGGGAAGCCTTAGCTGCTGCTGAAACAAAGGCTCAGGAGTGAAGAGGAGATCGTGATTGCTGACTCTCACTCCCCTCCTCTCTCGGATCTCCTGCTGGCACCTGCCCTTGACCCTGCTCCGCTGGAAGCCAGAGGCCAAGGGAGCCCAGGCCATACCATCCACAGAGATCAACCTCTCAGGAACAGAGCAGAGCAAAGACGGGAAGAGAAGGATCTGGACACGAGAGGGAAATGGCCGACACTGAAGGGTCCATGAGTAAATGAGCCAAGGTGTCTGGAAGTTGCTAAATCAGCAGAGAAGTCTCAGTGACAAGCAGGTGTTCCTGCTCAGGCCACAAGCCTCTGTGTAAATATTATTCTTTTTAATCAAGGGAAGTGAACATAATTGCAAATTTAAATAAAATTGAATCCTAGTAACAACCTAACGAACATCTCTTCTCAGTCATGTCTCGGTCCGATTTGAGCTGGCGGCTGGTGTGGCAACTGGTGACACAAGGAACCAGACCCCTTCCTTGCTGTGACTCCACCGCCTTTAAAAAGTGGGGGAAGCCAGAGAGCTGCCAGATGCACTTGGCTCTCAACTGCCTCAACAAGGAAGTGATCCATCACTTCCTCTCACGTTCCATTGGCCAGAGCTGGTCACATGGCCCCAACCTAGCTACAAGTAGTCTGGAAAATGCAATCTCCATTTGTGCTCAGGAAGTTCAATCAGGTTTGGAGAGCAAACAGCCCATCTGTTCTATATTATCTCAGGACTCACAGCTGCCTGATACAAAGAAAGGAATCAGCCTGCTCTGAACTCAGGCGACAAGATTGAGGAGAGTGGATACGAGCCTGGATTTTGGAGTCGCACAGACGGGGGTTGCATCCAGCCAGTGGTGTAAGGCTGAACAAGCCACTCACACTTCCTGGCCTCGTTTCAGTGTCTCTCAGACGGAGTATGGCCGTGCATCAGCAGTTGTCTCGCACAGTACCTGGCACCAAATCAGTGCTCCAAGGTTTGTTGAGTGAGTTCACAAGTGTGGGATTGATGATGGTGAGACAGGTGCAGCTTGTCACACCAGGAAGGACACATCAAGGCCCCTCCAGCCATGTGAGTGTCGTCCCCCAAACCACTGTCTCCCTGCATCCAGGAACTGCTCACTAGCAGCCAGCAGCTGATAACAGCTCTGGAGGGAAGGAGGTATGCCTACCTAGACCTCATTTTATGATAGAAAAATAAGGATGAGGGCTATTTCCCTGATTTGTGAATTTCTTTATGTGCAACATCTTCCATTGGTATAAAACTGACATTGCATTTAGTTATTCATTTCTCAAATGGCCTTTATGGAAAAGAATATGACTCTGTGGTGGCCTGGGGAAGCTAGACTCCGTGCACTGCTGCCGCAAACGGAGGCTCTGCCCCCCGGCTGCGAGCTCTGCGAAGGGGGTCATGTTCTGGGGACACCCTGTGCTCGGGTGCCTGTCCCCAGGTAAAGGTGTTGTGGGGTGGTCTAGTGGTCTCAGGAGGTGGTGGTTAAGGGCAAGTACCATGAAGTCTGAACATCTGGGTTCTGACTCAGACCCCCATTCCCCCGGCTGTGTGGTCTTGGACATGTTGCTCAACCTCTCTGTGCTTCAGTGTCTTCAACAGTACCGTGGAGATGGTTGTGGAGCTGACTTCACTACTGCACAGGGGACTGGTCTTTGTGAGTTTGTACATGTGAAGGCTCTGGTACCAGATCTGGAAAATAAGAAGCTCTTAGGAGGGGTGTTTATTTTTAGAGGAGGGAAAGTCCTTGCAGTATAACCTTCAGTCAACAGACTTGAACGGAACATCCACTGTGTGCTGGTCACTGGGGTGAACAGATGTGGTCTCTGTGGGTACAGTCTGGTCACAGGGAGGGACAATTCCACAGATGCCTCTTTAATCGTGACTCCAGGGTAAAGTCTGGGGTGAGATGTGGCTGGAGTTCCTGTGGGCCCCAGGTGACCTCCAAGATCCCCAGACTTATGAACCAAAACGCTCATTGTGCTAGGACTTGCAGGGGCACTTCCGGGGGTGGCGGCCTGATCCACGAGTGCCCACATGACATCAAGGCAGAGACCCCAGGCATCAAGGCGATGGTGCCACAAGCCAGCAGATGTGTGGCCAGGCAGTGGAGGCTGAGTTGGAAAGGCCTGGATGGCAGTTCAACCCCCACCAGTTCCAAATCGCAACCATATTCTTCATTCATAGGCTCTTGCCCTGCTGCGGGGGTCTCTGCCTCTGCCTCTGGGACTCAGGAGAGGATGCTGCAGGCACATACATGTCCCTGCATCAGACAGAGCAAGAGGCACAGTGGAGAGGAGCCGCAGTGGGGAGTCAAAGACCACAGCTCCAGACCCGAATTCCTTGCTATGTGACCTTTGAGAAATAATCTCTTTGTCTTCTGTTTCCCTAGGCAGACAATAGAAATGAAAATGCCACCTCCCAGAAGCACTGTGAGGATGGATGAAATGTATCATTTGAAGGAACTTTATCAAAGGCAGCAGAGTATGTCATCAAGGAGCGGGACCGGACTCAGGAGTGACTCCAAACCCGGGGCTACTCGTGACCTGCCACACGCCCCTGGGCACATCATGCGATCAGAAAGCTGTGGCCTCTGTCTCCCCATCTGTAAAAGAGGCCTAATGGAAACTGCACTTGAATCTTTGGTCTGCTGTGAGGTTGTAAGAAATACTAGATCAAAATCACATTGTTCAGTACCCAGCTAAGAACAAGGGCTCTCTAAGTGGTAGGTAATATGTGATCAGCAGTCAACAAGAGTTTTTGGTCATTTATTAAATTCTGGTCACTTTTCTAGGTACCAGTGATAGACCAAGAAACAGAACAACTCTTATGGAACTTACAGTCAAATGGGAGAGATAGGCACAGCTAAGATGATATAAACTATGTAGTAAGTTAAATGAAGGCAAGCGACTTTGGGAGAAAACAAGGCAGGCAGAAGGGATAAGAGGTGTTGAGGGGGTTGGAATCTTGGGGGGGGCCAGGGAAGGCCTCAGTGAAAAGATGTCTGAGTAAAGAGCCGAAAGCAACACAGAAATGAGGCATGGCATTATCCAGGGTAAGAGTGGTCCAGGCAGAGGCATGGCCAGTGCAAAGGTACTGGGGTGCATCTCCGGGGCTAAGGAGGAGGACAGAAGCGGCTGGGGGCGGGGTCAGGGAGGGGATGAGGCAGGTCAGACGGGGCCTCGTGGCCACTGTAAGGGCTTTGGCCTTCACTCACAGTGCCATGGGAGCCCTGGGAGGGTCTTGAGCACAGCACTTACGTGATTTGACCTGTTTTGAAAGAGCATTTCCATATGTTGAGTGTGCACGAAACGGGCACAGCTGGACACAGGGACATGGCTAGGAGGCCGTGGTCCAGACGAGAGGTGATGGTGGTGGCTGTAGAGGGGGTAAATATCACCACTGCCTTGCTTATCAAGTTGGCACATGCCAGGCTCACAGAGGGGTTTCCTCCCTGTTGTTTCCCTGAGCTCCCGCCCCGAGTTACGTCTTCTCAGACTTCTGTCAGTCATCCCTCTACTGCAGCCAGCCAAGCCCAGATGTGTCAAAGTCTTTCATCTCCCCCAGGGCCAGGCTCTCCTTCCCCTTAGTCACCGCAGCAGCTGACTTGAGCCGCTCAGTTCAACCTCATCAAAATCCATGTGGGACTGAGGGTTCCAGAGCGATCTTTCAGTGCTCCGCAGATAACCACAGCACTGTCCCAGCTGCAAGGAGCCTCAGAGGGCCCTGAGCCCCTGGCTCACTGGTTAGCGGCAAGGCCACTGTTAGACCTCCATTCTGGATTCCGACTCCGTGTTCCCTAGCTCCTAGCACCCTTTGAGGAACTGCTTGTCTCTCCCACTGGAAGACCGCATCTCTCCACTGTACATGCCAATGTTTTTCCCTTTGCAGACCTGAGGAGTGGTGATGCTGGGGTCTACTCTTAACCCTTGATTTGCTCCCTTCAATGGGCTGCCTGGTGGCCAGAACTACCTTCATTCAGATCTGCCATCCAGGAGGAAGGGGGCATTGAAAAAGCAAGGTGGGACACAGGGAACCAGGCGACAGCTGGCCCTGGGGGTGGGAGGGGTCTTTGGGTGCTGCCTGGCACTTCTCGTGACTTCTCTGGGCTCCCCTTCTCCAGGTGGTTAAGGATTCCCAGCACCCTCACCAACTCGGTGACGTCACTCTGCTGGTCTTTGCTGAGATGATGGGTGAAAATGGCAGCGCAGGTCTAATTTACATTTCTCCTCTCACACCTGAGGTTGAGCATCTTTTTACTTGTTTCAGAAACATTTTCTTCTCAGTCTGTACTGCTTCTTTACAGAGTGCAGTTAACTAGACCTTTTTCTGTGATATAAATTTTAAGTGTTTTCCCCCATTTTTTACTTTTGCATAGATTTTGCTGTGTGGGTTTTTTTTTTTTTAATTTAGTTGAATTTGTTGGTATTTTCTTTTATTGCTCCTGGATCGTGGCTTTCTTCCCTAATGTATCCATTTACTCACTCATTAAAACTTACGTATTGTGCACCTAGCGTTTGTCAGGCACCGGGAACAGAGGATCAAACAGGACAAAAGAGACCCCTTGCCCCCGTGGGGCGCAGAGTCAGGGAGACAGAGGAGAGGCGAGAAGCGGACGTGCAGGTGACATTTTCGGGGAGTGGAGAGTGTCACAATGAGAATAAAAAAGGGGACATGAATGAAGGGAAAAGCTGGAGAGGACCCATTTCAGATTTTACTCATTATTTACTGCTGAGTAGCGGATTACCATTTCGCAGCAGGAAACAGTTGCATTTAGTATGCAACCATTTCTGTAAGTCAAGAGTCAGTCTGGGCGAGATCCCGCTGGGCAATCTGCTCGAGTCTCTCGTGAGGCTGCATCCAGGTGCTGGCCAGGCTGTGTTCTCATCTGAAGGCTCAACTGGGGAGCAGTTGCCTCCAAGTTAATTCAGGTTATTGGCAGAACGCGGTTCTATGGAGGTTTGACTAGAGGTCCGAGTTTTCTGCTGGCTGTCAGCTGAAGACTGTGCACAGGTCTTAAGGTAGCAAGAAGAATATTCATCTCAGGAAAAGCTTGGTCCCACTTTTAAGGGCTTTTACCTCCTTAAGCCAGGCCCGCCCAGGATACCGTCCCCTCCCCTCTGTTCCATAGTAAACCTCATTGCAAGAGTGAGATCTCATCACCTTTGCCATATTTGTAGGTCAGGAGCAAGTCACAGGCTCTGCCTTCACTCAAGGGGAGGCAATTGCACAAGGGTGTGATCACCAGCAGGTGTTGTACAGTAGAGCCACCCCTATGGAAAACACTATGGAAGCTCCCCCAAAATCTGAAAACAGAACTACCATATTATCCAGCAATTCTACTTCTGGGTATTTATCCAAAAGAAACAAAAGCACTAACTTGAAAAGACATCTCTGTTCCTGGGTCTATTATGGTTCTATTTACAATGGCCACGGTATGGAAATATCCCAAGTGTCCATCGAGGGATAAAGAGAGAGAGAACGTGGAATATTATTCAGCCATAAAAAAGAATCCATTTGCAACATGGATGGACCTTGAGCATGTTATGCTACATAAGCCAGAACAGCGAAAGTCAAATACCATATGATCTCACTCACCAATCTAAAGCAAACAAACAACTCAAACTCTTTGATGCAGAGCACAGATCAGTGGTTGCCACAGCGGGGAAATGGGCAAAATGGGTGGAGGGATCAAAGGTACCAACTTCTGGTTGTTGAGTAAGTCCTGGGATACGGTGCACACCACGGGGACTACAGTGAATAAGACTGTATTGCATATTTGGAAGTTGCTAAGAGAGTAAGTCTTCAAAGTTCTCATCTTGAGGAAAAGAGTTGAAACTGTATGTGGTGACAGATATTAGCTAGAATGACTGTGGTGATCATTTCACAAAGCACAAATACCAAGTCCTTATGTTGTGCCCCTGAAGCTAATGTAACGTTCTATGCTGATTACACCTCAATTTTACACCCAGAACCATCGGCACCTCCCTAGGAGCTGTCTGCCACAGAGGTTAGTTGAAGGGCTTTTAGAAGAGGTGACAGGCAGGCTAGGACCTGAGTAACCACAAGGAGACCACCACGCAAAGACATGAGTAAACTGCAAGCACAGAGACCCGGGGTGGTGAGGAGTTGTGGGAAACGTTAAAAGTTGGGGCGACAGGAGTATGTTGAATAGAGAGGGGGTGGGGTGATGCAAGGATCAAACACAGTGCACAAGGCAGTGTCATTCAATTCAGTTAAATTAGATGAGTGAAACTTAGAGCTAGAACCTCGGGACTAGAAATCAGGAGCCCCACACTCAAACCCCAGGCCAGCCTCCCCCTGGCAGGGTTACCCTGGCTTCTCCCTCTCTGCCTTGGCTGGGTCTGTCCCCCGTGGACTGAAGGGGATGAATCGGATGGCCTCGGGGACCATTCTAGCTGGAGCAACCCCACAGTCTCTGATGGACTAAATGACACCTCCAGCTAATTAGCCAGTGACACCAAATTAATTAAGGCCTGGGAAAGTGATTATGTCTACCTCAGGCTCTCTCACACTTCTCAGATGTCGATGCAGGAGAAAGGAAAGCAGGTAAGAGCAAAGAATGCAAGAACACCCAGGGGACAGGAACGGGGCCTTTCGCTCCCTGGAATCAGTGCGCAGAGCTCTGGCCCCCGGCTGGAGCGTGGCGGGCCTGCACAAGTCATTAAGCCCCCTCAGCGGCAGGAGGCTCGGGCAGGAGGCTCGGTCAGGGCCCAGCCCTTCTCGCTGACAACCCATGCAGAGTTAGCTTGGCCCCATGAAGCACAGAGATCGGGTTTCTCCGCTGGTCCTTGCCATGGAAAAGCAGACACGTGGTAGTGGTTGGGAGTTTGGGGTTTGCTGGGGATTTCAGTTGTAACTTTTTCGGTTGGTTCCAAAGGAAACATTGATTTTCAGCCGACCTGATGGAAAGACAGGGTGGGCCCCAATCGAAGTAGGAATCCCTTCAGATTTCTTTGCCTCTTTTGCCAGGAGGACAGGCTATTCCCTGCTGGGACGAGGGCAGGACAGAGGGGCGATGGATGTTCCGGGCACTCAATTCCATTGTGCGGTCCCCTCAGTGGCACAGAGTTCAAAGCAGAGCCTGAGCGAACGAGAGGTGTTGAGAGCGACTGCTCAGAGTCCAAGTCCAGGGCGTTCTGCTGACTCGGTGTCCGGCCAGGGGGCCCAGGGCCCTGACAGCCCGCCCCTGGCAGGGGATGGGGAGTTTGGCAAAACACGTCTCAGGCTGGTGACAATGGATATTGTTTTTGGAAATAGCTTTATTGTTTTTGTAAAACTGACACTTTCCAGTTGTATAAAAACAGGGGGTGAGGGAGGGAAGTAGAGAGAGAGAGAGAGGAAGAGATGAAGAGGGGGAGGAAGGACAGATATGGAAAAGTTGCAAGGAAGAAAGCCAGTGATCCTTTGGTGGCTCTGGACTAGTCCCTCTAGACTCTAAGCTTGGTGGAGGCAGGGGGTCTGCATCTTGTCTGAGCTGTACCCCAGGTTCTCTATTATGGGGGAAAGGTGCTCCTACAGAGAAAAACACGGGGACCTTAGGGACTCACCCAGGAGGACCAGTCCTATCCAGTTGGTTGAAAACCATGCCCAACACAGAGAGGGAGGTGGGACCCCATTGTGCCCATATGCCTGCCTCTTCAGGGTCTGGCGCCACGTCCGGGAAGGGGATGGGCTCTTCCAAGTGTGTCTGAGTCCACTTTCTGTGGCCTTGGAGGTGGCCAGGCGGCAGGGGACAGGCAGAGTGTGATTTCTGGGATACACAGCAGAAACTTTGGGGAGAGTGGGTGGGGGAGGGGATGAGGGCCCAGGGCTCTGATTTCCATTTGTGCCCTGGTGTCACTTGTTTTGGGTACATGAAAAGGAACGTGGCATCTGGATGCCCAAATAGGGGACAATTTTCTCCTCGCTGTTGTAGGCTCTGATGATAATCTCCTAATTAGAAGCTGAGATGTTCAATTACACGGAGCAAAAGCATCCAATGGCAGAGAACCCCCAGGCGTGTGTGACGCTCACAACAGGCTTTGCGTTTATCCTTCTCTGCTCTCAAAACCCAGAACACTGAGACTCTGGGAGCTGACGTGTCCTCCTCAAGGTGACATGGTTGCTCAGTGGCAGAAGAAAGACGCATATGCAGACCTCCTCACATCTGGTCATCCCTGTCTCTCTACTTTCATTTCCCACCATTTTCCCCCAGAGCTTTGCCCAGCGCCAGCTGCCAGCCGCGCACACCTCCAACCCTGCAGTTTCTCATTGCCACCTTGTTGCCCATACTGTTGCTCTCTTGGTAACTCCTTTTCCCTTTCTGGAAACTTCCAAGTCATATTTGGAGACTTAGTTCACTTTTCTTCCAGACCACCTTCCCCGACATCCCTCAATGAAGAAATGCCTCCCCCGTTCTTGCACCGTATTTGTACCGTTTATATTTATTGTTGTAATCTGCGAATGTGTCTCCCAACTACCCTGGTGTGCTGGAAGGCAGCAGCCGTGTCCGATTTAGCTCTGCTTCCCTAGAGCTTCACGCAGAGAGATATTTGTTACATGGGTGAACTTGACTGTATAAGTATTCTCCTAACTCTCTGCTCAAATGGCAACCATTATACCAAGCTGCCTCCTCGAGTGTCAGGCACAGAAGCAGAGACACGTGAGTGTCATTGTCCTGTTACAATGGTGCTCAGCTGAATGTATCAATGCTCTTTATTCCATTCCAGTGCCATGCAGGGCCCACCCACTCTCCCTCATCCGGGAAAGCAATGCGCCCTCTTCTCCTCGGGCTGTTCACCAGCAGTGTGATAAAGCTGATCGCCCCTCCAATATGTATTTTATCATTGAAATATTAATTATAAATATTTCTCCTACTTTGCTAATGAAATGACCTTGTCTCAACGTCCACCCACCTTAGAACCAGGGAGAAGTGGAGGTGATAAATGACCAAGAATCCCTGGAACTCAAGGTAGCTTCCTTTTCATCACCATTGCGGGTCTCAAGCCCAGATGCCTGCCTACTTGTCTCCACCGCCAGTGAGCTGCTGTGTGGCCTTGGACTCACCATCGGCCTCCACTGAGCCTCCAACTCCCCACAGATAACATGGAAGTAAGTGCACTCTCCCTCAGAGAGCCGCTCCGAGTGGGCTACATGCAGCTGAGTGCCTGGGTTTCTATTCTGGCCTTGCTGCTTAACCAGCTGGGCGGCCTCAGCTAAGTAAGTCCCTGTTCTCTGTTTCCATCCCTCATTTGCCACAGGGGATAATGAGAGTTCTTACGGGATGGTTGTGAGAATTAAGTGCGAGACTGCATGTAAACCAGCACTGAGAATCGTGGCAGACACACAGGGAATGCCTAGTCACTCATAGGCAGGTTGGGGTTGTTGTTGGCCTTTATTATTTTTTTCAGAAATGTGCCTATTTGTCCTGAGTTTAGAATTAAAATTCTAAGGGATTATAGCCAAAAGAAATCTTAGGAGTCACGAGAAGAGATTCTTTCCATTTCTGGGCTGGCCAAACAGAGGCCTCGGGTGGTTGGGTGGTTAGATCGATTGCCAGAGATCACAAAGCCCAGATAAAAGTAAAGGCTCCCTGGCCCCTACCCTTCCCCTTCTGAGGCCCCGGAGGGAGGTGGCTGGGTGGGGGGAGGGGCATTGATAGGAGACCTGCTTGTGACTCTCCACTGGGATTCTTCTCCCACACTCTTTTGCCCCACCACGAGGCCATGGGATGTCATCAGTTACCTGGTAATGAGGATTTTCATTTGGGAAAGCTGCCCACCCCCATCTCACATCATCCCTGTCCTCCCCGCCTCCAGAACTCCAGGGTTCTAGAAAGAGCTTCTCTTCCTCCTCTAGGACTGGGGGAAGGATGAGGGTCCCAGGAGCACTCCCAGCCACTCTGAAGGCAAAGGTGACTCTGGAAGAAAAGTCAAGACACAAAGGGAAGGAGCAACTCCTGAGAGTGTTCCAGATAGGGAACCCGACTCAGCCCCTGCCCTCCTGGACAGCACATCCCATTTGGGAGATGGCAAGAAACAAGTCAACACGAAAATGGTGATGAAAGAGAGGGAACTGTGCCCTTTATTATTTTTTTAAAGATTGTATTTATTTATTTTTAGACAGAAGGGAAGGGAAGGAGAAAGAGAGAGTGAGAAATATCGATGTGTGGTTGCCTCTTGCACGCCCCCTACTGGGCACCTGGCCTGCAATCCAGGCATGTGTGCTGACTGGGAACCAAACTGGTGACCTTTTGGTTGGCAGGCCCACATCAATCCACTGAACCACACCAGCCAGGATGAACTGGGCCCTTTAGATGAGGAGCTCAGAGAAGGCTGTTCTACCTGCTCACACACACTGCCCCAGGCCCCCCATTCCCCAAATGGATTCCCCCAAACTATTGGTCAATATGCAAATTAATGCCTGGAAATTTGCCCAGATATGCCAGCATTCCTAAGGTGACTTTGTAGACCAGCCCCCATCTGGACTGCCTGGGGAACACTTCAGCAGGTGTCTGCCTTCAAGTCCTGAATCCTCCTTCCACCCGTCTCTGTAGGGTGACTTGGGACAACACGCTTAACCACACTGAACCTTGGCTTTCTCATCTCTAATCCAAGGCGGTTATAATACCAAACCCGTAGGGTTGATAGGACGAGTCACTGAGATCATATATAAGAAAACACTTACCTGCAGCTTGAAAATGTTAGCCACAATTTATTTTATCTTTATCTTTTCATCACTGTTTCTGACCGCTCTTTTTTCCATTCTCCCTCTCCCTCCAATACCCCCACCTGAATTATCTTATATCTCTTCCTCTTCATCCTTTCCCTTTCCCTGATACCTACTTCCTTTCCTCTTCCTCTTCCTTCTTTCTCAGCTCTTCCTCTTCTCCAGGTAAACATCAGAATAGGTTCTACTGGAGCAGGGCTAAGAACGCAAATGCCCTCAAGCCTTCTCCCGGAGGCCAAAGCAAGAACGCGTTCTGCCCAGGTGAGCAAAACAAGAAAGTCTGGCTGAGGGATGCTGCTGGCCAGCCTCCCGGTGGTAGGTGGGCAGAGGGCTCCTCACTCCATTTCCTGGGTACTGAGGTTGTGGCTGAATCAGTCTCCCCGCTGCCTGCATGTGCCTCCTTTTTCTCCGTCCGTGCAGAGGATGAATACACTCTGGCCATATTGTCGCAGTATGGGCGGGGCCTGGGGGTTCCTCTCAGGAACTGAAAACAAAGGCATATTGCTTCTAACTTATTTTAGCAGTTTTGGGTAATATAATTTTCAGTTCGTTTGGTTATCAAAAACACACTTTTCCCCCTTTTCTTCTTACCAAAAAAGGTGAAACAGATCTGGGCCATGCTGGGGGTGCTAGTGGCTGAGTATTTTGGTGCTCTTTTTTTTTAAACCCACTAATTTCTCCATGCTGTGGAGAATTTGTCACACCCGCAGGTCTGTTTGATTTCATTAAACAGAATATTTAAGCATAAAAATTGTTTAATCGCCTTGTGTCATTATGAGATGAATTTCATTTTGCATACATTTGCATATTTCATCAGAATTAAGGCTGCTAATATGCAAATGAGAGACAGGTTGTGGCTGAGGTGTTTATTGTAATAGCTTCAGGCTGTTCCACTTGGACAGCTTTCTAGGTGGTGGGGAAGGAGGGGGAGGGAGGACTTGGGGTGGCTCAGAACCCCTTCAAGAAACCTTTGGGTCTCTGGGGCCTCTGCCTCGGTGGAGCTAAGGTGGCTGGGTGTGGCCTGCGTCCTCCTAAGGGACTGGCCAATCAGAGCAGTCAGGCTGGAGAGGAAGGAGGAGGTCCAGCTGTCTGCCCCAAAGGCTTCTGGGAGCGGACGGCTACCAGGACTGGGGTGAGAGACCAGGGTGAGGTTGGGGCCATACAGTAGGCCCAGGTGCCCCCTGAGAATGGACAGATGACATTCTGGAGGCCTCCGCAGTTGTCTCCCCTCATTTGTAAAGCTCCTTCTTCCTCTGTCGCTTTTTTCTTTCCCTTTGTTTTCCCCATGGCTTTGTTTCAAGCCCTACTGAGTTTTCTTCTTACCCTTTATTTCTTCCTCTTTGTTTTTCCCTTGCATGTTTCCTCCTGTGCTCGCTTCCACCCTGAATAGGTTGGCATTCTTGTCTATTGTATTTTTTTTTGTTTTATTCCTCTGCTTCCTGCCCCCTTTGTTCTGTTTCCCAATCTGACTTGCTGGCTCCCTTCCTCTTCTTAGCTCCCACCTTACTTGCTCCTTCCCCCTTCCTTCATTCCGGCCCCTTTCCTCCCACCACACCAGCCTGGGAGGCATCCGCAGCAGGCGGCAATGACTTGGGGTGGGGGCAGAATTAAGCCAGCCCCCACTTGCACGGCCGCCTCGCCCCTCCATCTGAAATCCTTGATGAATCCCTGCCTTCATTTGAAGGTCAGAGATTAGATACATATCATTTTCTTCTCCAGGGCCTGCACTGATGGTTCCCAGGAGAACAGATTCGAGTTAGCCCGCACCCCCCCAACCCCACCCCCTTCCCAGGCACAGACAGAGGAGAGAAGGACTCGGTGCTGGGTAGTAAGCAGTTTGCCAGATCAGGAAGGGGTTTGATAGCTCCCACCTCCTGTTCTGTGCAGCCCAGTCTGTGACAGGTCACACCACTCCTGAAAAGATGCCTGAGGGCGATTTGGAAAAGGGCCATTCGTGCTGAGCAAACCTGAAACATAGCTCGAGCCAGGCATTGGTCTGTTCAAACCACATCTCTTCTCCAGGCCTCAGTTTCCCCATCTATCTCTTGGGATTCTTTCCTAACAGTTGCAGGTAGGAGAGGATTTGAAAGGGGCAGAACATGTTCATTAAATCAACCAAATCAACCACTCTTTTTACTGAGCATCTACTATATAGGTCGGGCCCTGGGTGAGCATAGAGACGGCTGTGAAGAAGCCAAGGCCCCACCCACTGGCAGCAGACCCTTGGACAGGGGCGGCAGACCACAGGAGGGAAAGGAATCATCAAGTGCTCACAAATGCCAGGAGTGGGGAGATGGACCATAACTAGACCCCATCACACCTCTCTTAAGCTGGTGGCACTGCCCTTCACTTGGGCCTATTTCCTGCACCAACTACCCCCTCCCCTGCCAGTGGCCCCTCCCTTCCAGGCTATCCAGAGGGCCCTGAAGAGATTCACTGTTTTTGTTTTTTTTTTCTTAGACCCTGTGAGCATCTCCCCAGAGCTGGCAGAGCAGCATCTGCCAGGCGAGCAACCCCCCCCCCCACCGCCAACCCCCCGCCAGATTAGCTGCTCAAGCCTGCGTTTTAGAGCCTGAGCAATTAAAGCAGAATTAATTGGCTAGCAGGCAATCACCTTCCAATCCGAGCAGGGAGCGAGCAGGGCGGTGTGTTTTGCTGAGTTGACAAACTGAACACAATGCTCATCGACCAGGGGCAGTGGGGTGGGGGTGGCTGGGAGAGCTGATGGGATTTAGAGGCATCCGCTGCTCGCTCCCACCCCCGCCTCCCGCAGAGGCCAGCCAGGGGATCGGAGCATCTCTGTGGGGAATCCAGCATCGCCGGTGTGGAACTTTCTGGAATAGAACTTTGCCTTCGCCACTTTGAAACGCCCGGCCCAGGGATGTTTTGAAATTCGATTTCATTTTTAATGTCTTTATTCTTTTCCCAATAGCAAAAGCAATACATTTCCTATTGATTTTTAAAAATCAAATTTTGCAAATATGTATGGCTTAGAAAGCCCTATAAAATGGTACGTCTGCATATATATTAGCATTTGATAAGAGGAAAATCTGTAGGAATATGCAATAAACTGTCAGCAACAGTTAGCCCAGGCATGTGTGTGGGGGAGAATTAAAGGAAGTTTGGTCACGTGTAACACATTTAAAGGAAAGTTGAATGGGCGCCAAGGTGGCTCATGTGGCTTGTTGTTATTGTAGATTATGTTGTTTTATTTTTAGTATTATGAAAATCAAGCATGTTCACAGTGAAGGAAAAAATACAGAAATATGGAAAAGACTCCTGAACTCCAGCCTCTCATCCCCTCCTTCCTGGGAGTAATGACCCAGACACAGATATTCTGGTGGGGCCGGGCCTCGCTCCTGGGCTAGAGTCCGGGCTCCTCTGCCTGTTGGCTGTGTGACCTTCTCCAAGTCACTTGCCCACTCTGGGCCTCAGTTTTTTTATCTGTAAAATGAGGAGTAGACATAATACCGACAGAAAGCATTGCACATGGAGAGCTTCCCATAGTTCTCGGCCCATGGTGAATGCCTAACGAATTGGAGCCATTGTACTGGGCACTGCCCACCCTTTCTGGCAAGGTGCCAGGCACACAGTCTTCAGAGGAACTTGACTTGCAGAGGATGAAGGACGCACCCACATTCCCCTCCCTTGTGCCCAAATAAGACAACAAAGATAAGATACCCAATTTCCTAGGGTCTCAGGAGGTTCTCAGAAAAAGTGTTAAAACACAGCGCAGAACCCAGAACAGAGAGGAATGGTGGCAGAGGAGGGAGTTCTGAAATTGAATCACATCGAGGCAGAGACAATATGGGAAGCCTGGAGGTCTGAGTTCAGTTCCTGGCTTTGCCACTTCCCACCTCATGAGCTTGGGCCTGCTCCTTTCCCTCTCAGGCCTAACTCCCCCACCTGAGGCAAATGGCAAGAACAAGTAGCTTCTCTAGCACCAACGCGTTAACTGGTGGAAACACATTGTACGTTAACATCATTTTTTTTCTCGTAATGAACTTGCATATCCAGCATAGCCAGGGCCCCAGGGAGTCCAGGAGAGGTAGCCGAGGTCTCAATGTCACACAGCTAGGTCTGAGTGCCTGAGGGTGACAAACAGGGGCCGCAGAGCTCCGGATAGAGCTGCGCTGGAGAGCACCGAAGCTCCCTTCTAGAAGCTGGTGGCTGGGCCTAAAGTCAGCTGCCAGGAAGCCCGGGGCCTGAAGGTAAGTGTTTGTGTAAGAAACAGGGAAGCAGGGTGGGGGCCGGGAGGGGGGCTGCCCTGATTACACCGAGGAGGCCTCGAAACCTGAGCGCGTCCCGCCCGCAGTCAGACGTCAGACGGGGGTCACCAAAGCCAGACTAAATAGTCTGGCGGGCTGGGCTCTGGGCTGTCTGGAAAATGATCCCGGGATTGAAGGAGCAAGTCAGGGAGGGGGCCGGGAGGGAGCACACCGTCAACAACACAGAGCCCTGTCTCAGCAGCAACCACCCTAAGGCCGCCTCCCTGAGATGGAGCCTAACCATGAAAGAGACAGAATTTTTTATTTTTCATTTCAGTTTCCGCTTCTTAATGAGAGAGAAGGAGGAGGAGGGAGGCTGAGGGGCAGCCCGGGGCCCTCCTCCGCTTGCCTGCACCAGGCTGCACACTTTGCTCTGTTTTTCAGGTGTGGAGCCAAGTCCCTACACCCCAAAGGGTGCCACAGCCTCTGTGTGGCCTCGGGCTGGTTTGTTAGCCTCTCTGCGTCCTCCCAAGCAGGGATAAGCCTATGTGCCTATGTCGACTGGGGCCGGGGTCACACTAGCACACATGCCTCTTTTGTGTGGGTAGGAAAAAAGTGCCACTCCAGCCGGATGCTGTCCTCTGAATTCAGATTGGCAATTCGAGTGCCTGGCCCAGGTGCCCTTGGGCAGTGAACAGCATGCAAAATTTCACACAACGGTCCTGGACTCAGCAGGACACGAGCGAGGCCTGGTTCATGGCTGACACCTGCTCTGTGCCAGTCCCCAAAGGCAATGCTGTGAACCTAACATCCATGCCAGGAGATGGGCGTCCTTCTCCTCTTCTTGGAGATGAGGAGATTGAAGCTCAGGGAGGTCAAATAGCTGCCCAAGGTCACAGAACTGGTAAATGACAGCACGGGGGTCTGAGCGCGGGCCTGATCCTAAAGCCCTTCCCACAACGCCTCATGGGTTTATTAGTGAATGTTCACATTTCTTTCTAATGGACAGTCTAGGTATCACTTTTTATGTTCACAGCGACACTATTCACAACGGCTGAATGGTGGAAGCAGCCCAATTGTCCATCAGTGGACGAGTGGAGAAACCAAGTGTGGTTTATCCATGCAGTGAAATATTATTCGGTCCTACAGAGGAAGGAAATTTTGACATGTTCCGAAGTATGGATGAAACTCATGCTAAGTGAATAAACCACACACAAAAGGAAAATACTGTATGATTCCTCTTATACAAGCAACCAAACCCATAGAGACAGAATACGGGATGGTGGTTGCCAGGGGCTGAGGGGAGGGGAGAGGGGATGGGAGGTAGCGTTCAGTGGGGACCAAGTTTCAGTTTGGGGGATGAAGAAGAGCTAGAGGTGGATGGTGGGGACGGCGGCACTACAAAGTAAATGTATTTAATGCCCCTGAAACACACTGTTAAAAATGGTTAAAACGGTCAGTTTTATGGTACGCACATTTTACCATGATGAGAAAGAACTGCCTCTTCAGGGAGAGGTTTGGGACTGCCCAACCCCTGCCCCTAGACAGCACTGCTGTGCACACTGAGCCCTGTGCTCCCCTTTCCCACCCTCTGCACCCCACAGACACCTGTTCCATTATCATGGGGCTCCCCTGCAGACCTGGAAAAGACAGTGCCCTTGTCGGCCTCCACCACCAAAGTGTCCCCCAGGTTCTGCCCAGTGCCTGTATCCGACAGGCACCCAGAAATAATTCTGAACGAATCACATCAACTGCAGATAAAACAATAATGCTGGCTGTTTAACAGTATCTGACTAGAACAGAGAGCGTTCACCGCAGCATATACAAATTCTGGCTTGCCTGACCATACTGGAGAAGTCCGAGTTTGAGGGCCCTGTGATATTCCTCTTGGGGATGAAGCACAAAGCCCCACAGTTCCTTCTGGAAGTCTCGGAGAAGACCCCCACTATGTGTCCTTCAGGCCTGGGTGCCTGGGCAGCATGGGCACTGCGACCAGGACATGGGGGCTGGCTCTGGGCCCCGGGCAGGGCTAAACGCCATGCAGGGCACGTGGCTCTGCACTGCTCCTCAGGACTCGGGGTCCCGCCTCCATGTCCTGACTCTCAGCAAGCCAAGCAGACGCTCAAAAAAACCAGAGGTGGCCTGGGTGTCTTCCAACGCTGGCCCTCGGTTTTCATTCCTTCCAGACCTTGCAGCACCTGGCTCAGCTCCAAGTGGTTTGGGACTGTCCTGCAGGGCATGGCAGGTTCGAAGGGACGGGAGATCATGAGCCCATTTCAGAGTTGGTGAAACTGAGGTCAGAGCAGGGGATGCAAGGCCCTTCCTGTGCCTCCTCGTTCAGCCCTTCTCCTCAAGCTGGAGAACAGCCATTCATTTTTCAAATGTTTCTGAGCCCTGGAGACATAACGGGGGAATGGGTGCCCCTGGAGGGTGCCTTGTCTTTATCTGCCTCACACGGTACTGGGGTGGGAAAAAATGGCAGCAAAATCTGCCAGGTTCCTTAACCTGGGAACTCGGGTAAGGGCTATGGGAAAGGAGAGAGAGCCCGGAAGGCCAATGGACTAGGGATGCTTGGTCCAGTCTGGGGAGGTCTGCAAGGCTTTCCTGAGCTTCCTCAGATTGAGGCTTCTGAGAATTCGGCTGAAATCTGATCATGAGGAGGGGGCAGAGAACTTTCCAGACAGAGGAAACATCGAGTGGGAAGGCTGGCACGGTGGGCCGAGCAGGGGAAGTGCCAATCACAGAGAGAAGGTCAATGTGCCCTGTGTCATGGAGAGCCATGGAAAGGGCATGTGGGGGGTGGGGGCTGGTAGGGAGGGCCAGCCGTCCCCCTGTGGGAAGGACTCTGGCCCCTCTAGTCCTCCCCTGGGGTCCAGAGGAGGCATGGGAGGGACTTTTGCACAGTAAAAAATTCACATCCTCCAAAATACAAAATGACAGGACACATTAGCTTTTCCCATGTTCTGTTATTACAAGCAGCAGCTCAGGGTCATGGGTAACACCTGGGCTCTGGAGCAAGCCTGTCTGGGTACAGACCTCAACTCTGCATGACCTTGGGCAATCACCACACTTTCTTGGCTTTCTTGTCTCTAAAATGGGGATGAAACTAGGACTGGGAGACCTAATATAGGCACGGTGCTTGCAAGAGTACTTGGTACTCATTAAATATTAATGATGCTTATTGATTTCACAAGAACCCTATGGGAAACACGCTATCAATATCATCTCTGTTTTAAAGAAGAAGCAGTGGAGGGTTTTAAAAGGACATAACTTGACCAAAGGTTCACAGAAGGAAGTAGGTTGAGCTGGGGTTTGAACCTAGGTCCTGAGCACTGATCTAACTGCCTATTGAGCTCAACCTGAAAGTCAAGGCTAAATGCAAGTGATTTTGGGCCAGGGGATCCAGCCTTAAGCTGAAAAAGGATATGCCCAGCCTCCATCAGTCAGGGCTGGCTTTGGCAGGCACATCCAGGGCACCCTGGCCTGGAGGCCTGGCCTCTGCGCTGCTGCAGTTGCTTTTCCAGAACTGGGCACAGCCAGGGCAGAAACGCAAGCTGTGGAGACAGACAACCGCAGGTCCAGAGCCTAGCTCCGACCACTGCCTGGCTGAGGGACCTTGGACAAGGCACTGCAATCTCTGAGCCTTGGTTTCCCCATCTGTGAAGTGAGTCCGCTGGTGAACTCAAGTCTAAGGAAATGTCCAGCACTGATGTGATCTCTTAAGAAATAAGACTCTATAAGGCTAAGTCAGAAAAAAGTAAATGACGTCTCTGGAACCTCTCTGCTGTGCTTGGTGGCCATCCGGCCTCTCTGAGACTCGGTTTACTCACCCACTAATCAGGCGGGTGCCTTGCCCGCTCTCAAAGGTACTGCATGTGCAAAGCACATGGCTTTGGAGTCTGGCAGCCTCCAGGTGGTTGCCCAGACCCTCCCTGCCCAGCCGATGCCTTTGGACAAGCCTGAATTTCAGTCTTCATCTGTGATATGGACACAATAATTCCAATTTTGCAGAACTTGTTGGAAGAGTCCTCGGTAACGCACATTCAGCCTCTGGCACATGGTAGGCATGTATTTAATAGGCAATAATGAGTATCCTTTGGGCCAGGCACTGTGCTGGCATCATGTGTCATGACTCACATAAAACACACGAAGGTGCTTTCTAAACTGTCAAACCCTGCACACATATTTATAGCCCTAGCAGAGGGTCATCAATGCCATCGGGACCTCCTTAGGAGCAACGACCCCAGGCATACATGGAGTCACCACATGATGGTGGGGTGCATGCCCCCCACCCTAAAAGTTTTCCTTTGTTAGAATTTGAGACGCTCAAAACGCAGCAAGGGAATCAGCCGCCCCCGAAGAGCAGAGATGAAGCGCCTGTTGGGTTCTTTTCAAGTTCCAAAGGCACGTAATGACGGCCTTTTCCTTCACTCATAAACCACATATGGATTTAATAGCACCAGCATCAAACCCGACCGGGCTGGGTTTACTCGCCAGAAAGAATGAGACGTTAAGAACGCAGGGCCAGGAGAGGCAGAGGCTTTAACAAGCTCCTAGGTGGGATTTTTCTTCCCCTCCCTTTTCACTTTATTGAATCTGGTTCTTGCTGATTTGGTTATAGCCTGTGATTTCAGTTTATGATTCAATAACCCATTTGAAAGCTTGTAAATAGCACGGTTCTGCTATCTGCTCCTTCCTCCCCACGGGGGTTGCCACTGAGGAAAGGCGGGGAGCTCGCTTGCTCTTGCAGCCGGCTGGGCAGTCCTTGGGGGTGCTCCGAGGGCTGGGATGCTGAGCGGAGTAGATCTGGGGTGGGAGTCTGACCACTGGAGAGGTCAAACTGACCCAAATGAGGACTTCTTCAGTTTAGACATGACTGTTTTTGGGCGCTCCTGGTTCTTCCCACCACAGCCAGGGCTGGGACGCCACTGGCACCAGCCTGGGCTCACCCCTCAGGAACCTGTAAGAGTGATTGCAGAGGCTCTGGTTCACAGACTCTATGAGTCCTGGCAGCCAAATTGCTCAAGAGGGTCATCCACACTCCCTTTGTCACTTTCTCCCCTCCCCCAGGTCCCAAGCTGATGCTAACTGGTACCTGCTGGTCTCAAAAGAAGGGTGAGAGACTCATGGAACAGAACACCACCCCCAGACAAGCTCAGTCAAAAGCAGAGCCCCACCCCCACCCCACTGACCAGCAGATGCAAGAGTGAACCTAGGCAAATAACCAATCAAGCAGTTATTGCTGATGTGACTAACTGATTTGGGATGGTTTGTTTTGCAGCAATAACTACCTGATACATTTTCTGCTGTGTGATTTTCAGTTTCATTAACCCAATGACTGAATGAATAGATGAGTGAGGCAACTCTTTAGATTGTTGGCTCTATGAGTTGGGGAGTCCTAATGGTGGGATTTTGTGCTTCTGTGTCTCTGTGGCTTAAATTCCTGGAGAAGTTGGGCATCATTCTCTCTGGGGGAGTAACATGGTCTATGCTGATAGATCCATGCTGATCTTGGTCCTACCCTGGGTTTCCCTTTGGCCTTGGTGACAGCAACCTGGTACCAGACAGCTAAATGTGAGGGGAGGTGGAAGCTGGGCTGTGAACAGCTGAACTATAACACAGCTTCATGATTTCCCTACAGGGATAAGCCCAAGGGCCATGGAAGGACATCTGGGCTCTGGCTTTACCTCATTTCATCATCTCCTGCAGCTCTATCACCAGACTCCCTAAGATGAGGCACACAATTCTGCTAAATGGTCTCCACACACACCATACTTTTTCATGGATCCCTGCCTTTGCTCCTATTACCTCCTTTATCTGTTATGCCCTTCCATTTAATGACCTAATGCACTCCTGCTCACACTGCAAAACCCAGCCAGCATAGCCCTTCTGTAAAGGTTGCCCCAAATTCAGCTCGAACACTCTTCCTATGGTACTGAAATAATTTTACAGCCTGTCGGACAACACCCCATTCCCCCCACTAGATTGTGAAGTCCTTCCGAGCATGCGCAATAAAACTGAAGAGAGTAGGTGAGTGAGTGAATGAGTGATCAGCATGGGTACCTTTTCAACAAGGTATGATGGTTCCGTGCACATACCATGGGCACTGGACTCAACAGATCTTAGGTTAAGATTCAGACAGTTGTCATTCAGGTAGGCTAGTTCCATTGTTTCTCAGGTCTGTTTTCCCACATATAAAGTGGGACCACAGGGTGATGACCTAAGACATACCATTTCCTGGGGAAGAGTTCCCTCCCTTCCCTTTGCCAGAAGACTCACAGTCCTCCTCTTCTATGGGGCCCCGCCTCCTTGGCCTCCTTGGGGCACCCCTCCCAGTAGTGGGAGGCCCTAGGAGAATGGAAATCAGGGAAAAGCTGGAGCTCCTGTTCTCTGAAGGCAATTTTCCCTCCCAGAAAAGGTGTCAGTGAGAAGTGTGAACCTGTCATCCTATTAATAATCACTACCATTTGTCAGATACCAGATGGGACCTTCCATTCATTACCTCCTAATTGCCCTGTAGGGTAGACACTCCTATCATCCCCATTATAAAGGTGAGGACACTGAGGCTCAGGGAGGTGATGGGGCCTGGGGAGATGGCTCTCCTGGGCCACTGGCCTTCTCACTGTTCTATTCCTGGTCTGAGGATGTTTTATCTTTGACCCCAAATCTCTGTGCAGTCAGTCATGGGGAGACCATGTTTTAAACCAATCTCAATGACCCTGTGCCTTGGGTTTCCCAGGCCCTGGGCTCTGCTCCCTGGGCACCAGCATGTGGGGAGTGAAACCAGGATCCAGGAGAGCTCCTGGGGCCTAGAGCAGACATGGTAAGGTGCTTTCATATTTGTCAGCATAGTCTGAAGGGTTTGCCCCACTTCCCAGATCCCTGCACTTGAAGGACATTTCTTCATTGCCTAGTGTTTGGCCAGGCTCTGTGCCAAGAGAAGGAGATGCTGAAATAAGTGGCATTGTTGCGTCCTGAAGAGCCTCCCAGTCTGATGGCCGAGGCAGCCATGATGACAAGCTTCTGGAAACCATTAATCTAAAGACTGTAGTTAATGACACTTGAGAGTGAGAACCCATTAAGGCATCATCTTGGTGCCAACTCCAGTCAATTGCTCACGGCTTCCTGGAGGCTCCAGAGCTCAGAAAGGAAGGATGTTATGATTGATTAGCAATGTCTGCCATGGGCAGGGCTTGGAGAGTTCCGGCCTGTGTGCCAATTAGCTGCCACCCCTGCTTGAGCAAGTGTTGCTCTCATGAGTTGTGGCAGCCTACCCAGTCAGCAAGGTGGGAGAAAGCCATAAACAGTGAGGCTGTCTCCAACCTTGATCTGAGTATGGGCTATATGCTTTGGAAAAAGGAGGAATTCCTCCTCCTAGGAGAATGCAGAAGGCTGCCCAGTGGTTCTGACCAGTTGAGCTTCTATAGCTGTATGTGGATCCCATTGGCATATATTGAACACCTACTGTATTCCTTATATTTCCCTGTTGGAAAAGATAGAAAGGAGGGCCTTCCAGGCTCAGTCAAAGCAAAGGTATAAGGGGCAACTTGCATGCAGCATGGTGAGGGTACCCAGAGAAAGGGCTGCAAGGAGAACAGAGCTACGTGGGGCAGCTCGGGAAGGTTCTGTAGGTCACAGTTTGACTTTAATGGCACAGGAGCAAGGGGGGAAACTTCCACTGGAACACAATTTCTCTGGCTTCTTGCAGAGGGTCACCAGTGAGGGGGCGGTTGCCGGGCTGAGGAATCTTCTCCCTGAGTGTTCTGGGCTGGGAGAACCGAGCTCCTGCAGCCGTGAGGACGCGCTGCTATTTTAAGCCACCTGCCAACAGCCTGCCTGCCTCCCCCGCTGCTGTCTTGATATGCAGCTCCTGACAGCGAGACTGGTGTCTGCCCAGCAGACAGCGCTGGGCAGCTGGTGGCAGACACACACCGGGCAGGTGATAGTGGTGGGGACCCCATGTGCCCTTGCCTTGACTCAGCAGCCTCCAGGTGGGGGCAGAAGGAAACCCACCGTCCTTCCCAGCTCAGACACCTGGCAGGCAGACCTGGGTGCTACTCTTAGGTGTCATCTATCCTTGCAGGGTGACTGTGACAAGGCACCTCTCTTTTCACAGCCTCAGTTCCTCATCTGTGAAATGGGCATTTGTTTAAATGATGACATTCGTTCATTCATTCATTCATTCATTCACTCAGCAGTCACTGAGCTCCTACTGTGCACCAAGCACTGTGCAAGGCTCTAAGAGTTCAAAGTTCTGCAGACATGTGCAGAGCATATCAGGACGGGGTTTCTTTTCATCTGATGGAGGATTACATTCCTAATTCTAGAAGGGGACAAAATTGTAGATTATTCGACCTCCAAGCAGGTGGATTTTTGCCTAGTGTCATTGTCATTCATAAAACGAGAGCCAGCTTTGTCGCTGTGGCCTGCCACCAGCAAGTCTGTCAGGGATGAGGGGATGGGGGATAGAGCATGGTAATGATCACCAGTCCAAACTGGGTGAAGGCTGCATTTGATGGTGGAAAGCTAGGTGTTGTCCCAGTATACATGCAGTTCCTGGGAAAACCTGGGCGTGCCTGGCCTATGGGGAGAAGGTCAGCAATTCCACCAGCAGCTTCCAGAGGGTGTCACCCATCAGCAGGGACCAGAGTGTGTGTCCTGAAAACTCAGGGTGATCCAGAGAGAAAGAAGTGGGGTGTGGCTGTGCACACAGGGCAGAGCCCAGTGGGCATGGCTCTTCTCAAGGGTATCCAGGCCCCTCTGAAACTGGTCGGCCCTGACTCAAGTACCACCCTGACCCTGTCCAATTGTACTTCTCAAGTCCAACTGCATCCTGGCCTTTCAAATATAGCATGTGCATCTAAAATTCAAACTTATTTATGACAGTCCATTTTCACCTACAGTGGATCAGAGCCTTTCCACAACCAGCCTGGGTTCAAATCCTGGCTCTGCCCTTTACCAGCTATGTGATGTTAGGCAAATTAGCTAAGCTCTCTGTGCCTATTTCCTCATCTGTGAAACAGTCAATAATAGCATCCACTTTATTGGGTTATTAGGAAGAGAAAATGTGTTGATACATCTAAAATTCTTAGAATAGTGTTTGGTGCTATAGACATTGCGTGAGGAATTGCCATTTTGATTATGATTATCATTTGATTGTAGACTTCTGGCATCGTTTAATGAAAAGCCCAGTCTGCTACAAGTCTTTTTGCAAAAATTATATTTGCTGATTCCTAAAAGGGATTGTTCGGGGAATTCTTTCTTGGAACCTAACTCCTCGCTCCCCTGTAGCACTATTAGACATCCACACCGTGGCCATGGATCCGTGGTGGGCAGGGCTTACTACCCTTGACCCAGGACTTGCCCGTGCGATCTGCTTTGTCCAATGGGCTGAGCAGACATGGTACAGGCAGAGGCTGGAAAGGTGCTTCACCTCTGCCATCAAGTCGCCTTCCCCTTCAGCCTGGGCCCCAGAGCAAGACAGGTGGAGCGGATCTGACCCAGACCCACAGTCTGCAGCCAAGCTCAGCTGAGCACATCTGAGATCAGTGCCAGGTTGACCACTCCACTGCAGACCCCTGAGCAAGCAAAATAAATATGTGTTATTGACAGTGACTGAAATGTGAAAGCCATTTGTTACACAGCATTATTGTGGTAACAGTTAACTGACATATCTGCCCAAGTGTTGCCAGCAAGGGGTTCTTGCGATGACTGAAAGAGTTCATGCATGCAGAGAGCTTAGTACAGTGGTGTACTACACATAGTAAGCCTTCAGCTAACCTTAACTATTTTTACCATGTCATCACCATCACCATCATCATCATCATCATTATCATGATTATAGCCTCTCCCCACAGCTGGAGCCAAGGTTATCCTTTCCTACCTTGAGGTCAAGTGCCCCCCAAGGGCCCTGGCACATACCCACTCCCACTTCCCAATCTGCCTCTCCTTGATGTTCTGAAGAAATAAGAAAGAAGTGTTAAATTTGTTCTTGGCTACTTTTCCTTGCAACTCCCAGAGGCCCTGCTTACAAACTGAATCAGTTATCAGCTAGTTAGGCTGGCGGTCCCCGGAGGTGCCGCTTGAATACAGATAGGGACCCATGCATTATTCAGTGCGAAGACGGGGAGAAATGAGCAATGCGTCCAAAGCCAGAACAGCAGTGGCAGTAAGGGAATAATTAGCGAGCTGTCACTTGTCCCTGTCACTGTTTCCTCCCTTAACACATGAGGGAAAATAAAAAAATACATTTTTTTAAAGGAAGAAGAAAAAAAAGGCAGGGAAGATCATCTTGCTTCTCAAGGCAGCTGGTAGGTTAAAATGTGACACGAAAGAAGCTTGAAACAAGGGCTGTGGTTCAGCTCACAAAAGCCATGGCCTGAGGACCCCCCCAATATTTTATCAAACTCCCCTTTCTGCTTGATGATTCATGAGCACTGCCCAGCTTTTCATTCAGATTTTCTGCACGTTTCCATAGCACTGGGAATTAATTTCTCCCCTCTGAAGAGGAGGGGGTGTGGGGAGGGGGTGGGGGAGGAGACATGAGGGGCAGAGCCACCCAAGCCTGCAAAGGTTTGAGGTGACCTTCCAGGAGGAGACTGGAATGAGGTTGACAAGAGCTGCGCTCGGCTCCTTTGGGGACTGTGCGGTTTGATTATTCATGAGTTTACGCGCACAGAAAGAAAATAATTTTGTTGCATGACTCCTCGTCGTTTCTTGTGGAAGCTATTTTTATTTATCTATTAATGTCGTGTTAGAATTTTTTTTGATGGTGCATGCTGGTTGCCACTTGGGGTGTCGAGCCAGATGTGCGAGGGTCTGAGATGCACTGAGGATGGCGAGGCCAGTTTCTCAAAGACTACCCCTCCCTTTTCCTTTGGAAAAATAGGAAAAATGGTGATGAGGAGGGGTGGGGTTGAAAATACTTGCTTGTTTGCTTCTTGCCTCTACCTCCCATTAGGAATGAACAAGTTACTTTGGGTAGAATAGTTGCTTTCTGCAGCTCTGGCTGCTGAGAAACTCAACTTGATGGGATGGGGAAAATGTTTTGTATAAGAAGAGTCAGAAGGAGGTCACAGGGGGAAGCAGGGCTTGAGAAGGGGTATAAGGCTAGATGACACTGAGGGGCTCTCCAAATCAGGGCCTGGTGGGAGACAAATTGTCCCTGTATGACTCCCACAAGTCACCCTTCTTCATAAAAATCTCTTGGTTTGTTTTACTGCATAATGAGGGCCCCTTTAAGGATGAAGATTTTGTCCTGAAAGCCAGAGAAAATTAAATGCTTTCATGAAGCCACTAGCCCAGACTTACCAAGGCCATGGCATGCATACCACTACTCATAAGTATAGTGCCCAGGGCAGACATTACTAATCAATCTCAGAACACTCAACCCAGTTCATCTATCTAAATATCCCATGTGGCCACTAGCATGCAGTCAGAGTTGCCACAGAAACTAGAGCAATGAGGGCATTCCTGGGTATTGGGGAGGAGTGGATCCTTAAGGGAAAAAGGCAGAGTGCCAAAACTTATAGAGTCAGACCTAGCTCTCAAAGATTAGGAATTCTGGATAGGAGAGAATGAGAGTGTAAAACCCCAGTGGGACACCTTGTCACTGTGTGATCTCAGGCAAGTTTCTTATGGCTGGGTCCTCAGTTTTGACATCTGTTAAATGGGTATAATCACAATAACACATTGAGTAGGATCCTACAAGATGTAGCGCACTAAACACTGAGCTCCATGCCATGTAAGCTTCTTCAGCTCACCCACTCCTTTCAGACTCTAAACCTCTTTTACACATGTTTTCTTTTAGCCAGGAACATCCCTTCTTCCTGGCTAATGCCTATCCAGGCTGAATGCCACCTCTGCCTTGAAGCCTTCAGAAGTTAACCTCTCAAGTCCCTGCAGGATAATTACTTCTCTTTGCTCATGCCTCCTCTCTACCATATCTTTGCTGTGCATGTTCAGAAATGAATAACCAACTTAATTTGCTTTCTCTCCTCCTTAACAGATTTGGAGGTCCAGGCGATAGCTTGGGATCTGTGTCTCTTGTCTGTCCCTAGAAGCCAGCATTGAGGCTGACACCTGGAAAGGACCCAGTAAAGGTTTGTTGAAGGAAGAATTTGCTGCATGCTTCTGGACAAACCTGGTCCCTCTCTGGGCCTGATATCTGACATTCAGCCCAAGAGGTGACTGGGCTGTGTGCAGGGGGTTTCTTAGCCCTGGGGACACAGATGGAGGATGCCATCCCATCAGCCTCCTCCTTCACTCTGTCACCAGCCTTTGTCTCACAAAGCCAAAGCTGAGCAAGAAAGTAGGGACAAGTTGATACAGGAGAATTACATACCCAGTGAGGTCCAGGGTCTGTGGTCAGAAGTGGGAGGCAGAAGGAGGGTTGGAAATGCAACAGCTCACACTGATGATGATCCTGGATAAAAAGCCCCAGACAACAGGCTGAAATATGGCCCCCTAAAGTGAGCAGATCCTGGTCTCTGGAACTTGTAAATGTTACCTTGTAAGTAAAGAGGTTTTTGCAGATGTGAGTAGGTGAAGGATCTTGAGTGTATGTGCGAGGCGGGGTGGGGGTGTTATCCTGGATTATCCAGGTGGGTCCTAAATGTCACCACCTGTGTCCTTGTGAGAGAAGCAGAGGGAGACTTCACACACACACAGGAGCAGGCGACATGATCATGGGAACAGAGACTGGAGGGGTGAGGCCACAAGCCATGGAATGCTAGCAGCCACCAGAAGCTGGAAGAGGCCAGAAACACAGGCTCCCCCAAAGCCTCTGGAGGCAATGTGGACTTGCCAACACCTTGCTTTTGGCTCATTGAGGCTGATTTCAGGTTGCTGGCCCCTAGAACTGTAAGAAATACATTTCTGTTGTTTTTAGCCACTACGTTGGTGTTCGTTGCATATTTGTTACAGAGCCACAGAAAACTAAGAGAGGCTGGATGGAGGCTGATGCAGAGAGAAAACAGGGCAAGGGAGGGCACCTTGGTTTGTACGGAGAACAGCTCTCTTATTCCTAGTTGCAAACGCTCTCTGCCACTCCTCCTCTCTGCCTCTCTACATCACTGTCTTCTATTTCTGTCTCACCTGCCTGTCTCTTCCCACCCCTTTCATACACGCATGCACACACATGTGCACACGTGCAGAGACTTTACAGGTCAGCAGTGAAGATGCCTTTACTCCCCATACTCTCCCTTCTCCACAGCTGTCTCCATCCCCCAACACAGATGCCCCCTAAAGGGGCATGCATGCATCAACATCATACCCCCCTCCCACCATCTTAACTTTGCTCTTCACCCACTGAGCTCAGTGAAGGAAAGAATTTTCCTCAAGTACCACAGTCTGTGCAATGCTTAACAGGTGGCCCAAAACAATGCCTTTGTCAGAAGGATGCTGTGGGGCTAGGGAACCAGGGAGGCAAAAAGGCAGTGCAAGCAGGAGCCGGTGTGAGGAGGGAAGCAGTGAGTGAGCCATGACTGGGAAGTCAAGGGCTTGGCTCTAAAGGGCAGTGCCTCGGCACGGAGGACCCAGTAGCCATCTGGGGAGCCCAGCCCTCCCAATGGAACCTGGGAGGGCTTGAGATGAGCAGGGGCAGGGCTCAGAGGTGGCCAGTTCTCCTACGGTCTGTTAGTCCCAGGGGCCCAGCACATCTCCTGTTCAATTTGCCAAGAGCTTCCAGTGTGCCCAGCACTGTGTGGAGCACGCCGCTCCCCAGAGTGTGGGATGAGACCATGTGGCCTATGATGCACTCGGTCCTCTTAAAAATTTTTAATAGACTTTTTTATTGAGTTGTAACAATTACAGTGAAGGGCGCCAATATGAAGTGAACAACTCAGTTAGCGTTTGCATGTGCATGCCCACCACCTGGGGCAAGGGGTAACCCTATCCAGGAGCCCCCAGGTGACTTCCTGCATCCCTCCCAGTTAAGAGCCATGCTGATGTAACACTACACTGACCTGTGTTACTCCTATCCCATTTCTGAATCTCCTATGAGTACGTTTGTCGAGCAAGTACTGCTCGGTATCAAACTCTCACTTAATGTTACATCTTCACTGTATTGTTTCATGAGTCAGTAGTTTGTATCTTTTTATTGCTGAGTAGTATTCCACTGCATAAATATATCAAGATTTATGTATCCTTTGCACTACTGATGGGCATTTGAGTTGTCCAAATAAAGAGCTGCTATAAAATTCTATCTTGTGTCTTTTTGTGGTTACAAGCATTTTTTTCTATAGTTTATATATCCAGGCCTGGAATAGCTGGGCCAAAGTATAGCATATGAACATATAGCATAAATGTATGTTTAGTTCAGGAAGGTAGTGCCATATGGTTTTGTAGATATATATCTGCAGTGGTTCCAGGCATATTTTATGGCTTAGAATGAGAATATATATATATGTATATATATAGAAGTGATTCCTTCTAGAATTAAATCAAAGAAAAATATTAAGTCAATAATAGTACTGGTGACAAGGTAAGAGTCAGAAATGACAAAAGCCATAGAGGCTGGCAGTTCAGGACGCCTGTAGCACTAAATCATTTATTCAGCATGTTATTCAAATCCTTATTCAACACAACTTCAGTGTTTCAGTTCCCCTATCTATAAAATGGGGGTGATGAAGCACCCCTCCTGGGACTCACTGAGGCTTAAGTGAGAACAACACACAGCACAGAGTTGGTGTACAATGATGTGAGCTATTGCTGTTGTTGTTTATTGAATACCTACTATGTGCCAGATACTATGGGTATCATTTCACTGAATCCATACAAATATAATGTGGAGGCAAGGTGCGAAGGGGTGCTTCATTATCATCCTCATGTTCACATGAGGAAATTTGAGCTCAGAGAGGCTGAGTTCCCTGCCTGAGGTCACACAGCTGATAAACATCAGAATGGAAACTCAGGCCTATGTGACTCCAGGGCCTGTATTTTCCTTATCACCCCTCAGAGACGCTTTTTGGTCACCAACAGAGCAATTGGTTTCTGCAATGTTTTATCATCAGAGACAGCACACACATAATAAAAAGATCCAAAAATAAATGCTTTAAATATGATAGGGAATTACTTTTCCCTCACGTAAAAGAAGTTGGAAGAATGGAAGCTCATGATCGTAGCAGAGATTCGGGCTCTTCAAGCAGTTATGCTACCATCCTTAAAGTGTGACCTGCATCCTAATGCTGTCAAAATGGCTGCTGGAGTTCCAGCCATCACATCTTCCACCCAGAGTAGAAGCAAGGGCAAGTCTGATGATGAAGACATAAGTGATGACTCAGACTGCCTCCTTTACAGAGGGTGCTTTATGAAAGATGCACCCCACAACAACATACACTTACAAGTTATTAGAAGTTGTCACATGGCCATTCCACATGCAAGTAAAGTGGGAAATGTGTGGTTTTTTTAATATGAAAATATGAAATATTACTCATCCCCTAAAAAATAACAATTCTCTGAGAATTGAAAGAAGAGGTGAATTAGAAAGAATTAGAAAGAAGAGATGAATGACTATATATAGCTAATAGTAGCTCAAAGCACAAACACCAACCCAGGGGCCCAGGGTCCTTCTTCAATCAGGCATACAGAAGAACAGCAACTATAAAAGTCCTAATAACGCCCACAGTCTCAAATGTATGTTCAGTTATTATTCTAAGTATAAACCTGAGAGACCCAGGGAGGAGGAGGGGCATCCCGAGGCTCATAGAGCAAGTAAGTGGCAACCCGGGGTCTCTGTCTCTGGTCTCCAAGTCCAGTGCCCTTTCAAGTATCCCAGACTATTTTTCCTCCTGACTCGGTGCTTTCCTCCTACTTGTATCCCAGCTTTTGACCTTCTATACTCTGTCATCGTTAGTGCCAAATATTTCTGGTTTCCTCCCTTCCAGAACATGCAGGGTTGCACTTTCTGTGTCCTTGTGTCGGTGTAGGAACAATAAATAGTTCTGGCCAAGGAACTGGGGACAGGAATGATATGTGTCAATTCTGGAGAGATTTAATAATCAATACAAAACCCTTCAAAACTCACTTGTCCTTCTGGCACTTTCACCAGCAACTTTGGAGAAGGCGACTGTCCATGAGGCTGGGTACCTCAGTGACCACGATGAGATCTTGCCAACTTGAGATGAATGTACCACATGAGCAAGAAACAAACCTTTGTGGTTTCAAGCCATGGGGCGGGGGGCAGGAGGCTGCTTGCGGCTGTACTATAACATCTTCTACACTCACTGAGAGGTGTAAGATCCAGGTTTCTTTTTCTGAGTTCCAGACTGAGTGACTGAAGCTGGAGTTGTGATGCAGTTGAGAACTTCTTCGGTTGTGGTTATTGTGGGCAGGTAGGAACCAAACCACTGTAGAAAATTGGAGTAAGAGGGTCTCAAGTTCTGGTTCCCAGTACAGTAGCCACTAGCTCCATGTAACTGATTACATTAGAAATGATTACAAATAAATGAAATTAAAATTCAGTTCCTCCGTAACCAACCACATTTCAATGCTCGACAGCCACGTGAAGGGAAGGGTCACCATGACACCATGTTGGACAACACTAATGTATATAGAACATTTCCATGGCTGTGGAAAGTTCTCTGGCACGGCACTGGCCCAGGGTCTTGAAGCTGAACCCAGAGTGCTAGAGCTTTGGAGCGGTGAGATCTCAGAAAGAAAGGAAGGATATGTCATCTAAAATGTTGGCTTCGTAGTCCAATGAAGAGACTCCCGTGATAGCCTTGGGTATGAAATGGGCGAGCACTTCTCCCATTGCCTTGAAATGGCAAGTGCCACCATCAAATCACGGCTGCCCGTGGGAGAGAGGCTTGGAATTCACAGAAGGATCCAAGCCCAGATAAAGAGGCAAGCAAGTGGCAGAGCAGCTCACCTTTGGGCCCACCGGGGTCAGCATACATCTGTGTTAATTGAAGGACCTGGTGCCCAGAGCTGGCCAGGAAACCATTAACAGGCTTTGAAGGAGAAATGCAAAGGGAAGAGCAGCTTCTTATGTGAGTGGAATGCAAGTGAGGTCAAGGGCAAGATTACTAACACTGAACTCTGCAGCCAGCCAATCCCTGGGTGACCATCACTGAGTGACCTTGAGGGTCACTCCACCACAATGAGCCTCAATGGCCTCATCTGTAAAATGGCAAGAATAGCTTGTATGTATAGACCTCATTATTCTTGCCGGGCAACATGCCAAGTATGTCATATAATTCCTCTCCTGTTTAATGCTCACAATAAGCTCAGGAAGCAGGTTCTAAAATTACTTTTCTTTCGGTCTCTCTCTTTCCCTACTTTTTTTTTCTTCTTTTCTAACGATTGGTTTTGTATCCCCAAGTTGAATGTGAACTGCTAGGAGGCAATTCATCCCTTAATCCGGAGCACCTGGTAGAGAGCAGATAACAGATGGTTTCTTCCTCTCACCTTTGGGGTGAATGTGAGACGCGCCAAAGGTGAGGTTGAGTGAGGCACCAACCATTTCTCTTTCGGAGACAGATATCTTTACTTCTCCCTGTTATTTCCAATTCACTTCTCCTTCAGGGAACAGGAGAAGATTACTTAAAATTGGGCACAGTCTTCTAAGCAGATGGACTGTGTGTCACTTCCAGACAGGAAAAATTAAGGACCAGGGCACGATTTTCCACTCTCTTTTCCCACTGAGGAAGCACATGTGTCTCAGAGGTGCCATGAGATTGAAATTTCCTGTATTGTTGACTTGCTGTGTGAAGGACAACTGCCCTGGAGAGTCTTTGAAATTCAGCATGAACTTTGTGAGACCAGACAACGAGTATCTGCTTTGTTAGGTCACTAAACTTGAGGGGATTGCTTGTTATGCAGCATAATCTGCCATCCTATCTAATACATCCACTTCCAATCTCACCCATTCTTCTCTAAGTCTCCTGGTGCTCCCACCTGCCACTACAAATCTCTAGGATGAGATTGCTTATGCTTTTGGCTAATAATGATCCCAGGTAGTCTGGGCTGGGCCATCAGGTGGAGACTACAAAGCCTAGACCACTGGGAGGGATACTGACTCTTTTTACTTCCTCATAGGCAGCTGGCCTTAAGGCAAGCCCTTGCACTCAAAGTCCGAGTCAAGCACTCTTGTTTGACTTTTGCCATGTACTTTATAGATAAGATAATCAGGCAGTTTCCCAGAGGTTACATCTGTTTTTAAAGCTGTCCCCTTTCTCCTTGGGGATAAAGAAAGTTTTCTCCAGTGGCATATTTCCTGGACATGTGCTTGTTATGTCCCAGCATCTCACCTTTCCCAGAAACCCTTGGTTTCTGTGTGGGGACCCATACACTTGCATGAGTAGGGGCCGGAGCATTGTGATCCAGGAAGAGCCTATCAGCAAGCCCCCTCCCTCTGCCCACAGAGACTGGTTCAGAAGTGGAACTGAGCTGTCCATTCAGAATGGATCCAAAAGTTTTTGGGGGGTCAGTGTCCAGATTAAGACACTCCTTTTCTACTCGGTGGGTATGAACACAAAAGCATGTGGTTATGAGCTCTGTAAAGAGCCCTGCATCCACCAGGCATAGCTAACACCATGTGGGAGACAGATGAGACAGAATATAGTGGTGTCCTTAATGAGTGACTTCATTGAGCTGCTGGACAAAGCTTCCTTTGATAGTTGAAACCTTTAACTTTTCTGTTACATAAACACATGACTCTTTATTTTTAAGGTCATTTGAATCAGGTTTTTTATTACTCACAACATCAATTGTCCTAATTGGTACACCACTTACAAATCAGGGGACTGGGTCTTCTGTCAGCCTGCTTTCCTGTCCGTTCCTAGAGTCAGAGACCCCGGAGACACATGATTGAGATTATCCTGTACAAGGCTGGAATTGGTGAGGATGTGTCCAGGTTCACTCAGGAAATCCCTAGAGATCCCTGGCTCCTGATTCTTTGCCCAGAAGGGGAATTGTGCTGGATGTGCACACATATTCAGAAAGAGATTGAGGGAGGAAGAGAAAGAGAGAGAGAGATGCTCCTTTTGCGGGAGTGAGTGCTGGATGCCTGCAGCCTAAATCTATGCAAATTTATTCAGAGTAGTCAGCTCTGCACGGTATGGGCAGATATAAGCAAAGTGAGGAGGAAAATTCATCTCAGTCCCAGGGATTTTGCCTCTGATAGGGTCCTCCTGGAGATGTCTGTGAAACCCTCATTATAACTCCTCTCTTCTCCAATTGGCCCCAAGTTCCAGCAGATTCTATTTAAAAATTGATCTCTTGAATCTGCCACTTCTCACCAGCCCTGCACCAGTTCCCTGGGACCTGTCTTATTTGCTCTCCAGGGAGCTGTTTCTCCAGTTCCTGCCCCTGGGGCTGCCTGCCTCCAAATTTGTTCTCTGCGTGGCAGACTGTCCTTATGGAGCCAATTGGACTGGGTCATGTCCTTGATTAAGCCCTTCCAATGGCTGCCTGTTACCCCGGGACAAAACCCAAGTTTTAGATCCTGATGTACAAGGGCTTTGAGGTCTACTTCAACAGACTTATCTCCTCCCTTCTGCCCCATGGGTCACATGCTCCAGCCACACACCCCTCTCCTTTTGTTGAATCTCCACTTGCACCTTCAGGCCCCAAGCCTCTGGCACAATGCTGTTCTCACTGATGGAAATGCTATTCCCCCGGCACCTGAGAAAAACTTGCCTCTTCTATAAACTCAACTCAGAAGCCAATTTTTCCGTGACATCTTTCCTCATCTTCTGAGTTAGACATAATTACTCTGACCTCCTGTATATAGTAATCTACAATGTGTAATAATATAATACAATAATATGTAATAATCATAACAATGGTAAGAAGCACATTGATGTCATGCTAACTATGACCCAAGCACTATGCTAAGTACTTTACATAGGTTATCTCATCAAGTCCTCCCAACCTTCCTGCAAAGCAGACATTGTTGTTGTTATTATTATTATTACCCCCCTCCTCCCATTTGATAGATGAGAAAACCAAGGCTGGCTGGGATGAAGTTGTTTCCCAGTAGTTCCTCCGCTGGAAGGAAGCGGGCTGACCAGAGCCCATGCTCTAACCCATTACATCATTCCACATGCAGGTTATATCTTTGAGCTTCATGATGACCTTGAGAGATGTATGTTTGTCTCCTTCACTTAACCATGAGCTTCATGAAGACCATGTTAGTTTCTTAGTCATCTTTATAACCCTGGCTCTCAACTTGAAGGCCTGTATTGGTGACTGTGGATTGAACAGATAGGTGGTTAGATAGATCAGCAATTTTCAACCTTGTCATCTCATGGGACACATAAACTAATTACTGAAATTCTGTAGCACACAAAAATGTATTATTTTTTGCTGATCTGACAAAAAACAGGTATAGTTTTGATTCATTCACACTGAAAGGTTGTTGTTGTGTTGGTTGTTGTCATTTTTTAATTTGACTATCTAAGGGAAAAAAGGTCAATGTTCTCAACTAAGTCATCAGATATTGCATGTTTTAAAAGTTCTTGTGACACACTGTTTGAAAATTACCAGGATAGATAGATGGAAGGATGGGTAGTATGATGGGTATACTACCCATCATCCACCCATAGGTAGATGGGTGGGAGGGTGGAGGAGTAGATGGGTAGATATTTAGCTGGATGAATAGGTAGATGGGTGGATGAGTGGGTGAGTGGGGAGATGCATGAGCAGATGGATGGATGGACTAACAGGTGGATGAATAGATGGACTGGTAGTTTGATGGGTGAATAGGTAGATAGGTGGATGGATGGATGGATGGACGGACAGATGCATGGAGGGATGGATGAATGAATAGATTGTTAGGAGGATGGGTGAATAAGCAGATGGGTGGGTATTTGGACAGGTACATAGGTGGGTGGATGGATGGATGGACAGACTAGGGGTAGAAGGTATGAGAGAATAGATGTGTGAAGGGTTTGAAGAATGGAGGGCTAGCTGAATGGGTGGCTGGAAGAATGGGTCAATGGGTAGGTTGTCAGACAGATGAAGCAATAAACCCTTGTAATTCCAATACATCCTTAAATCTAGGCATTGCACTAGCCTATAGGGTTATGCGAGTGAGCCAAGGAATGCAAGCCCACTATAACCCAGCCATCTTCTTCCCTTTTTTCACCTGAATCCCTGCTCACTGTGTAGGAGGGAAGGTGTTCCTTAGGAAAGGCTGCCTTTTGGCATCTCATCTCCATGCAGTTCCTGGGCCTAGCACTCTGCGTATTTGTACACTCCAGGGCATTGAATTCACTGGAGGTGGAACTAAACCAAGAGACTCGGGACTGGCATCGCTGACTCCCGCCGGAGGGAAGCAGACAGCCCACGCCACGCAGCTCTCCGCAGTCTTCGCCGACCACCGTTGTCTGCTTTCTAAATAAACCCTGAGACAGAGCCATGTGGGGTTATAAATCAGCCAGAAATCAAATGCTAACATGTAAATAAATTGCAAATCAGCTGAGAAATTGGTTTCATTTTGAGACGATAAAGCACATTTCTCCTGCGCTGATTTTGTAAGGCGCCCCTTAAGAATTGTAATATTTCTGTGTGGTAATGATAAACATTAGTGAGTTGCTTTAGAAATGAAAAAATAGACAGCCTCTGGGGATTTGAAAAACATATGCACTTCAAATTTGAAAATCCAATTTAACTGTCCATTAGAAGGAGAATAAAAAGGTAAGGATAGGATAATTTTGCAGTTACACAGCATTTGACTAAATCTGATTCCGCGATGACAGGCACACTTTAAAAGCTACAAGTCTGAATGCGAGGAGACAGCAAATCATTTATTTATGATTGTAATCTAGCTGCTGTCTAACAAGTTAGCTACCAGGCGGCTCGCTCCCTGGCTGCGGACGGCACGCGTACACTTGTCAGCTTGCACTCTGAAAAACACTTCTCGTGGAATTTCTGGGCTTGGGAGGGGAGAAAATAAAGGAGAGAGAAGACAAAAGAGATCATCCTTGTCAAATTTGCCCAAACAGGCAGATGCTGAATCTGCAAAAGTGTAGGAAGAAACAAATCTTTTTCCTTACTTTTGGTTGAAGGTAATTTTGGGAAATGTGTGTGTGTGCATGCACACGTGTGTGTGCAGACTTGTCGGCACGCCCATACATGGGCGCTTAAATGCAGCGCCGAGCACACTCGCACCCTCAGCCGAAGACTCGGTCTGCAGCTGGAAAAGCTCACGCTGCAAAACTTCAACCGCACAGTCGGTTCTCCTACGGTAGGTTGGCTTGTCGTCCATCTCGTTGTCAGCTTCTCTTTGGTGACGTCCCTCTGCCCAGACCCCAGTACCTATGGGAGTCCCTCCACTGCAATCAACTTGCCAGCTTGTTTTCTCCAAATATGCCAACCGTTTTCCCCCAGAAACACACTTGAAAGATGCTGGAAACCTGGTGTGGAGGAAAAAGTCAAAGAGGCTGAAACAAATGCAAAGTCTTTAAGTCCCCACACTGTGGGTCCCCAAATCTGGGACTCCATCAGTTAGATAGCATCACTTGTCACCACCAAATTGAGTCATCAGCCATACTTGACTCTTCCCCATGCTGAGCACTACGCTAGCCCCTTTACATGTCTGGGGCCTCTGAAGTTCCACAGCACTGAGAATGCAGTCCAGTCACTATGTCCATTTTACAGATGGAGAAATTGAGGCTCACTGGGGGGGATTCAGTTGCCCAAGATCACAAAACTACCATGTGGTAGAGCCTAGAGTTCACCTGTCATGTATTTGGATCCTGTGCCTATCCTCTTTGTAACTACATTCATTTATTTATGTGTTCAGTCCACCACATATTTATTGAGCACATAGTGTATGCCAGAGGCTGGTCTAAGCAGGAGGGATACAGCTGTGACTAATAAATGAGATCCTGCCCTGGCAGATGGAGCTCAGAGTGAGTGGAGGAAGAAGGAAAATAAGAAAAAAAATTAGAAAGTTCCCATGAATAAGTGCTAGGAAGAACATCAAATGGGAGCAGTAAAAAAACAGTGATTTGGTAGAGGGTAATAACTCTAGCTAGAGGGCCAGGAAGGGCTCTCTGAGGAGGTGGCCCGTCACAGGAGACCCAGGTGACAAGAAGATGGCAGATCCCTGAAGACTGAGAGAGAAAGGCATTCTGGGCAGAGAGGACGGCAAGTTCAAGAGCCCACAGGTGGGGATAGGCTTAGTTTAGTGAAGACATAGAAGGAGTCCAGGGCAACTGGAGGGAACCCGGGGAGGGGGAGGGCTGGGTGCATTGCTATGGAAAATACTAGAGAGTTTTAAGGCAGAGCAGGGCATGGTCTGATTTAGCCTCTATAACTGCCCCCCACGCCCCAGGAGTGCTGTGCCCAGCCATGAGTCAAAGTGAAGGCCGTAATCACTGTAGTAGACTGGACTGCAGCAACTGGGCCTAAGCAGCAGAAGGCAGGCCCAGCCCCCATAGCCCAAGTCGAACAGTTCTCACGAACTGACACAGCCCTATGGGATGATGGCAGGGCTTATTGTCACTCATCTAGAAGTAAACTCATGTTTACCGGCATGACATCCGATCAGCAGATTGGAGAGGGAGGGGAAAAAAGAGGCAAGTTATGCCTTGCCCTGGCAGGTAGGGGTGGATGGGGAGATGGGTACTTAGAGTGACCCGAAGTCTGTGTGTGGCGGGCCCATGATTTCTTTCTGGGGGCACAAAAATGAAAACGATGCAAGAGAAATGTCCCTCTTACATGCCTTTGACAACACAGGAAAAAGACTTTGGAGCAGGCTGTCCTCTGCATGTGCTTAAAAATCCCTGAAAACTGGTCACGCTAGAAATCATGATTATTCAAATGATCATTTGCACCAGGAAAAATAAAACCAAGACTGGCTGAATGCCCTGCTTGAGGGCAGACCCTGGATGGGGCGGGGGCTTCACCAGCGGCACCAGTTAGTACAACAGATCCGCCGTGTTGCTGCTTTTGTGATCCTGAACTCAACGCTAAGAGGCTGAGTTCAGCCGGGATCGGGAACTTTAAAAGATCACACAGCGCCCCCGGCCTGTCCGGCTCCCCGTGTCATCTCCTTCCACAACACGTGCTCGCATCCCTCCTCTCAAGACCTCATTTTTGACACCTTCAGAGATGCGTGGCTATAAATACGTGTACAGCTGTTGCGAATGTTGGCGGCCCATCATACAACGAAATCTCGCTAGCCCAGGTTGTCACCGCTGTAAATATCAGTTACTGACCCATTCGAATCTGGGGAATCTGGTTGTGATTTTCGCTGTTCTCAGTCTCTGCTTGTCACCCGGGAAGTTTACGTGAGATTTGATCAGAATTTCACGAAACCAGGCAGAGCCTGTGTGGAGCTGTCAGATGAAATAATTTGTCAGTGATGATTGTGTGAATTCGTAAATATTTATGAATTCACAAGTTATAAATGTGCAGCTTTCGGGAGGGTGGAATTTGATGCTCACCAAGTCACAGATTACAATGAATATTTACAGAAACCCCAATCTGCTAATATTAGTTCTTTGTGCTTACGAAAAAGCTTTCCTTGGGATTGTAACCCTTTCGGGAGAAAGTGTCTGAAGGGAAGGAAGGATTGCAAAAGGAATCATCCCCTCAATAAGAAGTAATCCTAAAATCACGACACATTGCATTTGTATAAGGGTTAAGATTCTCGCAGTGTTCATGTACTGCTATGCCTCTTGCTAGTCGTTCCAAAGCTGTTTGTCAAATCGATTTTGAACTGGATTGGATTGAAAAAGCTCAGGAAGGCAGGTGGTCAGAGTCCCATTTTGTTGTGGTTGTTCTTGGTGAGTGACCTGCCTTTTCTGAGATCTTGAGTAAGTCTCTGGATCTCTCGAAATCCGTTTCTACAAATAGTAGCATTTTTCAGATTTGGTCATGGACCGAACTGCCTTAATAACACTTCCCGGTAAACAGGGACTGAGCCTGAGGCCCCATCTCTCTTTGTTCAAAAATATCAGTAAGCATTGGAGAGCTGTTAAAGACAGCGTGAGTTGAGACTTTCTCC
Source organism: Trachops cirrhosus (assembly GCA_028533065.1). Classification (NCBI taxonomy): domain Eukaryota; kingdom Metazoa; phylum Chordata; class Mammalia; order Chiroptera; family Phyllostomidae; genus Trachops; species Trachops cirrhosus. The sequence goes on along the minus strand of CM052546.1, from coordinate 55,074,191 downwards.
TCGATGAAGTCAGAAAAAAATGAAAGAGAAGACAAAACAGAGTGAGTTTCCTTTGTTTGTGAGAGACCACGCACCGGAGCATGGTGGTTAGCTAGGGTGGAGACTGGGGGACCCGGCTGCTTGCCACTCATCAGCCATGTATGACCTTGACCAAGGACTTAACTCTCTATGCCTCAGTCAATGCATCTGTGAAATGGGGATTATAATACCTACTTTAAAGGATTGCTCCAACCAGGAGCAAGTGAGCACTAGAACTGAAAGATGATCAATGTTCTATCTGTATTCGTTAAACAAGCACATGAATGGGGCCAAATGTACCCCAAGTACTGTCAAGCCATTGTGAGGATGCAAGGAGAGCCAGTGAGGTATCTAATCCCTGGACATCAAATCTCACTCAATGGATGGGCCTGGCCAGTCTCTTTGACCTTTTCCGGGACAGGAGGAGGATTTTAGGGAAGAGTTGGATTAGATGACCCTAGGGACCCCCTATCTTGTAGGATGTCCCCAGCAGCCTGGGACCAGAGACAGGGCGAGTGACACTCTCTTGTTTATAGTGCACAGCAGGGCAATTTGCAAAGCTGCCTGGAATGGGACTCACAGTGAGACACCAGCCTGCAGCCTCCCTCCTGCTTTCTAACCCCCCGTCCCATCTGCAAACCCCAGTCCAGTGCTCTGCCCTCAGGAGGGCGGTACTTGGGGAATAAAGACCTCTTCATGGCCTGCCACCAAACATCCTCAGAGACAGCTGTGGTTTTGTAAACACAGCCACTGTTAAAGCTATTCTCCAAACTGGACTTTTCCTGGGCCTCAGTTCCATGTGGCTCTGCAGCTTCTGAACAGCCATGAGACCTTGAGGCTCAGTCTCCCCATCTGCAAAATGGGGGCAGAAGATCATTACCTCTGTCCAACATGGTTGTCCTCTATCTAAACCCAGGGTTCATGTGTCTCCTGTGGTCACTAGTGCTAACGAATGGCTGTCTTCCCCTGCATGCCCAGTGTGGGCACACAGTAGGCATTGTGTCTGTCACCCCACTGACATAGGCACCCACAGGGCTCAGTCTCAGAGCTGAGCACACCTGGAAAAGCTCTGTCTAAAAGTGCCCCCGAGGAAAGAGGGAAACATCTCCCTCCTGAGTTAGAATGCTCTTCCATGAGCAGGGGGTAAGGGACTGAGGGGCAGATGGGAACAGGCATAAGTTAATGATCTGTCGTCCTACTAAAACACAGAGAAAGACTGATATTTGTTTGATTATCTCTGAAACGCCTTGCATGTCTTGTTTTTCGTTGCAACTTCACTATTTCCATTTTATAGGGATTATTGCCCTTGTTTGGCAGGTGGGGAAACTGAGGCATGAGGTCCCCTAACTGCAATGAAAAAGCAAAGCCACACAGACTGGTGACTCTCCATTAGCCAACGGTTTCCCATACAGTGCACCCACTTGGATATTCTTCCCCTTGCCTTCCAATGATAACAGTGAATATGTATTGTGTCAGGCACTTTCCGAGCGTTTTATATGTACTGTCTCATTTTATTGGCATGACAGCTGAAAGATGGGTGCTTCTATTACCTTCAGCTTACCCACATGGCAGGTGAGGTTCAGAAAGGTTAAGTAAGTAGCTGGGGGACACACAGCAGCAAGATGGGGAAGGCAGGATTCAAATTTAGCAGGTTGTTGCTGATCTCTGAGCTCCTGAGACAACGTTATCAGCGAGTGTAGCCAGACCTCTAAGCCTTCAAGGGCTGGGGCTGCTCTGTCATCGTGCCTGCATGTAACACAGAGCCTGGCACAGAGCATGCACTTTGCAAATGTTTGTCAAATAAACTTTTAAAAGCACACCCGTCTCCTGATCCTTAAAAATCTCAACTTATAAACAGATATGTCAGGGAGCAATTATTCACATTGCTCAAGATGTCTTCATTTTATAAAAAGGATTTACATCAGAGTTTCTTGAAATATCAAGTCCCCCGATGTATTTAAAAATACAATTCAATTTACAGCGCGGGATTACACACTTACTCTCAGAAGCCCTCGCTGGAGTGAAAGGAGCTGATGTGAACATCATTCATTCATCTAACTTCTCAACAAGCAATTATTGAACACCTACTATATACTGGGTACTCTGTAAAGAACTAGGGATTCAGAGATAAGCATCATGGTCATAGCTCTCACAGGGCTCCAAGTATGGTGGGGCAGGCAGAGAGAGAAACAGATGAAGTTTGCAATATAGGAATGGATCAATGCTTTGAGAAAACAAAGGAGCCCATATCTTCTCTCTAGACAGAGAGACTTACATGGAAAAGGGCAATGTGAGCTGGGCCTTGTGAGATAAGTAGGAGTTCACCACTTAGAAATTCCCCCAGTATTGAACAAGTAGCATTAGGACATTGGATGGATAGATAGATAGATAGATAATTTAATATTCATCAAATTCCATAAGCAATACCATTTCTAGGCAAGTGTGGTCATATGTGGTCATATGGTCATATGGTCATGTGGCCTTACACACATATCACACCTGGAACTTTTGTAAATATATTTTTATTGTCTCTCTTAGTTGATTCGCAAAACAATATGGTGAGATGACAATGCATGTAACTTTCCTTCTGTGTCATTTTATCACAGAAGGAAATTATGCATGCCATAAAAAACACAGGCAAGCGGGACGTCAATATGTCCCGTACTTCCTGCCCCAACATATCCAAGGTTAATGGTTCAACCTGTACCTTTCCAGTTCTTCCTTTTGGTGAATGTGTATTGTCTGGAAGAAAGGCAGTTTGTGCTTCCAGGATTTGCAACCAGCTCTTTGAAAAAGACAACACAATGCAGGGAGGATATCCACCCAGGGAATTCAACGTTTTTCTACAGCAGGTCTTTCAATGGCCTTGTGCTTCGCCTTTCACATGTACATTTTACCAAACCCATCCCCTAATGTTGGACAACTAGGTTGCTTCCACCTGCTTTCTCCTGATGTAAGTAATGCTGTACTGAACATCCTGGTAGCCACATCTTGTGCATATTTATGTTCATTTTCTCCCAATAAGTCTCTCCCAATAACATCATCATGTCAAAGAAAAGGCAAAGTGTAAAACTCCGAGGGCAGCAGGCATGATTACTGTTTTACAAGAGAAAAAGCAACTAGCCTAGGTTCCCAGAGCCCAAACTCGGCCTCCTGCCTGTCAACCCCAGACCTTCTCCCTCCCACATGGTCCACCTGGGTCTTCTACCATCAGGGAGGATCAACCCCACACCCCCAGGATCCTATAGGCAGGAGGGAGGAGTAGGCAGAGAGAGAAGGAAATATAAATTGATGCAGAATGGTTTTCTTTTTTCTCTTCTGGTCTTGATTATGGGCTTTAGAGGCAGACCCAGAGAGCTTGTTTAAACTGAGGCAAGCCCACAAGCTGTCTCACCCACCTGCTCCCAGCCTGGAGCTCTCCTGGCAAGGAGAGGGTGTCACCAGGCAATTGGGCTCCTGTGGATGGCAGTGCTGGGAGGAGAGGCAGCTGGCAGGCGGGAGGCTGGGTCTGCAACAGCACTGGAGACCTGCAGGGGGCGGGGGTATGCCTTTGCCCCAGACTGTGCTTTTCCCATCTGTGCAACAAGAAATACAGACTGAGTGAGTTGTGCAATGGCTGGGAAGTCTGGGGGCGCAGCTTTCCCGGCATGGGTCCCAGTCTTAGCTGGGAAGTCTTAGGTAAGTAGCTTAACCTCTCTGAACCTCCTTTAGGTCAACAGAGATGTGAGTGCCCGTCCCCTCCTGCCATGTGCCAGGTGGGCACTGCTCCTGGGGCTGAGGATGCAGAAGGAAACTCAACAGTGCAGGCCACCCACACCCAGGAGCTCATGTCCCATTTGGGAGAGTCACACCATAGCTGGCTGCTACTCAAATGACTAGGCAAGGTAATGGTCAAGGGTAATCAGTGCCCAGAAGAGCTTAATCCCAGCGAGGTGATGAGCAATGGAGGTGGGGGCAGCTTTGGATGTGGGTCTTGCTCAGGCCATCATGTTGGAGATGAAACTGTGATAAATGACAGGGCACCAGAAAGGGACAGAAAGCAGGTGTTCTCCATCCTGGTGACACCATAGAACCAGGTGAGGAGCTTGAAAATACCCGTGTTCGTCTCAGGGGATCTGATGGTCACTTCCCTGGGGTGGGGCCTGGGCACTGTCCACACTGTAAAAAGCCCTCCCATGCAACCAAGGGTGAGGACGAGCTGGTTCAGTTTCAGGAACTGAATTTCACGCAGTGGGAGCAGAGGCAAAGGGTTCGGAAGTGAGAGCAGGTCTGTCCTGTTCAGAGGAGGAAGGAGGTTAGTGGGGGTGAAGCATATTGAGCAAGGGGAGAGGGTTCAGGGTGAGGCCCACTGAGTACGTGGGCTGGAGAGAAATGGGATTTCATTTCTGGCCCTCTGTAAGACCCGCGTGCCTCAGGTGTCTAGTTACTGAAAAGGGCTGGCGGGTGCTCTGCCCTCAGTGCACTGTGGGTATGGTGAGACTCGGAGAGTCAGGTCCCCGCATGAAGTCTGCCCAAGAGGGGACAGATGCAGGGATGGTGCTGGTGCTGGGCTGCAGGTCACAGGTGGGGGTGATGCAAGGGACTCGGCCTGCACTGTGAGAGGGCCTTCAGCTCGGGGCCTGAGGGACAGGCTATTGAAAAGTGACAGCCACCACCCTCTTGCTAAGGGATCCAAGCTACCAGCCCCTCTCCAGCATATATCTGCAAGCACCCTAGAGAAGACTTGTCCCTCCAGATGCTCCCCAGACCCAGGGCTTCCAAAGACACCGCTTCTACCCCGCTGCAGGCTCTGACAAGTCCTGCACTCAAGGGCTTTATTGAATCTGTTCAAACTCGCTAGAGCAGGGCTGGCTCCGCTTGCCCATGAAGGAGGCAGAGAAAGTGTCACCGCTGCTTGTAGGCCTTCCCAGACCTTCCCTAAAGCATCCTCCCAACCCCAACCCGACACACCCTGTCCCACCACCCAGGGTTTCTCCTTCCTAGCATTTGTCACCAGGTGAACTTACCTTGCTTGTTCATTTGTCTCCTGGTTTCCTGCCTTTTCCTTTAGAAGGTGAGCACTATATGAGCATGGTCTGGCTGAACAACTGACTGGTTCCTGAGCATTGAATAATTACTGGGTGGATAAAGTGTAAGGGAGAGAGAGAAAGAAGAAGGAAGGAAGGAGGGAAAGAAAGAAGGATAATGATTAGGTGAACTCGGTCACAGAACTCAGTCACAGAATTTTTTTTTTTTTTGCCAGACATACCTGTTTATAACACAAAGAGTGCATCTTGGGGAAGAAAACCTACAAGAGGGCCGACCCCGTCACAGAGGGAAGAAACAGGCAGTCACATCCCCTGGTCCATATACATAACACCATTTCATCCATTTACTCTTTTTTATTTCTTCAAATTCTTACCTTCCCCAGAGAACAACCACCTGACCGCGCACGCGTGCTGCGCGCCACGTTGGAACCGCGTCGCCACTTCGCTGCCCGCCGCAGCCGGGCCCAGAGGCTGATGCTGTCTCCTCGAACCCACCCGTGCGGCTGCTCAGCCCGTCTGCCCCCTCTGGGAGCCCCGGGGCCTTGAGTGGCAGCAGCACAGCCTGGCCGGGCTGCGAAGCCCGCCTCAGAGGGGAACCAGATCTGAATGGAAACATATGGATCTGAGAGGTGTGGGAGTCTGTCTTTTTTTTTAACCGCATCAAACCCTTCCATTGCCTTGAGAGCTCTACATTTTTCAAAGCTGCTGAACACCGTGCCAGGCTACAGTTTGCCTTTCCCCGTTCACCTGCCTTCAGAGCACCGAAAAATAATGAACCTCCCCCCACACCTCCCCTCCAGCTTGCAGAAGGCAGAAAGAAAGCAAGCAACCGCCTTCCTCCTAACCATTTAACATGTCTTGACGCCTTCTCTTCCCCCCTAGAAGGAACTGGCAATTTTTTTCTTCCTCTTTCTGCAAGAGGTGTTTGCAGCGTGTAGATCAAACCCCTTTATTCCCAGTTTCTTGTCGGCTCCTGTGTTCTGGAACTTCAAGACGCCACAGTGGGGAAGGCAAAGCAGGTTCTACAGAAAACAAGATGAAGCACTGGCTTGCAGATGGTGGGGTTTCATTCATTCACTCACTCACACAATAGAGCAGCATCCTGCGCAAGGAGCTTTCATTCATTCATTCATTCATTCACTCATTCATAAGAAAGCATTCAGCACTCATCCTGTGCCAAGCATGCATGCATGCATTCATTCATTCATTCATGGGTTTCTACAATGTGCCTGGCACCATGCTGTGCACCAGGACCCCAGACATAAATTTCAGAGGAGCCAGTTTCAAAGAGACCACATTTCAACTTGCAGATGCCAGACTGACTTTACTTATAGCAGAAAAGCTAGTTGGAAAGCTAAGTGAGCAAAGGCCATTTCAAGGGAAGGCTTCAACGCTGGTAGGTTAAAATCAAAGAAGGAGGTAAGGGTGAGGAGCAAGAAATCAGAAGCAGCAGACACATTTCATTCAGGCCTCCCCAGCACCCTGCAAGGAGGCATGAATACACCCACTGTACAGCAGTTGCTGGTGGGAAGACTGAGGCTCAGAGAGACGAAGAGGCAGGAACGAGCTCATGCAGCAGGAGGAGCACAGGTCCCTGCGTGGTCAGTGAATGGCCAGGACCACAATGATGATACACTTCTCACAACAGGGGGAGTTAAGCGGTTACTGCTTCATTTCATTTTAACCCTAAGGACTGTGGTAATACTGTCCCTGTTCAACAGATGAGGGGAACTAGGCTCAGAGAGGCTGCAGTGCGCAGTTACTGAAGGTCACCCAGCAACAAGAAAACGTACTCCAGGATTGGTTTCAATGCCCTCCCCACTCGCCCGTGGTGTTTTCTCTCTCTCTCTCTCTGCCCCACCCCTCTCTCTCTCTCATACACACACACACACACACACACACACACCTCAGCCTCATCCCACCCACAGCAGCCTGAGGACACTAGCAGCCCTGAGTGTGGCTTTTCCCGACAAAGCCAGCACTCAATTATTGGGAAGTGCCTTTCCCAGCCATTTCTGGATCCATTTGAGAAAAATAAATAAGGCTGGGGCCTGACTCTCCGGTGATGAGATGACAGGGGTGGATGGAGAGTGGGGTCAGATGGCTTTGCAATGCCACTGGTGAGAAGGGACCACATTCCCCACCGCTAATGGGGTTCAGACAGCACCCCCATGCGAGCCTGGGGGAAGTGCCGGTAATTGAATCTGCATAAAAACCAAACCTTCGACACTCCTTCCTGTCCATTTGATCCGATTACCTTTTCGCTATAGTAGCAATGCCTCTAGTAGGGTTCAGATGAGATTAAGACGACGGGGATGGAAGAAGGAATGCATATTTTAAAGTCACGTGGGGCTTCTTTCTTTCCCCCAGCAGGCAAAAAAAAAAAGATTAAATAGTTTTCAGAAAGGTAGGTTCTGTGTTAGGTCAGCGAAGGACTTTGCACATATATGTCTCAATCAAAAAAACCAGATCATTCCTCTCGTCTTGGGCTGTCCCCAGCTGTCATCTTCCTTTCCCCAACTACACCTCCACCTGAGGAGAGGTTATTTTCGTTTTAAATGGAGATTATTATCCTTTAAACAGAAATATTGCCTCCAAATTTGGAGTAAGCAGATAATGAGGCCACTCTGGTAATTTCACACTGATGACAAGAGAAACATCTACAGGAACTGACTGACAGTTGCAGAAGGCTCTGGAATCTCTCCCAGGCTGGCTAGGGGAGGCGTGGGTGGGGGCAGGGCTGAGGCTGGGCTGGGAGCTGCTGGGGAGTGTGGGGGGGAGGCCTGGTGGCCCTGTCACCCCTGCCTGCAATCTGTGGGGTCTTCACCACCTCATCAGACATTCAAGCTGACAACTGTGTGAAATTGAAATTGTGGAGTTGATTAAATGATGTATTTAAAGGTTCATAAAAAGAGGAGGTGGGTTTGGGCTGGGGGAGTAGGGGGGAGAGTTGGTAAGATGGAGAGAGCTGGTAGGGGAGTAAAGGGGGGAGGAGCAAGAGGAATGGAGAGGCAGAGGGAGAAAGAGAAGGGTGGAAAGCAGGATGGGGAAAGAGGGAGAGAGAAGGGATGGGAAAGAATAAAAAAGGAAGGAAGGAGATAAGGAACTGAGAATCTGGAGGAAGAAAGAAAAGGAGGGAGGTGAGACAGAAGGAAGATGAGACATAGGAGGGAAAGGAGGAAGAGATGAAGGAAAATAAATAAAGGGAGGGATGGGACTGGGAGGAGAGAAGAAGAAAAAGTAAAAGGATAAAGAGGAAGGAAGTGGAAAGAAAAAGAAATTTAAAAGAGGGTGGAGAGGAGGGCTGAGCTAGGGACAGAGACAGAGCCGGAAGCCAGAGGGCTGGGGGAGGAGCAGAATTGGGGGGGGGCCTCGATGTGCTCTCCTCCCCCCTGCCTCGCTCCCCTGTAATGTGGGGAGGGTTTATCTCACCAGGAGCAGCAGGCTCAGTCACTGATCTAATCAAATTATTCAGCATTAAAAAACTGCCAAGACATTCCAGTACTTCAGCTTCCAGAGACCCAGCTGGGATCAAATGCTAATCAACATAGCCAGGATATTTATTCCCACTGTCAGGCTGCAGCGTGTTTGTTTTCCGAGGTCTGCATACTAAACCAGAGAGAGGAGCAAGATGGATCGGCCAGTGGCAAGAGGATGTGCAGCCAGGGATGGTCAGGGGGAAGGCAGGCAGGTGGGCAGGACAGAGAGGAATCCACGAGAGACACCTATGAGCAGGGGACATGGCCCTAAATAAGCTCCTCCTGGACACAGACTAACAGGTCCAGAATCCTTGTCTGAGCTGCCCTTTCAGAGGCCCGTTTCAAGGGCGAGTCACCTGCCGGTTTGGACTCAGGAGAGACCTGCCTTTAAACTTGGGCTCTGTGAACCCCCGGCAGGTGGTTTGCCCTTTCTGAGCTTAGCCTCCCTGCATCAGCTTGCTGTGGCTTTAATGAGAAGAAGCTGATACAAGGAGGAGGACCTGGGCAGGCCAAGTGGGTACAGCTCCAAGTCTTGGCTATGTGCCTGCACAAGTGACTTAACCTCTCTGTGCCTGTTTCCTCCTTTATAAAATAGAAATAATAGTAATAGTGCAAATGCTGTGGGGCTTGGCACAGCACTCCAGTGAATCATTACACAGAATGTAGGGAGCATTTAATATATGTTAAGAATAATTACTAGCTCTTAAAATGGTCGCGAGAGTTAGATGAGAGTTAGATGCATGTGAAACTTAGCAGGAGAAGGGAAATAGATGAGATCTGATGGTGAGGATGCTGACCAGGAAGAAAGGATGAAGCAGGCGACTAACGCTGCCATTGGTTTAGGGTTGCTAGGCCCTTGCCTTCCTCAGGGGTGCCTCTGTGGATCCCCAGCATGTGACCTCCCCAGCCCAGGCAGGGACAGACTTCAGGAAGTTCAGAGCCTTCTCTTCAGGGGCAGCAGACGCCAAGCAGAGGGAGGACAAGCCCAGGTGCCTCCTCCTGGGACCCTGCCCCGCCCCCCTCGCCCACTCCCTGAAGGTCACAGCGCCCCCGAGGAGGGTTAATTAATTTCCTTTGTTTTTCAGAGTTTCATTTTTTAAATTACAGCCTTCCCTCCTCTCTAATAAATACTCAACAATTAAAGCTTTTTTTCCCAAAGTGTGATTTCAACATTTCAATGTCCCTCCCCTCCTGTCACCTTCACCGCCATAAACAGATTCGTAAAAACTGCTTTTGACGCCCCAGCTGCCATTAGCCACTTAAAATCCCGTAATTATCATCCTATCATGGGCCTGTTAACGAGCAGTAAAAATAAGGCCATTGAATATGGTAATTTATTCGTAAATTAGCCTAATGAGAATAGGTTTCAGACACTGTTTACTTGTGGGCTGCCTGTGCCTGGCCAGCGACAGGAGTGACGTGCCTGGGAGGGTGGCCTGGTGTGGGCAGGGAGCCCACCTGGTGGCAGTGCCCCTCTCCAGGGCTCTGTGCCCGCAGCACTGATTCCAGTTCCCTCTATTAAGACAGTTTCTGGCTCCTGTGAGGCTGACCTCTAACGGTCACTCCAGCTCCCTGAGGGCTGGGACTCTGTCCACGCGGCTCGGCGTATCACATTTTGTGCATAATTAATATTTGTTGAGCAAGTGTTCAACCATGAGCCTGGGTGGGATATTTCAGAGACCCTTCACCAGGTACCAGGCACCCCAGTCAGTCTGGCTAAGCCTCAGCCTGCAACAGCCATCAGAGGAACCTCCGTCAGAAGTACCACTGCCTTCCATCAGGTGAGTCTGTGGACCACGCAGCCGAGGGGAGCCACCCACCAGGGCTAGGGTCCTGGGGACATCTTGCTGAGTGGGTAGACTTGTCATGTCTTGATTGTTCGGAAGGCATGAACCAGGAAAGGAACAGGCAGGGGTCAAGTCCCTGAGATGATAACAAAGCACAGTGCATTCTGAGGCCAGCAAGTCAGTTAGTATGTTCAAGCCTCAGTTTTCTCATCTGTTAAATGGGTACAATGATGCACATCTCCTAAATCTTGGTGGGGAGTAAGTGATTCAGGGCATGTTGAGGGCATAATATGGTGCTAGTTTGTAAGCAGCCAACAGACGCTGCCATTGCTGTGCTGTTACAATTGTTCCCACCCTTGGAGATCTGTGTCCTCTCTCACAGCCATGGAAGCCTGGCAAGGTGGCCAGGTGTCCCGACTGCTCCACCTTGTTGCCCGTCTCTCCTTCAACCCTAATCTGGCTCCAGATTCCTTCCAAACACTCCAACTGGAAACAGGCTGGAGACAGACCCCTTGTGACTCAAACACTCAAGGAGGATAGAGTCATTCCCACATGCTGGATGAGGAAACTGAGGCTTGCCCCAGCGTGCTGGCCCCCTGCTTGAGCCAGCCCAGTGCTCTGCTGCTCCCTTCCATCTGGTCCCCATGCCCCCAGTTGGAACCTCCACCCCAAGGCCTTCCCAGTGCCCGACGCAGTGACATCTGAACACAACCCCGCACCCAGGCCCGTCTCCCAGGTGGCTCTAGGCTCCTTTGACTGAGCTACAAGCTCTCCCTCCAAGCTGAAGTTAGTCCATATGGAACGCGGAAGGAGCACCCAACCTCTTCTCAGCCTTCTCCTCTGAACCCAGCCTCTTGGGTAACTGAGAGCTTTGTCCCTGGAGCATCTCGGTTGTCATGTAAGACAAGTATGCTGGCCCTAAGATCCACCATCCTCTCTGCTCCCCCGACTCTCCCCCAGCCCATCCTTTTCCTGGCCCAGACCCCCGACAAGGTAATCTTCCCTGACACAGGCTTCGGTTCCCACGCGTCAGCCAGCACCCTCACCGTGCTGGGACAGGCGCCAGAGTCCTGCACGCCCACCTTCTCAAAGACTCCTCACCACTTCCATTTCCATGAAAGAGAGAGACAAGGCTCAGGAAGACCCAGTGACTTACCTGAGGTCACAAGGCCTGGAGTGCGGCAGTGCCATGTCTCAGACCAGAGGCACTGTCCTTGTCCAGGGCCTTCCCTCCTCACCGTGCCTGCCGGGAAGAAGAGGGCCAACTCAAATACCAGCCTTGCAGGCATGTCCTTGGGCTACCTGTCCCTGTCAGCCATGACAGGGGAGTGGGGCCCCACCGCCAGTTTCTATTAACTTGTCCGAGTGAGGCTTTAGCAATAGTCTGCTCGCACCTTGGCCAAAAAAAAAAGGTCCCCAGGGGGCTGGAGCCGGAGCAGGGGGACCCAGATGAGCTCTCTCCTGGGTAGCACAGGAGATGCATAGCTTCCCCTCCCAAAGCCACAGTTGAAACCGCCATGTACTCGGGTTCTTGTAATAGTTTGGACCCATGGGCAACGTATTTGGAAAACCATGGAGCCTCTGCCCCAAGCAGCCCCCATTACACCCCATTCTGACTCCACCACCACCTGCTAAGGCCCCGGGCCGTTTCTCTTCCACCCCCTGACAGAGGCTGCGCATTTTCAGGGGCAATGGTGATGAGGTTGCTGACCGACTTTTGACCAAACGGATCTCCAACTGCGTTTGAAAAGGAAAATATCTTTCCAATGTACCAAATAATGAAAAATGACGGGACGAGTTTATAACTGTTGATTTAGCCACCACGTTCCCCCCAGCCCTGACGCGGGTTCTCTGGAGGTTTTCGCCGAGCATTAATTCACTCCCTCTCTCAGCGCGCAAAGAAATAGGCCCTTCCGAATCCATTCTGCAGCGCATTAGCTTCAAGGCCTGTTGGAAATGGTTTAGCATCTGCTCTTAATAGACACCGCAGCGCACGGGGCGGGCGAGGGCTGGGATAGGGATGCACAGTGTCAGGGAGCAAATGTCAGATCTCGAGCAAGCAGTCGCCTGAGAAGCAACCACAGGACAGAGCAGGAGTGTCAGATTGGGGTTAGGGGCACGGGCAGCCCAGGAGGACAAAAAGGGGGACCCCCCCAGGTGAGCTAAGCTACACGTGAGCCACAAAGAACATCAAGGTAAGGAGCCGACAGATAAACGCTGAGCCAGAGGCGCTCTTACTGTGCCGCACATTGGAAGCTCGGGGAGAGCTGTTACAAACCCGTTGCCTGGAGCCCGGCCACACCCCAGATCAATTCCATCAGAGTCTCTGGGAGAGGATCTGGGGAAGCAGATTGCTTTTAATTCCCTGCAGGTGATTCCAATGTGCAATCAAGATTGAGACCTAGTGGCTGGGACCCAGGCCAGCAGCACCAGCCTCACCCGGGACCTTGGGAGAAAGGCAGGTTCCCAATCCCCACCCGAGGCCTGCTGAATCTAACACTCCTGAGGCAGGCCTAGCAATCTGCATTGCTCTCCAAGAGATTCTGATGTTTCTAAGTTTGGGAGCTGCTGAGCTAGGCCTCACCTGGGTAGGAAATGCATATTCGTTCTCGTGGCCATTCGCTCCCACACCCATTTATTTGTTCACTCATCCCCTCAATTGTTCATGGATTCAGCATGTAGAATATCCCTACCAAGAGCCTAGCACTGTGCCGTGTATTGGGAACTTGCAACTCCATGTGGAATTTCCAGGAAACAGAGGTAAAGATGGTCACCAAAGTCAGAGAAGGGTTTGGCCTGAGCCTCCTGAGAACAGCCTCAGTTTCCCTCTTTTCTGTGTGTCTGTGTGCATTGGTTGAGCGGCCAGCACCCACCGTTCCTTCAGCAAATACTTCATTAAGCATCTTCCAAATTAAAACTCTAGAGGTGAGCAGGGCAGGTGAGAAGGTGAAGGGCCCAAGGTGGACCGTTCTGGTTGGAAGCCCACACCATGACAAATGGCAGCCTGGTTCTCCTCAGCCTGGCCGGACCCAGGCACCAGCCAGTCTCCTCCCACTCACAGAAGCAGAAAAAGGCACCAGTCCAGGCCATCGACTCTGTCCCCAGCAGCCTGGATTTGCATCTGGCTTTTAGACTTGCCAACTGGATGGCCTTGAGCAAGGTATCTTCTTTCTGCATTCTCAGTTTCTTGGTCTGTAAAATGGGGATAAAAGCATTGTTTGCTTCCTTGAATTGTTACAAGAATTAAATGAGAATTGGCAAAGAACTGAGAACAACCTCTGCCACGCTGGTACTATTAAATCTTTGTTAGCTAAATCACAAACATTAGTTTTCAGAAATTGCTCAAAAATAAAATCCTCTTTAAAACCTGATTGCTTTCTGGGTGCACGGAGGGCTTACGTTGCTTGTTCAATGATTACCACAGGGGATTCATTTTGTAAAGGAAATAACTTGGGTGTCCACTTGCTCATTTGCTTAAAGTGAGGTAGGTAGGCATCTAGCCGGCTTCTGACGGTGGCAGGAAGAGAGCTTTCCTAGGAAGTGTGGCAGGGCTGGCGTGAAACACCCATCTCTCAAGGGTCTGAAGTCCCTTGAGCTCCCTGACTTTGGCCCTGTGCCAATCTGTCTTCTTTCCTTCCTTGCCCTGACAGCTCTCCCCACACCGGGAGATGAGAAAGTGCTTTAACCCAGAGTTATTAAGGGACATGTCCTGTCTTCCTAACATCTCAGGATGAAAAATATTAAGAACTTCTATGAATCTGTTCTAGTGGGGCAACTCAGCTGGTTGGAGCATCATCCCATACATCGAAAGGTTGTGGGTTTGATCCCCGGTCAGGGTGCTTACTGGAGCTAATAGATTAATCTCTCTCTCTTTCTCTTTCTCTTTCTCTCTCTCCAAAACCAATAAGCATATCCTCAGTTGAGGATTTTTAAAAAATAAAGAAAAAAAACTTCTATGAATCCACAATCAACAGGTAAAGTGGCTTCCCTGTACTTTTCTTTGTACTTCCTGTATATTTCTCTTCACTTCCTGTTTCACGGGAAGTGTTGAATTAGAAAGGAGTCACCTTGCATTTTCCGAGCATCTCGGCCAAGGTGCTCTAACCGCCACGCTCACCTCCGCAGAGCCCTGGGTGTGGGCTGCCCATCACTGCCGCACACCCGCGACCCAGGACCACCTGTGAGGGTCGGGGCCCAATAGATGATCTCAAACTTTTCTCAATTATCACAGGTGTCAACAGCACAGAAATAAAGCCAGGAGTTGGGCTGAGATTCGGCCGTCAAGATCCAAAAAGGAGCATTCTGCTTCCCAGTACTGCTTGCCAAGGATGATCTCAGATTCATCTGTTCCCACTCACAGTGAGCAAAGGCCTTGATTTTAATAAGGGTGCGGCTCCATTTCCCCTTCTCCTGTTCCTGAAATTGGGCTGGGTGGGGACGGTGATGGTCAGAACTGGGACAAATCCAGAGAAAAGTGTCCTCATCTTGGCCGCCGCAGATGTCTGCTACCTACAGGGGTTTTGGCAACTCTCCTTGCAGCTCTGCTCTCTCTTGAAGGCCTCTGTCCTCCCCATCTCCATGGAATTATTTATTTTTTTTAACACTGAACATTTACTCTGGGAATGCAGACTTGGATGAGATGTAGCCCTGTCTTGTGGAGCTCACAGCTGGAACACAGAATGGGGGCAAGTGGACGAATAACTAGGCAGTTGAATGCAGTGGTAGGAAGCATGGGACCGGAGGCTGGGGCGCACAGAAGGGAGAGGCCTGAACACAGCCTGGAGAATTAGGGAAGCTTCCAGGAGCATGGGGGATCCAGACTGAGGGAGGTTTGTGTACAAGCTCTGTCAGAACCTGCCTGCATCCCTCGTACTTTATTATTCAGTGTGCTCAGCCACAGGTATCTCTGAGCCTTAGGGACTGTTCTAGAGATCCACAAGGCAGGCCAGAAATGCCAGCGAATTCGCCAGCCCGACGCAGAGCAGACCTTGCCCAACGACTCCTGGGAGATGGTGCATCAATATCCCAGCTCCCTCCCTCTTCAGGTGGGATGATGCCGAAGTTAGTATTTTACAGTGTTTTCTAGAATTTCTCTGCAGGGTTAACCTCCAGTCACACTCAGTGACAACGGGCTTTATCACATACCCTCTATTACCTGCCTCACTTGCCCTCTCTCCTGTTGGAGTATCCTGGGATCACCTCCCCAAAATATTCCTTGCCCTTGGATCTTGACCTCCAAGCCTGCTTCTGGGGAAATTCTGGGGATGGCGAGGTGCTTTCAGGTTTGGGTGTGCTTGGGAAGAATCTCGGAGATAAACTTCTATATCTCGAGGTGGACATGGGAGGCAAGAAGCCAGTTATGATCTGCCTGGACACTAGGACATAGCCTGACCTTCTAGAGCTGGTAACACTAACAACATTCCACGACCACAGTCCTCATCAGCTTGAAGCAACCTTCAGGTGATGCACAAGTGAAACATCCGCATGGAGAGTGAACCCCCCTGAAGGCCATGCACCCCAGCTCCCCCGTGCCCTCATGCATGCACATGATGGGAAATATAAGAGCTGCTACAAAGGGGTGGCAGAGAGCAGAGTTCATAAACGGGCATAAATTAGCAAAACCTTCCTTTCAGACCCCTTCCCTAGTACACCTTGTCAAACTCAAATATGTCCAGTCTCTACTTAGTGCAACCAAAGCAGTGTGGCTACTTTTTTTTTTTAAGTTCAAGAATAGCTTAGTGCAGTCCAGTGCTTACAGGTGCTGGCTACAGCCAGGGCCATCTGTGCAAGGAAAGCTGAAGTCAGGATGTGCTAGCCGCTCCGTATCCCAGAGAGTATCCTCTCCTCCCATAAACCGCATAACTCCTGCGAGGCATGTTCTGCAGATGGAAACCCTGAATCCAGGGGCGCATGACTTGTCCACAGTCAGTCTGCCGTCACAGGGAGAGGCAGGATGGGGGTCAGGAGGTGCCAGCTCCCAGGCACCTGGTTTGCCATATTGTGAAGAGGGAACTGAGAACCAGAAAAGTGAGTGTGGAAGCCCAGAGAAGCCAAGGAGACTTCCAGACCCAGGACTCAATGAGCACCTGCTGTGTTGTGCCAGCATGCTAAGGGGTGACTGTGGACACTCCTGTCTGCTAGGTTCTCCAAAGAATCTAGTACAACTCCCCACAAGTGTCCATTACATGACCAAGTCCCTGGTCTGTCCCCTGAGCTGGAAGGAGAAAAATAGAAAGTTAATAGAAAAGAAGAAAGAAGAGAAGGAAGGGAGAAAAGAGAGGGGGAAGGAAGGAGGGAAACTAACCTTAGAAGGATAGTCCCCCCAGGGAAGTGAACTTGAATGGGAAAGGTCTGATTTCTGTCCCTGGTTCCAACTCCTGAGAGTTTTCCCTCCATCAACAGGTTTCCTGCCATCTCAGTGCCTCAGTTTTCTTATTCATCCGATGAAGTCTGCTTTATCTGTTCACAAACGACAATAGCAGCGACACCTATGACAATAATGGTAGCACTTCTAGAGAGCTTGCTCCAGGCCCGGCTCTGTTCTCATAAATGAGAACACTGGAGGCTCAGAAAGACCTTCTGAGAGGGCACTGATCCTGGCGCCTCTCACAGAGAGGAAACGGAGACACGGGTGTGATCAAGTCGCACGGGCAGGGCCACGGGCCTAGGGAGCGTCAGCCCTGCCGTGCGTGCGCAGGGCCAGGGTTTGTAACTGCCATGCCACACTGCCTCTGCTCTCCGATCTGCCAGCCTGCTGGCATCTGGATGGGAGAAGCTTTGCAGGAGAGCCTGGGCAGGTGCTGAGCATGCAGTAGGTGTTCAGCACACCTTCAGTCCTTGCTTGGCCTCCTGCCTTCAGTCCCCTTAGGGTCAGCCTTCTGAATCCACATCCCACTCCTCTCCTTCTGGGCATCTCTTAATTTAACCACAGCCTTGCTCGCCCCTGCTAGGTGACCACTCCCAGCAGGAGTGCCAGGCCTGAGGACCAGGCCCTGGGCCAACCACTAGGGGCTTGGCACCCCATTATCATTCCATCCCCTTCCAACAGAAATTATAAGCACTTTGTGTCAACCCCCCATCCACCCCAGCAGCCACGCCACAGGAAAGCGATTGAGGTCAGGGGAGGCAGACAGCCTACCCATCACGCCCCGCTGCGGCCATTCCTCACACGGTGACATGCAATCTCCTGCCGAGGGTCACCTCTGGGGAAGCGATTCCTTCAAGCCCAGAACAAGTGCCAAATTGCAGCTTTGCCGAATAATCATGTGGAACACATTGAAAATAGCCACCTCCATAATAAATGGTTAACCAAAGCGGCCCCTTCCTCCACAGAGCCAAGAACGTATTTGCTGTAAATACATTAACCTATTCGTGCCACAGCACATGGCCGGGGAGCCCCCGGAGCCCCGGGAGCCCCGATTCGCAGGCAGCAAAGCACGCATCCCAGCCAGCCTGGGAAGCCCCAAACAGGGAGTAGGAAGATTTCATCAGCCGGGAAAGGAAGGGGTGAACGAAAACGCCTGGGACAGACAAGCCTGCTGCTGGCCCCCTGGCGCCCTCCCAGGGAGTTGTGGCTAGAAGGGGACCTGGCATCCTGGGTCTTGCTGTCACCTCTGTGCCCCCACGGAATCTGTGAATTAAGACTGGATCGCAGAAATGAGATGTCTGTGTTTCTTCCTGCTCAAGTGGAAATCTGTGGTGTGGTCACTCCAAACTCCACAGGACGCGTGCGTTTGGGAGGCTTGGGGGAGGAAAGGGGAGAGGCAGAGACACAGAGAGAGGGAGGGAGAGAGAGAGAGAGAGACAGAGAGGAAGGGGAGAGAAAAGTGATGGTGAGAGACAGAAATATGAATGAGAAACAGAAAAAAATGGAAATGATTTGAAGACAGAAAGAGAGAACCCTCCCAGATGAGGAAAAAAGAACAATGCAGAAAGAAAACATTCTGAAGGAGACAGAAGGAGGGGGGAGGGGGAGAGAAGGAGATTGAGAGGGCAGGAGCCTGCCTTTGCAAGGCTGGTTTTTGTTTCCATCGAGAAGGAAAAATGTTCTTTGTTATCAAAAGCCTTGAGTGACACCAGCGGACCCCTGCACCCCCTCTCCGGCACACCAGCACCCAGACTAGTGGGAGAGGGCACACACGCATGCTCACACACTCACATGCACACACGCACTGACATGCAGCCTACAGCCAATCCCCTCCTCCCCACCCCCAGCCCTGAACACAATTCAGTCCCGGAACAGATAGAGCAGTCAGTGGCCCACGCCAAAGGAAACAGGCCAAAACCAGACTGGGGCTGGGCGTGGGGGAGGGGGCAGGGGGAGGAGCAGAGGAGGTGGCCCAGGTCAGGGGCTCAGACAGGACTTGCAGTGCAACTGGCGTGGGAGGAGCCCTGGAGGCCCACTGTGGGCCTGCAGCACCCCCAGACCTGGGCCCCCCTTCACCCCAGCATCAGGGTCCAATCTTCACCATTCATAGCCCACCCATTTCCCCCCATAACCTAGAAAGGCTGTGGATCACAGGCTTCAAGAGCGGACGAAGCCTGCAAAGAGAGGCCGGTCTCCAGGCGAGAGCCCAGCTCCCTCCGGCTGGCAGTGGCTCCCTTCTGAGACGGGTGGGCAGCTTCCGGGCAACCTTTTGCCTCACTGTCTCTCTCACCGCCCCTGCTACCTCCCCGTAATTTGCCAAAATTAACAGATTTATGGCAGTGCTTTTGGTTTGGATCAACTTTTCGTATGTACTTTGCGAGAGAAAAACATTTTCCTCTCCCCGACTTGCTGTTTGCCCATTAATACGCTCCACACTCGCTGGTGCTTAATGACTGCTCAGCTTTCTCTGTTCTCGGAAAGTGTTGCTGTGGTGCAGGGTGCCAGGGCTCTCGAGAGTACAGACACACCAAAGCCATTGAAAGGGCAACTGATTCTTTAAAAAAAAGAAAATCAAGAGGGTGGGAGAGAAGGGCTGCTCTGTTCACAGAAAAGCCAGAGAGTAAACAGATGTTTCTAAGAAGTGTCCTTACACTCCTTTAAGGACAGTAGCATCTCCTGTAAATGACCAGGACAATGTGGAGACACAAATGTCCGTGGGACGTGCTGCCCGTCAGCTCTGTGGTCATCGGATGATCAGGTGTCAACGCCTTATTCCAGGCTCGATTCTGGGCTGGTCTCCAGGGGGAGCTCAGAGTGCGGGTAAGGTGGGCAACTCTGGCCAGGACATAAATCCCAGCTCTGGATAAGTCTCCTGCTGCCTCTAAGCCTCAGTTTACTCATCTGCAAATCGGGAGGCTGAGCCCCCAAGGACGGCTGTCAGAATTCAGGAGAAAATGTGAATTGAGGGCTCAGTTTGGCGCCTGGCAAGAGTAGGTATACGAGTTACCTGGTTCCTTATTCGTTCACATGCTTACGGAGCACCTTCTGTGGGGCAGGCTGTGGGCTGGGTTCCGAGGGAACAGTGGGAAGAAAGGTGGCGAGTCCCGCTTGTGCAGAGCTCACCATCCAATGGTGGGAGAGAGAAAGCAAACATCTGGAAGCGTAACGTGTCCTGTAGAGACAAATGCCTGAAGACAATATAACAAAGTAAGAGGTAAAGAAGCCCGGGTGTGCTGTGCCGGGTGGTGGATGATGGCGGAGGGCAGAGGGGTGAGGGGACAGACCGGGAGGTGACCGGAGCAGAGATCGAGTAGGGTCAAGTGTGAGCTCTGCTGAGATCCTTCTCAGTCCCTTCCATCTTTCTTAAAGACACGTTCACCAAGCCCTGGGCCCTGCCCTTGAATGACAGGGGGCAGCTGCTCTAAGCAGAAGCCCTGGGACGGGTTGTGAGAGTTGTCGAAACAGAGGTTGGGATGCATTCAGTGAATGTTTTCTTTCCAGGAAAAAAAAATTATTCTGAGTACCTACCATGGGCCAGGCCTGCAAGGTAGTGGGAACACAGCCTCGAGGATACTGGGCGTGGTCCCTGCCTCCTGTCTGGGGGGCGGGAGGGCTATTTCATCACAGACTCTGGCAAGTGCCATGAGGAAGGAGCACTGAGCTCTGCCATAGGGGCCTGATGATGCTGGGAAAGAATTTCCCGGGGAGAGATAATGAACCTGAGCCGGAAAAGTAAGTAGGGGGTAGGGGAGTAAAGTCAGGGTGAGGGAAGAAAGAGCCTTCCTGTCAGAAGGAATAGACCAGTGGGGAAACACGGGGGCTTTGTAGTTAGACAGACCCAGATTCAAATCCCTGTCATACCACCTTCCAGCTGTGTGAGCTGAAGCAGGTGACTTAGGGTCTCTGAACCACAAGGGTCTCACCTAAAAAGTGAACTCACTAAGATATCACCAGGTTATCATGAGCACCTGAGTGACTGAAGTCTAAGGTTGGTTTCTTGCAAATTGTCTGATCGGGGGTGGGACAGGCTCAGGGCAGTGGTCAAGACACCTGGCGCCAGTCCCTGTTCTGTCACCTTGCCTCCCTCTCAGTCTGTTTCTCCAACCATAAATGGTTCTGTTCCGTTTTGAGGAAGTAACATTCAGTTCTCAGAGTAGACACTGATCTAGTGCCTCCCGCATGCTCCTCAATGGACTTGGGGGCTAATCAGACCTCGCCCCTGTTTGCTCTAGTGTGAGAGGCAGATGCCAATTTAATGACAACAGAAACAAATCCAAGCTTGTCCTCCTGGTCCCCCTTCACCTAGCTGGTTGCAGGTCCCCCAGGGGCCCAGACTCGCCAGTCTTATGCAAATTTTTAGGATCATATCATTTCTGCCTTTGGGAGAGGGGTCCTTGGCTGGCTTCCCAGACAGCCCCCCACCCATTCCTCTCTGCTCCCGCATCACGGGCTGTGCCTTTGGTCGCTCAGACAGTGCCCCGCTCCTCCGGACTTGGGGTCATCCTGTGGGCTTTTTCTTTGTCTGCTCTGCTTCCCGAGCACACTTCAGAGGGCTCACGGCCTGTCCTAGGTATGGCATCCCCCTGTGTTTATCCCCAGGCGGTGTCTTTCTGCTGAACTTCAGCCTCCCATGTCCAGCTGCCTCCTCCTCACCCCAACTTTGATGTCTAAATAACACCCAAACTCAACATGATCAAAGCCGAAACACTGACCCCTACCCGAGTCCCCACGAACCTGCTCCAGCCGCACAGCGCTCCATTGCAGTGAAGGACCGTGACAACCCTCCTCTGGCTCAGGTGCAAACCTTGCCATCACCCTGGACTCCTCTCTTTTGCTCAGCTCCACATACAGCTAGTGCTACAGGTTCCAACCTCAGAATTTGTCTAGAGTCCAAACACCTCTCTCCACCTTCAAGGCCAGGCCACCATCGTCTCTTGCCAGGATTATGGTAGCAGCCTCCAAATGTCTTCATGCTTTCCACATAACTCCCAGCAGTCTATCCTAAGAGCTAAAATGTACGTCAGGTCGTGTGACTTATCTGCTTAAGACCACCCCCCCACAGTGCACCCCAGCTCCCACAGAGTAAAATCCTGCAGCCTTACTGCTCACCCTCCCCAGCCTCACTGGCCCAGTCTGCCTCAGAGGGTTTGTCTTTGCTGATCTGGCCTGGAATCAGTAAGTGTTGAATGAATAAAGTCTGTAACTCAAGCAATGATGAATTCATTGGCCCTTTTGACCTTAGAAAGATGTCAGGGAGCACCTTCTGGTGAGACTGAGAGCATCCCACCTGTGAAGGACGACTTCCCTTGAATTCAGGATGCCCCTTGGCCAAGATGTCTAGAGGGTGAAGACAGCACAAGAAGTGGCAAAGAAATCAGGCTTCAGACAGAACCCCTCGAATCCCATCTCTGCCGTTTGCTGGTTGCATGGACTGGGGCACCCACCCCAGGCATCCGCTACTCAGTTTTCTCGCCCATAAAATTGGAATATGCTATGGGTTGAACTGTGTCCCAAAAAGATATGTTCAAGTCTTAACCCGGGGGAATGTGGTCTTATTTGGAAATTGAGTGTCTGTGGATGTAATTAGCTAAGGTGAGGTCGAACTAGATCCCGGTGGGCCCTAGGTCCAGCGACTGATGTCTTTCTAAGGAGAGGGGAAGTTCTCGCCCACAGACGGACACAGAGAGGAGAGAGCTTGGGAAGACAGAGGCAGATTAGAGGGATGTGTCACAAGCCAAGGGACATCTGAGGCTACCAGACTCTGGAAGAGTCAAGGAAGGATCCTCTCCTGTGGACTTCAGAGGGAGCGTGGACCTCCACTCACCTTGATCTTGGACATCTAGCCTGCAGAACTGCGATGGGACATATTTGTCATTTGAAGTCACCCAGTGTGTGGTCTTTGGTTACAGCAGCCCCAGGACACTAACACAGAATGATAACCTATATTTGCTGAGGACCACATGCTGTACAGAGCGCTCCCAAGGGTCTGGGTCATAATAGTCCCTTGTGGAATGTCCTGTGACCCCACTGGTACACTGGCAGCCACCGCTGCCAGCTCTGACGAAGGGAAGGAATAGTTGAGAAAAAGGCTGCATGTGAGTGATCGGTGGAACCTACTGGCTGACTGTAGATTCTGTGGACTTTGACGTGTCCCCAAGATCTGGGCACACAAAGGGACCCACAGAGCCTTGTGGTCAATCCCTCTCACCTGTGGACTGGCCGGAAGTCTTGAAGAGCTGCAAGCATTCAGAGACCTCAAAACTCCACTTAAAACTCTTCTCCAGACCTGAAAGCCACATCTCCCTGACATCCCTGCAGAAACACAGCCAAATTCTCCATTGGGTTCCTCTAAATAAATCCAGCCTGTCAACCCTGCCCCCTTTGCATCCTACCTCCAACTGCCCCTCCCCCCTCCGCTGACACTTGGACCCAAGAGCTAATTGCAGCGGCTTCATTTAAAAGGAAACCACAAACACGCTCTCGCCCACGTTTTACGACTTTATAACTCACCAAATAAACCTGATTCCTATAACCATAAAACAAAGCCGAACGAGTTGGACGTGTACCAGCGCGGAGAAGCAGGAGGTGGGTGGAAACTGCCGGAGGGGCTCTCCGCGGCAGAGGCGCAGTTCTCCGTGTGGATTTCGGCGCCGCAGTCTTGCAGAAACTTAATATTCCAATCAGCACCCAAGCAAGGCATTAGGAGCCAAGGAGTGCATGAGTGCCCCCATAGCTGGGGGAATATTACTCACCAGGTCATGGTCGGCTGCGTAAAATACAGCCCTCATATATCATTATAACTGCCAGCCAACGACAGTTATAATTGAGACGGCAATAACTAGGAGAGAGTTCTTTAATTTAACATCCAATTATTACAAGTTATCACTTCTTAATAAATGTAATATAACAGACAATCAATGTTGCATGCGACGGCCCAGACTGCAATGGGATGGGAAATTTATATCCTGGGGAATAAAAATATACTCTGTGTAGTGTGTGTGCGTGCATGCGTGTGTGCATGCGTGTGTGTGTCTGTGTGTGTGTGTGTTTCGGCTTCCTCGAGTCTGCAGTAGCTGTGATAAGTGTTGCAAGACTCCAGCTATAAATAGCTGAGCTCGCCTCCATAGCTGACATCCCCACATTTGCATATGTACAATAGCTCCAGGCCAAGGCAGAGGAAAGAATAAGAAGGGAAAAAAAGATTTCTTCTCCCTGGTACAGGCTCTGAGGAAAGGCAAGTGCAGGCAATGCCCCCCTGGCCCAGAGGCACAGCAAGGGGCCTGGCAAAACTGTCCTAAACTTAATTTGACAGGCAGCACTTTTTTTAATCAAAATTTTTTTTGATGTGTAACCAGTATATGGAAAAGTGAATAGATGATGCGAATGCAGCTTGATGACTTTTTACAAAGTGGGCACCCCAGCATCCTGCACCCAGGTAAATAGAAATGACAAGCACCCCAGAAATGCCCCTCAGGCCCCTTTCCCAGCACCACTCCCTCCCTGCACCCCAAAAGAACTCCACTTTCACCAACATAGATTACTTTTATTTGTTTTTTAACTTTGCACAAATGGAACCATATAATATGTTCTTCTGAATCTGCTCTTCTTTGGCTCAATCTTATTTTGTGAGTTTCACCCACACTATTGCATGTAGAAGTGATCCATTCATTTTTATTTCTGGATAATATCCAACTGTGAGAATATGCCACAATTCACTTATCAGTTCTGTAGCTGGGGGATATGTGGGCCGTGCTGAGTGTGGGCCTCTTATGAATAGTGCTGTGGGGAATGTTCTCATGCACATCATGGGGGAGCAGGTGTAGACTGGTCCCTTGGGGTTGTACCTAGGAGTATGGGTGGCAGGGCGGGTGTCTGTTTGGCTTTAGCAGAAGCTGCCAGATAGACTTTCAGAGTTCCTACACTATTCTGCATCCCCACCAGCAGTGTCTGAGAAATCGGGTGCTCCACATCCTTGTCAACACTTAATAGTATCTGTCTTACTGATTTTTGTCATCTTAGTGGATGTGTAGCTGGATCTTGGTGTATGTTTATTTGCATTTTACAAGTGACTAATGAGGTTGCCTGCCTCTTTATATGGTCATTGGCCATTTTGTATGCCCCCTGTGGGGAAGGGCATGTTCAAGTTGTGCCCATTTGTTTTTGGGCTGTTTGTCCCTTCCCCACTCTGGATGTGGGAAAGGGACAAATCTGTGCCATCTGTGTGCATTACAAATGGCTCCCCCGCTCTGCAGCTTGCCTTTTCACTCTCTTATTGTCTTTTTGATGAAGAGATGTTTTCAAATTTTAATAAAGTTCAATTTGCAAAGCTGCTTCTACAGTTATTGCTTTTTTCTGGAAAAGACAGAATTTCGATCATCTTTTGAAAAAGGGAATCTGTGCCAGGTGGGTCTTAGTTAAGCCTCAGAACAAACTGGCCAGAAAATCTTGGTTTTGTTTTTATTTTTGCGTTTTGCTCACTTGTTTACCTCCTGCAACTTGATGCGCATAGATTCAGCGGGTGGGTAGTGGGGTAAATTATTCATTCACCACTTATCCATTCATCCATTTATTCATTTATTGAGATTTACGTGCCAGGCACTGTGTTAAGAACTAGGTTTCAGACAGATGAATATGACAGACACAGCTCATGACCTCAAGAAATATAAAACCCTTAGAAGAAAATATAGGAGATGATTCTTAGTGATATTGAGCTTGGTAAAACTTTCTTAAATAAGATATGAAAAGAACAAAACCACACAAGCTATAAAAGCAAAGAGAAGTCAAAATATTGGACTTCATCACAATTAAAAATCTTTAAGAAAGCCTGGAAAAGGGATAATCACCATCGACAAAATGAAAAAACAGCCTACTGAATGGGAGAAGATATTTTCAAATAGTACATCTGATAAGAGGTTAATATCTGAAATACTGTACATAAAGAACTCATACAACTTAGCACCAAAAACGCCAAACCATCTAAGTTAAACACGGGCAGAGGGCCGAACGGACATTTCTCCGACAGGACACACAGACGGCCAACAGACATACAGAAGGATGCGCGACACCACTGAGAAATGGGAATTAAAACCACACTGAAGTGTCACCCCACACCTGTCAGAATGACTGTCATCAAAACACCAGCAAATTAAAGGTGAGGGCGAGGGCTGGGAGAAAAGGGACCCCTGACGCCCTGTGGGTGGGAACACAAATCGGTGCAGCCACGATGGAAAACAGTACGGATAGTCCTCCAAAGACTAAAAATAGGACTACCATATGACCCAGCAATTCCGCTTTTAGGTATTTATCTGAAAAAATAAAAAATAAAAACACTAACTAAACAGATATGTGCACCCCTATGTTCATTGCAGTGTTATGTACAACAGCCAAGATATGGAGGCAGCCTAAGCGTCTCCCAATAGGTGAGTGGAGGAAGAGGTGGTGCGCACATACAATGGACTGTGACTCGGCCATAAAAAGGCATGAAATCTTGCCATTTGCAACAACATGAAGGGACCTACAGGGTATTTTGTTAAGTGAAATAAGTCGTAATAAAAAGACGAAGACAATTGCCATATGATTTCACTTCTATGTGAAATCTAAGAGACAAAACAAATGAATTAAGGAACCAAGTGGAAACAGACCCTTACACAGAGAGAACTAACTGATGGTTGCCAAAAGAGGGGAGTGAGGGGATGGGAAAAATTTAAAATACAGATTCCAGGACCTCCCTTCTGTTGTGATTCAGTGGACAGACTAAACTTCAGCAACAGGCATTTTAATAAGCTCCAAGGTGCAAATAAAAAATAAAAATTAAACGATTTACAAAGTTGTAACAATAAAGTATACCATCATTCTTGGAACTTTCGAACACTATAATGTGGTTCTAGCCCATTTTCCCAGTTATCTCTTTATTTGTTCATCCATTCAGTATTTACTCAGTATACACAAGGGTCAGGAGGCATGGTCACCCCTGGAAAAGCAGTGTCTTCAATGAGCTCACACCTGGAGGAGAACGGATAAGTAGACGTGTTACCAGTCATCACGTGACAAGGCATGCTGTTGAAATACGTGCAGAGCCTGTGGGAACAATGAGGACACCTGGAAGGCTTCCTCGAGGAGGTGATATTTAAATTTGGCCTTGAAGGATGAGTCCCAGAAAGCAGCCAATGGCTTAAAGGCAGGAAAGAGGTGGCAGGTTCCAGAATGGAAAGTCATTTTGAGATCTGGTAGGGCATCAAAGGGGAGGGCAAGAGGTGAGCCTGGAGGAGAGCTGGCCACAACGTCTTGGAGAGATCTAAGTAACTCGAGGAGAATTTGGATCTTATGGTAAAGGCAACAGGGATGTCAGGGAGGTTGGAACACCTTGCAAATAACAGCAAAAGGTATTTCAGAGTGGGAGTTGGAGTTTGGTGGCCAGGTGGGAGCTGTGGTGATATAGCCAGAGCCTTGTTGGGCCTCAGTGTCTTCTCTGTGAAATGGGGATCACGACGGTCACGAACACTCATGGATGACTAGCTCACTCCGTCCCCAGTGCTGTTCTGAGGGCTCAGTAAATGTTTACTTATGTAATCCCTTCAATCTCCTTGTGAGGTGGATTGAATCTCTCCCCCCATTTTACAGATGAGAAAACAGGGGCCACCCAGCTGGTAAGGATCAGATTGGGACAATCTGCCCCAGCCATTTGGCCCCTGCATCTGAGTTTCTAACCATTGCATGGCACTTTTGGGTGGTAGAGCCAGGCTCCTAGGGCTGACATGAGAACTGATTGAGGAAACAAATGTAACATGTAACCCACGCTCCATGCTGGGAGTGCGGCTGGGGCTCTCTAAGTGGCAGCCGCCATTAATAAGCAGCTCAGACCAACCAAAGGCTGTAAAGGTCTCTAACCAGGGGCATTGGTCTCTAGGAGGTCATCATTCCCCTCTAGCGCACATGTTCTGCTGAATTGTCAGACACTGCTCTCACACACAATATCCAGTCACAACCCCACCACAGGAGATGGCTCATAGGGGCCCATCACACCCATTTCACAGGTCAGAACGTGAAGGTTTGTACACTGTGAGTGCACACTCACAGAGGAGTCACACGCAGGCTGGAGGGTGAAGCTCTGTCCATCTACATCCTGGTTCTGTGAACTCACCTGTGTTCCACAGTCAGGGAGCCCTTGTAGGGCCCGGAACCAGAGCAGGTGCCCCCCTCTGGATGTCTAGACTCAGGCCCAGTGCAGGTCCTTTTGGAAAGGACACACATTCTCTAAGTAAAGACAACTCACAGAAACCTTTCAACACAGAATAGGTTAGTTGGCCCGGGCTGCCATAACAAGGTACCGCAGACTGGATGGCTTAAACAATAGAAGTTAATTTTTCTACAGTTCTGGAGGCTGGAAGTCCAAGTTCAAGGTGCCTGCAAATTCAGTTTCTGGAGAGAGCTTTCTTCCTGGTTTACAGAGGGCCGGTGTCTCCCTGTCTCCTCACGTGGCCTTTTCCTGGGCGTGTTTGAAGAGAGTGAGCTCTTGGATCTGAGTTCCACCATTATGAGCTCACTGAACCTTAATGACCCCACTAAAGGCCCCATCTCCAGATACAGTCACATTGGGAAACATCTTAAACACATGAATTTTGGGGGGACACAGTTCAGTCCATAACACAGACCAAATGAAGAAAGAATAAAAGAGGAAAGAGGAGAGAGACCAAAGTACCAAGTGAAGAAAATAAGAGGAGAAGAACACACACACAAAAAAAACCCAACAAAGACAAAAGAGAGGGGGTGGGCCAGGCTGGACAATGCCTTGAAGTCACTGTCGCTTGCTGGGGACCTATGCAGCCACCAGAAACTGCTTGTGGGGGACCTCCAGAGCAAAAAGGAGCTTTTTTGTTGGCAAAAGGTGGAGTTTGCATATATGCAAAGTCTCTGTATTTGAGATTCATAAATAAAGACCCTTTGATATAATGAATTGAAAATGAACTTGGTTGCCATGGTTAGCATGCCCTTCAGAGTCAGCTAACCAATCTCTCTATTGCGCAGTTAGAAAAACGGCAGCGCGGGTCACACAGAGCTCACAAATCCAAGATTTTGTATGGCACCTGCAGCATTTCTTCCTGAAGGTCAGAAGTGGCAGAGAGACTCGGCAAGGAATGGCAGATGTGACACCTGGGGAAACTGAGATTCAAAGCAAGGAACAGGCCTGTCACAGGGCCACCAGCAGTAGCTCTCCACTCAAAGCAACTGTAACGTTTGTTGGGCCCCACTGGGGGCTGTCCCTCAGTGGTGACCTTTGCATGCGATATTTTGCCTAATACTCAGAGCACAGTTCCCTCCCTGTTCCCACATTAAAGAGGAGTAAATGGAGGCTCAGAGGGGAGATCGCCCCAGGCCACATGGCCATGTCCACCTGGCTTCACAGAGTGGGTCTTTGTTTTCAGGCCAGACCTCAAGCAGGTTGTCCCCTGGCTTGGGAAGCGGTGACACGGCCGTTCTTCTACCCATCCTCCCCTCCCCTCCTGGCACCTCCTGGGGGACAAGCCCACATGGGGTGGGATTAATGCCCACACTCCCGAGACAGAAGGTCCCCACGTGGTTCCCAAACCTGGGGTGTCAGCTTGAGCAGCTGAGGTGCCACAGTGAAAGCCACCCTCCCTCTGGGGGAGGCGGGATGTGCAGGGGCTGGGGCCCCAGGGGGAGGCTCGGGCTCAGCAGCCGGATGGGCAGACTGAGGGGCACCCAGCCAAGGGAGGTGTGATCTCCCCAGGCTCGGCGTCCTGGAGTGCGAACTTCAAACACCCGATTCCCAACATTTGGCCATATTTTTTATTTCTTACCCCAAAGTAGATCCAGCTCCAACACAGGCTCCTGGCTGGGGTGCAGTTGGCTGTTTTGCAGAGAGAGAGTGGCTGATCACCCAGGGAGGGGGCACTGGGGAGGGAAAGCATGGTGGAGAGGGGGAGGGAGAGTGCCCTGTGTCAACCTTGGGATGGGTCAAGTGTGTATAAGTGAATGAAAGGACAGAGGGACAGACACACAACAGACAAACATGGAGCAGGAAGTCTGGACTGGGTGAGAGGAGGACCTGGACTCCTTTCTTCCTGGGTCCTGGTGACACCCAGTGCCTTTGTCATCACACTCACCTCCTTGGACGGTGAAAGTCCCTGTCCTGCCTGTCTCCTGTGGGCTGAGCCTTACCAAGCTGTGGCTGGGGCCGAGCACGGGGTCTGATGTAGAGTGGATGAGCCACATCAGAATTAAGGGGGGAGGTGAGGAGGTGGAAGACAAGAAGGAAGAAAGGGAAGTGAGGGCAGTTGGATCTCTGTAGAAACAACGAAACATCTCACACACGATGAAGAAGAGCCGTTTACCGTGACCTCCATGCATTGATCTCACAGATGGACGCATCAGCAAAGGATCCGGACAGAAAAGAGCAGAAAGTGTACCGTCCCACTGGTGTGATTTTGAAACTGGGCAAAACTAAACTCTGCAATAAGCGTCAGAAAAACCGTTACCTCTTTAACCTGGGTGGACAGGAGGACGCCTTCTGGGTGTCAGAAATGTTCTAGGACTTGACCCAGCCAATGGTTCCACAGGCGTCCACACACGAGAAACTTCATTGAATTATAACCCGAAGGCTTGAGTCCTTAGGCATACACTCTCCTGTGAGTAAATTTTTAACTTATTTTTGTAAAGTAGATAATATGACAGAAAATAGATGAAAGGACAGATGGACCAGGGACAGACAGACACTCATTCAGTGGACGTTTATGGACACTTGGTGTGTGGGGGGCCCAGCGGCCAGTGTCGGAGCCTGGAGACAAATGAGTCCCAGGTTTTCCCTGTAAGGGACACACAGCCAGGCCTGGAGACAGGTGCGCACAGGCGGGCACCGTAACAAGACGACAGGAGGGCCGCGGTCGACGAGAAGGGAGGGCGTGGAGCAGAGGGGAGGGAGGACGTTTGCCAAGAGCATCAGATGGGCAGGAGGGGATAGAGCAGAAATAGACTGAAAGCAGAACCGTACAACAGAGAGGTGACGGGAAAAGCAGAAGTAGATGAACGGTGGGTGGATGGGTGACTGGAGATTTATATTTTACCCCTTAAAGGTAAAAATTACTCTGCGCAGAGCAAATGCTTAATTACATGGTGAATGAATATGTAAACGAATACATAAATGAATCGAATATGGCTGATCGCGTAGATAATCAAGTCAGGATCTCAAACGTGTTGAGATTCTTTTGTCTGATCATCTGCCTGCTCGAATCCAGGCTGGAGGGTAATCAGCGGCAAGGTGTTCCTCATGGTTTATTTGTAATGGCAAAGGTTAGGGGGCAACCCCAAGGAGGTAACACCGGGGCATCTGAAGCAGCCTCCTGGGGACATGACACAGCTCTAAGTATGACCAGGAGAAAGCGTTAGTGATATAAGAAAATGTTGAGAAGAGAAAGTACAGACAAAATAAAATAATTAGCATGAAAAGGAGGTATACAATGTGAACTCGGCAAGGTTTGTTTCTTTTCTTTTTTTTTTTTAAGAGGACTTTAGAAAAAAACAACTTGGAGGCAATTCTGGTGGCTTTCCCTCCCTGAGTGGCAGGCTAACTTTGTTTTCTGCTTTGTTACCTGTTTTGCATGAGTTAGCTGTCCCCCAGCGACGATGGAGTGTTGTGATTATTGGGCAAAGAAAGTCCACTCTTGCTTTGCCAACTTCAAGGAAATAGAAAAAGGGAATTTGCTCTGAAAAATGATGGTGTCAGTGATGTAACCATGACCATCGACTCCAGAATATTCTCACCTTGCCGTGGCCCCTTTGCAGTTGGCATACACGTGAATGTCTCTCAGAGCACAGTTGCCCTGAGACTCTGAGGTGGGACAGACCCCTGTGCCCTTCCGTACAGTCCCCTCCTTCATCCAGCATGTGTTTATGGAACAGCTACTATGAACCAGGTGGGCCAATGGGCTGCAAAACGATCTCTTTTCTGGGAGTACTTTGTTAGATGTCAAGCCTGGGTTGGCTTGACTCTCACCCCTACTTACCCAAGCAGGGGATAAGAACCTAGAGTCCTTGCTTCACACTGGGGATCGACCGGCGTCTTGGAGACTCAGCGTGGTCCAGGTCTGCAAGATAAGCACAGCCTGCATTCCAACGAGAAATATGAGGCTCAGAGAGGCCAGGTCACCTGTCCTGGTCACTGAGGGCACACAGTGAGGATAGGGTGGAGCAAGAATCTGGGGTCCCACATACCAGGCCACCAACCGTGCCCAAGACCTACCTGAACTACAGGGATCACAGCAATCACAATCCAAGGGAGAGGGCCAATAAAAAACCATGAAAAGATCATATGATGTCAGGCCTCGGAAAGTTCTGTGAAGGAAAACCAAACAGAATGAGAGACAGAGGATGACAGATGTGAGTGGGGGCCGGATCAGATAGCATGGGTGCAGGGACATCCTCTGTGAAGTGTGACATTTACACCAGACCCGAATAAAGGAGCAAACCACCTGGAGAACCATGGAGAGCGTTCCAAGCAGGGGCACAGTCCAGCTCCCTGGGTATGCTGACACAAGCCCACATCGCCCTTTCCCGCGCCAGTCTGTGAGATCTGGTTGTGCTGTGAGCAGAGACCTGGTGTCTCTTGACCACCCAGTTTCATGAGGAGGCTAAGGCTCAGAGATGCCAGGTCACCTGTCCAAAGTCACATGGTAAATTATTTAGAATCACACAACTGGTACTGGGTTTGAATTGTAACAGCTTAACTCTCGGCTTATGTTATAGTCACCACCATATTACTCTGCCAGCCAAGTGATGCAGAAAACTATCTTGTAAAATGACAAGTCTATGAATTACTTTCCCTGGGCCCTGTCCCATCCTATGTGACCCCAGAGGAAAAAGAGCCCGATTTCTGAAATGTACAGGAGCCAGTGTGAAGAATGTTTTTAGCAGTCAGAGTACTTCGAAGCTGCAATTGGCTATGCGCATGTGGTAGGAAGCTCCCCATCCATGGAAGCAAACAAACAGAAGTAAATCAATCATCGCATATATATAGGTTTCAAGCTTTCAGTAGGGATTGTGCCCGCTTCCCTGTATAACATCTTCTATCCTTAATATCCTCTACATGTGTCATTCATTCATCTATATATTTATTCACTGATTATTGAATAATAATCTACTCTGTACCAGGCTTGGGCTAAATGCTGGGACACAAAAAAGAAAAATATCAACATGGGTCCCTGTCCTCATGAAACTTACAGGGAAAGTGATACCATGCATTTCGGTAGCATTTCCTCTCTTGTCAAAAGTATTGCCGGTGGT
Organism: Trachops cirrhosus; assembly: GCA_028533065.1. Classification (NCBI taxonomy): domain Eukaryota; kingdom Metazoa; phylum Chordata; class Mammalia; order Chiroptera; family Phyllostomidae; genus Trachops; species Trachops cirrhosus. The sequence continues at coordinate 55,041,217 of CM052546.1, read as the reverse complement.
CCAGAGGCATTCATGTCCTTTAACTTCATTAAACCTTCTTCAGGGAATGATGGGCATTCTCCTCTTACAGAGGAGGAAACTGAGGCATAGAGATGTGCAGGCACCTGCCCAAATGGTGTGTTAATGGCAAGGCCAGGACATAAATTTAGATCTGCTAAAGTCTTCATGCAAACTTCCTCCCTACTATGATCCCTGTGGAAAATGCAGGGCTCCCTGGAAGATGCCTGCCCACCAGAATAAGCCTTGGTGCCAATATTTCAGGTCATGGGGATGCTCTAGGATGCCCCCACCTTCCTTGTCACGAGACAGGAGACCCTGAGCCAAGGGCTGGGCTGCTTTCCTCCCGACTTAATGCATTCTCCACTAAATTAAAGTCATTCCTCTTTTTTAATTACGGGGATTTTAAAAAAGAATAAAATATCTACAACATTTAAATATCATTAGTAATTACATTTTATTTCGACCTAGTTGGGAACATTTTATTTCTAATTAGGTACATTTGTTTTTTAATTCAGTTTACAGAACAGAAGGACCTCACTGTACGAATGAGAAACAGGAGGGGCCTGGCTGGATGCATCACACGGCCCAGGGAAGGGTTCTGGGGTTCTGCAGAGATCAGAAAGCCCCCAGACCAAAACTCACAGCTCTGGGGCCAGCATCTCTCCACCTTTGTTGTTTTTTTAATTTGTATTTATTGATTTTAGAGAGAGAGGGAGGAAGAGGGAAAGAGAGAGAGAGAGGCATCGATTTGCTCTTCCACCTATTTATGCATTCAGTGGTTGCTTCTTGTATGTGTCCTGACCGGGGATTGAACACTCAACTGTGGTGTATCAAGATGACACTCTAACCAACTGAGCTACCCAGGCAGGGCCGCCTTTGTTATTTGTCAAAAAGAAGCAACGGAGCAAATGCAGAACTGGATGCTAGTCTAAAGTCATGATAAGAATCACCACGAATTTTCTTTCCTTGGCACTTACTATTTCTAAAGCATTTGTGCTAGGCATTCTACTCCTCTTAACCCCACTGCTAATGGTGATCATAACCAGCTAACTTTCGCTGAGCAGTTACCATGTGCCAGGCACTCTGTAGGCAGGATTTGTTTTCATCTTCACAAGAAACTTTTTGAGGTAGATTCAATCCCTCTTTCTCAATTCCATAATCCCAAAGGCTCTGGAAACTTCAAGTATTTAAGTAACAGATTTGGTGGCAAATCCTGACCTAAACTGATTTGTGATTCTCTGGGGTCTTTATTAAGGGTCCTGTGTCGTGGGAGCTCGCACAGCCTGCTGCCGAAAAAAATGCTATTGGATGATCGTGAGTGCTGGCTCAGCCCACGGTGCAGTCTCTAAAATCTGAACGAGACCTGGGCCTGAGAGGTGTGGAGGAGGGATTGTGGACCTGTGTTCCTGTTCTACCTGTTGTACAGGTGGAGAACTGGTTGGGCAGTGAAATCAGCCCCCCAGGGTCATGCAGCTCAGGGGTGTGCATTTGAGCCCAGGTCTGTCTGTTACACCATCTAAGCAACCGCCTTGGGGTCCCCTACATGTTCATTTCTCCCCTCTCAGTCTTGGTGCACGGTGAGTACTCTGAATAGGGCTAGAACCCAGGACTCTGCTTTATTGTCCCATTCCTGTCCCTGATCAGTTAACTGGCCAGAGTGTTTTGTTGACTGGCTAAAGGACCTCATAGCCTTCACCTTGAAAGGCTGGGATTGGAGTTACCTAATTACTGAGCTGGAGGGGACCTCAGACATTATGGAATCTACAGTTAAAACCTTGAGGAAGTTTTCACATAAAATGCAGATGCCTGAGCCTTACCCAGTCCTGTGGAATCAGCATCTCTGAGATTGTGGACCAGTAATCTGTATTTTCAATATCGTCTCCTCCATTGTGATATGCTGATGAGCAGCTCAGATCTTGAGCTGGCATTCTAGAGCTTAATCATTGTATTCTCTCCTCTAATTTTACCTGCTGTGTGAATCTCTATCCAGCTTCTCTGACAGAGAGATGCTTGGCCTATTTTTATTTGCGTACCTACAGTGACAGGGAGCTCACTCACTTTCACAGCTACTAAGCTCAAATCTGAAACTTATAGCTCACTCAATGCTGGTCTATGGAGCCTCGTAGAAGGAGCAATATAGCTCCTGCACAGGTTAACTTGAATGGGGCAGATTAGACAAGTGTGTGTATGTGTGTAAACAGGGGCTGGAGAGATGGCTGAGGCCGTACTCCAATTCATCTGGAAGTCACCACCCAGGTGAATGAATGGTAGTGGAGCTTCACACAAAGCAGGCCTTGCCACATTGCCACCTCTGAGCGGTGGATTAGATGGTGTCAGTCATAGTTCCCCAAATGGTGATCAGAGATTCTAGCTCTGCCCATAACTTCTTTGTGACCTCATGCAATTCACCCAAGCTCTCTGAGGCTCAGTGTCCTTTTTCGTAAAGGTAACAAATAATATCTACCTCTCAGGGATGTAGAGACAGAATCCCTGTAGGAAAGAGAAGACATATTTCACATCTGAATTGTTAAATTAAGGAAGTATTCACCAAGATGGGGCAGGATATAGAGAAATCACAAGAAATGGGGCGCCATCTCAGGGTTAGCAATAGTGGAGAGCTATTTGCACCCCCAGGCCTCAAAGGATGAAGTAGGGAGGGACGGCTGGTACCTGGAAGGAGAACACCGAGGCAGAGAGACAAAGAGACAAAGCACTAAGTAGGGTGGGTGCCCAGCAGTGGGAGCCGAGGCCGTCAGACAGGGAGAAAGCCAGCCTGTAGTAACGCTGCAGGGAGGAAGGGCAGGGCAGGGCATAAATAGCCCCACTTCTCTCTTGTCTGGCCCTCAGGTCTCTGACTGAGACTACCTATTTGCTGACCCAGTCAGAAGCTAGAGGTCAAGGGGGACTTGATAAAGCAGATGAAAGACAGCTCCTGGGGTGCCTAGCAAAAAGAGAAGGGTGCAGAGATCTGAAGGGGCAAATGAACAAGACAGAGCTCATCTCTGCTGAAGATGTAAGGCGAGAATGGAGTTCAGAAGCTGGCATGGTCCCCAGTGCGTGTCAGCCACTAAAGGTGAGGCCTCTCCCATTTTTCCACCTCTGCAGTCCCTGACATTGACCAACACACCAAACAGAATACATGGCTGGAGGCACTTTGGGTCAGGCCCTTCATGGCCAAAGGGACTCACCAACGTGGCCAGTCCCGAGTGCCACACAGCCAGAGGGATGGCTTCCGCAGGAAGCTGGGCAGGCTGGAGGCTAAGGGCCACGGGGGCTATTTGTGAGATTCCGGCTGTGCGTCGCTGTGAGCTGTCAAAATTGAGAGGCTCACATTTAACATGTAGCAGCTTCCTGTGATGGATAAATATTAAACACAGCACGACCGACAAGACTAAGTAAATATCTATTAGTCTCCGAGATGGAGTCTGCAGGCACAAGGAGAGGATGTCCTAATTGCTCACCCTTCTCGTAATATTAAATAAGCATCTTGCTAGACTTCAGCCAGCAGGACTTGCCTGGCTGAGCGCTCGCTCTCTCTTTCTCTCTCTCTTTCTCTCTCTCTCTCTCTCTCTCTCTCTCTCTCTCTCTCACTAGTTGAACAATCTTACATTTTTTAGGACAGCCACAAAAACTAGAACATAAGGAACAAAGCATTAATCTGATTCTCATTCAAAGACTAGAATAGAAGGTAAAACTGCAAGATACCTTAGGGATGGTCTAATTCAACCCATCACTTTACAGATGTTAAAAAAATAAATAAGAAACGAAGACCACAGAGGAGAATTATGGGAGAAAAATCACCCATGAGGCCGAGTCAACCTAGCTCCGCCTATCTTTCACATATTCTGGAAAGTCTAATAAAGTCTAACTTGGCCGATAAATAGGCAGATAGAGTGCACATGCACAAACACACACACACCTTGACAATGAGCTGCAGTGCCTGGGATAAGCACCATGCATTCAATCCACCAGCCGACAGGTGTTCGGTAAGGACCTGCTGCAGCAGAGACACTGTACGAGGTCCTGCATTAGAAACGCAAACAGAACACAGGGGGTCATCACCCGTGTTGGTTATCTAGCGCCGGGTGGCAGGTATCTCACAGTTGCTGTGGATCAGGAGACCTGGATCTCTTGCTTCAGGACCTCCCACGAGGCTGTAATCAAGGCGTCACCTGGGACTGCAGTCTTGTCTCATGGGTCGACTCGTGAAGGACCCACTTCCAAACTCACCTGTTGTCAGCTTTCTGTTCCTTCAAGGCTAAGGAATGAGGCCTCGTTTCCTGGCTGTTAGCTAGACTGTCCTTGGTTCCTTGCCATGTGGCTCTCTCCCTAGGACAGTTTGCAGCATGACCACTTGCTTCATCAACACCAGCAAAGGAGAATGTTCTAGCAAGATGGGGATTATTACAGTTTTATGTAACAATCACAGGAGTAATATCGCATCCCTTTGCCATATTCTGTTGGTTTAGAGAAGGGTGTGCCACAACCTCAAGGTGACTTCTCTGTCTGATTCCTCTGAGCCTCACTCACAAGGTCAAAATGGACCAATCTGGGGACTGTCTCCATGGAAACATTTAGAAAAGGGAGCATCCAGCAAGAAAGAGGTTTGCTAGGGAGCCCAGCAAGTCAAGAATGCCAGTGAGAAACATCCCAGGACAGACACTCAGGCTGGGTCTGAGCATTCGAGAGCTGGGGGCCACTATCCCCACTGTCCAGCAAAGGAGAAGAAGGCCAGCCCTAAGCTCCACTAGAAATCAGTGGCAACCTGGGACTCACACCAAGACTGCCTAACCTCAGAAGTTGGCGGCTTCACCACACACTGCAGCCATTTGCCAAGCACATGAATCTCTGGTCCATGAATCTGCCCTCTTTATCATGCCCCTCCCTTCACTAGTCATGACCGAGGCCCATTCTCGATCAAGTTTATTTTAAGGTTAACACTTGCCTCTGTAGGTGACTTTTCCCACTCTCTCTCATTAGGAATCCCTAACTGTGCAAGGTAGGCCCAGATGGTGGGGGGTTTAGAATACAGCGCTGATGGGCCTGAAGTCATTCATCACTTCTGTTCCCCTTTAAAGGCCCTTGCCCTTCTCTCTTCTGTAAAGTCTTACTCCGTGCTCTGTCTCACCCTAGAAGCAGTGACAAGTCCCCCAGTTGATGAATGAAAAGTTTTACAAATGTTCATAGCAGCTGAGTTACGCCAGAATGTATCCAGGTCTGCACAGGTCACCCCAAAAGTCCCTGCTATTGGCAGAACAGTGAGATTCTGAACACATTGGTTCACTGTCGTGCCTGGTTGTCGGTTGTCTCTTGACATGTAATGCTGTGTAACAAATAACCTCAGCAGCATACAGAAACGGGCTTGTGCTGCTGATGTGTCTAGGGTGGCCCGCCAGGTGGCTCTGCTGCTCTTGACTGGGACCCCGTCCACGTCTGGGTCTCGGCTGGCTGCTGGCTGATCTAGGCTGGCCTCAGGTGGGACGACGGGGGCATCTTTCTTCTGCTCCACAGGTCTCTCGTCCTCCCCACTAGTTTACACAGGTACTTCTCAGGGTGATGGCAGGTGGCAGGAGAGAGCAAACACGGCCACACCAACACATTCCAAGCCTTTGTATTCCATACACTGACATCTCATTGGTCAGAGCGTGTAACGTGAGAGACCCAGAGTCAGGGTGGGTGGGCACTGCAAGGTCACCTGGTTCAGGGCGTGGATGCTGGGAGGGCTGAAGGTTTAGGACCAGTGTTCCAGTGTTCCAGCAGGGCACTGGGCTCAGGCCACTCTTGTCTCTGACAACAGAGAGCAAGTCAAAGTGGCTGGTTGAAGTCTACACAAAACACTTCAACAGGCCTCCTCGGGTCTGAGCAGCTGCCAGTAATTCACAAGTTCTGCTGTTGGAATGATGCAAGGTGTTTTTGACTCAGCAATCCCACCACCAGCAACTGTTTTATCCTAAGGAAGTCACCAAGCAATGGACAAAGGTGCATACACAGGGCTATACCATGGCCGAAGGTTGGAAATCTGTGGCCATCAATAAAAGACCAGTGAGTTCATTTATTAAGGCCAAAGCAAGTCCCAAGGGAAATATAAGGAGATATGCGATGCCCTAGGGGGTGATGAGTGATATGGGGAAAAAAAGGCAGGGAAGTGATAGGTGTGGGGGAGCAAGAGGAGGGGACTGCAGGACAGGTGAGGCCTGGGCTGTGACTTCAGGGTTATGAGGTGATGGCGGAAGTGTGGGCAGGTAGCAAGGGTTTGGCTCCTATGGGAAAGAAACAAAAATTGTATGGAAAGTACATGGAGCAGGTGTTTACAAAAGAGCTATTATTATCTACATCCCGGCCTTTAGGATGGTGACAGACTGACCACCGTCACCCGGACCTCTAAGGAGGGGCTTGGGCCTGCCTTAGATGGCAGGTGGGGGCAGCCCGTGCCAGCCATACAAGTCCCAGGTACCACGCGGCCAAGTGCATGAAATGGAAGGATGGAAAGAGAAATCCTGGATCCCCAGCAGAAAGCAGAACATTGTTTATAGTCTCCTACTCTGGTATCTTGAATCCTTAATCAAACCTACCATCTAAAATTCAAAAGCGGGTTTGGGGAGGCCTTTCCACAGGCTGCAGCATGCTAAGCAGAAGCTTGGGCCCTGGCCGACACGCATCCGTGGTTTTGTTCCACCAAGAGCCAGGGAAAGGGGCCGGGCGTGGCGGTAACAACAATAGCAACGACAGCATCCAGCTACAATTGGCTGGGTCTGTCCTATGTGCCAGGTACCCGGGCAACTAGGCATTGTTCTCATTTCTAGGGGGAAGCTGAGGGTCAGACGCAGGACAGCCTGTAGTGCCCAAGAGAGAAGGGGTGTCTTCTCAAAAAGCATAGGTGGCAAGGACAGTCATGCCGGCCGCCTCCCTGTGCCAGGCTCAGAGAGGCCCAAGTAGGAAGGAGGACCCTGCAGGACTGCTGGCCGGGCAGGGGACCTACAGGCCCACCGTGGGCCACAGCAGGCCGGGGCCGTGTCTGGGGTCTGGGCTGTGGCCTTCGCCCACTTGTGAGGTGCTCTGTGCTGGATGGCACATGACGTCATTTTTCACTGGGGGACAGTAAGACAGACATTGAGAGCTCCTCCTGTCTGCTGGGCCTGGGCCCCGAAGGAGGAGGCTGGACGTGTGGACCAGTCATTACACAGGTGCGGAGCACCTGCTGCCTCCTCCTGTGCTCACTTTACAGAAAAGGGAATGGACACTCCACAAAGAGTAAAGTTTAATTTGTAAATTAGGCACAGGAACAGAATAATAAAATGGAACAACTATAACAATATACTGTAAGAAAAGTTATGTGAATGTGGTCTCTCTCTCTTAAAAGAAAGAGATTGTATCGTACACTTTTCACTTAAAAGAAGCCCTTTACGGCTTCTCTTCGGCATATCCAAATGGCCAGTGCCACCGTTCTTGCTCCGTGGGGTCATCAGTACGTAAAAGGAGGGTCGCTTGAACACAAGCACCGTGATATCGTGACAGTCGATCTGATAACCGAGACAGCTGCTAAGTGACTCGCAGGCGGGGGTTGCATACTGTGTGGGGATGTCAGACAAAGGGATGATTCACGTCCCAGGTGGGTGCATTTTAAAACTTAGAAATGGATTATTTCTGGAATTTTCCATGTAATGATTTTGGACTGCAGTTGACCGTGGGTGACTGAAACCTCGGAAAGTGAAATCGAGGACAAGGGGCGGAGGCTACAGCAACTCACCCTCCTCCTCGCAGCAAGCACGCGGTGGGGCGGGGACTTGAACACAGGCACCATGGTGTCAAGGCCTTCACTCACCACTGCCCCCTCTGTGCCACGTGGCTGGGCGTCCTGGGGAATGAGAGGGAACTGGCAGGTCCCCATGCTCGAGGGCTGACAGTGGGTTCAAATGGCCAGAAGCAGGAGTCTGTGATTTTGTTTACTGTTTAAATTCTTTCTTATTTCATTGGTGTTGATGTATGTCTGCACCGCAAAACAGCCACCACCCTCCAGATCATGGACACACCAGTGACCCCCAGAAGCCTCCTCTAGCTCCTTGCAACCTTCTCCCTTCCTCCACCCCTCTCTTCCATCCCCCTCCAACCCAGGCAACCACTGATCTGCTTCCTGTTGCTGCTGTTCACGTTGCCTCTTCTAGAATTCTATATGAATGGATCGTGCAGCATGAAATCTTTCGCACCCAGCATTTTTTGCCCAATTATACCCTTGAGATCTAAGTGTTTCAAGGTGTCAATAGCTCAACTCTTTGCACTGCAAAGTAGCATCCCATTGTGCAAATGTACAAGAGCTTGCTGGTCCCATCACCTGCTGGTGGACATTGTTTAGGTCGCTTCCACTTTGGGGCCGTGACAGATAGAGCTGCTCTGAACACTGGTGTGGTCTTTGTAGTCACAGAGGAAGTACCCCTAGGAAGTACCCCTAGGTACTTCCTCTGACAGTGGCATGTTTAAATAGTTTACAAACTGGAAGCCGTTTTTCAAAGAGGCTGTGCCCATCAGCAGTGGCTGAGAGTTCCAGTTTCTCCATGCCCCCCAACGCCTGTGGTGAACAGACTTCGAAATGCTGGACTTCCAAAGAAGCATGCAGTGGTATCTCATCATGCCTTGAATTTGCATTTCCTTAATGATTAATGAGGTGGAGCATCTTTTCATGCACTTAATTGCCAATTGTATTATCTTCTTTGGTCACGTGTCTATTCAACTGTTTTTGCCCACTTTTTAAAGTTTTTATTTTTGACAAAATTATAGCACCCATTTTGAGCATGTGCCCATTTTTAAACCAGGGTTTATTTTTTCATTTTCTTACTGTGTTTTGGGAATATTTTATGTACTCTGGATTAAAGAACTTCATCAGATATGTGATATGAAATATTTTCTCCCTGTCTGTGTATATTTACATTTCTTTAGCAGTATTTTTCAAAGAGCAGAAGTTCTTAATTTTTGTGGAGTCAAATTTATCAATAGATTTGATGGCTCATGATTTGGGTGTTGTATCAAAGAAAAGTTGACCTGACCTGACCTAAGGATGCAAAGATTTTCCTTCCTGCAGTGACGTTTCCCAGGATTCTTTATTCCTCTGTACATCCCTGCTCCCCTCGGTATCGTTTCCTTTGCCTTAAAGTCCTACCTAAACATTTCTCATAGAGCTGTTTTTCAGCTCTCCTGTGTCCTTTTATTTTTTAAATTTATTTTTAGAGAGATAAGAAGGGAAGGAGAAAGAGAGGGAGAGAAACTTCGATGTGCGGTTGCCTCTTGTGAGCCTCCCACTGGATACCAGAACCAAACCCATGCATGTGCTGTAACTGGGAATCGAACCAGCAATCCTTTGGTTTGCAGCCCGCACTCAATCCACTGAGCTATACCAGCCAGGGTTCCTGTGTTCTTTTTTAGAAAATATTTATTTTGCCTTTGTTTTTGAAAAGTATTTCCTCTGGATATAGAATGTTTTTCTTTCCATACTTCAAAGGGACTGCTTCACTCGCTTCTGGTTTTCATTGTTTCTGATGAGAAATCTGCTATAATTCTTACCTTTTTCCCATCTGCATGTCCTGTGTCTGTTTTTCCTCTGGATGCTCTTGTTTTATCACTGCTTTTAGGCATTTGATTATTGTTTGCATTGGGGAAGTTCCTGTTTGCTTCTTGTGCTTGGAGTTTGTTGAGCTTCTGGAATTTGGGTTTTCATCACATTTGGAAATTTTTCAGTTTCCTCAAAGGATTTGTCTGCCCCACCCCTTCCTTCAGAGCCTCCAACTGCATGTATATGAGGCTGCTTGAAGTTTTTCCACAGCTTTCTAATGCTCTGTTCAGTTTTTGAGTTCTCTCTTTTTGTTGTTGCTGTTTAGTGTGGATAGTTTCTTTTGCCTTGTCTTTGACTTTGCTAACCTTCTCTCCTGTAGTGTCTAATCTGCCATTAATGTCAATCAGTATATTTTTTATCTCATGTAGTTTTCATCCCTGGAATTCGTTTTTATATATCTTCCATAGCTCCATTTAGTGTGCTCCATCTTTCCTCCAGGTTATCGAACATATAAAATATAATTACAAAAGCTCTTCTACTGTTCTTATCATTCTGGAGTTAGTTTCAATTGATTGATTTTTCTCCTCATTATGGGTTATGTGTTCCTGCTTCTTTGGTAATATTTTGATTGCATCCAGCCATTGTGAATTTTACTTTTGTAGTTGCTGGATGTTTTTGCATTTCTACACATATTTTTGGGCTTTGTTCCTGGGTGCAGTTAAGTTACTTGGAAACTGTTGGATTCTTTCATGTCTTCCTTCTAAGCTTTGTCAGGTGGCACCACTGCAGGGTTTGGTCTAAGACTAATTGGCTCCTGCTACCAAGGCAATGTCCTTCTGAGAGCTCTGCCTGAGAGAACCGGGGTTGTTCTGAATATTTTTCTATCTGCCCCTTCCAGGTTCTTTTCTATGTTGCTTCATGTTGTCTCCTGCCAAATACTCAAGGGGCATCCTCTACAGAGCTCTGGATCGCTGTCTATCTATGTACAACTCTTTCCTCTCTGGTTCCCTGCTCTGCAAACTGTAGCTTTCTTGGCCTCCCAGGTCACTCATCTCCACCTCCTCAATTCAAGATTGCCCCCATAAATCCGGCTTCCCCCACTCTCTCCCAAGGAGTGGAATCTCTCTCCAAGCACAAGCCTCACCTCACTGGTTTGCCACCTCTCTGTGATCACTGTTCTTTGTTGCCTGATGTCTAATATCTTAAAAACCATTGTTTCATGTATTTTTACTTCATTTTCAGAGAGGAGAATAATTCCAGGCCCTGTTATTCCATCTTGAATGGAAGCAAATGTCATTGTCTAATCAAGTTTTGATAAAAAAAAAAAAGGAATGTGAAGAGGGGTTCTGAAATTGGTGTTGTCTAGGCATTGATTTGGTACCAGCACCTTCAATCTGCCCTTTGCATGCATCATCACTCGCCAACACTTGGGGGTGGTGTTCCTACGCCCACTTTGCAGAGTAGGACTTTGACGGAGCTGCCCTAGGTCACAGAATGAGAATTTGAATGCAGGTGTGTCTGATTCTACTTGCACTTCTACCTTACCACTTTGCTTGTTCACTCAAGGGCAGAATGAATGAATGAATGAGTGAATGAATGAAATGAGCAAGTGCATGCAAGAGTATTTAGCATGCAGATCCCCTAATTTCTCATTTAAAAAAAATGTCAGTGCTGGAAGAGAACACCTTGACTCATTTCAGAGGCTTAGGGAAGGCAAAGAATTTATCTGAAGTCCACTGCCAGGGAAACAGCCCTGAAATAAAATCTACTCTCTTGTTCTTCTTATTCAATTGAGGCTCATAAAGTAAGAACAGCATTCCGGTAATATATATGTATGTATAATATTTGGCTTTAAATATGTATCCAAATATGTCTCTTTCACCTGGGCTTGCAAAACAGTCGGGTTTTATTTGGACAAATTAGGCTTGAGTGCACGGTGGAGCTCTGGGCGAGGGGAGAGAGGTCAGAGCTAACGAGGAGAAATAAAGCAGGGATGTTCAGTTAGTCTGTGTCGGGACTTATTTAGAGAAAACACTGCGTCCGCTTTCCCCCGCAGCTGTAACTTAATCTGGAAGGCTCTCCTCCCAGACTCCAGGCTGCTCTTGCTCGCTGACCTGCTGGGACCATTTTCTTAGAGAGCTTGTTTGAAAGTAAAACCATTAAAAATGGGTTGCATTAAGGGGCATTTTGGTTTAGGCTGAGAGGGGCCTAGAGATGAACATGGGTTTGGAATTCAATAAAGTCTAATCTGTGTTCTAATTAATTAGGACTCTTTCTGTGGTAGATCATAAAATCCAATTCAAACTAGGTAAATAAATATATGTATGTGTGTTCATTTATGCATACTTTTACATGTTATATATTATAATTTATTAATATAAAATTTATATTCAGTTAGACTATATATTTGACTAGTCCATGTTATACATTTAACATATTCAGTTTATACTTAATTATTTAATATGTTCATTGGAGTGTTAATTCGACATACATGTTAATATGTACATACTGCCTACAGGGCAACATTGACTTTGGGTCAGTTCGGGATCTCAGGGAGAAGGCGACAGGTTGAAGAGTTCGATGCTCCACCTGCTACCTGCCACTGGAAAACCATTTGTCTGTCTTGATTTAAACAGAGCACAGTGACTCAGGGCATTCAATGCCATTTTACATTTAGAAAATAACTTAACTTCCTGAGTCGCAAAATTTTCTCCTCTGCATCCCTCTGAAGCTCTGCTTCCGTGGCCACAGAACGAGCCATGTGGTCTGTGCCCTCTAGCTCCCAGAGAGGGCCCGCCACCACGCCGCCCTTGTTCGCGTTTCCACTGCTGCTGACCAGGGCTGGGAGAGACAGTTATGTTTTAAGATTTACCACATGTCCAGGTAGCAGTGAGCGGAGGGTTAAGTAGGATTTAACCATCCAGTGCTCAGCAACAGCCCAGAAAACCTGCCTGAGCCAGGCTTCTCCGCTGACACCACTAAAGAGATAATTGAGCCCCAATTGTGTTTTATTTTAAAGGTGTAGGAGACATCCTACCCTTGGGGGCTTGGAGACAATCTGCTCATATTTGGACAAATTGCCTCGGCAGTCGGGCTGGGGCCGTGGCCTGGGAGCCTTGCACTTTGAAGGACTGTTGCGGGGAGGGAGCTTGGTTAAGAATTCTGGGCATCACTGCTCCCCTCTGGGCATGTCAAGAGCTGCTTCTGGGACCGAGGCAGCCGAACTTCCCAGAGCCCTGACCCGTGGGATGCGAGAGGCCTGCCCCAAAGCCCTTGCGATCTTTTTGATTATAGGGGAAGATCCCACCTGTTCCTCCTCTGTTTTTAACACCTCTCCAGAACTTGCTGATCTCCCTTTTTTGGCAGCAAGGAGTCTTCCAACAGAACCTTCAGCAAGAAGTGACATCTGACGGGCTCTGTGGAGCAGGGTAGCACGACTGTGCATCGCCCCCTCTGTGGTGTCCAGATTGTGAGACGCCCATTAGGTTTGCACACGTCTAGGAAAGAAACAGAACATTCCAGTTAACTGTGGAAGACTGTTATTCATTGTCGGTTCCATCTAAACTTCAAAGTTACTAAAATGCATAAAAATAGAAAGAGAGCAAACCAGATACAAACTCACAACAACCCCTGCCACCCCGTATAGCCTGTTAGCCGCAAAATTAAAAAAATTCAGTACTGCCATTGTTTTTATATTTGTGGCTGCCTTCTATTTATGACTGGTAATGAGGAATTTCCCTTTTAATTGGTTACCTCAATTAGATTTAGAAACAAAGTTTTATTAAATAAAATATTACAATTAAATTAAAATAGTTAAGTATATTAAAATTTTATTAAATTTAAGCTTAATACAAACTGCTATAAATTAAATATTTAATAAATACGTGTATTGCATAAATGTATGTATTTGTTTAAGAAAAATCTTAAGCACATGATGGCATTACTGATGCAAATGCTGCAAGCTGGGGTGTGAGCCACTGAGGACGGGAAAGCCCATGACAAATGATTTGGCAAAGCTCAGGCACGAAGTGATTTCCAAGCCTTTCTTAGTACTGGGGGAGAGCCTCCTAGGGGTGGACAAACTGTAAATGATCACTTTGTTCATCCCACCTTTCTGTTCGATGGACAAACTGAGGTCTACAAAAGACAGAGGAAGCTAATCCAAGTTCATCACTGAGTTTGGACGCAAGCTGCGGACTCAGGAATCCAGCTAGACTGTAATTACTATCTGTGTGCTCCTCTTCTAAGGAGAGGTCAGCCACGCAGCATTCCCTCAGGGGTGCCCCTTCTCCTGTGCCTTTTCCAGGACCAGACTCGGAGCCACACTGTTCACTGCATTATTCAGGTCGAGTTTCTGGCTGGGTCCAAACCAAGAGATCATTCATGTGCAAGTCCTTTCTTACCATCACTTAGCCATTCTTGAATTCTGAGTCATCCATTTGTTGGCTGGAACACATTTAATACGTATATTCTACCTATCTATCTATACATCTACATCTATATCTATCTATACCTATGTCTAGTAACAATAACGTTGGATCGTTTAGGGATCCCGGGCAAAAGATTTAGCAGTTTGCTGTCACCCAAAGTCTACCACTGGGCAATCATTTGTCTGTCTTGATTTAAACAGAGCCCAGTGACTCACACCATTCAATGCCATTTTATATTTAGAAAGTAAACTTTTTTTTCATGAAGCGTGCATAATAATTTTTTTTCAAATTCTTAAGTGCATAGGAATGTTTTCTTTTGTTGCTTTATAAATTAAAACAGTTTGGCTGGGTATAAAAATCTTGGGTCACAACTTTTATTCTTTTACTATTTCTTTTTTATTTTTTAAATATTCCTTTATTCTTTTAATATTCCTTTAATGTTCCAGTCTTTTGAAGGGAAAATGATTTTTTAATGTTTAACTTTTTTCTTTCCCGGGTCTCATAGGATTTTGCATTTATTTTGGGGGTTCAAAGCCAGAATTCAGCTACTCATAATCATCTTTTCACTGTTTCATATATAATGTGGTGATGGTTTTTAAGACACATTCTGAAGGTCTTTTAAACTCTGGGATGTTTCCTTCTGTTGTGCCTTTGATTAATGCTGGAGCTACAATGACTGCCTTTCAGGATGGTTATTATAATTAATTGGGAATTTTTTCCTTAGCGAAATTAGGATGATTTCTGGCAACCACTAAGTGCTCGAAATTTCAATGCCCTTTGCTGTTTCCTTCATGGTCATTTTTGGGATAGTGGGGTTCTTCTTTGGATAAAGGTCGTATTAATTCATCATCTGGTGTTGCCATGATTATATTAATCAGATCCCTAGTATTATGTCCACAACAGAACATTTTATCATCTCCTGAAACAGGAGACAGTTCCATGTCAATGGAAGAGGTTTTGTGATTTGACCTGAATCTCTAGGAAAGCACAGGCTTTGGGTCTCATTAAACCAATAGCAGAGTCTCGAGAAACATTTTGACAATAGAGATGTGCATTCTGAACTTTCAGAGAGTGAGAAAGCATAAAAATTTAGCAACTGATCATTTCTTTCTACAGGTGCAATTAGGCTTACTAAGCAAATGTAAATAGGACAAAAGAGTATCTCTTAAGAGAGGAAGAACTTTTTCAAGCAGTCATTAAAGACCCATCTACAAATTGCATATATGTTAATTACAAATCAACTACTCTAGAAACACCCATTGATAAATGATTTCTGTATAAATTATAAATCACTTAAGAGAGCTCATTCACAAAATGATCTGTGTACTAGTTACAAATCAAGCAATTTAAATCCATACATATATGACTCATATATATAATACATAAAATATAATATATAGCATAACATATTAACATATAATATATAATATTGTATGATATATAATATATACACTAATTACAAAAGATACTTTATCGACTCTCATTTACAAATTAAATATGTGCTCACTGCCCACTAAATACTTTAGAAAATTCTGTGCCTCAGCGATTTTCATGCTAATCACACAGCAAATAATTTGAAACGCATACAGGGTGGGACAAAAGTAGGTGTGCAGTTGTGAGTACACAAAACACAATTTATTCTTGTATTATTATTTATTAGTTACTGTATCATTTTCATAGGAACAACTGTAAACCTATTGTTCCCCACACCCTGCATGTGCAAATAATTCATGTGCTCACTACACAATAAACACTTTAGAAAAAGCTAATGTATAAATTGTGTGCTAATGACGTATAAAACACCTTAGGAACCCCCCAAATACAAGTGATTTATGTTTAATTACACACCAGACACTCAGGAACACCCATGTGCAAATGATTTATGTGCTAATTACACCAATACTTAATTTCAAAAATGTCAAACAACAAATTACTTGTATGCTAATCACAAATCTGAACACTTATTTGCAATTGATTTATGGACTAATTATTAGTTGTTCTTATCTGTTTCCTTTAAGGATCCACTGTCATCGGCAGATTGACAGCTTTCTGCTCACTGGTACTCATTGGAAATATAAATAAAATTTTAGTTTATAATGAAAAGCTTTTAGGGCCCTCTCACTCCCCTCCTCTCTCACTCCTGCCCAATTACTGATTATGTGATTAGAGATCCCATTTTGGGGTGCTGTGATCCTAAGGAACCATCTTGTAGAGCCAGCCCAGAAGTATTTTCCAGGGAAAGAATATTCTCTTGCCTTTGTCTGTCTAGAACCACCCACAGAAATAAATAAATGAAACACAGGTGCTCACTAGCCATTCAGTATGTGTTTCGTGCATTCAAGGGGGCCATTTTTCTCGATTTATTTACACATAAGTGTCATTATTTTGTCTATCATGGCTACTACTGCCTCGTCATGCCCCCTCTTACATGCCATAGCTTACAAAAGGTTTCCACTTTTATTATCTTATTGAGCATGCGTCTCATGAAAGAGGGGGAAATCAAGAATGGGAATGGGAATGAGAATGTCCAATCCTGCACCTGGGGAAGCTGAGGCTTGGGGCAGCGAAGCCGTACTTCCCTTGCCAAACCTAATTCCAAAGTCCGCCAGACTCCACAGCTTTGGGCCTCCTTCCGCCTGGTTTCCACTTGGCATTTCCTCCACAAGAAAACCTCAAACCATCATCCTCCCGGAAGCTTCCAGAACCAAAACACCCCGCTGCCCACAGGCCCCATGCACTTCTGCTATCCCATCCCGTCCCCTCTCCTCTGCCCAGGTCCTCGGGTCCTTGGCCTCTCCTTCCACACCAGGCTGGCATTCCAAACCCGCTGGGGGCCCCTGGCACACTTCTCACCTCCTTAAGAGTGAAAATGTATATCCCAGAGATTGCGGCTTAATTGACTGATTAATAACAGAAAACCTAATTGAACGCTCCCAGCTTGTATGTACGATGTCTTAATGTTAGAGCCTTGGGAATAAACGCACAGCAGGGGAGTCAGAACTGCAGCACAGCGCTGGCACTTTCAATTTAAGAGTCAATCTCATTATACAAGGAGCTGTTCCTTTCATCCCCCTGGATAAACTCGAGTTCTCAAACCAGGCTCCCGGGTCTCAGCATCCTCGGATCCTTCCCATCCCGGGGATGTGCAAATGGAAGGAAGTGGAAGGGTAGGTTCTCTCTCTCTCTCTCCTCATTATTTGTTCTCCCCGCTGCATAATCTGAGCAGCTCAGCTAATATTCATGAGATGCCGCCCTGGGGTCTGCGAGGAGCACAGTCCTGGGCTCTGGGAGGTGATGTGAATTCGGCATCTCCAGCGCTGAAGGGTGAAGGAAGGAGGCACCGAGACAGCTCCAAGTCAGGCCCCTGGCTACCACCTGAGCCTCTCAGGCTTCTCCTGCTGGCCGGCCTGACGGCAAGTCTTCTGATGCTCACAGAGCTGGGGCAACGTTCTGGGCTGGGAGTGATGAGGGAGGCATCGGGAGGGCTCCCGGACCCCAGCCTGGTGCTCCGCCCGGCTGGTCCTTCACAGCGTCTCTGAGGCCACCTGTGTGCCTGTGTCAGCCATGCCATAACCACAGGCTGTGTGGCTGAAACAACAGATATTTATTTTCACACAGTTCTGGAGGCTAGATGTCCAAGGTCAAGGTGTTGTAGTTTTGGCCTCTCTCCTTAGCTTACAGATGGCCAGAGCCTTGCTGTGTCCTCAGGTGGCCTTTCTTCTGTGCAGGCACACCTGGTGTCTCTCTGTGTCCAACATTCCTCTTCTTATAAGGACACCGGTCAGTTTGGATTAGAGACCACCCTGATGGACTCATTTTGACTTACGGACCTCTTCAAAGGCCCAACCTCCAAAAACAGTCACATTCTGAGACCCTCAGGGTTGGGACTTCAGCACGTGAATTGTGGTGGGTGGGACTCAACTCAGCCCAAAACAGCATCTCCACTTGGGCACCTCCCCGTCTCCTGAACCCCATCCCGGCCAAACCCAGCCTTATGACTCTGCACCCTGGGTCCCTTTCATCTTCTGCAGCTGGCCAAGTGCCGCCAACCCAAGGTGGAGGGCGAGGATATGTTGTTGTTCCTCTTGCTCCCTCTCTCCTGCTCCCAATCATCTCCAACTGCCCCCAGGGACCTGACTCCCTAGACACCACAGCCCAAGTCCAAGGTCCCCTCATTTCCTCCCTGGACCTCCACTGCAGCCCCCAGCTATCTACCTGCTTCCCACCTTGCACACTTGACCGTGTGTCCCCTCCCCCACACAAACGCCCCATCATCTTGCCTTCTCCCCCCACCCAGCCCTCACTGCCCTGACATCACCAGGCACGTCACTGTCTCCTGGCAGGCTTGTGAGCTGTGAGCCACCTCACGGCCTCCTCTGCCTTCTCTGGGCATTGCTATGGACTGAATGGTGTTGCCCACAATGGGTATTGTTGAAGCCCTAGCCCTCAATGGGACTGTGTTTGGAAATAAAGCCTTCAGGAGGTAAGTAAGGTTAGATGAGGTCATAAGAGTGGTGAGGTCATCATAGGACTAGTGTCCCTATAAGAGGAGACACTACAGAGCTCTGTCACCACACCTACACACCAAGGAAAGGCCATGTGAGGATGCTGTGAGACAGAGAATGTCAGCGAGTCAGGAAGGGAGGTCTCACCAGGAACCAACCCAGCCAGCACCTTGACCTTGGGCTTCCAGCTCCCAAATCTATGAGAAAATAACTTTCTGTTGTTTAAGCCACCCCATTTGTGTGGTATTTTGTTATGGCAGCCTGAGCTAAGACACTCACATATATATAATATTGCCCTCTGGTCACTGGTGCCTTTTACTCTACATAAATTAAGCTTCAAATGAAAATAGATAAAGAAGGAAGAGAAAGGAGCGGCACGACGTCATTTGTAACTCTAACTAGTGAGGGGGCGAGGGGGATGGCTGTTATTGTGCCCATTGGCTGGTGGGAAAAGTGAGGATGAGAACGGTGCCATGGCATGTGGCGGCTGCGACAGAGCGGGGTACACAGTCCAGTTCAGTGTGGTGATCCGTGGGGAAGGGTGCCTTCTGCCAAGCCCCGTGCTGGACAGTGGCATCGTCATGCGTAGACCCAGGTGGCCCTCCCCAAGGAGCCCAAGCCTGACAAGTAAACAGGCATTTACAACGTGCTGTGGACCCCCAGTGTGATGGGTTTGGCGAGGGCGTGAGAGCACCAAAGGGCTGCCTTGCAGCCCAGGATGCCAGGCAGAGGGGGCTTCTGAGCGGAAACGTGAGGTGTGGACAGACAGTCTGCATTCTGATCCATTCTCCAGTTCCATCTGGGGAGTCTGTATACCCTGCTCCCTAAAGCGTGGTGCACAGGCCAGCGGCATCCCTGTCATGTGGGAGCTCTGAAATGCAGACCCGAGGTCCCAATTGGACCCATTGCATTAGAATCGGCATTTTAACAAGCTCTCCTGGAAAAGCGCGTTCACGCTGGTCAAGTGCTGGTCTGGATGTTTCAGAAGGACATGAGCCAGAGAAAGCTTCGAAGCTGGAGAGGCACCCTCATCAAGGTCTAAGTCACCCCTTTCTACCCTGACTGTGAACATTCTTGAGTGCGCAGCCCAGGACGCCCACTGACCCCAGGTAACCAGGTCCCTGGGGACTGCGTGTCTACACTCACCTCTCGGACCCAGCAGGGCTGCCCACAGCTGGTGTGAGTTCGTGATGGGGCAATTAGAGCGCTGATTGGAAAACGGGCTGCTTACCTGTGACAAAGGAGGGCTTCTCTCCCCTGCGACCTCAGACAAAGCAGGCTTCCAGGCGGCTAATTACCTGATAGGTAGCATGACTCTCACCTACTGGGCCTTTTAGCTCAGTTAATAAAGCAATTTTCCCGGCCTTTTGTCCTTTTCTTGTTGTGATTTCTCAGTCGACACTGGTTTTACAAAATGAGAAAGTTATATAAAGCCCTCTTACTGCAGAGTTCAACTAGGAGGATAAGTGGCGGAGGCCCCTCCAGCTCCTCGCCAGGCCAGGGTCAAGGCCAATGCAGAGCCAGGCATCTGGAAACAGGTGAGGGCCTCCCTGCTTTTAGAGGGTTTGTAGATCCAACACGGTGCGGGAGTGATTTAGCATAGTTTGCAGGTCATCCCAGGAGCTAATT
This sequence comes from Trachops cirrhosus, assembly GCA_028533065.1. Classification (NCBI taxonomy): domain Eukaryota; kingdom Metazoa; phylum Chordata; class Mammalia; order Chiroptera; family Phyllostomidae; genus Trachops; species Trachops cirrhosus. Next base: position 55,021,112 of record CM052546.1, on the reverse strand, counting down.
TAAACAAGGTCATATATGTAGAGGGGCTTAATAACATGTAAACTCTATTTCAGCAATAGTGGTTATTTTCTTAGACTAGATATTTTAAATATATATATATTTTATTTTTTTAATTATTTTAGACAGAGGGGAAGGGAAGGAGAAAGAGAGGGAGAGAAAAAGAAATGTATAGTTGCTTCTCGTATGCCTCCTACCGGGCACCTGGCCCTCAACCCAAACATGTGCCCTGACTGGGAATTGAACTGGTGACCCTTTGATTTGCAGGCCGGCACTCAACCACTGAGTCATGCCAGCCAGGGCAGATATTTGAAATTTAATGGGGGGACATAGATGCACCCAAACCACTAGGGTGACCATCCATTCCATTTGGCCTGAGACTCAAACAGTTCCTGGGATAGGGGAATTTCAGTGTCAAAATCAGGACAGTCCCAGGGAAATGAGGACAGTCGATCACCCTTCTAACAACTCTGGGCCTGGCCCTGTTCCGGGCACTGGGAATACAACTCCATCAGCAAGACTCAAGGTCATGTGCTCACAGAGCTGAGGGACTCATGGAGAGAAAAGAAAAAAAACAAGTGAAGAAACAAAATAGTTATCAGCAGTGTATTATTGTGGAAACAAACATTAAAAGAAAAAAGGATGGTAGTGTGGCCCAAGAAACTTCTCTGAGACCTCATAACAAGTCGTAACCAAGATGTGTGGGGGGAATTGAAAGAGAGAGAAATCAGGAGTTCCAGGAAGATGCAGTGGCAAGTGCAAAGGTCCTGAGGCAGGGGAGTGTGTGAGAAACTGGAGGGAGGATAGTGTGGCTGGATGTGCTGTGTGCATTCCTCTGCTGGGGGCCAGTGAGAGGACATGTGCTTGACGGTGCGGAGGTGAGCCAGCCAGACCATACAGAACTCAGGGGCCAGCGTAGGATCTTGGATTTCACTCCCAGTACAAAGGAAAGTATAAGGGTAACCCTGCTGTTGCTTTTACTAACTTCTCAACTCAAGGACTTTGCTCACTACTTCTCAGTGTCCTTTCTTTTACGACTTGTGCATTCCAAGGGTATACATCTGCCACTAAACACAGCTATAGCTGCTTTACGTAGTTTTGTTGTACGTTTTTGTCATTCAGGGCTAAATATTTGGTACACTCTGTTACCAGGTCTTCTTAGTTCTAATTCCAAACATATGGTGTGAAGAAAGGTGCCTAATTTTTTTCTTTTTTTTTTCACTATGGTAAAAGAACTAGATGTAGATTCTTTGAAATATGGTGAGAATTGGCCTATAGCCCTGTACATGGTAAATATTCCATATGTGGCTAAAAATATATTTTTTAATCGTCTGAGGGAAGCAATTATAAACACCAAGTTCACCACTGTTGTTTAAATTTCCTATGTCCTTATTAACTTCTTTTTGTCTCCTTGATCTATTCATTTTTGAGATTTATGCTAAACATTTGTCATTATGATTATGAAATTGTCTTTTCCCTTCTGTCAATTTCTTAAAACATATTTTGAGATTTGTATTGTAAGGAACATATAAATTCAAAGTTGTTGCCTTGCTGGCACTTCTTCCCTTCTCACTTTATGTAATGATCTCTTTATCCCTAATAATTTCTCTGATATCCATATTGCTAATATCACTACTACAGGTTTTCCTTTAGGTTACTATTTATCTTTTTTATACCCTTTACTTTCATTGATAGGTTTCCTTTTGTCTTAGGTGAGTCTTTTATGAATAGTACAAAGGTTGATGTTTTAAAAATTTTTGTGTTAATTTGAACAATCAATTTTAACACAGGATTTAAATGAGTGTACAATTATGGTGATTTCTGACATATTTTGACCTGTTTCTGCTTCTCCTTACTTTATGTTGTGTGATATTATTTTCCTTACAATCTTTTCCCTCTCCCTGATATTTAATTCTACTAATTTAGAAGTTATGTTATAGTTTATTCTTCTGGTGGGAACCCTTACATTTTAATATACAATCTTGTCTCAAATTCCAAGGTTACTCATTGTTCCTATCTCCCATCCAAGAAATAAAAAACAAAGTTTTAGAAGTCCAAATCACTTTTCTTCCTCCAAATTCTCTTAAAAGATAGATATTATTATTATTACTACTAATATATCTTTTTATTCTCTGCATTAGTCTGGATTTCTTAATATATTGACCAATTCTTTTTTTTTTTAGAGAGAGAGGGGAAGGGAGGGAGAAAGAGGAACATCGAAACATCGATGTGTGGTTGCCTCTCACCCACCCCTGCACCGCGGACGTGGCCTGCAACCCAGGCAAGTGCCCTGGCTGGGAATCAAACCAGCAACCTTTTAGTTGACAGGCCAGCACTCAATCTGCTGAGCCACACCAGCCAGGGTGTATACGGACCCATTCTTTTCCTCACTGTTGCTTCTCCCATTCCATTCCTTTTATTTACATTCCAAATTCCTTACACTCCTTGGTAATTCAGCGAGTGTATCTGAGAAGTAAACTCTCTCCATTTTTGTTTGAAAGTGTCTATATTTAGCCCCTGCTTTTCAATTATAGTTTAGCTGTGTAAACAACTAGAAAGTTTAAGGCTGACAGTTACTTTCCCAGGGTACTTGGAAAATGTTATTTACGGCCTCCTGGAATCTAGTGGTGCTGACGAGAGGTCTGCTGCCGGGTCTCCCCCGTCCCGCCTTCTCTCCTGTTGGAGGGCCTCGCACTCCAGCTTGCGTGGAATTCTCTCGTTCCGTCCGCGTGGGCCTCACCTGCCTTTTCCCATGTTCCATCTCTTTATTTCTCTCTGTGTCCAGGATGGTTTATTAACACATGTCTTCCTAGCCACTAGTTCCCTCTTGCCCTTTATCATGTGTTGTTGTTCTATCCATTGAGTGTCTAATTGTGGTAATTAGGTAGATATATAGATAGATGACAGGTATAGACAGATAGATGATAGGCAAATAGACTAAATAGATACATAGATAATATACTTAGAATAATATATATTTCAAATAAATACACTTTGGTTCTTTTAAAAATATATCTTTTAATATCCTCTTTTTCCTTGAGTTTTCTTGTATTTTTATATTTTTAATCATTTCAGATATTGCTATTTTTTTATCTCTCTCTTTCCAATTGATCTGTGTGGTTGAGTTCTCTTGTCACTGTTTCATTAATTGTGCCCACTGTGCCCTCCCCAGCGTGATTTGCTGCTTCTGCTCCTTGTCAGCTGATGGTTCTGGCGGACCGCCCTGTGCCTGGAGTTACAGGGTGACCCACCGTGGCCACTTTCTGCCTTCCTGCCTCCTGCAGGCTAAGGGTTTCAGCGGTCCTGAGTGGGGCCTTATGTTTCTGTCTCATGTGTGGTCCTCACGCTAGGAGTGGACATTTGTACCCCACATCCATATGTGGGGCAGGGTAAGTTCCATGATCTTCGGGGAAAGTTTTCTTTTCCCTTTATGTTCCTTCGCCACCCCTCCCTCAAGCCCCATGTTTCCAGGTCCTGTCTGCTGCTCTGGACTGGCAGGAATGATGCATTTTTTTAGTTGGTGTGACCCAGGAGCACTCCTCCAAGGTGGGAGGGGGTGAGTGGGGATTTTTTGGAGCCTTCTGCCTTGTGGCACCTAGGTCCCTTACAGAGCTGGGACCCCGGACCCCAGCCTGGGGTCTGTCTATGCCTGCTCTGACCCCAGCAGGCTGCTTTCATGTCAACTTCTCACAGGGTCAGACTTCCATTTCCATCTTTGTTGCCTGTGGATTTTTCTTCTTTGATGGTGCTAAGGAAGTTCGGAACAGTGTATCTCTCATTTTATTATTACTTTGTGTCCAGAATACCACATGCTCTTACTGGGAGAGGGAGAAGGCGAGTCTGCCGCAGCTCAGTCCACCACGCAACTGCAAGTGCCCATGATCGGTTTTTTTTTATTTTATCTTTAGGAAAATGTCTACATTGAAACAGAACATTCAAACGCTTTAAAAAGGCTCAGGTCATAATGTGCACGCTAATGCACAGCTTGAAGAGTGGTCAGAATGTCAGCATACCACGGACCTAGCTCTTGGGTTAAGAAATAGGTTATGATCAGCACTCTAAAATTCCCCCTCACACCCCATTCTACTCAATACCCCTCCAGGGTAGCCTTTACCCTGACCGGGACCCCACACCTTAGGTTTGCCTCCTCTTGATTTTTATGAAATAGAGCCATATGGTCTGCTCTCTTTTTGTCTTGCTTCCTTCAGTCAACAGCGTGTTGGTGAGGTGCATCTGTGCTCTCGCACGTGGCTTAAACCACCCATCGTATCAGCACAGAGGATTCCGTGGTGTGAGTGGGCCAGCGTTTGTGTATCTGCCACTGATGCGTGGCGAGTGGCGATCACAGCTGCTACATTCAGTGAACACGTGGATGTGCGAGGGTTGGATGTGCACCTCACAGTGGAACCGCCAGCTTTTAGGTAAATTCATGTCCAGATACCTTTGCTCCCATCCTTCTTGCCCTCTTGAAATTGTCTCCTCAGCTATATTTAAGGTCCTTGAGTTCCAGGTTTCTGTCATTATTCACAGCTCTTTGCCCAGTGCCTTGTACACCACAGGCACTTGATGTTTGTTGAATAAATGGAGGAATGAATGAACAGACCTGACAATGAGCCCAGATGGCAGACCCAAGCCTGCCTGTTAATGGCCTCCACCCTGACCTGCTCCTTGACATCTGGAAAGTCCCTGGAGCAGAGAGGGGGATACTGTGCAGGGAGAGTAGCCAGTCCTGCGTGTGACAAGGGCAGGGAGCTTGCTCACTCAGCCCTGCACTGGATGCTGGTGGCTCCAGCCAAGAGCACGGTCCCAACAGTCACCCCTCACCTTTCCAAAGGGCCACCCTACGCCCACCTCAGCCCCCTCTATCTTTTGAAACCACAAAACATGTAACCTTCAGCCACCGAGTTGCCTTAGCCTCCAGAACCCGACCAGACATGTCCCTTTGCTTAACGAGGGACATCAGGCAGCCTGGAGGGACGTTTTCATTGTTAGTCTCCTGCCATTTTCAGAACAGCCGAACCTGGACAGGTCTGAGAAGAGAGGCAATTCCCCTCCCAGCTAATCAGAAGAAGAGCCTCGCCACGCCTCCTGCCAGTGCCGAACACAGGGAGCTCGGCGTCAGAGAGCTGGCGAGATTTGGGGAACTTTTTTTTTGTTTCTGTGATTTTTTTTCCTTTGGGTCTGTCAAGTTCTGAGGATGCTGTGCCTTCAGGGCACACTAAAGTCACACAATGTTTGGACCCTGAGCCCTCTGCTACTCTGCCATGTTCTCAAGGAAGAGTTTGTGTACATGTGTGTGTAAGAGAGAGAGAGACAGACAGACAGACAGACAAGACTGGGAGGTGTGGGAGGAGATAGGCAAGCAAAGAAGAGCCTAGAATGAAAGAAAAAGGAGAGAGAAAGGATTGAATGAATGACAAAGGAGTGAGAAGGTAAGGAGGAAATAGAGAAGGTGATAGAAGGGAGAGAAGGGAGGAGAAAAGGGGAGGAAATGAATGAAGAAATAAGGGGGCGGGGAGAAGAGACAGGGAGAGAAAAGGGAAGGAAAAAATATGAGGGAAATGAGCAAAATTGCCAGAGAAAGAGGAGGAAAGGGAAAAAAAAGAAAACAATTGAGAGATCAGAGAGAAAGAAAGGAAAAGGAAGACGAAGAAAGAGGAAGTAAAACAGAGAAACTTGGGGGAGAGGAAAAGGGAAAGGAAGGACTGAGAAGCAGAGCAGGGAGAGAGAAAGATGAGCAGAATGAAAGGTGAGAGAGAAGGGAGGAGCTTCCAGAGCCCTGCCCAGGGGTCTCAGAGACCCTCAAGTTTTTTTATGGCCAGTAGTGCTGGCACCCGTCAGACCGATCCAGGGGAAACCCTGAGCCCCAGTCAGAGGCAAAGGTGCCCAGGTCCCAGTGAGTTCGTCCTCTCTGCCCTTCAGCATAGCATTAGCGCAACTTAAATATGGCTGCAATCCGCACTGAGCTCCCCGGTGGCCCTGGGAAAGAGCTAAAGTAGCCAGCCAGAGGCAAAAAGGACTTGCCTTTTCTATGGGATAGGAAGTGTCTGCACACGGGCCAGGTCTACACCCTCTGTGGATGGCCAGGGTCCCCATCGATCCTTCTGTGCCCCGCTGGTGGCCCGCCCAGGGCCCTGACTGGAGAAGACACTTCACCCTCAGAGTGAAGACGTACTCCTGCTGTCGGAGACCGAGTGGCACTCACACTCACCACACACGAACTCTAAGTTGATTCAGAGGTTCACCTTGTCCCCAGGCAGGTGATCTCCTGTGAGTCGGACACTTCCGCGCAGAGTCCCTGCTACACAAACCCCTTACTGCGAGTGGGGGTGCATAGTAATCGTACAAAAACACCACCTGCCCTGAGCATAAAAAACAAAGAGAAATCCGAATCCTTGTCTTCTGCTTTTAAAAATATTTGTACCCCATTACTTTTGAGGAAAAAAGATTTCAGAAATTTCTTTAGACAAGTAAAAAAAATCATGCGTTAGGATAATACTACAGGAATTCAAAAGAAAAAAAAAGTTTTTGTGTTTTTTAAAAAGAGATAAGCATGTTCTGGCATTGGAAGTAAAATTTTGCTTGGAACTTTCTAGAGGCCTGGGCAAAAATAAAATAATATGAACCAATTAAAAGACCAGTTGTAAGAACATACCCTTAATGTTGACCAAATATCCTGAACTCTGGAAGAAATTTATCATCTGGGACTTCACAGACAAAGAATGAATTCACGCACAGTGCCCTCCAACGAGCAGAACTCGTAGTGATGCTTTACAACGACGTCGCCTCAGCAGAAACAATCCTGCAAAGAAAAGGGCGTTGCTGGTGCTGTGGCCTGTCTCTACTTCTTACCACTCCTTGCGAATTTGCTTTTTCTTGATGCTTTGTCCTCAGTTGCTGCACAGCCCTAGTTGTGTGAATTGAAGGGGACCTGAGCTAAACAGTTAAGGACAATGACAAAAATACCAGTTGGTACCAAAACCTGCCTTAAGGGTTTCAAATCTGTTTTATCATATATGTTTAATCGAATATACAATAAAATATCTGTGTGCACATATGTATGTGTGTCAGATTGAAAGTCTGTTTTATTGTCTATGTGATAAAATATACGATAGGAAATACAACATGTGTGTGCATGCATGTACATGTGTGTCTATACGATCGGAAACAACTTGTGTGCATGCATGTACACATGTGTCTGTGTGTCTGTGTTTCTACTTTGCACTTCAAGGTTCATGGGAGGGAAGGAAATAATATAAGTGTGATTACCCGTTCCCTATGAAGAATTCAATTTTGAATAAAAAAAGAATTTAATGAGAAAACATATTAATCCTTCAATTAACTCTGCATACTGATAAAGGCCTTTGGCTGGGCAGACAGCACACCGAGGCCAGCCTCTCGGGGTGCCCGCCATGGAGGAGCACCCCCCGCCCTCCTGGACAGCCAGCACCGCGCCAGCAGAGGCCTGCTAAGTGTCTTACCGCAGGTGTTTTACCTTAGCAACTCCGCAGCGCAATTACGCAGGACTGTGTCCAAGTGTTTTTTTTTTTCAAACTATTTATACATTCAGCATTTACTCAACTGGGGGAGGTCGGGGAGCAGGTAAAAAGAAGAGATTTTAATCTCACGAGACTTGTTGTTCATCCTAATGGGACTTCAAGGGAAATGGAGTGAGTTGGTGCCAAATTGTCCTATACTGAGAGCGTGCTGTGTGCCCGACACCACGCTGGGGTCTTTATAAGCAGCCCCTCATTTAATCCTCATAACACCCCTCCGTGGTGCGGATCACTACAACATTTCAGGGATGAGGAGTCAGGCTCAGAGAGGTCCTGGCAATCGCCTAAGGTCACTCAGCCTGCGCAGCCGGGATTGGAAATCTGGTCCTCCGGCTCACGAAACCTGTGGCGCTTCGCACGACACCAGGTTTTCTCTGAGTGCCGAGGGTAGCGACACCACCCCATTCTAACAGCTCACGCCACACATAGGGTCTCAACGATCTCTCCAAACATCGTCTCATCCAGTTTCTCCCACCTGCCCTGCTCACCCTCGGAACCGCCCCCCGGGTTTTCTGGGCTTCCTGCAGGCACGGAGTTTGGGGAGCGTGAACCTAAACGTGTAAGGGGTCTCCCAGCCTTCAGAGTGCGAAATACTCACAAAACCACGAGAACTTTCATAAAAAGGCAATTTCTGCCGCACACAGGGGGGATAAAAGCCACGATATTTTCCCATTCTCTTTCTTCAGAACTTGATGAAAACATGAGGCCACGCACAGGCGGGAAGCAGAAAATGATCCTGTCACAGCGGGTAGCGCGGCGCCTGCACACAGCGCGCCGCCGGGCGGGAGGGGGATCTGGGCCTGCGCCTCTGAGGGACGGTCTTCCTTTTTCAGCCCGGTGGGGTCCCCTCCCCTCTTTGAGTCCCCATCGCTGCTCTCTCTCGGAACCCCTTACTCTGATGGTCTCAGATGCTCCCAGTTCCCTGCCTGAGATCTGCCTGAACCCGGCCCTTTGCCGCAGCCCCACCCCACGGGGAAGGCATTAGGAATGAAAGAGGTCCAGCGAAGGTAACTTCTGAGCGGAGAAGATGTTCAGATGTACTGGCAGATCCAAGTTCATGTGCCTCTTACCAACTGTTTGAACTTGGCGAAGAACACACCTCTGGGTAAGAACATTCCTCCTAGATGTGACGCTCAGGGGGATGAAGGGGAAGCTCGCACACCATTCCCATGTCATTCAAATCACTCGGGCTACTACTTTGCTGGAGGATTAGACTTCTGCAAAATATGGTTTTTATGAAGAAGCAAGTCTGACAGCCACTGGTGACACAGAGAGAAGGACTGGAAACCACTGGCAATGTGACCTTAAGCAGGTCACCCCACCTCTTTGTGTCCTGCCCTGCGCAATGTCAATAGGGACATCTGCTGCGTTCGGCTGTGGAGAAATTTGAGAAATAGTCTAAGAACATGACCGTGGAGTTGGGTGGGTTGACCCTCTTTCATTGAGGAGGGTCAGACAGAACTCTGCTGGGGTGATTCAGCTGAAACCTCTGGTGAAGATAAAGAAAACGGTGGGAGGGCAGGTGGGTCAGGGAGGTGGAGTGGGGGCAGCCTAGAGGTTAGTTAGATGGCCTGGGACCGTCCTGCTTTTGAGTACATGGTAGAAAGACGGCTGACAAGAGCCAGAAGTCACAGCACTGCCAGCTTCGCGGGCACGCCACCTCTGCAGTGCCCCAGGGCCCCGAAGGCCCCAAGTGTGGTTTAACGCTCCACTGCCATGCTCTTGAAATTCATATAATTTTTGAACAAGGGCCCCCATCTTGTCCATGCGCACTGGGGTCTGCCAATCAGGTGGCTGGTCCGGAGTCTCAGCCCACATAAGCATCCTACGGCTGCATTTTAGCTTCCACATCTACGAAGCAGGGACATTGGAGGGTGACAAAATGAAGCTAATGGTGATGCCTGAGCTCTTCTGAGGTCCTTCCTAGGCTGTGCTGAGCTCTCTCCTATGCCTAGCATGGTGCTCAGCACTGGATCAGCATGTGTTAAACACCCTAGTAAGTTTTGGACTCAACACCCAATGCCCACCGGGAGAACAGTGAAGAGTTAAATCACAGGGAGCTGGAGCCAACCAGACCTGGGTTCAAACCCCAACACTTCCACTCACCAGTCATGGCCATGAGCAAATTCCCGTGCTTTACTGCAGCGTGGGGACTTCATAGTTAAATGGGGATAGTAACAGTACCTCTTTCTAGGTTGCTGGGGAATTAAATGAGATTGTGCGTGTTGAACACCATGCCAGGCACTTTAATAATAACTGTTAAAGTGCATTTGTTTATTAATTGAGCACCTACTATGTGTCATGCACTGTGCTAGGCTCTGAGCCTACAGTGGTAAACAAGACAGATACAGCCCTCCTGGAGCTCAAAACCCAGACCAGAGGGCACAAATTAACAAGCAAAGGCTTCTGGGTAACCTCAAGTAGAGACTAGGGTAGAGAGTGGGGGCTCTTTGGGGGGAGGAGGTTATTAATCATGTTACAGTTTCTTCCAACACAGAAATGAAACTCTGTATGAGCTATACCCAAGGATTTCAACCTCACCATCCAATGTAACACTATTAGGAAGGAATGGTTTTCCAGAAATTTCCAGACAATTCTCCCCAACTCCATGCCTGGAGTAGATGCTGAGTCTCCCCCACCTCCAGGAGGGCAGAGGACCCCAAACAGAGCCCCTCACCCAGGAGCCCTGGGATCCCACCCTGGGGCTGCGAACGTTAAGAACAAATAGAAAGGGAAATGAACAAATTATCTTGATAATTTGTTTAAGAAGAGGAGGAATAAGGCACCCAAGAAAAATGATATCCAATAAGGCGGCGGGTTTCTAATGAATGTGCGGGTAATGAAATAAACCCGTTTAGGCCACGCTTGGCCCTGATCTTCCCAGGCCTAGATTAAAAAATGGAACATCTGTGATGATTTAATTTACATCTTAATAACAAACAGGCCTCGAGAAACCCGCGGATAAATGCCTTTTATTGCCTGCGTATCTTTTGCACTGCAGCTTGAATGAAAACTCTGGTAATTAATTGTTTTAAGCGATTCTATTAAAAAGTGTCTGCAAGTGCTGTGTGCCGAATGTTTATGCGGGCCGGGCTGCCACAGGAATACCGACAAGCCCAGGAGCGCACAGAATGAGGCGCCTTTATTTCTTTCCCACATTCACTGCCTTAAAGACATGCAGCCCTTTTATTTATTTTTTTCCAAAGAGACAGACGCCAAGCTTGCTCATTTCTCTTCCATTTTTTCCCATCTTAATTGTCAGTCTTTGAATTGACAAAGGGATGGTCCCCTCCCCTACCCCCAGGTTTGATTAATACTCTCCTCCAATTGAAGCGAGGAATTGTGGCCATGTCGCTTCCTATTTCCAACCCTCCGGTTTGTAATCTGGAAAATGGGGGCATTGCTGGATGATGGCTGGTTTGTACAAGTCGGGGCCTCTGCTGCAAAATCACTCCCGAATTCAGACTAAGCAGGTCAGGTAAGCCAAGCAAGGTGCTAGCCTGGGAGGGGAAAGCGGTGGGTGTGCAGCAAGGTGTCCGCCATTTGTGTGAGCGCTTTGTGGGGTGGGAGCAGGCCATAAATGTGCACTAAATGAGCGACCTCCTGCAGCCACAGTTCCAGGCCTGGTGCACATTAGAATCCCCCCGGGGAGCTTTTAAAACAAACCCAGGCCCCCACCCACCCCTCAGAGGTCCTGATTTAATTAGTCTGGGGTGGAGTCCAGGCATCAGTACTCTTGAAAGCCCCCAGGGGCCCCTCCCAGCAGCCAGGGTGGAGAATGCTGGCAGAGGATGCAGGCACAGGGTTCCCGGGGAGTTCTGATGCAGCAGCTCAAGCCAGGAAGGGAAGAAAATGGGGTCTTAGGAGAGAAAGTCTCAGGAGCAGTCAGGGATGGGCTCCTCAAGGTGGTGGCACCCGGGCTGAGAGGGCCCTGATGAGGAGAAAATGGACCTGTGCAGATCTGGGGAAGAGTGTTCCATGCAGAGGGAACAGCATAGGCAAAGGCTTTACCAGGGGAGTAGGCTGAGTGTGTGCGAGGGACAGGAAAGTGGGTGTTCTTGCAGGTCAGAAGGGGGTGGAAAGGTGCTTTCCCAGCTGGCTGTGTGCCCTCAACCCCATCTCCTTAGAGGGGATCCGGAACTGCCCCGTACTGCCTGGGCTCCCTGGGGGAGCCCAACACAGACCGCAGTGCAGTGGAGCCGCGTTGCCTGTGTCTACCCCCCGGAAAGAGGAGGCGGCGCAATTCTGGATGGCCGGAGGGTCACATCCCTTGATGAGCCACACTCTTGGCCCCAACTTAAGGACCATCTCTTTGCAGGAACCCCCGCCCACATTTTTGTCTTCCCAGCCCCTGCCCCACCCTGAACCCAGTGCCCACCACAACGAATGACTACCATTCAGGTTGGAGGGGGAGTGCAATCAGCCTTGGGGACAGTCTCGGGGTCTGCTGCCTGCCTGTGATTCTGACACACCCTGCTCGGAGAGAAAGAGAGTGGTTTATTAGTAAATGCATTTGACCATGGGTGTCCCCACACAACTGTACTGTTACCGTGGTGTTTGTTGAGTAATAACATTCATCAACCTGCATGCAATGCTTGGGCAGAAGAGAGGAAGGACAGCCTGTGCATTTCACACACAGCTATTGTGTCCCTGGGGTGCATCAGAGAATGTTAAAGGTGCAGAGGGCACGGTAGGGAGGGGCAGGGCAGACAAACAACCCTGCCCAGGAGGAGTCAGACAAAATACACAAAATTAATACCTTACATGGGTAAATTATAGAGTTTGATAGAAGTTAATAAATGCTATAGGAAAAAAACAGAAAGGGAGAGGGGAAATGCAGGGGTCAAGGCGGGGGGTTGTGATTTTCAATTGGGTGGTCTGGGGGTGCCTCAATGAGAAAATGACATTTGCCACAACCAGAAGAGAGGTGTTTATGCAGATATTGAGAGGGAGAGTGTTTTAGGCAGGGAAGTGGCCAGTGCAAAGGCCCTGGGGCAGGAGTATGCCTAGCTTGGAAGTGGAGCTGGAGCACAGGAGGAAGGGAGAGTGGAAGGACAAAGACAGAGGGTGCAGGGCCACCACAAGGACTTCAGCTGACATCCTGTGCATTTTAAAACTCCTGGACTAGAAACAGTGTTCCACCCCCCCACCATTTTCTTACCCTCATGTAGCCACGAAGTACCACCATGCCAAACCTGAGGTGGGCAGGAAGGCTTCCCTTTCCTCTGCACCCTCATGCAGCCCTTCAGGGGTTACCCCAGTAACCCCATCCCTGCAGAATGGTTTTTTTGTTCCGCGTTTACAGAAGAGCAAAGCAAAACTTGGCGAGGTGGAGTCCTGCCCACAGCCTCCCACACAGGACCCAGGGGAGGGTGCAGGCTCAGAGACTCTGAGAAAAAGCCGAATCAACTTCGCCTCTCCTCTTACCTACATCTCCCGGGGACACTCAAAGGCATTTTAGGAAAAATTAAAGTGCTGCAGCGCTTTACTCAGTGGGAAGTGAATGTATGAGACTCATTATCCCGAGAGGTGGTGCAGGCTGAAAATGCACAATGGTTCACCGAGGGCTTCAATTAAAAGCAGGCGCGACGGATTCCAAGAGAGCGGGGAAGGAAAGCTGGGCAAGGGGGCAGGCCTAGAGAGAGGCAAGATCACAGTAGGCAGGGGGCACCTCCCATCCCAGCCCCTTCCAGAGCGTTCAGGAGAGGGCTCAGAGGAGGGCCTTGTGGGACTTAGGAGCCACACAAGACAGGGTTGGAGCCTCAGCTCCACTCTGGGCAAAGCTTCCCACCTCTCTGACCGCAGGCTTCTCTTCTGTGAAATAGGGAGAGCCGTAAGCCTCGCCGTGTGGCAATTAGGGGAGATGACGCATGTAACCACCTGGCACGGGGCTGCTTGGTAGCACAAATGTTTGCCCGACATCCGTCTCCCCATCCACATCGGAGTGTGGTAGAGACCCCGTCTGCCCAGTTGGTGCCCAGCACACAGGAGACCCTCAGAGTGTGCTCGTTGACCATTGGCTTCTCGCCTGGCTAAGGGTCCCTATCGGCTGCCGACAAGTCCCTTCTGCTTCCTCAGGGTACTACAGATGTCCTAGCAAAGACACACGAGCCTGGCAACCAAGGGGCAAGGAGCTGCCCACCAGCGATCAGAGGAAGAGTCTCAACAGGACTGCCAGTCCAAATGCCTGGTTCCCACAGAGCAGCAGGAATAGAGTGAGGGGTAGAGAGCGGGGCGGGGGAGCTTGAAACTGCCATTCCCGATGGAGGTTCTATTAATCCCTGTAGTCTAAAAATTGTGAACGTCAGTTGGGTGAAGTGCTTTTTTTTCTCTGCAGGAAGAGAGCAGCCGAGAAGCTAAAAGCAGCCACCCTCAAAGTGGCTCCCTATCTCTCAGGACAGTGAGGCAGGGGGAATACTTTCTTGGTGACAGTCCTTAGGTCTAGGGCAGCCCAGACAGAGGGTCATACCAGGATTATGTACGTCATTTCACATTTTCTAGACTTCACATTTTTAAAAGAAAAAAATCAGGAAATTAATTTTATAATACCTTTTATTTAACCCAATATATCAGAAACATTATTGTTCTAACATGCAACGGACCTTACAATGTTTAATTAGGTCGTTTACAACCATTCTTGGTGCCTGGCCTTTGAGATTCAGTGTGTAGTTCACATGTGCGGCACGTCTCAGTTCATTTGAACATGCAGATTCACACGGGCAAGTTATTTCAAACACACACACATTTCCGGATAACTGGATAGAGGATCAGTTTTTAGCCTTAAGAAATTAAATTTGAAAGTCAGTTGTTAGGTCCGTCCCGCTAGACACATGCAAAGCACTGGAAAGCCACACGGGGCAAGTAAATGGTTGCCCAGGAGAATTCTCAGAGACAGTGGGGGCCCTGTCCCTCCACCCCGAGTACTGCTCTCCTTGTCCCCTAGTCTTCTGTAGCAGGCCAGGCTCCCTGTTCCCCAGGAAAGACCTCTCGAATGGCCCCCCAACCCAGAGCCTGAACACACACACACAGGCATGCACACACGCGCACGTCACACACACATGCCCACACACCCGAGTGTCTCCCCGGCACAGCGTGGAAGAGCCATGTGTGGGAAAGCAGGCCTGCGTGTAGAACCCAGAGCATCTAGCGTCTCTGTGGGGTTACAGAACTGGAGCCCTTCCCTGACCTGGGAGCCCCCACCCTCCTCCCAGACAGCCCTCCCCCGCCTCCCGTCATTCCTACTGGACTTCTGTCTCTGGACTTGGCCGTCCAGCCCCTCTGGTGATGTAAATGCAGTGCTTTTCTTGCCAAAGAGTGGGAGGTGCCGAGTCTGCAAGAAAAGGAAGGAGGGGTGAAGCCACGGGAGTAGGGGTGGGTGAGGGAAAGGAGGAGGATGGTAGAAGAAGAAAGACAGAAAGACAGAGGGACAGAGAGACACAGAAACAGGAAAAAGGAAATCCTTGAGATAGAAAGACTCAAGATATAGGGTGACCGAATGTCCCAGTTCGCCTGGGAATGAAAGGACACATAGGATCATGGGATTTTTAATGCTAAAATGGGGTAAGTTTGAGGTCACCTCACCAAGAACCACAGACCCCCAGAGGTAAAGCCTGAGAGATACTAGCAGAGGGAGGGAGAGGCCAGGCTGGTGTTCATCACTGAGCAGCCCTCAGTTCTGCTGGGGGTTGCTTTGGGCACACAGGGTGCCAATCCCACAGGCCTCAGTGAAACTTCAAAGAGCCCTCCCCTAAATGCTCATGAACTTGACAACCTTCTCTTTGGGCAGAGGTGGGAAAGGGATACCCGTCGTTGTAAATGAAGTGTTTACATTGCCCCAAAGTCCGTATGTTGAAATCCTACCCATCCACCTGATAGTATTAGGGGTGGGGCCTTTGGGGCATTGATTAGGATTAGGCAAGTCACCAGGATGGAGCCCTCAGGAACAGGATTAGTGTCTTTATGAGAGTCAGGAGGGAGCTTGCATCCTCTCTCTGTGAGGACGAAACAAGTTCAAGAAGGTGGCAGGCTGCCACCCAGCAGAGGGCTCTCCCCGCAACCTGACCACGCTGGCAGCCTGAACTGTGGGAGAGAAATCTGTTGGTAAGCCACTCTGTCAATGGTATTTTTGTCACAGGAGCCCAAGCTAAGACACCTGTTCTTCCCAATGCCACCCACCTCTCCTCAGCCTACCAGGTCCTTTCAACAATGGGGCCACGGAGATTTCTCCTCACCCCTTCTGAGTGCCTGGGGCTCCAAGCTCCCCTATCACCAACCCACCCTCCCCCTCTCACTCCCCTGCCAAGGAGTCTTGAAGCGTCCTGGCCTGAGTTTGCAGAACCCTAACCCCCCAGCAGAATCAGACAGGGGTGGAATGATGTAATCATCACACTGTAGGAACCTGTGTGACTCTGGGCAGCCGACTTGGCCTCTCTGGGCTTTAGGTTCCCACCACCCTGTGGAGAAAACAGAGCTCATGTTCGCACACATGCCGCCATTTCAGTCAGTCCTCACAACAACCGCAAGAAGAGATATTCATTATTATCACCCGTGTTGTGTAGACAAAGAAACCGAGGCACGGAGAGGCTAGATGGCGTGCACCGGTCACACAGCTCACACTTGGCAGGGCCAGGGTCCCAGCACAGGTCTCCCTGGGCCCCGGACTTCTGCTTTGAGTCACAGTTCTGCAACGATCTCCCCGAGGGTCTGCTGGGAGGACAATGCCCTTTCTAACCCCAGCCACTAATTCCAAATTCCAGGACATGTCGGGACCCAAGGTGCTGTAAATTGTGGCCTCTGAGCCATCTGTTTAAGAACTAAATCTTGCCATTGTCCCCCACCTCCGTTAAAGAAGCCACTCACTGGGCACTGTACCCCCTTGGAGCCCCCACCACTCTGCCAGCTCTGGCCGTGTCTCTGTCCCTCTTCAGCTGGTTGAACTGTCTCCGCATCCCCAGCCTGAAATAGCCCCAGGTGTAGGGGCCTGGTGATTTTTTTTCCCCTTTTCTCCCTTTGCTTTAAAATGTTAACCACGATTGGATTTATTTCAAACCAAATCACCTTTTTTTGTTGTTGTTTCCCCAGGAAAAGTGTGACAGTTTGCAATGCCTGTAATTCTTCTCTCCGGAGTTAAAATTTGCTGGAGAGAAATGGTTTTTCCCATGTCGCACAAAGGATGCAGGGGAGAGGAAAGGAAGCATATTTTATTTTTTATTTTATGTATGTATGTATGTATTTATTTATTTATTCTTATTTTACTCATTATTCAAGTACAGTTTCTATCCTTTACTCCCATTCCAGCCAACCCACCCAAAAGGAGGCATATTTTTAAAAAGGCATTTGTCAGAGTTGCAGCGCGCATGCGCGGGCACGTGTACGTGAAGGTGTGTGCGGGTCGCTATTTCCCGGAACTTTGTTTTCGCTGGTTACTACAGTTAAAATCGCAAATCACAGCCAGGTATCAATCCAAGTTCCTTTAAATTTCCCTAGAAAGATATGCATATGACTGTCTTTACTCAGCAGGCACCAATAAAAGATATGTGGTCGCCTTTGGCAGGAGAGGCAGAAATAAGCAATTTGGGATCTTAAAAGATAAAAGATAATAAAAGTAATTAAGATAATTAACCACCCTGAAGAGAGAAGAATTTACTGCAGTAAATTTTGTATTTTGTTTCGCTTGGCAATCTCACAGCTGCCACTCTGCTTAATATACAGCACATCAAGTCTTCCGCTGTCAGAAAAACATATATAATAAAAAAAAAATTTAAGAGCAAGTGAAGGCAGGGAAAAGGACAGCAGGGCTGCAACTGCAATTTTTAAAATCTGGTTAATTGGGTTTGGAGCCAGGTGCCCGGGGTCTCTTTGCATCTAGCAGTTCGGGACGATGCGATTTTAGTCTCCCAAGCAGGGTCTCTGCAGCCACGCAGGCACTCCATCTGCTGCCCCCTGGCAGGCCTCTGCCTCTCCTTGGTCTGCAGGGTCACCTTCCTGGACTGTCTTGGTGCAGCCATGCTGTCTCCACAATCCCCGAAGCTATTGCTCCAGAGTCCCAATAGATCTGAGTCCCTCTCCTGGGTGCACCCATCTGGGGTCTCTCCAGGGCCCTCAGGATCAAATCCTAATTCCCAGTCTGACATTCAAGGTTTTCCAAGATTGGGACCCTGTCTCAGCCCTGGGATCCTCACCCTTCTTTCTGTATTGACACTGAGAGCACCACCGGGTCTTCTAAGTAATGGGAAGTTTTTCTCCCTTGGACCCTTTGGCCACACGGCCATCTGCCAAACTCCCGCTCAACCAAGCGTGATTAGCACTTGGAAAGTGCCCCTGACGGACGCCACGCCCTAGGCCCGCCATGGGCACCTCTACACTCCTGTGCTCTTGGATCATCCAGGTGGAGTAACACTTATCCCATTTCCGTGCATTTTCCACTCACTAGTCCCCACATTTTGTTGAAAAGCTACTTAGCCCCTGTGGTGTGCCAGCTCCTGCATTCATTGTTATAGATTAAACGGTACATTCATCCATTCAAAAATTGTTTATGAGCACCTATTATGTTCCAGTCACTGTTCCAGGTTCTGAAAAATGTAGCGGTGAAATGAAGAGACAAAATGCCTGCCCTCGTGAGGCTGAAATTCTAGGAGGAGAGGGGAAGGTGGCAGACAATAATCCAGGAACAGACACACAGGAGAGGCCGCCATAAGGGCTATGAAGAAAAATAAAGCAGAGAGGAAATAAAGAGGTTGAGCTGAGCAGAGACGTGGGAGAGAGGAGGGAAGGAGACAGGTGCGTGAACAGGCCAGGCACCACTGGCGAGGGCTCTGTGAGTGGGAAGGGCTGGAAGTGGGACTGAGTCCCGAGGGAGAGAGGACAGCACGGGACCACCCATGTGGCTGGAGCGGGTCAGGGAGGGTGGGGAGTAGGAGGTCTAATCATACGGGGCGCTGCAGGCTATCCAGGGACTCTGGCTTCTCCCTGGGCGGTGGGGTAGGGGACCCATGGGGAGTTAGGACAAGGGGTGACCCAACTGGCCCCACTTTCAGCAGTTCATCCTGGATATTGTGTGTGTGTGAAGTAGGGGCAGATTCGAGTGGGGAAGGGAGAAGGTGAGAGACCAGGGAGGAGGCTGTCACAGTCTGCTGGGACAGAGGTGACAGTGACTTGTATGGAGTGGCGATTGTCCTGAGCACATGTTGTGCCTGAGTACAAGCACGTGCACACACACACATGAACACACACTCACAATCTAGACCTAGATGGTCTGTAACTATCTCTTTATCGAGTGAATAAACAAGTGAATGAATGAATGAATGGGACTAGGAGAAGAGAGGGGCTTGTGAGCAAACAGATATCACCCGATGGCCCTAAACCACAGGCACAAAACGGAGGCGTAGCACAGGAAAAACCTGCTGGAAGAATCAAGACAGCTCAGGGAGGAGACACCACCCGCCCACCCTGACCCCTCCCAGCCCAGACACACCCCATTCTAGGTGCCCTGCTGGCCATTTACCTCCAAGTCCCTCCTCTCTGAGACCCACCAACTGCCCTTCCATCTGCATCCCCATGGAGATGGAGATGCCCACCAGAGGAGGCCGCCCAGTGCCATGTAAATCTAGACCCAAATGAGGCGGGCGCCTCAGATCTCTCAATAATTAGACTTCAAGTGGCCCCCATAACTCAGTAGCTAATTACCTCGCCAGCCCCATCAGCTCGGCCCTCCGAGGCAACCAGCCCATTTCACTGGCAGACTGGCTCATAAAAATCCCTGAAAGCACATGGATTTACTGTATTTATTTATTGGGACTTGGAGAAATATACCTGGTACCCAGGGGCTTTGGGATGTGGGGACATAATTTTGAAATGCAGATCGTTAAAATAAGAGAGAATTATAAGAAATGGAGCAGGCTCCTGCTCTCCCAGGTAGCAGCGAAGATGCCACTGGTAATTAGTTTCTAGGTGAAACATGAGGAAAGCCATGTGAAGGTGCCCTGAATGCCCAGTTCCATTTCCCCAGCACGCTAATGCCACCAAGGGCTTCGCACTTGCTATTCCCTCTTTCTGAAGCTCTATTCCCTACGCAACATGACCGAGTGGTTCTTCTTATTGTTTAGTTATTGCTTGGCTGAAATGGCACCTCCGCCTGGAGGCCTTCCCTGATCACAGTTTTAACACTTCACCTCCCCACCCCTAGGCAGGCTGTCCTCTTATCTACTTTACATTCTCCCCCAAATTTGTCACCCTCTGAATGTAATTTGCTCATCTACTTGTGGACTTGGCTCTTTGGTTTCTGCCCAGGAGAAAGTAAGCTCCTTGTCCATCTCAGTCACCTCTGCATGCCCAGTGCTGAGCCCAGGGCCAGGCACTTAGTAGGTGCTCAGTGAATTTTTGTTGAGTGAGTTAATGATCTGACCACGCAGGTGGGAGTTGGTGGCCCCTGGCTTTTGCTTACTCCTGTCCTTCTTTCTGCTGCACCCTCTCCAACCCATTTGCAAACGTGGCCCTGTTTGATTTTATAGCGACGTGATCAGGTGAGGGTCCTCTTAATGCCCATGTCACAGGGCATTAAACAACTGAGATTCCTGTGGTGGCTCAGGTGGGGAGGGACAGTGATGGGAACTGAACCAGGTATGACTGTCTCCACGACCTCTCCTGTCAGCCACTGCATCACGGATGACGAGGGTACAGAGCCAAGCCTCCAAGGCCACAGCCCTCCATGGTGTGGGGTCGGAGGCTCGGGAGGCTTCAAAGACAGGTGCTGGGCAGCGTCATTCTCACTCTAAACAGATGGAGGCCCTGGAAATCACTTAGGTCGCTCCCTTATAGGACATATAGGAAAACTGAGGTTCAGAGACTTGCTTGAGGCCACACCATGTGCTCGTGGCTGAGCAGAGACCAGTGTCCGAGTCTCGGAGTGGAATGTGGAGAGCTGCCACCCTGGAGTGGGGTCCTGAGCTCTGCTTCCCCCTTTACCTCTCAGAGACTCAGTCTCCTCGTCCGTGGAGTGGGGAGGGTGATATCAGCCCCGAGATGATAACGATGGGAGAATACAGTAAGTGCTCAACAGGTAATGAGAGAAGGGACATATTGAGCACACTCCACATGCTGGACTTGGCGATGGCACTTTACCAGTATCACCTCATTTCTTCCTCACACCACATGGGAGACAGTCACCATCACTAGGTCACGGTTACAGAAAAAGCAAGCACAGAGGCTTAGCCACTTGCCTGAGGTCGTACAGCCTGCCGGTGGCAGAGTCAGCATTTGAACCCGGCTCCATCTGCTCTCAGAGTCTGAGTTCTCTGTCATTCTGTCTGGAATGGGAAGGGCCACGTCACTGGTCATCTAGCAAACCACTGGTGTGTGCTGGGCAGAGTCGGGGTAGGAGTATGAATGGGTGAATGGAAGGGTGGATAGAGGAGGAAACGGGGAGTAGGCAGACAAGTGATGGATAGATGGGTGGATGGATGGGTAGTGAATGGATGAGTAGGTAGGTGTGTAGATAGGTAGGCACATAGGTGGAGGGGTGGGAGGATGGCCAGTTGAGTGAGTAGAAGGGTGGGTGGAAGGAAGGAAGGAAGGAAGGAAGGAAGGAAGGAAGGAAGGAAGGAAGGAAAGGAAGGAGGGGAGGGAGGGAGGGAAGATAAAACTTGAAATTCTCCCTGCATGCCACAAGTGCTGTTTCCCCCTGTGAAAGGCCTTCCCTGTGTCTGAATGCCTGCTTCTCTCCGGCCCCTCCGGGAGCATTTCTTACCCTCGGGTTCTCAGGACTCCCGCCAGGGGCTCCCACCTGTGCAAGCCTCTCTGTTCTCTGCTGGTCTCTCTCTCCCTGTCACACACACACAGGCCGAGAAAACACACGGAGCCGCACAAAGGCTCCTCCACAAATGCTCTGGGAACAAAGAGACCCAGGAGGTGGTCCCCGGGGCTTCTCGTATTAGCATATCAATGCAGGCCCCGGAGCAGAGGGACTTGGAGACTTGGATTTTGCAAAGCAAATTATTCATTCCATAGTGGGACCTCCCCCAAACCAACCTAAAAAAGGGGAAATTATATTCTCTTTGCTGTGCTTTGTGTCAAAACTGTGTCTGCTCTGAGTTCCTCTGGTTATTTTTCAAAGTTCTTCCCCAGTAGCCGCCCGTTGCCTCTCCAGGCCTAGGTGTCTGGATGTCCCCACGCTGGGGCACCGAACAGCAGTTTTCTCTGCAGTCACACAAACCCGAAGCCAGCTGTGCGACTCTGGACTCCACACTCGCCTCCCTGGGCCTTGGTTTGTGCACTGGATTCTGGGGCTAAGAAGGTCTTCTTAGTAGGGGCTGCTGAGTCAACAGATATTTGCTGAGCACCTACTGTGTGCTGTGCATAGGGGTCTCAGCAGGCGAAAATAAGTAGAATCCAGCAGAGGCTGCTGTGAGGAGTAAATGGAATGGTGTGAGAAAGTAGTGAGTCTCAATGAATCAGTCGTTACTGTCATGATGTAGATAACATATCTCACCCCCCCAGCCTGAACCAGGCTGCAGTCTGGACCTGCTCAATTCCTGTGGGTGCTTCTCCCTGAAGTTCTGTGGTTTGGAAGCAAAATAAGATCTGGTTTAAAAGGGCTCCAAGGCAGCCTTGGGTCTTGGCTCCCAACTTTCCCCTCACTTGCTGTGTGACCTTGGGCAAGTCACTCACTGTCTCTGCCATAAGGACCTGACCTATAAATCCCTAGGTTGCCTTAGTCCAGTAGTTCTCCACCTTTGCAAATAGACTTTATTCTTTCTTTTGTTTTTCTGTAAGAAAACAAGATGACAGGCTAAATATTTTTATGTACATTATCTCATACAAGCACCCACGACCCTGAGGGCTAGCACTCTCCATATCCCCAGTGTACAGGTCACGAAACAAGGAGGCCCAAAATGTGAAGGTCAATGGTCCATGAGCAGTGTCTGCACTCAGGCCGGTACCCTGAACTTGCCCCTTTGTTGCATGTGTGCTTGTGAATATCCTTGAATGCAGTCTGGAGCATGTCTTCTGTACTCTGACACAGTATCAGCGCCTCTCCCCGTCACTCATGACTCTGTGCCTCCACACGTCAACAGCCGCACTGAGTCTCTCTGCGTCGGCGCCCCACGTCAAGCCCCGCTCCACAGGCTTTCAGGCTGAGCCTGACACAGAATCACCGTAAGGCCAAAATATAGTACGGTCCCTCCAAGGGGAGGAGCTGTCTTTGTACGGCCTGTGTTTGGAGAATGTAACTTATGATACAAGCGACTGGGTATTTACCAAGTGGTGACAAGAACACCTGTTCTGCCCGTTCCAGTGGCACCTGCTGCCATCCATGGAACAATGGGCACATACGGGGGAGAAAGACAGGGGTGAGTCCATGCAGGAAATGGAAAGCGACAGACATCAGCATCCTGATTCTCTTCTCTCCCCAGCTCTCCCCACTCCCACTTCTGGAGGTCGGCCCCTGCACCCCCTCCACCCTCTAATCCAGTAGCAGCTTGCCGGGGCATCTGGTCTCCCAGAGCAGTGCTCAGCCTGCCGTCCGTGCCAGCCCCTGCCAATTACTCTGGGACATTCACCTGGAAGTCCCATGGGAGAGAGGTGGGAGCAAAGAAAATTGGCCCCTGTCCTAAGAGCAGGAGTCTGGTGCCCACCCTGTCATTATTTCACTCACTGGATGACCTTCTGCAAGTCACTATACCCTCTTCAGGTCTCAGTCTCTTCATCTGTAGAATGGGTATAACACCAGTGTTCAGTAACCACCTTCCCTGCAAACCTGGGGCCAATAACAGCTTCTCAAAGCCTCAGTGTGTTAACCTATAAAATGGGTCTATAACAGATAACAAGCCTCACAGAGTTGCTTGATGTAGTGAAAAAGAATTGGCCGGCAGACTTTTTCAGAAAAGAGCCAGATATTAAATATTTTTAGCTTTGCAGGCCAAATAACTTCTGTTGCAACTACTGACCTCCACCCTTGCAGCACCAAAGTAGCCTTAGACAAAATGTGAATGATGGCCATGTCTGTGTGCCAATAAAACTTTATTTATGGACACAACTGTGAATTTCATATAATTTTCAGGTGTCACAGAATAGTATTCTTTAAAAATTTTTTTCAATGATTTACAAATTTAAAAGTTATTTTTAGCTCACAGATCCTACGAAACCAGACACATGGTTTGCAGCCCTGATACCCACACAGGTTGCACTGTACTTGGCACAGGGCCCTCGGTAAATGTTCGTTCTCTCAATTTCCACTTCAAGTTTTAGAAAGAGCTTTTGAGTCACTTGTCCAATATTATGTCACATCCATTAGACCCGGGAGACCTGGGTGTTGACTTTCTAACTATAAATCTTCCAAGATGAGATACTTGCATTGGTCTCCAAAATCACTCTTCCACTTGTGCCCAGTCTATCAGAACATGGTTTTACAATGAAATAAAAATATTAAGATTCATAGGAAACAACCATCAATGCTTATTTTATGAATCTGGTCTTCTTAACCATGGGGGTGTTCACAACACCCCATGAGGTCACTGTTACTATTCTCCCCCATTTCTCAGGTGGGAAAAGTGAGGCCAGAACCTTGGAGTCTCTGGGCCAAGGCTTATACTGCTGGGCCTGAGCACAGCCAGGATTTGAACCCCGGCTGTCTGAACCCAATGATAGAGCTCCGTGGCACCAAGCAAGATCTTCCCACCTCTGCCAGGAGGGAGGTCACAGCAGCCACGGGCCACCAGCCCCATCTCCCACCCTTCCCCCAGACAGCCCCCACCTCCCTGCTCCCCACGGTTACACCCAGCCCCATGATTCAGTGAAGCTGAGCTGTTTTCCCGGCAAGAACATAATTCTCCCAGAAAAGCAAGCTTGTGATGTTGGGGGGCGGAGAGGGGGTGGCAGGCAAGAAATCAGCACACAAGCAATTAAAACAAATAAGATTTTTTAAAAAATATATTGCTTCCTCCGCACACGTTGGCTACGGATGGAGGTGGAGGGTTGCTCAGATGCTGGGTGCTGTTCTGTCTCGGGGACAGATTCCGCTAATTGAACCCCCATGTAGTGCAGGGAGTGGGGGGACCTCCGGAGTGATCCATCTCCCCTGGCAGGCTCATTCCGGGAGGCGAGCAAGAGAGGCCGGCCCAGCGCCGCACAAGACTAATATCTCCGCGGCGTGAGGAGCGCCAGCAGTACACCCTCGTTTATTTTTCGGGATTTTTTTTTAATAGGACTGACGTGGCAGTTTTCCCCCTGATTTTTCAAAGCTACACTTATTTACTGCTCTTTGTGCATCTTCAGAGAGAAGTGAACCCAAGTTTTGTCTTCTTCAAGAGCTGATGGGAGACGAAGATTAGAAAATGAAATTATCCATGGTCTTAGAAAAAATCAAATTCTGTGTTTTATATTCACATACAATTAAAGCAAATTCTAACTGCACAGAAGGGCATGTAATTAAAAGGTTAGTCGCTCTTCTTAAAACTATTTCTCCATCTGACTGATATTTTTGAGCTCCTACTACATGTAGTACTTTGCACCTACTATGTGCTGGGCTCTAGGGATATAGATGTGAACAAACAGCAAAGTTGCTGGCCCAATCCCCACCCCCAAGGGCAATTAATGCTTAATGTTTATTCTTATCACATTTTCTTTCCAGAAATTGTTAATTCTGCAATATTACATATAGAGAGGCATATACACATCCTTGCTTATCATAACTATCATATGTACATATACCTTTCATGTATATCTTTTTTAAATGAATTGGATCATACCAGGCGCTATATTCTGCTCCTTGGAGTGATTTCCTTTTTTTTTTAATTTAACACACCTGGGGCATTTATTCCATTTTAACAAATAAGAATTTGCCTTGTCTTGTTCTGAATAGCTGTGTGATACTCCAGAGTGTGCCTGCAGCAACATGTAATTTATCCCCCATGGCTGGACGTGTCGACTGCCTCCAGCTCTAGTCATTGCAATTGTGAGCACCCCTGAGCAAAAGTCCCGTTTCCATAAATGTTGCAGGAACCCAGAGAGGACCTCTGTGGTGGTCACCCATGTTGCTGACCTCATATGTCTTGCTCTCCACCAGGGTGCAGGGTGGAACAGCACTTCCTTGCACACTTAGAGGTGAGTGTGGCCACGAGTCTGGCTTCAATGTCCCTTGTCATATCCTTCGTGCATGGAAGCTTCAGGACTGCTATATTCCTCTCTTATTTCCTTCTGCCTCAGTGACCAGCTATGCTCCAAAAAGTGACTGTTCCACTCACCAAAGTCTAAGCTACAGGTGATAGAAATGTGCGGCAGAGCCCCCAGCCAACCTGCAATGGATATATAGGGTAAGTCTGAAAAAAAAAGCTGTTGTTTCCTACCATTGGGATTATGGGGTATTTGTTACTGCAGCAAAACCCAGTTTATCCTGAGAGATATAAGCTTCTACAGTTCTTCCATTTTATAGACAGGGAAGTGAAGTCTACATTCACTTCTTCTAATCACTCGATTTAAATCTTTTAATGGTTCCCACCACCCAAAGGTGAGAACTCAGACTCCTTAGCATATGATTAATAGGCTTTGGTTATTTTATAAGAACATACCAACCATTCGGTATTATGTCTACCAGATCTACCTTGTGACCCAAACATACCTAAGACTCACCGTAACTATAGATTCCCCTGTGTGGTTCATGCTGATCTCTAGGCCTGGGATGTCCTTCCCTGCCTTTGCTTCAGGAAGAACTCCTACTCACCCTTCAATACCCAGCTCAAAGAGGTGCCCATCTGTCAAGTCTTGCCTCACGCACCCAGGCAGCTGCTTCCCCCTCCACCTTAAACAACCCCCATTCTAGACAGCATTACACTCTTTCTTAATTGCTTATTTATGTGACTGTTTTCCCCCACCCTAAGATTAAGAGCATGAACTCTATCTTATTCATCTCTCCCCTATATAACACCCAGCGCATGGCGGATGCTAGGTACATGTTTTACGAAAGAATGAATGAACGAATGAATGACTGAATGAATAGACAAATGAATAATCTTGACCTTCCAGCCCGGTCCTTGACAGCACTGGTCTTTTCTTTCACAGCCCTTCCAGTATCTCATCGCTGAACATCTACTACATGATACGAGGTTTCCCTGCTCAACCTCTGATATAAATGGGCAGAAGAACGATATTAGACAGAAGGTTTCAGGATGCCAAGATGATTCCTTCAAGAAATCATTAAGGTCTGCACAGTAAAACAGTAAGGCAGTTTGGCAGTGCCTCAAAAAGCTAAAGAAGGAATTAACCATAAGACCCAGCAATTCCACTCCTACACATATAACCAAAAGAACTGAAAACAGGTGTTTAAACAAATCCTTGTCCGCACACATTCACAGCAGCATTATTCACAACAGCCAAGAGGTGATGGAAATGGCCCAAATGTCCATCAGCGGGTGAGTGGGTAAATAAAACGTGGTCTATCCCTACAGTGAAATATTACCCACCCATAAAAAAGAGTGAAGTACTGACACCTGCTACCGTAGACATGAGCCTTGCAAACAATATGCTAAGTGAAAGAAGACACACAAAATGTCACAGATTGAATAATTCCATTCACATGGAAGGTGCTAAACAGAGAAATCCAAGTACGCAGAACGTACATCGGTGGGCCCCAACAGTGGGGTCATTTTGGAGTGATGGGAATATTTGGGACCTAGATGGAGATGGTGGTTGTCCAACATTGTGAAAGCACTAAAAGCCAATGAAGTGGCTTTAAAACAGTTCATTCGATTTCATGTGAATTTCGCCTCAATTAATTTTTTTTAAGTAAAGTAAGCAAGAAAGGCAGCTGGCACATTCCTTCCAGACTCCCCTCCTGCATGCAGCAGGGCTGGCAGGGCAGACATCCTGAGCAGTCCCCACGGAGGGCCCGTTTCCCTGAGGGCAACGCCTCCAGGGCACAGAGTGCAGTGCAGGGTGTCAGTGGGGTGCAAATACTGGGGAGACGTAGAAGAGGCAGGGACACAGACACGGGGGCCAGAGACAGGGAGAAACCTGAAGCAAGGGAGAGAGAAACAAAGAGAGAAAGAGAGAAACTCGGGGAGGAAGAACTAGAGAGGAGAGGAGGCCGGGGGAGGGAGGGGAGAGGAAGGAGGGGCCCTGGATGAATTAAGCAAGCTGGGAGGACCAGGAGCCCT
Source organism: Trachops cirrhosus (assembly GCA_028533065.1). Taxonomy (NCBI): domain Eukaryota; kingdom Metazoa; phylum Chordata; class Mammalia; order Chiroptera; family Phyllostomidae; genus Trachops; species Trachops cirrhosus. The sequence goes on along the minus strand of CM052546.1, from coordinate 54,993,412 downwards.
GATTACTCCCTGCTGGGCAACATGTGAATAAGAAGCTGAGAAAAAAATAAGCAAAAAATCGGTTATTTTTCTCCTGGTGACAAATCCATCCTACAAGCCAAATGGAAGCTGGGCCACAGGCCTTTGTATGGTGGCCTGGGGAAGGAAGGCCTCCCCACCAGCCCCCCTCTGGGGCTCTCTGGAATGATTGGAGGGTGGGCGTCCTATGCTGCACGGGCCTGGGCGAAGTTTTCCCCTTGTGAGCCTCACCCGCCTCATCTGTAATTAGAGCAAATTGTATTTTTGGAAAATGACCACAGCAGCATTTTCAGGAGCTTGCCAAACAGGAAGTGCAGACTGATTCTTCTCCCTCAAAAAGTGGGCGGACTTGAGCGAATGCACAATTTCCAAGACAAGGTCATGAAAGGTTATACGGCTTCTGCCTGGTGCTCTCTCCTGACATTGGCCCTTGGAACGTGGCCGTCATATTGTGAGGAAGCCCAGACCATGTCGGGAGGCCACAGCCACATGCAGGTGCTTCTCCCAGCAGCCCCAGCTAAAAGCCTCAGCCCACAGCCCCCGTCCTGACATCAACCACAGGCGTGTGAGAGAACCAGCCTTTGGAAGTTTTCCACTCGCAGCCTTTGAGCCGTCCCTGCTGAACTCTGCTGGACGCAAAGATGCATGAACAAAGTAAGTATCAGTATTTTAAGCCACTAGGTCTTGGTGACAGACAGCTGGAAGAAACAGCACAGTGCCTGGTGTGTCAGCATCACTCCCGATGTGTTCGCTGCAGACAGACGGGCGGTTCTCGAAGGGCTCCCACCTCACCTGTAAGGTAAATGATCCATCACTGCTCTGGGCTGAACTGTGCCCCCCACCAAATTCATATTGTGTCCCCCCAAATTCACTTTCATGTCAGGTTGCAATGCTAACCCCCAGGTCCCTCCGAAGGAGACTCTTTCTGGAATGGGGTCTTCAAAGAAGTCATCAAGATAAAATGAGATCACTGAGCAGGCCTCCATCCAGTAGGCTGCTGTCTTTGTAGCAAAAGAGATTAGGACACACTGTCAGAGGACAACCCTGTGAAGAGAGAGGGAAAGGCAGCCGTCTGTGGGTGCAGGAAAAAGGCCTCAGAAGAAAACAACCCTGCCAACACCTTGACCTTGGACTTTCAGCCTCCTAAACTGTGAAAAAATAAAATGCCTGTTGTTTAAGCCATTAGGTCTGCGGTACTTTGTTAGGGCAGCCCTAGGAAACTACTGTAATCATAAAACCCATTTTACAGGTGGGAAAAAAAGAGCTAGTGCCTCACCAGACTGTTCAGCTTCCCAGCAATGGAGTAGGCTTGGATCCTTCCCGCCTCATGGGGGTCAACCCCACATGCTAGGTCTGAATGTGGCTGGAGTGAATCAGCAGTGACTGCTAAGAACCCCAGGCTGCATCCAGGGCAGACATCGCCAATCCATCCCAGCACTCCATCTGCCAGCCCAGGGGTGGCCTGTGTCTCCTTTTGCAGCTAGGCAGTCCCATGGGGGCCATCGAGGGACAGAAGAAGGGATGGCATAGCTCAGAGGGGCCCGCCTAAGGCTGCCCTATTTGGGTTGCCTTTTGGGGGTGGTTTATCAGGTTCTGTGGGGTTCCGGTGCTGTAACTATTACCCCAGAACACCCTATGATTAGCTCATTAGTACCATTGTGACCTGGCATCTGTGAGATGCCACATAGAGACTTATCCAGGGCAAGGAGTTGGGTCTACAATGGGGGAAACTACAAATGAAATCCTCAAAAGGAACCCTCCTCCCTGCATAGCCCCCCACCAGTAGGTCAAGAAAGCTTAGCAAGACCCCAGCCTTGGAGTCTGAGTGGTGCCCAGTCTGCGCATTGGAATCGCCCAGGAGATGGACACAATTACAGAGCCAGTCATTCACCTCCGAAAGCCCTGATGGGATTGCTCTGGGGAGGTCCTGGGTGCCGGTTTTTCTTTAAAGCTTTTGGAGATTTTCTCAGAGCCTGAAAGCCCCTGGTACAAACTTCAGTGCCCACTGGATTCTGGGGTGTGGAGGGGGTCCTGGGTCCAAGGACTTCTGTAGGCCTCCTGTCAGTTTCTCCCTGGGACAAGTTTGTTGCTACCTCAGGACCTTGGCACAAGCTGTTCCCTCGGCCTCTACACTGCAGGTTCCTTATCCGTTCTCAGGCCTCAGCTTAAATACCACCTCCTCCAGGCTGCCTTTCCTGATTAACTTGCCTTCCTTCCTCTTCCCTTTTATTATTCCCTATTTTTTCCTTTAGATCTCTCATAACATTTTCCAATTTTGCATTCAGTTTTTTTTTGTTTGTTTTTTGTGTGTCCCCCACACCTCTGAATTGTGAAGCTACCTGAGCTGCAATTGTATCTGTGTCATTTACCATCAGGCCCCAGTGCTGAGCAGAGGACCTAGCACATAGCAGGTGCTCAACATATACAGTGAATAAATTTAATGACAAAAAAATCAGTTCTCTCTGAGACTCACTTTGCTGTGAGAATTAAACAAATTAACTTCTATAAAGTGCTTAGAAAATTCTGCCTCATGTGCAGTAAATGAGCTGGTGCACACAGGGTGCTCAGCACAAGGCCTGACCCAGAGTAAACTCCCACTGGTGAACGCATACTGTTACTATCATTGCCATTGGTGTTGCTGTTGTTTACCCTTATACAGCACAGAGTAGGCGCCCCATAAAATTGTGAACGATCCATGCAATGCAGCCTTGGACCCGCCACAGGGATGGAGGATGTGGCTACCAGAGGAAGCCTCTGTGCTGGTCTGATGTGGGAGGAAAGTAGGGCCCAGAGAGGGCAGTGCACTGGCCCAAGGTCCCCCAGCAGTCTGAGGCAGCCCACGACCACAGCCCAGAACCCCAGGCTTCTGCTTCCTCTCCTGGCAGTGTGCTCAGGCAGAGTGGCTCCCCTTTGTGTAATGGTCCTGGGGGCTCTGGCTAGTCACAGAGGTCAGGTCCACCCCTGCCCCCAGCCCCAGCCCCCAAGCCTGGTGACCTGGGTGGCCACTTGGTGGCACTGTGGAGTCACCACCAAGTGGCAGCCACTCCAGGAGCCTCTGTCCAGTCCAGCTCAGCCAAGAGATATCAGAGACAGAACTGGGGCTGAAAAGGTGCCCTGCGCTGATCTCCTTGCAGGTGAGAAAACTCCAGCCTGGAGAGGGGAGGGCACACCTCACTAAAGTCACACAGCTGGTGTCAGAAGGAAGAGAAAAAATAGGCCTTTTATTGAACACCTACTATGTGCCACGTATGCAACTCTGTCATCCAGTTATCACAAACACCCAGTGACATGAGAAATACTCTCCCCATTTTCCAGATGAGGTCACTGAGGCACAGACAGGTTAAGTGGAAGTAGGGCAGCGATAATGATAATGACCTTAGCTGATGATGTTCACTGAATACAACACATGTAAGCAGTACACCAGGCCTGTCCCACAGCAAGTCCAAGGCCTGGATGCCAGTATCGACCCATTTTACAGAGATGGAAACTGAGGCTCGGAGAGAGGGAGCCATTTGTAGAGGTCACACAGCCAGGAAGTGTCTGCTCTAGGACATGTTTCTACTTCAGGACATGTTCCTGTCAGAGAGGATTTGACTTATCCCAGCCCTCTCCCGCCAATATTCCAGCCTCAGGCAACCCCAGGCCAACATGGCCAGATCTGGGCCTGACCTAGGCTTCCAGTGATTTGGGAAGACCCACCGCTTCCCCAAGCCCACAGTTGGCTGGAAGGGGCTCCACAGCTCACTGGCCAGGGCTGCAGTCAACCCTCTGGGTGTCCACTGGAATTCATGGTGGAGTGGTCCCTGCACCTCTCCACATGGCTCAGTAGCCCCTGATCCAGACATGAGCAAAGGGATGCTGATGTGTATGCCCCAGAATGGTCTGCAGGACTCCCTGAAGGAGGAGGAGGCTGGGGAGAGGCAAGGAGGAGGCTGGGGAGAGTCACTACAGAGCAAAAACAACAGAAGGATAATGAAGCAGAGAGAAGAGAGACAGCACAAAGGCAGTGCCAGACTCGGAGCAAGAGAGACAGAAAGACTCAGAGAGAGGAAAATTAGAACAAAACGGAGAGGGACCAACAGAGTCAGAAAGACAGGGGCAAGGAAATGTGCATATTAAGAGAGAGACAGACAGAAGGGGAGAAAGACTGAAAGACAGGGGCAAGGAGAGACAGGAAGTCTCAGGGTGGACAGGGACAAAGGGGCGAGGAGTCAGAGACTGAGAAAAAGATGTGTTGGAGATGGAGACCCAGAGTGAGACAAGTGCCAAGAAGACACCAGAGCAAATGCTCAGGGGACAAGGACCAGGACGTCAGGCAGAGAGAAGCCACAAAAAGGCAGGACTGCAAGAGACTGAGAAAAGGGGGGAAAAAGATCAGAAGGAAGCAAAAAGGAAGGTAAGATTACAGAAACAGCAGAGGCAGAGAGGACTGGAGTAAGGGAGGGGAAAGATGAGGCAGTCAGAGGGTGGAGGCCATCAGTGGGTGGAGGCAGGGCAGAGCAGGGTCACAGTGGGGTCTGGGGTCCTCCCACCTTGGAGATTCTACCTGGCTTCTGGATGCTCAGCAGCCAGGGCCCTCCATTTACCACCTGCCCCACCCCCTGGAGCCCTCCCCTTGTAGCAGGGGTCTGGCCAGGGTCCAGAAGGGTAAAGGCCAGGAGGGTGGACTCACTGTAGCCCCCAGACCTTCATCTTCTACTTCCGCCCACTCAGCAAGCCCCAAGCTCCTCGTTTGCATAAAGCAATATTCCTGTGGGGGATGCTAATGTGCCCTGCTATTTTTGCTTCTCCTGGATGGTGGTTTGCATACATTTGCATACCCTGGGAGAATTAAACTGGGATCATGTAAATGAGCCCACCAGCTTGGGGGTAAGGGGGGCTCTTGGCTCCCTGCCTCCCAACAGGCTCCGAAGCCCTAGCCTTCCCCTGGGGGTGCCCTGGGAAGGACCCACTGACAGGGAAGGATCAGCTATATACATTCCTCATGCTGAGGCCACTGACCACCTAGGTTTGGGGCAGCCAGAGGTAACTTACTGATATGAGCCTGTCACATCCTTCTTCAAACCTTTTGTGGCTTTTGGGATCTTCAAGTAAAGGTCAAAACTCCACTGCGGCCACAAGAACTAGCCCCTGCCAGCCCCTCTAAGCCACACTGCCCCTCCTTCTACCTACTCGGAACTTGCTATTCTCAGGGATCACCGTCACCAGGCCTCTGCTCACCACAGGGCCTTTGCATATGCTGTCTTCATGGGCTTCCCTTCTGCCTTACATGTAATTCATCCTTCAGACTCCAGGTGGAGTACCACTTCCTCAGGAAAGCCCTCCCTGTCACCTCCAACCTCCTCCTCAAAGTAGGTATCTCAACTCCCCACGGAACAACCCCTGGGGGCTGGAATTTTTATTGATGCAGTACCTTAGCTCATGCCCGTCTCCTCTGTGAGGCCATGAGAACTATGAGTCCAGGGGCCTTGTCTCCTTAAGTCACTGCGCCGTACCCAACACCTAGCAGTGTTGGGTATGTGTGGGCTCCTGAGAAATATTTGTTGAATGAATGAATGAATGAATGAATGAGGCAGACCTGTAAATTCATTTTCTAAGTGGTAGTCTTCACGGGACCAGCCCCCAAACTCAGGTGGTACACTGAACTTTTTAAAAAATATGAATGAAGCACCTACTATGACTCCCCAACATCTCCAGAAGGGAGATATGGAGATTAGCTGCATGTTGCAGACAAGAAAACAAAGGCTCAGGGAGGGAAAGCCACGGGATCGAGGTCACACAGCAGAACTGGGAGTCCAACACAGACCTGTGTGACCCCGAGGCTCCAGCCCCACCCCTGCATATTTCCAGTGACGCCCCCTTGGTGGGACCCAAGTGGAGAGCACTTTCCTTGGCCTCATGGGAGGGCGGTATAGATATGCACTCACAGGAGTGATTTCAAGCAGGAATGAGTTGAACAGAGTGCAAACCTGACCCACTCAGACCTGACGCCCATGTGTGAGTCCATGCCGAATGCGTGGGTGTGCCCGTATCGGGCCACGTGTATCCACAGGCACACACACCTGGGCCTGCACAGACTTTCACTCAGTCACTCGGCAAGCACCGTGTTCAGGCCCGCTGTGCACCAGACACTCAGGGGAGCTGTGAGGATTGACTGGGCCTTGCATCCCGGGCACATATATGCATCACACACACATTTGAATATTCACTCGCATGTGCACATGCTCTGCTGGCATAAGTGTGGAGGGCCCACAGGGCGTGAAGGCACAGAGGTAAGCTGTGGCACACAGAAAGCAGGCAAGTCCCCTACACACCCACATGCAGGGGTGCCCTGGGGCAGAGGTCAGTCATGGAGAGGGCAATGGCTTGCCCCAGGTCACTCAGTAAAGTCATTGCCCAAACCTGAGATAGGCCGAGTAGGAGAGACCACAAACCTGAAAACTGTGGACTTGACCCAGACAGATCTGGGCTCTGATGCTCCTGCAGTTGCGAAGGGGCGAGGTGGGGCTGGACCTGTCACTCTCCTCCTGGGCCTGATTTTTCCTTCTGCAAATTACACATGGGGAAGGGTGGACAATTACTTCTTCAAGGGCTGTGTGCGTCAGAATCTCCCACATGCCTGGCACATAGTGATCCCACAACGACAAACACGTACTCTATCATCATCATCATCATCATCATCATCATCATCATTATCACCATTTCTCTCATTTGGGTCTCAGGACCCACAGTCCAGTGATCTTTGAGCTGCCTCACTGCACTACCCAGAAGCCAGACACACCCCTGCCACCTCTTCCTCCTGAAGTTAGTGTCCCAATACCCCCAGAGAGTAAGGCTGAAAACATTCAATTCTCAGACCAGCTGAACAACCCGTGCCCTGGAAAAAAGTGCTTTCTTCTCTGAAAGTTCAAGTTTTCTCCTGCTCACAAAACCAATGCTTGCTTACTTATTAAGAGACGTTCATCTGCCAAGGCAGGGATCAGCCTGGCTGGGATTTGCAGACGGGCTGAGGTACCCAGGAGATACCAGTCCCTTCATTTACATATGAGGACACCAAGGCACAGAGAGGATAAGCAACTGGCCCAGGATTCCACAGCTCAAAAGTGGCCCAGCTGGGATTTGAATCCAGATAATCAGGTTCTCAGTCCCAATGCCCCTCCTCCAAGAGGTCCAACGAACAGTGGACGGTCAGGCAGGCAACAAACTGACAGCAGGTAATATGTGGGTGAGCAGAGCCTTCCGGGCACATAGACACTGCCCTGTTCTCAGGGGACGCCCCAGACTGGCCTCATGGAACCATGTTAGGAGGCCGGCTCAGCCCAGGGGAGGCCAGACCGCCTGCTTCCAGACTGTTGGTTTAAAGAAGATATTCAATTATCTCAGCCAAGATGCTCACACGTGCTCTGATGGGTTGAAAAGGGAGAATAAGGAGCCAGCATCACGTCCTGTCAGAGATAATTAGAGGGAACATCATTTTAAAGGAAATAAGCCTGTGGCCAATTGTTCAAGATTGATTAAGTTGGTGGCCAGCACGGGCAACCGGGAAAGGGGACAGCGGTCTGTCTTGATCACGTCGCCTGCATGTTACAGAGGGGACTTTGACCAGGGGCCATGGCCGGGCTGGGTGGCTGGGGTCCCTGACCGGCGTCCCCACAGCTGGCCTCCTCCCTGCCCCAGGGGCTGCAGGGAGCTACTCTAATGGGAATCTGGGGCTAGATGCATGCGAGGGGCTGCTGCTTCTCTCCAGGCAGGGCAGGATTTTCTCCTTGCTAGACCTTGGGCACGAACTGGCTGGCCTCAGGAAGGAGAAGACATGGTAGACCTTCATGTCGCAACAGTTCAGGCATTGTTGACTGAGCACGCACCGAGCACCACTGTATCCCAGCCTGAGTGTGTGTTGCAGGCAGAAAGGGCAGTGTGTACAAAGGCCCTGAGGCAGGGGCAGGTACACACATTTGAGGTCAGGCAGGAAGTTCAGCCTGGCTGCAGCAAGGATGCCCAGGAGGAGATGGCACCAGAGGATGCCTTCCAAAGGCCGTGAATGAGCCACTGGCACTGCCCAAGCATCTCCTCCCTGCCAGGCCTGGGGCTCCATCTGCCCTGTGAGGAAGGTGCCGAGATGAATCAGATCACAGATGAGGCGTCTGAAGGTCAGAGAGGTGAAGTCACTGCCAAGGTCCCAGAAGTAATACCCAGCAGAGCTGAGTTCTTTTTCTAACATGACTGTCCCATGAGCCCAAACCCACCTGTCCCAAACCATAGCTTTCCAGGAGATCAGGGCTGAAGGTGACCTTGAAGGGCTGCCTGATTCACGCTGTTCATTGCACATAATGGGAAATCTGAGCCCAGAGCAAGGAGACGAAGCACATGCCACCACGCTGAGAATCAGGCATGAAGGCATGCCTGCTCCCTTGTGTTAGCCTCCCCAAGCCTCATTTCAATGCACCCACAGTAAACAGACACCACTAACTGCTATGGCAGAAGCAACATGCTGGTTTTCCATGAGTTCATGGGCAGTCTCCTTTTGTTTCACATTGACCATGCCAGAGCCACGGCAAAACTGCGTCTCTCAACTGTTTTGGGTTCACATACCCTCTGGGATGGCCTTTGAAAATCCATGGCTCCAACCATTTGAGTTTGTACAGTGCTGCCCACTGCACCCCCTTTGGAGGGTCAAGGTGTGCACGAATCATGTAAAGGCTCTGATGAGTCCGGCTGCAAAGGAGCCTGCTTCTAGCTCCTTAGCTCAGCCCTTTCAAAATTCATTTGAGCACAGAATCCATACAAACATGAACAGAACTGAGATTTTCTGAGAGAGGTGATGGGATATAATGGTCTTGGTAACTAAGAGAAGCTAACATAGTCCTACTGACCTTGGGGAAAAGAATTCTGAATACATTTGGGTGAAAGTAATTGAGAAATAGTTAAAGAACCAGGGGGCTCTTTATGCAGAGAAAAGAAGACCCAGAATAAGGCATGGTGGCTGCCTTCAAATCTCTGGGAGGCTCCCCAGGTGTTCTGTGGGGAGATTCTCCTCTCTAGTTTAATAGAGTTGATTTAAGACCAACAAACAGGTGCTAGAGTAGGAAAGGAGTTGAAGCTTTCACTGGAGACTGGCTGTCTTGGTAGGAAGTGAGTTCCCCGTCACCTGAAGTATGCAAGTAGAAACTGGAAGACTATTATAGTAGGGTTGCTAAAGAATGAAGTCCTTCTACAATTTTGGAGTTTCCAGGACGAAGAAATGCAACCCATGCCCAGGCCATGCTGAATTCCCCTCTTCTCTCCAGACTGGGTGGAAAGAAGTCAGCCTTGTCACATCCATCTGACATTAAAAAAATTCTTATAAATAAAATAGTTCCTATAAAAGCTGTATGAGCTCTCTACAGTCCATCTCATCTCGACAGTAATAAAACCAAGCCCGTAACTCCAGCGTCGTCTTCCATCTACAAGAGGAACCGCTTATTTTAAGAAGTATAAAAAGAAAAGTAATTTACAGTCTATTAACATTTTAAAAAGTGTGTTAGCAAGAAGGGTGAATATATTACTGGCTCAATGAGGGATCCAGAGAGATGCAGAAAGTGGAATCCTATAAATTTCCTTCGGTCTCCATTTTAACCTGGATTACTGGAAGCCCCTCCTGAGCCTCCTAATAGCCATTAGGTCCTGTTCTGGAAGGAGGCTGAATCGCGAATGGGAGACCACGACGGGGCAGTGCGGTGGGTCCGTGAGGCAGCGTATGGGTGCGATGGGGCCTGGGTTCTACTGTCGGGTCTCGGTCCCCTTCCTGGCTCGTTCTGCAGGCTGCCCAGCTTCGGAGAGCCTCAGACTGGTTGTCTAATCAATGGACAAAATACATCCCAGGGCCTCTTGTTCTATATAAAAGCTTTGGCTTTCAAGCAAGACTTGGGAGGGCTCGGTGACAGGAGGGGTGTCAGTGACCCCATCAGTTGCCTGGTGCCCCAGAGGTCCTCCCCTGGCCTCCCCTTGCCCAGTGGAGGGGCCCTCCAGCTGCCTCCCCAGAACTGGGCGGAGCCCTGGGCAGGGGAGAGGAGTGGGGTGGGGATGGATTTCAAACTACAAATCAAGGGAAATACATGGAAACAATTACAGAAAGATGGACTGGAAGGAAAACAAACCGTTCTCTCCTAGGCACGCAGCCACACAAGACTAGCCCGAGGGAGGGACTGGGGTCATTTGTAGGGGAGATGCCAGGCAGTTGGGCAGGGGTACCCCCAGAGGCAGGCACGTTCCATGTGGCTGTCATTCTGGAGCTTGGGCACGGGCTGGGCCCTGGCTCAGACCTTCGCCTGCCACCACATCACCTACAAGCCCCTTCTCCTTCCAGTGCATGTCACACACACACAGGCCAACATGATCTCACACCTGGACACATGCACCCTCATCCCTTATACACACATGGAAAACACAGTCACACACATATGCGTACACACCTATACATTCCCCACACAAATAACTCAACACAATCACACAACTGGCAAACACACGTCCACCCTTTATGCACATGTGCTGACATGATCATGCATGTGCATAAACGCTACACCCACACACTTGCATATTCATGTCAACACAATCGCCATGTGCACACATGCATGCATGTGTGCCTATTTAATGCACACACCCACATGCATGCACACTCCCAGTCATTTGTGTTTACACCCCTGTGTGCACACTCAGTATACCATATCCTAACATGTGTTCCACACACAGTCACACACCCAGCGTGTGCCTACACCAAACACATGCATGTGCACACACACTCACACAGTAACCTTCCCACCCTCCACTGGCCAGCGCAATGCACCCAGATGCGCTGCACACACTCATGGTCCCCGGACAGTGTCCATGGGGTGCAAGAGTGGGTGCTGGGCTGCTGGACAGACTGCCTCTCACATCTCAGCTGCCTCCCTGCCTGGGCCTGTGTTTGTGCAGCTGTTCCCTCTCCCCCAAGAGTAGGGAGGGGGCAGGAAGAGCAGCATGGGGGAGGGACAGGCCACAGTGGCCCTAATCAAGAATTTCACACCCCCAACGGGGACCAGGCCCCTCTGCAAAGCCCCCACATCCAGCTGGGTGAAAGCCCAAAGCTGGCTTTGTTCACAGGCTGCTGGGGACAGCAGGGGCCTCTCTCTGGACCATGCCCCCTCCCCGTTCAGAGCACCGGGCCCCCAACTATCTTTGGAGGGCTTTTCCAAGCCTGGGTCTTGCTGCCGCAGCTGGGTGCCCCGCCAAGGGCCAGCAGGCACCAAATGGGCCTCAAAGAGCCCTCCCGTTGCCCTTTCCCAGGCCTTACCCGTGGGAGGGGCATGAGGGGCTGTGGGCCCCAGGCCCTTCAGCCTCCATGCACTGGGGTTCCTGTTGAGACTGAGCACATATGACTTTCAGATTTGAATCTTGAGAGTCCTGTTTTCAGAACTGCATGGCCAACTCCCCACTCTCATTTTTCTAGCCCAGCATCCTCAAAAATGCCACATGGTCTCACTTCTTGGCCTTTGCCCAAGCTGTTCCCCACACCACCCATCTCAGATGCCTTCCCCTCTTAACATGGGCAACTCTTACCCATTGCCTTTCAAATTCAGTGCCTCCTCCTCCTCCTCCAGGAAGCCCTCTCTGCCTCACCCTCTGTGCCCCCGCCCATCCTGCTCCCTGCTCTTCCTCTACCTTGTTCCTCTCACACTGTCAATGTCCTGCTTCACTTATTCGTGTCCTGGGCCATGAGCTGCCAGGGCAGGGCTGGGCTCCCATCGCCATGGCAACCTCCAGACTGGTACAAAGCCTGACACAGGTAGATCTTTGTTGAAGGAAGGAAGCATTACCCAGCAGAGATGTAGTGAAGTTCGGCTTCAATGATTCACATTCACGGGCCTTGTGGAATGAATTAGGTCCCCGTTCTTAATTTAAGAGTTAAATAATACCACACATATATTACAGAAGTTAGGTAAATTTCCCCATCTCTCTTGTCATTACCTAGAAAGCTGCCAACTTCAAGATTGTAATTATTCACATGAATAATGAAATTAGCACATCTATCAGCTCACTCCCCACTAGTTACATACCTGGGAGAGCCTTGCGCTCCGACTCCGAATCAGCCACCTCTGGAGGCTCTCTGGGCTCCAGGCTCCGGGATGGCCCCTGGGGGTGGGGAGGTGCACACGCACCCCCCCGCACACTCTCAGTCTCCGGGCTTCTGGTGGTCTCTAGAGACCCTGCTGGGTGGGAAGCTCCCCTCTGATCAGCTTGTAACCTCATCTAATGGGGTGGGTGCAAGGCCATCTGTTGAACCTGCTGTGGTTTGGGGTAGAGCTATGGGATGGTGATGGGAGATGGGCCTGGGTCCTGGGTCACTCCACACTGCTAGGGCCTGTGGGCGGGCCCTCTGGGACGTCTTCGACCTGTAGGTGGGGATGACAATGATGTCTGCTCTGCTGAGGATCATGGGTAAACAAGATATGTTAGGGAAAGCAGTGTCTAGGTGGAAACGGACTTGGGTTCAAGTTCTGGTTCCACCATTCACTTGCTACAGGACTTCCCTCCGAGCCTCAGTTTTCCCTTCTGTAGAATGAGAATAACAGGGCAAGTGTAGGGATCCAAAAACGGTCCATTGTGCCCGGCACGCAGCGAGCACTCACTAAACCCAAGTTGTTGTGATTGTCGTTGTCGAGATTGGTGTCGGAGACGAGCTTGCTCTCTGTTACGGACCACAGGTTTGTGTCCCCTTAAATCCGCATGAAGAAACCCTGTCCCACCCCAGTGATGGTATGAGGGAGTGGGGCCTTCAGGAGGTTACGGGGATTAGATGAGTTCGAGAGGATGGGGTCGTCATACATGGGATTGCTGTCCTTGTAAGGGCCTGGGGAGAGCTTGCATCCTCTCTGGGTGCTCTGTCATGTGGAGACAGGATGAGGAGTCTACAGTCTGCCTCCCAGACGAGGGCCCCACCAGAACCCAACCACACCACGCCGACACCCCGATCTCGGACTTCCGGCCTCCAGAACTGTGAGGAATGAATTTCTGTTTCTAAGCCCCACCGTCAATTGTACTTTTGTTAAGGAGTCTGAACTGATGAAGGTGCTTTCCTAGCAGGAATTCTAGTCATGAAACGGGACCAAAACAAATCCAAGAAGTCAGTGTTCAGGTTTGCCTAGCCTCTCTATTGGGTATGCCCAACTCCTAGGTCTCCCCAGAATTCTGTCGAATGCCAAGTTCTGGCTCTCCCCACCTGACTCCATCCAAAGTGCCTTCCACAGGCAGCCAAAGCCACGGCCAGGTGGACCGGTAAGGACTGGCCACGTGCGTGTGTGCTGTTCACTGGTTCACACAGTCACTCCGACTTTTATCCAGGTCTCACTACGAGCTATGAAGGAGGCACTGGGGAGCCAGTGGATGTTTATGAGCAGGAGCGGGCTGGATTCACAGTCTGGCTTTGCAAACCGTAGAGTGCTTTGCGAACTGTAAATGTCAGGTCGTTGTGGGGACCTTTGTCCAGAGCCCCTTTGATCCCACAAAGAGAAAGCTCTCAGCGCCTCAACTGGTGCCATCCTTGGACCCTGACTTTGCTTCCCCAATGCTGCAGGGCTAGCTGGCTTCTCCCCAAGCCCACTTGCCCCCAAAGTTGGCCAGATACTTTCACAAGTATCACAAAGTTGCCCTTGGGGGCGTCGAGATGATCAAGGCTGCCGCCTCCTAGCTCTCACCATCTAGAGCTCTGTCACCATGAGCTGAGCTGTGCTTCTCTGTCCAGTGACTCTGACCAGGCCACACCACTGCCCGTTTCCCGGACTGGAGACGGAAAGTTCAGCTCCATGGTCATGGAGAGACTCACCAGAAGCATCTAGCTGAGGCCCATGATGTTGGGCATCTTCAGAAGTTGAGGCTACACATTGCTCATAATTTTACAACCTCCTGCCCACCCCACCCAACCCCACCCCACGGCCTGTGCAGGACACACCCCGTGTAGTAGGTGTGTGTTGATAATAGTAATAATAATAGGAGCCAACAGACTGAACACTCACCACATGCTCTATGCACTTTGTGTATATTCCCTTATTCAATCTTTGTAGAGCACTTGGCCCAGTGCCTGGCACAGAGTAATAGCTTAATAAACGTCAGTTGAACCTACGAATAAATGAAATAAACAACAACAGTGACAAAAGCAAATTTCTTGACTGCAGCCCAGTGCTAGGAGTCAGACAGACCTGGGGTCACATCCTGGCTCTGCCGCTCACTTAGCCGTGTGACCTTGGCCAAGTTGCCTCCCTTCTCTAAGAGTTTAGTTTTCCCATCTGTAAAGTGGGCCCAATCACACCTGTACATTGGGCTGACGTGAGAACTCAACGAAGCTCAGCCTACGAAGTGCCCAGCACGGTGCCCGGGTCAGCCCAGAGCACAGACCGAAGGTTTCTGTCATTGCTATTGTTGTCGTGAATGACGTCCTGTTTCCATCTGTCCACTCCGCTTGCAGCCATCAGTCAGGAAGTCAGAAACCAGAGGTCACACATGCGTGGTCCGGAGGCCCCATCCGGCCCCCAGATGTGTTTTGTTTGGCTAACGTCATGCCTCGTCAATTTTTTTAAACTGAAGTAGTTGCCAACATTTAAAGATTGGGAGATTTCACATAAAAAATATAGATTTGGGGCCTCTCATGGAACTTCGGAGGTTTGGGCCACATTAGAATCACGTTCACAGGCCCAGCGCCGGGGTCAGGGGAGCCGAGAAGTGTCCGCCTCCTCAGAGCAGGCCTGCTCCGCAGGCTGCCCCAGGCCCCATCCCTCCGCCTTGCCTCATTCCTGGCCCGTCTCACTCATTGAGGTAGTTCACTCACCCCTGGATAATTCTGCATGTGGGAACCCTGCTCTAGATAGAGTTTCTCTTCTGTGGGATCCACAAAGGGAGGGTCCAAGTCACAACCAACAAAGTGGGCTCAGCAAAAACACACGCAGCTCACAGTGGTGGCATGGGATCTTCTCCCACCTCTACGGCCAGGGCCCAGAATGGGGTCCAGCACCCCCTGCTCCCCGAGAGCTGCATCACCCCCTGGATGCTGAAAGCCGCCCTCCCACCCATGCCCACTTGAAGAGCCCACAGAGTGTCCCTGCCTGGTCCCAGCCCCTCTCAGAAGGGACCAGAGAAAATGGCTCGCCCCTGACCAGGCCGGGCTGCAGCGCCCCGACCCTAATTGGGGATGCGGTAATTAGATGATGGCAGAGTGTACCCAGGGCTCAGCTTTCAGCCCGAGGCCCCACCGACAACCATCCCATTTGGAAAGTTCGCCTGACATTCCTGAGCCGGGCCGCCTTGCCAAAGAAAACTCGAGTGAGGCTTGTCTTGGCACAGACTCAGCCCCCAGCCTCAGCAGGAAAACCGAAAACATTTACACAGCTGGGGCCGCGCCGCCCGCTTCCCTCCAGAGTTTGTCAGGGCTCGGACAGCTCGGCCGACCGGGGGCACCTCTGAAGGGGCCTGTGTTCCCGAGCACGGCCAGGCCTGGCCGGCCAGACAGAAAACACTGCGGCCATCCCCCGGAGGCGGGAGAGAAGGCGCTAGAAAATAAGGGCTGCACCGGGGGTCTGGGGGCTGGGGTTAGACCCACCCACTGATCGCCACCCCCGATCTGACCACATCTGCACAGGTCATCCTGGCCAGCCTGTCACCCCACCTGCGCACGCTGGCTAATACAATGATCCCAAGGAACAGGTCAGGGAACACTGAGAGACTGGGGCCCCCACGCTGACAGCTGCCAGGGACGGTCCCTTCACCACTCTCCCTCTGCACTCAGTTCCCCTGTCTCTCTCCCTGGCGGCCTGTCCACGGGGTTCTCCACATCCTCCCTGCTGCCGGGCACGCTTGCAGAGGCCCTTCTGACCTGCAGGTTCTGATGACCAAGGCCTATAGGGCAGAGGTCCAGAGGGCAGGGTTAAAAGCCAGGAGCCCGAATGCATTGATGAGCATGCTGGGGGTCGCCGAATCATCTGCTAAGTCCCTCTCAAATCACTCTGCTTCTCTCTGTCCCAGTCGTCCCCACCGCAGCCCAGGCCACCATCCTCCCCTGCCTGGTGGCTGCAGAGCCTCCTCCTCCCTGGGCTCACAGCCGCCGCTTCTGCCCCCAGGGACTGTTCTTGGAGCCAAAGACAGCACAACCTCTTCTATTCTCTCAATTTCGAGATATAACCAACATACAGTGAAGTGCAGAAAATCTAGTTTTGCACAATTTAAAGATTAATTGTCTAGCAAATGCCTGTGTAACCATCAGACAAGAAACAGAACCTCAGAGGCGCCTGCTTGCCCCTCCTCCAGTGCACGTCCTCCCCTCCCCCCACGAGATTTCACACTCTCCTGATTTTGGTGGTCGTCATTGTCTTAGGTTTTCTTTAGACCTGAAAGCAGCATCATTTAGTTTTGCTTGTTTCTGGATTTTATATCTTTGTGTCTGGCTCTATCCCTTCAACCTTGTATGGCGAGATGAATCCATGTTGTGAGGAGCTATAGCTTATTTATTTTTCACTGTTGTATAATATTCCGTAGTGCAACCCTATCAACGTTTCTGAAAAATCTATTTTTTGGTTGGTGGATTGAGTCACTTCCAGTTTGGGGTTACTTTACGATAATAAATAGTCTTCTCTTCTGGTGCCCGAATGCACGGCACAGGGTAAGCTCTGCGATCGCAAACACACTCTGTGGTCATGCGAATGTAAGAGAAGCAGCACCGCCCAACACTGCCGAGCTGCCCATGCTTTGGTGGGCTGCAGTGCATGTGTCTCTCCGCCAGCTCCACCTCTGTGCCAGGCCCAGATGATGCAAGGATAAACAAATGTACTTTAGGGAGTGAGTGAGGGGAAGGGAAAGTATTGCCCTAAAAACCTGGTCATCGTTGTAACGTCTTGCTGACTTGCTGTGTAGCCTTAGGCAAGTTCCTTGCTCTCTCTGAGCTCCCATTTTCTCATCTGCATAAACACAAGCTAAGGAATTGTGACTCCCTAAGAGGCTTCTTTCTGTGGCACTAAAATGCTCATGTATAATTGTTTTAATCAGCCAGAAAGATTCTGAAGGTGGGGACATTTGACCCGGGTCCTAAGGATTTAGGAACTCCTATGGGGAGCGAGGGGAGTGTTGAATGGAATCTGGACCCCCTAGAGCTACTTTAAGGGAAAGTTAGAAGGGTGATGGGACCAACGTGGAGGTGGCCAATGGAATACAAGAGAGAAATAATTATACAGATCAAATCACCTCACTGCCAACCCCCTTCCTATCCCCCCCACCACCATGGGAACCACCAGAGACAGGCAGAAACCTTATAACCTAGACATACATTCTGAACAGGGCTTTAGGTTGTTCCTTAGGTGACAAAAAAAAAAAATCTTACAGATGTACATACAGTATATAAACAAAATATCCAATACATCTATGGGATTCAAGTTTCCCAGGGTGGGGGGGATGGGGGGGATGGGGGTGGGAATAAGTAGGGAAAAATGTCTAAAAGGATTTTTTAGGGAGACGATAATGTTTAAAATGCTGAGGAAACCCTGATCTATAGATTGCCAATTCCAATACCCACAGGGACCCAGCAGGAAACTTAAGGAGTGAAGTAGGTGGTGTATGAGACAATGAGGAGGAGTGGAGACTGTGGCAAACTAGCACGCCCATATTGTATAAATAGATTATATCCATTTTTTAAAAATTATTGTTCAGGCTTAATAGAACGCATCTGTAAGCTGTATCAGTCTTGCCATCCACCAGTTTGCAGCCCCAGGTTTAAGTAAAGAACCAGGCCAAGTCCAGTTTCTGTGGCCAATGCAAAGGCACACTCAATCTGGCTCAATGCCAACTGGCTGCCACCATGTGAGGAGTGGCCCCCCTCACCCCTCACACACCATTGCAGGAGCTCCCCTGAGCATCCTCCCTTAGACAGGGCCCAGAGCCCTACTCCACATCATTCACACTTGCATATTATGGGGGTTAATGCCGCATGATGCATAATTAATGATACTGAATAAATATGCAGATTGGCAATCACCCATTGATTGCTATGATCAGATTCCTGCACACAGGCTAATTGATTGGCTGCCTGTAATCACCATATTCAACACTGTCATCTCCAGCACGTGTGCAAACCGAGCCTGCAAGGAGGAGCCCGTGACCTTGTGGGTTCTAAGACACACACCCTGTGTTGGAAACTTCGCTCATTGTTCCAGGTGAGGTGCCCTGGGCCCACAGGCTTTTCTACCAATGGGCACCTGTGACAAACCAGCGTGGACCAGGTGTTTTGTGACCATCCGAGGAAGTATAATTATCGCTGTTTTGCA
The DNA here is from genome assembly GCA_028533065.1 of Trachops cirrhosus. Lineage (NCBI taxonomy): Eukaryota > Metazoa > Chordata > Mammalia > Chiroptera > Phyllostomidae > Trachops > Trachops cirrhosus. Next base: position 54,975,080 of record CM052546.1, on the reverse strand, counting down.
CGTATGGAAGGAATGTTTCGGAGAGGCTATTTCGCTCAGGGTCCCACAGCTAATGGATGGAGGAGCCAGGATTCCAACCCAGTCTGTGGATTCTAACATCTGTGCTGTTTTCTTTTCCAAATCATTTCTGACCTTCTGAAATGGATGGTGCAGCAAGGAGACGAGGAATGTACTCGCCAATCCATCCGGTATCTCTTGGGCACATCCCCTGGTCCAGGTGGCACCCCAGACCCAGGACACAGACAGACAACCTCTGCCCTCACGAGGGCCCCGCCCTGGGATGACGATTGTGTTTTGAGAGTCCCAGAGAGAGCATCCCTCCATACACAGCTCCGGGAGCAGGGGACCCCTGAGCAGGAGTTTGAGGGGTGGAAAGCATTTGGAAAAGAGGAGACCATGAGAGAGGTGAACAGTGAAGGCAAGGGTGGCAGCACATGTGTGAGGCTGGAGAGAAAAAAGCGTCACCTGAGAAGAGGCAACCGGGCCTGCCGGGGGTGTGGGCGGAGACTGCGGGAAGATGGCGGGGCCCAGAGTTGGGAGCCACACTGTGGGAAGCCTGAACGCCAGGAGAAGGGAGTGGAGCAGGCTAAGACTGGGCCTGCAGCCCTCCGGAATGGAGCAAACAAGTGTCAGGGGCTCCTCTGAGGAATTCAGTGGGTCTTTGGTGATCACTGGCCTGATGTCTACCTCCTTCTCCCACCAACAGCACCAAGCTGTTTCCTCTGGGGGGATCCTCCCCCCACAACACACACGCACGGTTCTTAGCCCTGTGTGTTTAGGTGGGAGCAGCTCCACTCTTCACTCAAGGGTTGGAACCTGATCGGGTCAAATCAATCAACCTTTCTCTTCTGAGCACAGAGATTGGTGCAGAGAAAGTCACAGTAACCTCATCAGACCCCTGACATGAAAACAAATAAGCTGAGACTTGGGGAAAAAAATCTTTCTCCCTTAAGTGAGGGTTGCCAAGGGGTCACTCATTGCCTTTCAGATGGTGCGAGGATGAGAAGCCTGCTGAGGCCATAGCCACCACCATGACGGGAGCTTCTGGATCAAACTGGACCTGAACCCTATATGCACAGCTTCTCAGTGAGAAGTCAGTGAATTCATTTCTTTGGGTTTAAGCCACTTTAAACTAGGTTTTCTTTTTTTTTTCTTTGTTTTTTTTTATAACCAAAGACTCCTGATAGACATAGGAAAATTTCCCTTTCTAGCTTCTCCTGGTGAAATGCATTTCGTAAAAGGTCAGAGCATGGAAGACCAAGGAACTCTCCACAACAGAGAGGAGGAAAGGGTGGCCCATAGCCTGCCGACCTCAGCAAAATCTTTTGGTTTTTGTTCTGTCGTTCTTTACTCCTCCTTGTGCCCACATCACCCCATTACCTGGGCACCAAACCCAGAGCCCTTTTTCCCAGAGTCCCTGAAGGACCTGTTCACGGCCAGCAACCAGGGTTTCAGTCACCGCCCTGGTGACGAGAAGTCATGTTACATTGTGCTGTGGAGGAATTTCACGTTCATCACCTCCTCTCATGTCATTGAAAGGAGGTAAATGCACACAAAGAGCTCAGCAAAGGTCCACCTCATGGTGAATCCCTAATACGTGCCCACAGTTGTGATTCTCACAGCCACCTTTCAGGGCCTATGCATTTACACTCTCATTTTAAAGTGAGAGAATGTAAACTCTCTGAAGGCGGGTCTCATTCCTGCAGGACTTGTCAGCGCCTCTGCTGCTTTCACATTCGTTGACCATCCAGAGAGAGCCGATGGGCACGGCATTTCCCAAGTTTAATTGTCCACAGGAGCCCTTAGGACCGGTGTTCCGAGGAGCCCAGTTTGGGGAGCAGCGGCTTGTGGTGGCCCCTTCGTTACAGAAGTGTGGGTCCAAATACAGCCCTTTCACTGGCCAGTTGTCAGCCTCTCGGCACGATGGTTTCCTTTCCTGAACCTCAGTGCTCTCCACTGTGAAATGGAGGGAAACTTACATGAACACGTCTGGCAGCGCCAAGGTGAGGATGGGTGCACCAACAGACGTGACCCTCAGGGCACGTGTTTGTGCTCGGTGGGCATCTTAGTCCGCTGGGGCTGCCACAACACTAGAACCCAGCCACTGACTGGCTGCAATCACAAAATTTATTTCTCACAGTTCTGGAGGCTGGAAGTCTGACATCGGGGTGTCAGCGGGGTTGTGTTCTGGGGAGGTCTCGCCTCCTGGCTTGCACACGGCTGCCTTCTCACTGGGTCCTCACAGGGTGGGGGGTGAGGAGGGGGGAAGAGCAAGCACTGTGGTGTCTCTTCTTATCAGGGCACAAATCCCATCGAAGGCCCCACTCCAATGACCCACTTAGATGATAACTGCAATGAACTTCTCAAAGGCCCCATCTCCAAATAACATCATACCATCATGCTGGGGGCTTAGGCTTCCACATATGAATTTGGGCTCAGGGTGCAATTCAGTCCATAGCACTGAGTTGAAGGCTCAACAACTCTCCCCAACCCCTGCCTATCTTTGCACTGATTTCAGCTAAATGTAAACATTAAAGTCATTCAATGAGTGATTTGGCCTGAGAACCTCCATTCCCAGCTCTGTGCATATCCGCAGGATCTCCATATTTCAATCAATCATTTAGTATCTTCACAGGCAGAGGTGGAGGGGGGAAGCCAGCAGTGGTCACTACTGTTTGCCGAGGGTGTTGACAAAGATGTATTTCTTCCCTTTGACTTACCTTGATTTTCCAATGATCTACAATAACAAATGCGAAGAAGCTGTAAGTTTCTAGAGTGACAGACACACGGCTTTGGGGGCCAGGCTGCCCTGAGCTCTGATGCTACTCATGGGACTCAGACAGTCCCTTCCTTCTCAGAGGCCGCTGTCTCACCTCTCAAAATGCCTAATGATATGCACTGTTTTAGTTACCTTTGGCTGGGTGACCCACTACCTGCAAGGTTGCTGGTTTAAGCAATTATCTGATCTTGTCCACCGTGTTGCAGGTCAGGAACTCTGGAAGGGCGCAGTCGGAGAGGGTTCATTTCTAATCTGGGAGGCAGCACCTTCACCCACACATGTGGCCCCGAGGACCCCTTGACCTGTCTCTGTCCCCACAGGCATGTCTTCCTCCAGAGCCTCTTCATGGGGCTTGGGCTTCCTCACAACATGGCAGCTCAGAGTGCCTGGAGCAAGGGCATCGTCTGACCTAGCTTCAGAAACTCCAGAATGTTGCTCTCAGCACTTTTTATTGGTCAAAGCAAGTTACGAGCCAGCCCAGGTTCACAAGGAGACACACGGACCCTGCTTCTTGGCGGCAGGATTGGCAAAGAATTTGCAGCCATCTTTAACCCGGCACCTGCACCTGCCCTTGGGAAGCTTCCTGTGAGATTTGGATTCCAGCTGTCTGTGAAGGGCTTCGCTCTGTGCTGCTATTTGAGATTCTGGAAATACAAATCTGATCATCTTGCTGGTGCCGTCACCTAATCCTCTGGCAACGCCCTGGACAGAGCCCTGGGGCAAGGACCCCTCCCAACCCCTCTGCCGGATGGCACATAAGGGAGGAAGCCCACCCGGCCCCACAGCCCATGATCCAATTACCAGGCACGTGGACAGTGAACCTCTGGGAACCTCCAGGGCCCTCCCGAGGAGGCAGGGTGGACCCCTAGCTCAGGGTTTCAAGCCAGCACCAGGTTCCAGTCCAGCTTCCCCTCTTCCCTGCGCAAGTTCCTCACCTCCACTGGTCTCAGTAGCCCCACCTACAAGGTTGGAATCAGGAAAGAACCCATTCCAAGGGGCTGAGTCTGATTGAGATGATTCAAGAAAGCATTTGGCATTTGTCTACAGCAAAGCTCTCAATAAATGTCAGACCTTAGGAGCTGTGAATTGGTATTATTATTTGTATAATTGTCGTGGAAGACAGCTGCTATTTTGCAGTGAGTGCTGTGGAAGGGGCTGCGGCAGGAAGCTGCTCCTCAAAGCAAGTTTTGAGGTTCCTTGGGCGTGGAAGGAGAAGCCAGAATGAGGAGAAGGCACAGAGTTTGGGGATCATTTAGCAATTGGGCTGACAAGCAGCCTCGTGACACCCCTCAGCATCACCCAAGGGTCACACCACGTCACCAAGGAGAGGTTACCTGGGCTCATTCCACTCACTCAGCGGAGGCCCAAGGTCATATCTCTGCCCTTGGGAGAAAAGCTAGAGCCAGCACACCACCAAAAAGTGAGTCTGTTTTCATTCCAACAGGTTGCCATGTAGAAAGGAACAGAAATGTCGTCAAGAGCCTCTGATGTCTGGGACGATTTCCTTGGGTTGTCCTTCAGCTATGTAGAACAGGAAAAGGACAGAAGACGCGATTAAAGCGATGTATGATTTGCCATAAATAATAAATCAGTAACCATTGGTGATGCACCCACCTCTCTTCAACTGGGTTTAAAACAAAAAATTAAATATAGAACAAAGGAAACTATAAAGGAAGTACAAGAAGCAGCAGGAGAGAAAGATTTTCCTGCTGTTTCTTGTCTTAAAAAAAAAAAAAATACCCTCCAAGGAGCTTGGTCTCAGCAGAGGGGAGGGCTGGGTGGCTCTGTAGGGGGTCGTCATCCAGGCACGAAGCTGACTAAACACTCCCCCGGCGAACCGCGGATTTCATGCTGCACAATAAAGGGGAAGCCACCCAGAGCGGGGCCGGGGGCTGCAGTGGGAGAAGCCAAAGTTTAGGCATCTTGGACCAGCCTCTGAGCTCTGCCATCTTACCAGCCATGTGCCCTTAGGCTTGGCCGCCCCTCCTGGCTCTCCACCCCCTGGGACCGTTGAGAGGCAGGAATGAGAAATATCAGAAGGGTCTGGCACCTTGGAAATAACTAGTGAGGTCATTCAGGTAAAATTCCATGCTTGTCTTCAAAGGTGCCCTCGTTCATAGCAGGGCCTGGGGTGGGTGCTTCCACGGTGGGTCACACCGGTTTCTGTAGCCTCCCACAGTGCACGTCAGCCCCAGAGTTGACATGCTGACCCACAAGGGGTTAATCCCCCAGGTTTCCTGGCCGTGTTCCTTCCACTGGAATTTTGTGGAGCACCTACTATGCACATGCCAGGTGAGACCTCCATGGGCCTTCTGAACTCTGAGGTTTTGTCTTCCATGAGACAGCAGAAGAGGGCTGGGAGTCGATGGTGCAGAGAGGATCACCCAGGGGTTCAGCTTCCCTCTCAGCCACACCACTGGCCTGGGCAGCCCCTGCCCTGCCCTGTGGACAACATAGCCTCTGACCTCCAGTTCTGGATGCCACCCTCTCATTGGTCACAACCCATTGCCCCTCCCTATATCTATGCTGTTGACCCAATGACCATGCAGAGCCCTCCCACTCTGACTCCAGACTCAGCCGCTTGCTTTGGCCAGTGGCATGCTGGCAAAAAGAGGCTTTAAAAGCACTTGCATGATTGGGCTTGCTCACCGAGGTCATGAGAAAATGTTTAGGCTGGCCTGCTGGAGGATGGGATGTGTGGAGCTGAGCCTTGCCCCCACTGGTGCCAGGTGGCACAAGCCTAGGTCAGCTGGCAGCCCAGCCCACTGCAGGACTTGGAGTGAGCCCAGCCAAGGTCAACTAAGCACCACCTCGAGCAGCCGAACCCCATGGACACGTGAGCTAAATAAATGTTGACCACGGAAATCTGCTGAGCTTTTAATGACTGTTTGTTACTCAGTGTTATTGTGGTCATAAATAACTGATACACCTGCCACCTCCTCGGGCTTGACATGTGCTCACTAAACTCACTTTCTTTGCCCTCATTCTGCCTACTGAAGCCCCATCTCGTCGGAGGCTCCCGCCTTCCACCCAGTGGCCCCAGCCAGAAATCTGGGCACTGCTCTTAACTTCTTTCTCTCATCACCCTTCCCACTTACAGGTGCTGTGCTGTATTTCCACCTTTGAATGTCTCTAGACTTGGACTTGTCTCACCTGAACACCTGGTTCTCATGCTTGGATTGTTCCCATAGCTACCCATCTCTGAAATATGTAGTCTCCCTTGCCAGACTCGTCCCTGCTGATTGCATATCCACCCAGTCCCCTGGTAAGAACTTCCTAAAACGGAGTCTGCTTCAAATCACCCCCCAACAGCCAGAAATGCACTCCAGCCTGGTGTGCCTCCCTAGACACATATTCATACCTTGCTGCCTCGAGTACCCTTCATCCCAACACACAGGACTACCACACCTTTCTCTGCAAACACCATCCTGTTGTATGACTCTGTGCCTTTGCATATGCTGTTCCCACTGCCAAAATGCCCTTCCTTAAATTCTTTTATGTTGGTAATTTCTGCAAAACTCCTTTATAAATGATTGCAAGTGTCACGTTCTTGGCTAAGTTGTGAGCTGCCACAGGAAGAGGTGTGGCAGCCTACAGGAGAGCCCCTTGTCTGGTGGGAGATAATTCACCCTCTTTCTAGAAACAAGGGGAAGCCTGGCTTGGGACTTTGACTTTGGACTTCCACAAGCCCACTGTGGAAAGCACATGTGTGGCCCTGCAGACATATAAGACTGGTTTTAAACCCCAGCCAATCCTCTTCCTGGCTGGGACTTCAGCTCTGGACCCCAGTGTCACCAGTGTTGCTGGTGAAATGTAAGAACTAAAGCCCCATCAAGCCACAGGAGGAGTACAAGAGCTCACTGGATCCTCCCAACCCCATTTTGATGGGGAGAAAACTGAGGCTTCAAGAAGAGGAATGATTTGCCTCAAGTTACACGACTTTGGTGCAGACAGGCCTGGAGATGGAGATGCACCTCCCCTTTTGGGGAGCAGAGCCAGAGCAGGCCCAGACCCTCCTACCACTGTCTTCTACCCTAACAAGGTCCCCTTCCCCCAATTCTGTCTGCCAGGACTCCACTAGATAGCCTCCTGTTTCATTCCGGCAGTGCCCTGACCCCTCGGCCAGCATTAGATTACAGATAAAGCCCCGCCAGGCAGGCAGGGGAGATCCCTCCCCCTTTCATGACCTCCACTAAGGATGAATTTGGGGCTGGGGGCTGGCGGCACAGTGGGGAGGACAAGAGACAGGGACAAGGCTGCGGAACAGACGGAGAGATAAGAACATAAAAGGCAGCTGGGGCCGTGGGGCCAGAGTCAGGAGCCAGGGGACAACTGGGAGCTGGGCACCGGGAGACACCATGAGATGGACCAATCACAGATGGGAAATCTGAGGCCCCTATGGGAAACTGTCCCGCCCCGAATCCCACTGACCCTCAGTGGCCAGCCTGGGCCCAGACCCCTGCCTGCAGACTTCAGACCTGGTGCTGCCGTAAGCAGCGAGAGCAAGCCCCCCGGACCTCAGACGGAGCACCGCCTTTCCCTGCCCTCTCCAGGACCAGGATAGGTGGGGAACACAGGCATGCCTAGACCTGTTTTACAGATGGAGAGACTGAGGCCCCGAGTGTTGCCCTAAAGTCTCACAGAGAGACAGTGGAGAGGGACTGGGATGTAACCCTGGCCTCGTGTCTCCAAGTTGGGGGTAGGTAGGCATGGACATTCTTGGATCCTAAAGTGACAAGGGGGAGGTGACACAATAGGCAGGCACTAATGTTTGGTGGCCCCTACTATGTGCTGGGCACTGTGTTACAAGGGGAGCAGATAGGCATGGCTCTCCCCTTTCACAGCTCAAAGCTAGAGGTGGGGGACATGACCACAAACAGGACAGGGCAGAGGGTTGGAGAGGGGTGGGGGACCCAGGAGGGCGAGATCAGAGAAGCACTGCAATTCACCTGACAGCAGGTGTGGGAGGCAGTTCATGGGCATCGCTAGACCCATTTCACAGATGAGGAAGCTGAGGCCCAGTTCACAGATGAGGAAGAGGAGCTCAGAGCTGGGGTGGCAATCGGGGCACCCACTTTGGGCTCCCTGTTCCACGTCTCACTGCCCTCCTCATCCTCAGGACCATCCTAGACTTGGATTCTCTGGGTCCTGAAGGCTGGCCGCATGGGAGATGGCAGAGGCCTGGCTGGGCTACTTTGGATCACGGCAGGCATGACTCAAGCACCAGGAGCCTTAACAGCTCTTAGAGGGTCTCCCTGATGGGGGCCAGAATCCATCCCCTTGGGACAGTGAGGAACTGCAGGTGCTGTGGAGCCTTGGGGTGGGAGTGTCACCCACGGTGAGTGTGAACGTGCACACGCACAGTTGTGTCGGCCGTGGAAATGGCTAGTCTCTCGCTGCTAGATGTCAGGAGCAGCGCCGAAGTAAATACAGAAATCAGATTTCTCCCAAGCACTTGCAGCACACTCCCGTGGGGCTGAGAAACCCTTCCCTTTCCTGGGCTGTGCAAGACGCCGAGGCCGTGACAACAGAATGCACTTCCTCATGCGAGCACCGCACACAGCCAGCCCTTCTTCCCACCCGGTTTCCACCCTCCTTGTCTTCCCTGGAGGAGCCTTGGAGACCACAAGCGCTGGCACGCTCGTTTCATTTATATGGAGACTAGGTCTGGGAGAGGAAGAAACTCATCCAAGGTCACAGGGCCGGCGTGTGAATCAAACCCAGGCCCCAGATTCCAGCCACCTCCCATCAGACTTCTGGAAAATAATCTTAGGATCTTTTTCACTTTTCTCTCACTCTTAGTTACTTGATCTTCTTTCTTTCTTTATTGCTCTCCATTTTCTTCACTCTCTCCTTCGATCTTTCCTCAGTTGACCCCTTCTCCTAGGTCCTTCCCTGTGTCTTCCTTTCTTCCCTCTCTCCCTCTTTACTCCTTTTCTGTGTCTCTCTGTCTTTCTCCATTTCTCCATTTCCTTGCCTCTCCCAAGCCTCCTCCATCACCCTCAATTCTCTCCCTCTCCCTCCCCGCCGAGATCCCCTTCCCTCTCCCCTGCACCTTCCTTCCCTACCCACCCACCCTGTCCCCACACTCACCTTCACAGGGTGCCCTCTGCCTCTCTTCCCCATCAGCATCAGCACTGCCTTTGCCAAATTCCTCAGCCCTGGCTCCAGGGACAAGCCAACCGGGAGGGACCTGCATCAGCCAGGAAGCTGCTTCCCCCACCTCCCCAGGGACCACCAGGCCCAGGCCCTAGGGTCTGTGCAGCCACCACGAAGGAGCCCCCACCCTGAGTGAAGGAGCAGGCACCTGAGGGAAGCAGGGCTGGGCTGGGCGGGCCCAAGCCCTGATTAAAGGCTGCTTCGCAGCGCTGCCTGGTTTGCATTACCTCCGCCCGGCCGGCTCCAGGCTGACAGCTGGACGCACTTTTCCAGGGCGAGGGAAGGGAGCTGGGCCGTCTGCATGCACACAGGCGTGGGCTCCGGCCCGGACGGCCCGGTAATGGCTTTCGCATGGAGAAGGAAATAAGCTTCTCCAACCTCCAGCACCGATTTTCCTGTCAAGAGATTTTGGATTCCAAAAAAAAAAAAATTATAATCACAAAGAAAAGGGCTTTGCGGTTTTGCACAAAAAGGCCTGGGCCACATGAAGTCAGATGTTGAAATGGAACCAGAATCTGGAGACAATAGGGAGGAAGAAAGAACAGGGGAAGGACCTGAGTGTCTGTCCCTGGCAGGGGCTGGGCCTGACAGGACACTCTTGGCTCAAGAAGAGCTCAGGGGAAACCTGTGCCCAAAGGACCAACATGCCCCTGGCTGTCCCCCATGTCCTATACCCTTCGATGTCCTCCTTTTCCCCTAGGCCCGCTAGCATTTGGCTCCCGGTTCGGGTCCCAGCTCCCTCACTGGGAGCTGCAGTGGAGCCCACCAAGCTCCAGCCTCCTCTGTTGTGTGGACCCACGTGCTGGGGCTGTTGGCAGGATTCGCTGAGCCGAGACATGCACACCACTGTGCTTGACCACCTCCCGCCCGGAGTGGGTTCATCTTCCTACAAACAGAGCCCTGGACTGAAAGGGCACATATCTAGAATCCATCCTGGCTCTGGCCCTCGTCTCCCTGCTGGATGGCCTTGGGGCCTCACTGGGCCCATGTGTGAAGCGGGCACGCAGGCCCCTGAGCACTCTCACGCCCTCCTAGCTTCCTTACTGCCCTGGAACCTGGCCCACAGGGGGGCTCACAGGACTTGCCCCTGGTGTTCCTGCCTGCCTCAGGGCCTTTGCCCATGCTGTTCCTACTGCCTGGAGGCCTCCCCCCTCACCCACGGGCCTAGGGGACATGAGTCCTTCTAAGCAAGCCCTCTCTGCTCCCGGTGCACCAGGGACCACAGACTGCACTCACGAAGCTCCTAACAGTCCCCTTCTGACCTCTATTACTTCTGTGAAGACTGATTTAATATCTCTCTGAGACCTTCTATGCCATAGGATCGCACGGGCTGGGACCCCAACTTGCCATGTTCTCCTGTCCCTGCCAGTGTCCCAGCACCACAACAACATGTCTAATTATAGGATATTAAATGTATATAGAGCACTGATCACGTGCCAAGCACTGTGGCCACTGCAGAGAATGAATGGATGCATGATGGACAGATGGAAGAATGAATAAATGATAAGAAATGAAAGCACATGCTGAAAGGCACTCGTGCCAGGCCTCTGCCAGGCCCTCTACACAAATTGCCTCCCTGGAGTCTCACATCCACCCTAGAAGGTAGGCATGTGCTGTTATTATCCCCATTCTACAGCTGGGGAAGCTGAGAATTTAGGTGACTTTTCCAAGGCCACACAGCCAGTGTGATGGAGATGGGATTCAGTCCCAGGCAGTCTGGGTCCAGGGTCCAAGGACTCTGTCATTCAGCTAGACTGGAGCCAAGGTGAAAGGGGTCATGAGGGTTGTTTGTAGACATGCCTCCCCACCCCTACTGGCTTGCGGGTCCCTGGCAGGCAGGGCTGGCTCATCTCTGCAAGGAGCAGCCTGGGAAATGGCTGCAGATCCTGCATGGGTTGGTGTGGGCCTTTTTTTTAGCCCCACAGAGTTGTGGAATCAGACCCAGCTTTGAACCCCTCCTCTCTTTTACTCTACGTACAGGAAGGGACCTTTCGCCAGCTGCGTGACCTCGGTCAGGCCGCCTCACCTCTCTGAGCCTCTGCTCACCTAGGCAGTGGGAATAATAAAACCTACACTACGAATTAAGGCCCTCATGTTGCAAATGCACACCCACGCAGCTCGGGGCAGGGCACTCCCAGGTGCTCGCCCCTGGGGACTGTTTCAGGGGCAGCAGGTCTCTGCTGGGGAAAGGCTCACCTCCTGGGCCCAGCTGGCTTCTGGCCTGGATCCAGCCTGGCCGCAGGCTTAATATCCTTGGCGGCCAGGCTGGAATAAGCTGCCTTTCAAGAGGGGAACTTTATTTATCCGCCGATGCCAGTCGTGCTCCTGCTATTAGAAATTTCATCGGCTCCTCTGATTTAGGGCTTGCCACGAGCTGCCAATCGTGGCCGCCTCCCGGCTCGGCCCCGAGGCTCGACCAGCCTTGTTCCGGCTCACAGCGACAGAAATGAACATTATTTAATTTCCCGCCAGCGGGCAGTGGAAGCCGGGGCTCCCCCTCCTGCTGGACGTATTTATTTAATCCTTTTTGAAAACAGTGTCTGGGGAGGGATCTGACAGGCAGCTCTGGGGACCCTCCTAATCCCTGAGGCCTGAGCAGATGGGGCCTGGGGACCATGGGGAGGGGCAGGGGAGGGTTGCTACTTGGGAGGATTCTAGGGGTACCCCAAGCTGGGAGCCCAGAGCAATCTGCTGCCCCTGACCCCCAAAAGTCTTTGCTTGAGAGGGGTCTCAGCTGTAGACCCTGTGACAAGCACCCCAGGGTCAGTTTATCTGTGAGTGGGTCCCAAGAAGCACCCAGGGGGGAAACCAAGCATGCACCTGCAGCCATCTCATCCGCTTGCTGGAGAATGAGTGACGAGGGGACATGGGCTTGCTGGGGGGTATTGGTGGAAAAGAGTACCTGAAAAAGGCTGAAGCAATCAGCGGGTGCTCCCTGGAAGAGGTGACTTTTGTTTTCTCTTATAAACAGTCAAAATGAAAGACAATGAGTCCCTTGAGGTTTGGGGAAGCTGGAAATTAAAAATATTTGATGACCCATTAGTGCCGGTAGCATAGCACATAGAAACTTTTATGCACAAAATATGAAGCAGACAGAGCATTTCCCTGGGCAACTAATTGAGCACAGGGGTGATTTTGGAGGCTTTGTCTGTGGGACGTGGTGGCTGGTGGCAGCAGCGGCCCTGGGAGTGTTAATTGTCTGTGAGTTCTAATAGGTGTAATATTCTCATGTGTTACATGCGCATTAATTAAGTAACACTGCATTTAGCTCCAAATCATGCAGAAGGCGTGTGTGGTATTTGCAGAGGCATAAATATCCGCTCAGTTAGCAAGTGGCTGGCATGCTGTCCTCGAGGCCCATTTCAGTCTGAGAAGGCATCGTAGGAGAAACAGAGCCAGTGTGGGGGCGGTCCGGAGAGCCTGCCCCACCCCCAGGACAAGCTGACAGAGGAATTGAACATAAGATACCTTTATAGTATTGCTCGTGAGTTGGGAAGTCAGACAGAGGCAGTTTGAATCCTAACACTCTCCATGACTTGCTGTGTGTGACCGTGGGCAAGTGGTGTAGCCTCTCTGAACCTCCGTTTCCAGACATGGAAAACAGCGATCGTCACAGGGCCCACCTTATGAGTGGTTGTAAGAAACTGATGGGATGGATGCTGCGTGGAAAGAGCTTAGCACAAAATGCCTCATGGTGCGAACGGGTGCCAGTGGCCATGATGGTGGAGGTGACTCCAGCCTCCTTTCATGATTAGATCTGGGATTCTCTAAACTGGGGTCTGACCCCAGGTGAATTCTCTGGGTTCGGGATGTTCCAGGCAGAGCTGAGACCGTAGGAGGCAAGAGGTGCACCCTGTTCTGTGCATACTGGGTTCTCCCCACGTAGGAGGAAAGCAAGAAGCGCTAACCAGGAAAGGTATCTTGCCATTGAAGAGGGTAGATTTGTCCCAGGGTGGGGGGACAGATAAGACATCTCATCCTTCTGTCGCCTACAGGGCATGACTTTGGCTTGGCCCCTCTGCTGCTCTGAGCTGCAGTCTGCGAAGTGGGATGACATTTTGGTGGCAATGCAACCCCATGGAGCTGACGGCATGCAACCCTATGGGTATCAGATGGATGTTGCCATTGAAAATGAGACAGGAAATCTGCAGGGCAAGGGGACAACCCAGGGGTCCTCCCTGTCCCCACAGAGCCCTGCTGGGTACATCTGGTCAGCCCTGCCAGAGCTCACTGGGTCCCCCCACCACATCTCCACCCACACTTCAAGACATGGCTTCATCAGACCTCTTGCCTTCCTCTCCTGCAGATGGGGAAACTGATGCCCCAGAAAGGGAAGTGACTTGCTCTAGGACACCTTGCCATTTGGTGACAGCCAAGACCCTTCACTTTATCTCCCTCAAAACCCCCAGGGAGACCCTCAGCTGGGGCAGCAGCCCACCTCCCGTTTTGGGACCAGAGCTACAGGGTTCTTTCTGTTTTATACACACGCGTTGCTGTGTTTTTGCTTTTCCTTTTAAGGGCTTGGGATTCAGGAAAACCAACTCAACGTGCATAATTTGGTAATTATTTCTTGCGTTCATCCTCACGGCCGAGCCTGCATACAGATATTGGAATTTGCATAAAACAATCTCGCCACCAGTCCCACGGCTTCTCTGGAGGAAGACGCCCAGGCGGGGGAGGAGAGGTTCAGGTTGGGCCCACCTGTCCCCCCTCTGTCCTTGGCCACAGAGGAAAACAAAACGAGCACAAGGCAAGGAAGAGGGGCTCAGTCTTTAGCACCCACAGCCAGGGAGACCGAGAAAGGTGGGATGCGGTGGGGCCTCTGTGGGCAGGAAAAAGACCCCATGGCAGCCCGGAACCCTCCCAATTAGTATGCAGCAAGCATCTCACTCAGAAAGGATTAATGGAGTCTGATGCTTAATATCCTGGAGAACAATTAATTTGCCCACAGTTTTGTCATGGTTGAAAGTCAAATGCTGGAACAGATCGATGCTCGCGCGGCGAGCTGGAGCCCAGGAACCTTGGGCAGCAGCAGAATTTTAATTTTCCCATCCTGCCCCCCGCCCCATTCCCAGCACACCCACTTTCTAATAGTTCTAAAAGCCACTTTATCCATGTACTGCGCTTGTTGTCTTCACGACAGAAGCCCATTGGGGACCTTGGAAGGCAAAATCCTCCCGACTTCCATTATGGGATTAAAGCCGGCGGCCCTTCTTGGGGGTCTGACCTCATTTTATTCCAATTGTCCTCCCCAGTCACCCAACTGCCCCCTCCTCCCCGCAGGGCCCCTGATGCCTCGACATTGTCACCAGGACACTTGTTTTGAAAAGATGCCAAGTGAGGTGGGATTTGGTGGGGCGTGGCGGGGATTTGCTTATTTATTTGCCGGGCTTTCGCCATTTGTTTATCTGAGACGGTGGCTTGGCAGGGAAACCACAGGCAGGGTGGTGGGCTTGGGAATGCAGAAAGTCAACAGGCTTCAAAGGGAGGTGGGCTTTGTTTAAAAATCATTTCCCACTGCGCAGGGTGGATGAGAGGACTCTGGCGATTTTATCTTGGTCAGCGGTTTGAAGGGGAGAGTTTGGGGGCTTCATAGCGGCACAGAGTTCCAGAAGGGAGGTGGCTGAGAGGCCTGACCCTCTTGCCATCAAGTCTGACCCTCTCGCCTTCTAGTTGGAGAGGCTGACACTCGGAGAGACCAAGGCGGTTGTCCAAGATCACATGGCAGATGGGACCAGACCTGGTGTCTCCTCATACCAGCTGAGCACTTATTGAACCCCCAGACTGCCGTCAACACCCCAAACCCGAGTCCTCCAAGGGTGGCCCTGGGCCAGCAGCAGCAGCCACCTGGAGGGTATTAGAAATGCAGACTCACAGGCCAGCTTCATGGGCACGAGACCTGTGCCGTCCCTCAGGGCCCCACGCTCTGCTGCCCATGCCTTGAAATTCTTTTGACTAATTTTTGAGCAAGGGGCCCACGTGGTCAGTGGGCCCCACAAACCACGTAGCCAGGACTGCTGAGTCTGAACATGAACTTTAACTCGACGTCCGAGTGATTCCCTGGCACACTGAAGTTTGCAAGGGGGCTGATGCCGAGCCCCACACGCTAGCCCCATTGCAGAGGGCTGGGCAATGCTGTCATCGTTCAAAAACTACAGCGGAGCCAACAGGAGCCACCCGCCCTCTCTCCCCCAGCGGGAGAGAGCCGGGGAGCTGAGACCCCTCCACAGGGCCAGGCTGGGTCACGGCTGCCCTTGCCCTTCAGTCTTTAGGGTGGCAAGAGGTTCTGTGGCTTAGGGAAATTTAAAGTTCACTTGAATAAAAGTTTATTTGGAGGCTTCAGAGGTGAGAAGCCTGGCATCCCAGTGTCCACAATGCCCTCACTTCTGGTGAACCCCGCATGCCAAATGAACCTCTGGGCCCCACCTAGAAGTCCAGGATCCCTAGGAACCCCTTCAAATCAACTTCGTCTCTTTCACTCATGACAACAGCGGTTCCCACAACCAGACAGATTTCACTATCCCCATTTCTCAGGGAGGGAAACAGAGGCCCAGAGAGGTGAAGGGACAGGCCCAGGGTGTGGCTGGGGAACTCTGCGGCACCCCGTGGTTATGCCTGAGGGGACAGGTGAGGCACAGCCTATGGGGAGGAGCCCCTCTGCCTGCCGGCAAGTGCCTCTGGGCAGTGGAAGGGCCTGTCCCTCACCCTCCTCTCCTGCCCCTGGGCCAAGACAACCAGGGGGGTCGAGGAGGGGTTCGCTCAGGTGCCTCTTCCCAGTGTCTCCTGCACTGGGGAGTCCACTCACAAGACCTTGACACTCACAGGGTGACACTACTGGTGTCACCCCTGCCTTTTCCACAGGTGACTGGGGGAGGGGAGGGAGAATAAAAGGGGGCAGAAGAGGAGGAAGTGGGGGGAGAAGGGACAAGGAGGAAGGAGAGGAAGGGGAGGGGGAGATGGAAGAGGAGGGCGTTTCAGAAACTGTGTTCTGCTGTTTGCCTTATTTCTACACCCTCGCAGAGTCTCTGGGTCACTCCAGCCGCACTGCACACAGCAGGACACCTGGCTGCAAACGGGCACAGCTGGGCCTCAGCCTTCCACCTGGCTGCCAGCGGGTGGGTTTCCCTAGGACGCTGCGCTTCCACTTACTCAGTGTGGTCCCTGCCGAGGTTTTGCACGGCAGGTTCTGTAAGGAAACCCATTTTACAGGCACAGACACTGCGTGTGGCACAGGGAGATCCCTTGTCCACAGGTTGGGAAAGGCCGGGAACGGCTCAAGGAAGGGGCTGATTTGCCTTCCTGGGCTTGGGCCAGGCCTCTTGGGGCCAGACAAGCTGTGGGAGACAGATGATCCTGCCAGTCTGGCCCCTCCTTACAGACGAGGCCGTTGAGGCGCAGAGACGGTAAGTGACCTTCCCCGGTCACACAGCCAGTCAGCTGGGACGTCCTGCTTGGCCTGGGAAGTCAGCTCCACAGTGACCCCAGCATGCGTGGGTGTCGGGGCGCTGGAGAGTGGGCATCAGTAGGATGCCCCCAGCCCAGGGGCGATGAATCCAGAAGATTCCTGCTAACCCTCCCCCCTACACAAGTGCTTCCCCAGCCCATGGCTGACCTCAGGCTGAACCTGTCACCGAGAGTGGCCCTCCAGCTCCACAAGGTCAGCCAAGGAGGCCTGCAGCTTCCAGGGCCACAGCTGGGGCCTGCTCCGTGGACACTGAACACCTGGTTGCTGGTTTCCGGACCCATAGATGGGCCATGGGGAGAGAGGGCCCAAGAGAACACCCAGTCTGGTCTCCCCCAGGAGGCCCCAAACCTTCATCTTCCTTCATATGCAAGGAAGAAAACTGGAAATGGAGCAGAGGAAACACAAGTGGCATGGGGGCAGGGTGGGACTGACCCTGTCCTCACTGGAGGTGTAGCCTTGGTAAGGGAAGGAAAGCTCGGGGAGCCTAGGTTTCCCTCCTCTGCAGTTTGGGGGCAACAGACTCTACACCCAGTTTCAGCTAATGCCAGGGATGCGTGGCACAGGGCGAATGCTCAGTGAGCGGTCACATCCACCATTCTGATGTTTCACTAGAAATATCCACCCCACAGCACAGGCTTCAAGCTCCACTTTTGACACAGAGAGGTCAAAGGCAAGGAGATCAAAGCACTGGGAAGGAGGCAGCATGGTTCAAAAAAGAAAAATACAAGGGCCTGGGCTCGGCTGGGACTGGGTTCAAATCCCAGCCCCACCTCTTGCGTTCTCGTGTACTCAGGTAAATTCCTTTGGATTGCTGGCTTTTGCATCTGTAAAATGGGAATGGTACCAGACTCACAGGCTGCCTGCAGACCAGACAGGGTGTTGACTGTCTTGGTTATTGTTAGGATTATCCTCTTCACCATTGATTAATCTAGACCCCGCCCCTCAGCTGACTGCTGGACTGTAAAGGAGCATCCGATCTGGTTCTTGTCCTCGGTGAGGCCCTTCCAATTGAGCCTGGACTCAGTTTCCTCTGCTGTAAAACAGGGAGAATACTTTAGTGGAAGTCGGTGTGCCCTGCCCCCGCGTGCCCTCTCTGGATGCAGCAGAGGTGACAGAGGTGGCCTCCTGGCAAGGACAACATTCCCTGAGGAAGGTCAGAGACAGGTCTGGGTGTGGCCAAGGAGGCGGGCAACACCATCCATCTTCAAGGCGCGCCCCACGTGCCGCCACGGTTATTAGCACCATGAGGACCCAACGGTGGTGCTCTTCTGTCTGGGAGCCACATCACTTCCCAGCTGTCTCCCCCCACCCGGAGCCCTCCCAGATCCCAGTAAGGGAAGACCTAGGAACATGGCGGGCGTTGTTGTTTATGGCTCTGGGCACAGAGTATCCCCATCAAGATTGTCCAGGAAGAACATGGGAAGCTGGGGCATAAGTTCAGACCCTGCCTTTGCCTCCTCCTGGCTGAGCAGTCTCCCCTCTGGGAGCCTCAGGCTCCTCCTCTGGGAACTGAGTGTTGCCGCAGGTCGTAGGTCGCTGGGCACACAATGCCTGCTCGGGAATCATGTGTCTCCTGCATCCGGACTGCTGGCCCCAGCTGCCGCACTGTGACTCGGTCTCCACGTCTGCACTGAGGCCGCA
Source organism: Trachops cirrhosus (assembly GCA_028533065.1). Taxonomy (NCBI): domain Eukaryota; kingdom Metazoa; phylum Chordata; class Mammalia; order Chiroptera; family Phyllostomidae; genus Trachops; species Trachops cirrhosus. Next base: position 54,957,036 of record CM052546.1, on the reverse strand, counting down.
CTTCCCACAAGCTGCTCCAGCTCGGGGTTGAGCCTGGCAGGGATGCCGAGGCAGTGCCCCATTCCCAAAAGGCCCTGGATTCCTCTGCCAGGCAACTTGGACTCAAGGAGTCTCCACTGGTCTGGATGACACTTTCTTAGAAATACCTGAAACACTTCTTGTAGAGTCCCCCTTCCTTCCCCTTCTCCTGCACAGGGGTCAGATGGACATGACCCTGGCAGCCCTCCCCACCTCCTCCCTCACTCTCTCCTTTCTCTGCGCCCATCTGCATAGTGGCTTCTCGAAGGCTGTAATAGACAGAATAATGGCATGCCAGAGATGTTCGCACCCTAATTCCCAGAACCTGAGAATATGTGTCCTTACCTGGCAAAAGGGACGCTGGAAATGTGATTAGATTAAGGAGTGTAAGAGGGGGAAATGACCTTGGATGCCATCCCAGCCACCCTCACACACTCTGCCCTTTGCCCCCATTTATTAGGCTGGTCACCCACATTCATCTCTTTCTGAGACATTTGCAGTATATACTACTGGCCAGGCCAGGAATGAATGAGACGTGAACCCAGAGAAAGTGCACCAGGCTGAGACTTAAGGGCTGAGCAGGAGAGACCCCGAAGACGGGAGGAGAAGGAGTGTTCCAGGCAAGGGAAGAGCTCCTGAGAAGGCCATGGGAACAGAGGAAGTGTGGTGCTCCTATTAGCTCACAGAGCCCCTCGTACAGCACCATCGACAGTGCTCCGAGTTATAACTGCTTGTCTAGTGATCACCCCCACAGTCTGGGGCTCCTTGAATGCATTGACCTTCCCTCAGCCACCTCAGTATGGCCGGTGTATGGAGCAAATATTGGTACAGATTAGATGGTAGGTGGGTGGCAGGGGTGCGTGGGATAGATGAATGCATGATGAGTGAGTGGATGATTGGATGGATGGGTGGATGGATGGGTGGATGGATGGATGGATGGATGCAGGGTGGGATGAGTGATGGACAGACAATGGATAGGAAATGGGCGAGTGGATGGATGGGTGGATGGATAGATAGCTGGATAAGTAGATGGCTGAATGTTGGGTGGATGAAAAAAAAGGTGAATGAGTGAATAGTTCGCAGGGACACCAAAGAACCAGCTAAGTGAACGAATGAAAACCCCAAGGATTGGCTGGTGAGAGAGAGCTACTTCATCTTCTCTCCAAACCTATCCAGACAATGTCTCCGGAGCCCTAGCACTTCGGGGTATTCTGCAGACAGCTGCAATGTGAGGAAGTTTGGTTTCCTGCTGTGTTTTACATCATCCCATTCTCCACCCCACTCCCCAGCAGGGCAGGAAGGTCTGACGTGTTCCCTGTGCCTGAGAACCAGGGCCCATCACAGCCACCTAAAAATCAATGCCCTGGGAGAGAGAACACCATCAACAGGGTATTCTCCCAGGCACTTTAGAGGCACAACGAATGTTATACAGAACCTGGAGTGAGGGAGCCCTGTCGGAAAACAGGCTGTAAACACAAGGAGCCTGGCCCTGGGTTCTGGGATGAAAACCACCTGCCCAAATAGGTTTCACCAAAGTTTGATCAGTGATGCCCTGGAGCTGCTCATCCAACCACTGACTCATGCATTCGTTCAGCCGTCTGTCTGTCTACCTGTTTGTCCATCTGTCTATTTGACCATCCATCCATCCATCCATCCATCCATCCATCCATCTGAAGTGTATTTTGTACCAGACACATGCCTGGTGCTGTGCCAAGCACTAAGTGCCATTAAAACCTCATCTGGAACCCCAAGATGCTAAGTACTTAGGAGTACCTAGCCCAACTTGCCAATTATACCAAATGGGCAAAGAAGGCCCAGAGAGAGAAAAGAAGTGGGGTCTCTGGTTCTCCCAATCCCTCACCCTCAGCATCCCTCTGCCCTCCAGCCTCGCAGGGGACCATCCCAGCTTGCTTGGCTGGCTGGGCCACTAACTTGGCCACTTGCCTTTGGCAGTTAGCACTTTCACAGTCTCTCAACCCAGTTCACACCAAGGTGTGAATGACTGAGTGCTCCTCACCCCTGGGGTGTTTTCCATTAAAAGCGAAAGCTGCTGGATCCCTGGCCTCTCTGTGGCAGAGCCCTCTTGGATTTCAGACTGAGAAACCTAATTAAGGGAGAATGGAGACAAGATCTCAGTGGGGGGTGGCGTGATGGAGTGGGGGGGGGGCGCTCTGGGAAGTCCCCATCGGGAGAGAAAGGTCACTGCAGAGTCAGGAGTCTACTGTCCTGTGTTGGCACAGACGTCCCCAGCTCATGCTCCCGTGCACAGCACACAACAGTTTGCTTGGAATGGCTGGGCAGCCACCCACACCCCATCCTGCCATGATGGGGCTCTCTCAAAGCCAAGGCCAGCAGCCGCCCTCTTCCTATCGCCACACATCAGGAAGGCATTTGTGAGACCCTTCCTCCCAGAGACACTCAGTCTGGCAGGACAGGCCTCTGAGGTCAAAGGGCAGGAAAAGAGGAGGAGGAAGGAAGGAACGAAGCCCCTCTGAGTGCCCGCTATGCATACGGCTTTGTGCTAGTTGCTGCCACAGATGTGGCTTTTTTTTGTTCCTCGTGATGGCTCTGGGGAGTGTTGACCATGACACTGTGAGGACACTGGAGTCTGGAGCATGAAGTCACTTGATCCATGTAACACAGTGACTAGTGGCGACCAGACCAGGCCCAGAACATGCTCACGCCCCTGCGCTGTACCCCGCCCCCGCCCGGACAACCTCCGCAGCAGCATCGCTGCTCTCCCCGCATCATCTCACCCTGCCCACGTGCATCCACTCCCCACAAGCCAGGATGGTGTCTCTGATGCCCTCCAACGGCTCCCGCCCTGCTGAAGCCCAGAGCCCACAGGGGCTGGGTCCTACCCCATGCCCTGCTTCTGTCCCCTCATTCTCCTTGCCCCAGTCAGGTGGCTTCATCCTCAAATGCACCACACTCCTTCCTGCCTCTGCATCTTTGCACAAGCTATTCCACCTTTCTGGAAAGCTCTTTCCTCCCCACCCCACCCCACCCTATTGCTTATTTAATTGCTTCTCAATGGTCATATTTCAACGTGTCACTTCCTCCAGGAAGCCTTCCCTGACCACCCAGATGCCCCAGCTCCTCCATTGCACACATGTAGGAGCTGTCCATGGTGTGCCATTCCACACACCCTGTACCCACTGATTTCAGCACATTAAGAATTAAGAACGAACATTCTCTTGCCTGTGGACAGCATCCCATCAATGTGCATCTCTGTTTCCCTGCCTCAAGTTTTTCTAGAAGCCAAGGTGCATTCTACGTGCTTTCTCAGAAAGTCGCCGGCACTGTTGCAACCTAGTTGCCCACAGTGGGGAACAGATCAACACACACATTTATTGGAATTTCTTTCCTTCTCTGTCTCACTTTCTCTGACCCCACTCCTGCTTCTTGCAATCACATCTAAACAAATTTCCTGCCCCTACATCTGAGTCTCAGGTCCTGCTTTGGCAGGACCCAAGCTAAGACATTTTGTAAGCCGGCCTTTTCTTCCTGGCCATACTTGCTGGTCACTTGAAGGAAGAGCCTGGACACCTCTGGGTCATTACAGTGCCCCAGTGCCTAGAACTGGGCTAACAAGCATTGTTGGAAAGATGTGAGGGAGAGAGAGTGGGAAGGGGAGGGGAGGGGACGGGAGGGGAGGGGAGGGAAGGGAAGGGAAAGACAAGGCAGAAGTATGCAGGTCTTGAACCCAGGTGTGTCTCGCTTCACATCTGAGACACGCCACATCCCCCCAGACACAGCCTGTGTACACAGAAGCAGCCCCTTTGTGGACATCACCCTTCAGCATAATTTGGGTTCCCACTTCCCCCAACCATCCCCGCCCCCCGCACACATGCTATGAACTATAGACTCAGAAAGCCCTGCCTAAGTATGTTTTAAAGCCCATGACAGAAAACCCCACCACCCATTTCGCCCCTTTCCGACCCCACGAGCAGGTGCGCAATGCAATGCTCTGGTTTTCGAGATCTGATTAAACTGTCACAGACACGGCACAGCCGCAATAACTCCTCCACCTCGGGGAGGCCCGAATTATTATAGACCTGTGTGCACCCAGAGACGCTATAGATAAGGGTCTGTCAGTGTTTCCATTACTGGGCCGTGTTTGGGGTTTTGTTTATTTAAATTGAATGGAATGGGCAAGCCAGAGAGTGATGGATGGGCTGGCGGCGTGGGTGGCGGCTGGGTGAAGAAAATGTCGTCTTCGGGCTGCCACGTGCTGACGTCATGCAGGTCTCGGGCTCCGCAGAACGTGCCCTGGTAACCTATGGAAGATGGAGCAGGCAGCCAGACGCAGGTGGTGGGTGGCCTGAGGGAGCAGGCTGAGCAGCTGCAGGGCGCTGGGGGAAGAGCAGGTCATGGGAACAATGATTGGAATATGGGATGGGGGAAAATGTCCCACCCAAGCTGGGAGTGATTCTGGAGGGCAGTCGAGATGATTGGCCAAAAGGCAGTAAGGAAAGGAACCAACAGACTTTGAAAATATGTGTAAAATAACTCCCTGCCAGGCATCTGGGGTGTGATATACATGAACTTGAGCTGGAGCTCACTGGTAGCTCATAGACTCACAGCCAAATTCTTGACTACGGCCTGTGAGATACAAGGTAATCTAGCCTCACCTCCATCAGGTCCTCATCTCGTTTCCTCTGCTCCAGCCGTATGGCCACTCAAGTCCTTGAATCTGCCAGGCTGTCATACCACAGGGCCTTTGCACAGGCCAAATCCTCTGCCTGGAATGCCCTCCCCAGTTGACTCAGTGTAAGTCACTCCCCTAAAGACCATCCCTGATGACTCAGTTCAAGGCTCCACTCGCGCTGCCCACCCCGCCATTAGCCACTCTTCCAAGCATCTGTCCTATGCCAATAAAGCATTTATCACCCTGGGTAATTATGTGCTCGAGTATGTTTTATTTGTTTACTGTCTGAAGAGGACATATGCTGTTTCGTCTCCCCACCCTCCTTTTCCTGAAGAAATCTCAGTCTCCTGGTGCGCATGGTTCCAGTCTGGCTGCCAGTTAGACTCCGCCCCCACCCCACATACACACTGACCTCCAGGAATGGAGGTGTGACCCAGGCCTGGACAATCACAGTACCCATCCCAACGGGAGGGACTGGTCCAAGAAGAACACATGGGACCCAAGCAAGGACCTCCAGTGTCTGCAGAGCAGAGGCCGAGTCGGTTTTACACGTGTTGCCGCGCTCTTTAACACTGCTTACTTCCAATGGCAGGTGGGCTCTAGCTCCTCCCCTGATGGATGTGGACAGCCTTTTGTGCCTCCACAGGGAACAGACTCTGGTGGAAGACTCCGCAGGACCTCTAAGGCTTGGTTACAAGATGGGACGCAGCTTGCTCCTGGCCTTCTCTCCTGGCCTTCTCTCAGGACCCTTACCTTCAAACCCAGCCACCACTTCTCAGGGAAGCCCCTTCTCACTCACTTTTGCTATCACCTGCTTCACACTATTTTACGAGCCCCACGAGGTGAGGTCACCACACTTGTTCCATTTCCCCAGCCCCCTGTCCCCAGCACGGGTCACGGGACCCAGGGTCAGTCCAGGAAAGTTTGTTGACTAAGATGTGAAAGGCTCCTTTCCTGAGCTCCTCCTGGTCCGGATCCTGCACACTCTCCCACGGATTTCTCAGGCATCACTGCACGCCCGTATGGGCACTCGGAAGAGCTGAACTTGTGCCCTCAAGGTCACTGCACTAGTTATCTTTGCTGCTGAGCAAACCACCCCACAGCAGGGTGGCTTCCAACAACAATGCTGAGGCGCTCACAGCCCCTGTAGGCAGCAGCCCAGGTGTTCCTAGGTTCCCTCTTCTTCAGGGACCCTCGCAGGGCACACGCGAGGTCTTGGCCAGCGGCTGCAGTCTCATTGCAAGGCTCGACTGAGTCAGGATGTGCTTTGAAGTTCATGCACGTGGCTATTGGCAGAACTCAGCTCCTCACAGGTTGTCGGAATGAGGGAGGGTCTGTTCCCCCACCAGCTTTTGGTCAGAGGTCCCCACCCTCGGTTCCTTGCCCTGGGGGCATCTCCAATGTGGCAGATTGCTTCATCATCGTGTGCAAGCTGGGAACAAGAGAAAGAGAGGAAGACCAGCAAGAAGGAAGCCATCATCTTTCGGAGCTGCATCGCAGAAGTGATTTCTCATCACCCTGTAATATTCCCTTCTGTTCTTAAGAAGTGAGTCACTAGGCACAGCCCACGGTCAAGGGGAGGGGACTCCAGAGTGTGAGCACCAGAAGGTGGACCCTTCAGAGCCACATTGGAAACTGCTTGCCACAGTCACCCAAATGTGAGGATTTGATCTCAATGCCACAGTCTCTCTGAAGAAAGAATTCGTGCACAGACCTCCAGGTGTAAGGAGGTACCCCAGGCAGTGAGGAGAAGGAAAAGCTCTTTCCTACTTCCCTGAGCTCTCTTCGCTGCACAGAAACAGTGAAAAGGAAAGAACGGGGTAGAGCTCTGGCGGGAGGCTCGGTTGGTCAGAGTGTTGTCCCGTGCACCAAAAGTCTGTGGATTCAATCCCTGTTTGGGGTGCGTACTGGAGGCAATCCATCTATGTTGTTCTCTCAATGTTTCCCTCTCTCTCTCTCTCTTCCCTCCTCCCTCTAATCAATAAACGTATCCTTGGGTGAGGGTTAAAAAAAAGAGAGAGAACGAGGTAGGGGGTGGAGAAAATAGTAAACTGCCAACTCCTCGGAGCATCCCCGCACACAAGCACACTGGCAGCATTTTCCAGCTGCCTGGGCTGGCAAGGGGCCGCAGCTTTCATTCTGGAGAGCTCCAAATACCAACCAGCTGATCTGAGACACATTCCCTCATTTCTTCCAGCGTCTGCGAGCTGCGCAGGGCCAAGAATGCTTTGGTTGCAGAAAGGGCGGTGGAGACTTGCCAACGGCAGGCTACCCCCCCTCCTCTGGGTCCAGCCCTCTCTGAGCCTTTGAGATAGCTGAGTGCTTGCTCTCAATCTCGGGATGAACAGGAGCCGATCCTGGAGATGAGGGGCAGGAAGAATAGTGGTCATTTTAGGACGGGGCAATCCATTCATCCTTGTGTTCTTGAGGCCTTGGGGGCAGAACAAGAGTGAATGTCAACTTCGACCTGTAGACCTGCCACACTCCCTTCTTTGGCTTTTATGATTATGACTAAGGCCTGTTCTCCTCTCTAGACTTCTATATTTTTTTCTTGTATGAAATATTATTGACCCATGCTGTACTGTCAACATGGAGGGTTCTCTGCAGGCTTAGAAAACTCCTACTCAACCCTCAAGACCCCAACTAAAATGTCCTTTCCCTTCTGACCTCCCATAGGATATAGCAGTACTCATGTCTTGTGACTTACCCATAGTAATAACAAAAGCTAATGTTTATTGAGCATCTGCTACTATGTGCCAGGTGGTATACTAAGGACTTTACACAGCTTAAATGATTTAATTTTCACTTTCACCCATGAGACGGATATTATTGTGACCTCCATTTTGCAAATGAGGAAATGAGACTCAAGGAGATGAAAGACTTGCCCAGGGCCACCAGCTAGATAGTGGGCCAGACAGGATTCGAGCCTGCTCAGGCTTTGGGAAGCCCTGCTACTTGGTTGGTACTTAGTTGGTACTTGGGAATCGGTGTGCTCTGTGGAACCCCAAACTCATGGCGAGTGAGGCCAGTCCGATTTAACTCTGAGCTTCACAGGGTCTTGCCTGAGTCTCCCCTCCTACCCTCCCTCTCAGGGACTCTGGTCCCATTTGCCACACTTGACCCTTCATCGGGCAGAGTCCTGGAGAGGGCTCACCCTGTGACGTGGGCAGTTCTGACACTCCGAGCCCCTCCTCAGACCCACGAGGGCACCGAGGAGAGGGCCCACACAGGGCTCTGCAGGGACAGCCCCTCGGCATGCAGGCAGCAAGACCAGCGGCGGAGACAATTTCTTCTAAGTGAATGGGGAGGTTGAGGCAAGGCCTGGGGCCAGGGGAGGAGGAGGGGAGAAGCACTGCAGGAGATATACACAGGGACAGACGTAGGGTGGGGAGAGGGACAGACATCGTGAGAAAGACAGAGACACAGAGGAAGAGAGAATACTGTGTCAAGGGGGAGATAGAGACAGAGGCCAAGAGATGGAGGGAGAGGAAGATGAGACCTGGGAAAAGGTGAGATGAGAGAGGTGAAAAGATGAGAGACGAAACAGTGAGGGGAGGACAGACAGAGAGGGATACACACCACATGGGGCAAAGGACAGAAACAAAGAGACAGACAGCAACGGGGAGAAAGAGACTGGGGTTGAAGGAAATGGAGAGGAGGGAGACAGAGAGACACAGAGAGAGAAAAACAGTGGACAGGGGACCCGAAGCAGAGAGAGACCAGTGACTCAGAGGCAGGAGTGGATCCGCAGGAGGACAGAGGTCCCAGGAATGGCAGAGGGACTGGGGACCGGCTGGCAGACACACCCCGTTCCTGCTGCCTCGTCACCCTCATGGTCACTTCCTGCACAACCACAGGCATTGTTGGCCGAACCACCTGGGTGGACTCCGGGCTGTGATGTCTTTCGTGTGGCAACTGTTGCCGTGTGCAGAGATACCCCCTCTAAATAATTCCACATTCTCTGTCCTCCCCCTGGTTCCCTCTCGGCAAGCTAGGGCTGATGTGAGCTGCGTGCTCCTGGATGGGGAGGGGGTGCAGAACTCCCATCTCAGAGTCTGGAAAAATAAACTGGTCTTCTGCCTTTTTTCTCGTTTTCTTCTTTCTTTCTTTCTTTTTTTTTCCCCTATCACAGCCAACCCCATCACACATCCCAGTCATTTTTTTTTTAAGGAAAACAAGTCTTTCGAGACAGAGGTGACCCCGGCAGTGATAAGTGAGGAGGTTCACCTGAGAGGGTGTTATCAGCTCTCCATGGCTGCCCGGGCCTCAGATTTCTCATTTCGATGAGGAGGCCGGGGAAATTGGATGCAACCTGATGCTCCTCCTCTGATGAGCTTCCTCCAGCCAGGCCTGCAAGGGCAACAGCCTGGCCTGGTCCTCGGAGGTCGGGGATGCCAGGGATGCTGGGGAAGCAGGGTGGGCTGGAGGGGCTGGGGGGCTGAATATTTCCGGAGTGACTCTGTCTCTCTCTCTCTCTCTCTCTCTCTCTCTCTCTCTTTCTCTCCCCCTCTCTCTCTCTCATTTTAATCCTTACCCAAGGTCATGCTTATTTTTATTATTTTAGAGAGAGGGGAAGGGAGGGAGAGAGGGAAAGAGACATTGATGTGAGAGAGAAACATCGATGGGTTGCCTCTCCTGCACACACAAACTGGGGCCCGAACCTGCAACCTTTTGGTTTACAGGACGATACTCCAACCAGCTGAGCCACGGAGGCCAGTGCGTGAATCTCTTTGTGCTTTCTGCCCTTCCTGCAGCTTTCTGCCTGGCCTCCATCTGCCTCGCTCAGTTTGAGGCAGGGACCATCCTGGGTAAGCAGAGTTGTCCACCGAGGGCGGCCCAGCAGCCAGAATAACCTGCACTGTGCACACAACCCTTCCTCTGGGCTCAGAGGCCTCCGACCCATCTCCTCTTTCCCTTCCCTCAGCATCAGGGGTTGGCAGCCGTTGCCGCAAAGGACCAGAGAGTAAATACGTTCAGCTTCACAGGACACACGGTGCCCGTCACAGCTGCTCACTCTGTCATCGAAGCACAGACACAGCGATTGTGGACAACACACAGATAAAGGCACAGCTGGGCCCTGAGAGAACTCTGTTTACAAAAGTGTCCTGGCTGGTGTGGCTCAGTGGATTGAGCGTGGGCCTGAGAACCAAAGGGTTGCTGGTTCAATTCCCAGTCAGGGCACATGCCTGGGTTGAGGGCCAGGTCCCCGTGGGAGGTGCTCAAGAGACAACCACACATTGATGTTTCTCTCCCTCTCTTTCTCCTTCCGTTTTGCTCTCTCTAAAAATAGATAAATAAAATCTTAAAAAGTAAAAAGTGGGCAGCGGGTGGGATTTGGCCTACAGGCTATCATTTGCCAACCCCCAATCTAAGCTCCAGCTACATACAGGGCTCTCGACTCATTCCAATACCTCCCCTGGGCACCGGCTGTGTGCCAGGCTCTGGGCTGGAAATGGACCTGAACGAGGGCTTCTGCCCACCCCCAAGGAGCCTGGTGGAGGAGGCAGATGTGCACCCAAGTGTCCATGATGTGGGAGAGGGTTTGGTGCTAAACCAGCAGACCGTGAACCTGGGACAGGCTGGGAGTGTGACCCAACATCTCAGACCCACAGCAAGCCAGGCAAAGGAGGCTTGGTCAGTGTGACCAGAGGAGGGGTTGCCTGGGCACACAGCACTGAGCAGGGTGCCAACAGGCAGTGGAGGGAGAGAGACATGCCAGCATATGAAAGACCACGCAGGCCGTGTCCAGAAACCTGAAGGTCTCGGCAACAGCCTGGCCCCGTGCAGGTTTGGTTCTGGGTCCTGCCTATCACAAGTTGTATAGCTTTGACTCAGAGTAAGTGCTCAGTAAATAATGCTGCTGTTTTTGTTTATTATTATTATTATTATTATTATTATTATTATTATTTTCTCATTGCTGTTGATGGCGTCTTTCAGCCAGACTAAGCACTTCAAAATAAGTTGACTTTCCCATGTTTCTGCCAACTCTGAGCAGCTCAGATAGAATGGAAAACCAAAGAAATTACCTTTTTCCTATTTTAGCCATTAGAGTTTAGACTGACTGAGAGAGAAGTCAAGTAACAGTGACTTCAACAAGATAAAAGATTATTTCTCACTAACATAACAAAAATCTAGAGAGGGAGGCAGTCCACACTTCATACAGAGCATTTTCCTCACAGTACAATACGGCTGCTTGAGCGTCAGCCATCATGTTCACCTTCCAGCCAGCAGGAAGTTGGCAAGGAGAAAGAAGAGGCAAAGGGGTGCCCACCAGCTGTGTTTTAAAGAGGTTTTCTTAAAGCTATTTCACATCACTCTCTATGCATCTTACTGACCAAAATCTAGTCACCTGGCCACACTTAGCAATGAGGGAGGTTGGGAAATACAGTATTTATTTTGGGAGGCCATGAGCCCAGTCAAAAATTGCAAGTTCCATTAATAAGAGGGAGCAAACACATTCGGGCAGGCAGCCCATAGTCTCTGCTGCTCCCATTATTTAAGGGGTAGCCTGGGACCCACTGTCTAGAATATGATTTTGGGGGGGCCCAGACCTGGTAAGAATGAATATACATTCAGGTGGCGCTTTACAGCATGTCAGGCACCCTCCCACCCCTCCATCCTGACAGTGTGAAGTAGAAGATGAGCGAGTCCAGGTTCAGAGGAGAGAGCTTTCCAAGGTCACCCCGTTGGCCAAGGACAGGGCTGGGTTTGGGGTTCTGGGAGACCAAGCCCAGGACACTTTCCAATATAGCTCAGCCTGAGCTATTAAAATTATGTTTCTTCCTTTTCTGTCTTTCTTGTCTCTGCTTCCTTGTCTGTTTTGCTCTTTCGATAGATAGATAGATGATAGATAGATAGATAGATAGATAGATAGATAGATAGATAGATAGATGATAGATAGATAGATAGATAATAGATAGATAGTTTTTCAGGAGGGAACAAGGAAAAAAGGAAGAGAGAGTCAGAGATGGAAAAACACACATACACACACACACACACACACACACACACACAGAAAGATAGGTTTCTGTTGTGTGTGTCTCTCTCCTCTCTCTCTCCTCCTTTCTCCACTCCTCTTGAAAAACAAATCTCAACTTCAGTTTAGCAAGGCCACCCCTTCGCACACAAGGCGCTCTGGATGAGCACAGGCACCCTGCCTCCTCCGTCTCCAAGGAGGACCCCCTCCCACTGCTGTCTCCCCGTTCATGCTGGGGAAGGCTTGGTCCCATGGAGTTACCACAGGAAGATGGGTATGGGGTGGCTCGGCACGGGCCGGGCTCTGCTGGGAGGAGCAGGTGTCGGGGGGGCTCAGATGTCTCTGGGCTTGGAGGGGCGTGTCCACGTCTGCCCTGATGATCTGGTGTCACAGTGCCCTACCCCTAGCCATTAGGTCCCGCTGAGGTGGCAAATGTGTTTCGGGCTCCAGCCTGGGAAGAGAGGTGGGAGGCTCCTGTTGACAGACATCACTGAACTTGCACAATAGCCCAGCAGGCACACGTTGGCTGCACCCCATCTTGCTAGTGAGGAACTGAGGTGTAGAGGCTACCCAGCTGGAGCCACAGCCCCTGTGGCAGAAAGGGGCAAAGCCGGAGTTCGAGTCAGGGTGGCTCCAGAGCTCCAGCTCTTAACCAGTTTCCTCACGGCCTCATCCCAGCCCCGGCTCAAGGTGTTGCTGGGTCTTCACATCTGTAGTGACCTGTGGGCTCAGCAAAGGCCCAGGCTGCCCGGACTAAAGTGGGGCAAGTAGTGTAGTTTCCACACAGCCACACACACATACACACAGAGACACCCACGTGGGCACACACTAGCACACACATGTGGATGCACACACAGGTGTATGCACACACCTATGCACAGACTTAAGAACACAGATATACACACAAGCACACAGGTACACACACGTGTGCATGCACACATGAACACATGTTCTATGTTCAAAGTTGGCACACAAAGTCTCTCTGACCCCAGCACGAGGAAGGGGACAGTTTGTAGACCCTTGTTTCTGTGGCCTGTGCCGCATTGGAGACTCCATCGAGGATGGAGAGAAGCAGACAGCCCAGAACCCTGGTCAGTTCCCAAGACCTGAATCTCTGATTCAACCTCAACACTTCGGGCCACCAGGTGGGGGTGTTTGGGGTTCTTTGGAGTTATCCAGCTCGACCTCCATCTTACAGAACCTTTTCCTTAATCTGTCCTATGAGTCTGCATGCCTCTAGGGGCAGGGAGCTCATTACCTTTCTGTGCATCCACCCCAGTGCCAGGCAGCTCACAACATTGGAAAGATCCTCTCTGGCAAGCCACGTGGCTGAAAAAGCCCCTTCACCTCTCCGTACCTCAGTTTATACAACCACAAACAGGGTCGTAGTCCCCACCACCAAGCTGGTCTCTGTCGCTGCGAGGCTTACACAAGGTTGTACAGCTCTCCCCAAAGAGGCAAACACAGGAGAGTCATTATTTTTCACCACAGCTTTCCATTGCGAAACCAGTCCCTCCCTGCCTGGAGCTCAGTGTTCCCGCTGCGGAGAGGGGAGACACAGGGACCCGCAGAGCCATAGGGTCTCTCCGCTCATGAGAAAGTACTGTCTCCTGGGACACTGGAGTTGTGACAAGGCTGGGCAACAGCTGCCCCGTGTCCACCCCTGAGGGTCTCCAGCCCTCATGTGGCCCAGCTGGCCCCCCACAGGTAAGCAGTCCCTGGTCAGGGGCTCCCAGGGCCTTGACTCCTCAGAAAGCGCTGGGACCGGTGGTCACCGGGGCCCCACTGCGATGGGCTGGCTGCCAGCACCCGTGAACACCAGCGCGTAGGAATGAGGCAGAAATGAGGCGGATTTCTGATGTCGCTGTTCACCCCTCTGTCATCGCCAGCAAGCCTCATGCTTCCCTGGGCTCGGTTTCCCCATTTTTCCAATGCAGGTGAGTATGCCAGTGTCTGCAGGCTGTTAGGAGGGTGAAATCCACAAGTAGGGGCCCGACCCCAAAACAAGAACCTTTAAACAGCATGATTATTCATGCCAACCAAACCGTTCTAGAGACAGGAAAGGGAAGGCCCGGAGAGGGCGGGTCGCTGGCCCAAGGCCACACGTGCAGGACCCAGCCCAGGGCATCCCGGCCCAGTCTGTGTTCAGGGGAAGACCAGAGCTGGTCCCGTCGCTACAAGGCACTCGGCTCGAGGAGCACCCGCATGTCTCTCCCTCAACAAAGTATGTCAAGCCCACTCACTGGGCGTTGAGTTAGCTCCTCCTTTTGCAAATGATCCCCGACAGAAAATTCCTCCAGAGACAAGGAGAAATATTTCCCCCAAACCTATTTACTTTTCAAATTTCAGTTGCCATAACAACTCGGCACAACTATTTATGTGAAGTCTTTTCCTTCCAAGTCTTACCGAGCACCACACTCTGTGGAGAGTTCAACTCAGCCCTTTCAATAACAACACATTTTTTCAATCAATTTGGGTCTGGGATTTTTTTTTCTATAAACACACATAAAATATGTTGTGCAAAACTTTTAAAAGCTAACAGGGAAACGCCGCATTTTATAGACCTGTTCCTCTCTCGTTGCTCCCCGAAGATTCTTTCTGAAGCGGGAGGATGACAAAATGACTGGCCAGCTTGATTTTGTTAAACTTCATCGAATTGTTTCCACTCCTGATCATCTGTGGAGCGCCCAGAGTCAGCAGGGGTCCTGGTGAGGCGTCCTGACATCAGCTCCAGCTCAGGCCCTGCTCCCAACAGGCTGTGTGTCCTTGGAAAGCCAACCAAGAGCTATAGCCTGGGGAGGGACCCATTTGGTCCAGCTGGGTCCCCCACCCACTCAGAATTGGGGGTGGAGATCTCCAAGGCAGGGACCCCGTGTCTGAGGCACTCTGCAAATTGTCCACAGGCTTGGATTTTCAAAGACAATCCCTGTTTCAGATTTTCTGTTCCAGGCTTCTTACAAGCTCTCCGTACAAGCTGTTCCCTCTGCCTAGAATTTCCCTTGTCAGTCTGTCAAGTTGACATGGAAGGGCCTGTGCTTGGCTGAATGCTGTACTCTTGCTGTCTTGAAATTCTTAATTATTTTTGAGCAAGAGGCCCTGCATTCTCATTTTGCAGCTGAGCCCACAAATTCCATAGCAGTTCGGCCAGTCTCTGTTCTGGTGCACTGTGTGCATCAAAATCGTGGAATCCCAGACAGTGCTTTGAAGCAGGCACTGCTGCAATTTCTGTTTCACAGGTGAGGAAACTGAGTTCCGAGAGGTCTAAGGTCATTGCCATCTCCATGGTCCCAATACAGGCTGTTATACATTAGGCCCTGTTCCAGTGCTGAACACTCACTTTTCCTGTGTTATTTCATCTGGTCCTCATGACAGCCCTGTGAGATGGGAACGATGATGATCCTCATTTTCCAGAGGCACAGAGAGGTTAAGTCACTTCTCAAGATCAGAGAGCAAGCCAGTAAAGGAGCCATGCTTTCCCGAGAGGCCCATTCAATCTCTTCCCTAAATGCCAACAGGAGCTTTCTCCGCATGTCCTGGCCTCTAGGCCCCTCAGGCCCATCTTCAGAGTGTCAACCACACCATCCACTCCCTTAACCTGAGCTCTAGGCATGAGTTCCTGGCTGCAAATCTTCCTATGACTCCCAGTGCTCTCAAGAAGCATTTAACCTCCTTAGCCTGACTATTGAGACCCTCAGTGATATGACCTCTGCTGACCTCCACAGCCTCAGTGTCTGTCTTGCTCTCAGCACATGGTAATTCTGCCATCCAGGCCGTCTATTGTTAAATTTCTGCACAAAGTGGGGACCACTGGCTCCCTCCACAGAGCCTGGCACACAGGCCCTCTAGGAAAGTTACTGGACTAAACCAGCCTGTCCAAATGGAGCCCATCCGGGCAGAGCCCAGGCCCTCTGGGTGGCATCCTTGATGCTTCCTCTTCTTTACCTCCATAGCTTGGATGCTAACTCCTCATTGTCTCTCCAATTTCTTCTCCAGTTTCTTCTCTCTGTCCCCTGCCAGGACCCTAGCAAAGGCCACCAATATTGCTCACACAGATGCCTGCCCCTCTTTCTCCCCGACTTCTCTGCCTCTGTTTTACTCTCTGCTTAAGTCCATCATTCTCAAAGTGAAATCTGCAAAGCTAACAAGGCCGGAATGGCCTCCCTGTCAGACCCTGATGTCCTCACCGGCCGAGGCTCCACACCTCCAACCACCCCAGGCACACTGAGCCACTGCAGGCCTCCGGCTCCACGTGCCATCCTTCCTGGCTTGGCCACCCCAACCCTACTCCTCCCCTCTGCCTCAGCTTTTCTCCCAGGGGCTTTTCCTGACCACTGATCCTCCCCTTAAAGCAAAGCCAAACTCCTCTTGGGCCCCACAGACCCCCCTTGTTCCACATCAAAACACTGGTCTTCATGCCTGTTCCTGTCCCCGACATGGACAGAGAGCTTCCTGAGAGCAGAGGCCATATTTTGTTCCTTGATATACTTCTCGTGCTTGGAACACAGAAAGTGCTGAATCGACAAATGGAGGGATGGTGGATGGGTAGATCAGTGGATGAATGGAGGAGAGACAGATGAATGAGTGTGTGATAAATAAATGGATGAGTAGGTGGATGTGTGGATGAATATGTGGATGAGAAGGTGGATGGGTGGATAGATAGACAGCTAGATAAATGGATAGTTGGATAAGCTGAGTGGATAATAAATGAATGGATGAGTAGGGGTAGATAGTTTGGCAGTTGATTGGATGAGTGGATGGCTGGATGAATGGATTGGTAGATGGACTGATTGGATAATAAATGAATTGATTGGTGGGTGGGTGGCTAGATGGGTGGACAAATGTATAGGTAAATGAAAAGAAAACCTCAGAAACCATCTTGCAATAGCTAACATTTGGATGGTAAGACACTCAAAGTTCTCAGCACACAGTAGGCAAGGAACAAGTGTGCATTGAATTAATGGTTAAACAAATGTCAAAGAGCAGCTGGTCATCACCTTCTATGAGCACCTGCTTTTCCTCTTATTTGTTTTATTCTCTCCCCTGTCCCTCCTTCGTCACCTCCCAGCCTCCCATTGCCCGCTACAGTCGCCATGTGACTCACAGTGGCCATATTCTGCAGATCTGTGCCTACACATTAATTATTGAGTGATATAATCCAAATTTATCTAATGAATTAATAATAGGCCATAGGGGTATTTTAATAATGAAATACTTGGCGTTGTGTTTTGATCATTACGGCAGGCTTTTATAATTACACCACGGCTGTGAAAATAAAATCACAATCAATTAGGTGGTGCGCAAGGACTCCCAAGGAGCGCCCCCTCAACGCTTCCATGGACAGACCTGCCGGGATC
The DNA here is from genome assembly GCA_028533065.1 of Trachops cirrhosus. Lineage (NCBI taxonomy): Eukaryota > Metazoa > Chordata > Mammalia > Chiroptera > Phyllostomidae > Trachops > Trachops cirrhosus. The sequence goes on along the minus strand of CM052546.1, from coordinate 54,940,037 downwards.
AGGAAGATCGATTTATGTCTGAGCCAGCTGGAATCTGGAGTTCAAGACCGTCGCAGGAACGTAGAGCTGGAGGGAGATTCCGGGGAAGATGAGGAAAAGGATATCACGGAGATACATCAGCTGTTTGAGTCAGGAAGTGACTCAAAGGCCAGCAGAAAGAGCCTCCGTTTTTATAGAGGAGAAGACTGAGGCTCAGAGAGGAACCATGACCCATCTAGTCAGCCTCGAAACTGAGAGCCTGAACAGCACCTCTGGACTCCTGTACAGCATTCTCTTGCCCTTGAACCACCCACATATCCTCCTTTTGCCATGACAAAGCCCTTGGTGGCCTTTCTGAACCCTGGCCATGCCTCTCATCCCAACCGCTGGGACTCCCTTAGGTACTGAACTTAGACTTCTCCGCACCTCCTGCCTTTGCCTGAGCTGTGCCCTCTTCAAAGGATGTTTCCCCTCCCCACCACGAACCTCTGCTATCTGCCTAGCAAAGTCCTCCCAGCAGGGATGACCTCCCTCTCTCCTGCCCTGAAGGGCCGCCTCCCACTACATGGGGATTGCTCATCTGTCTCCCCTAAAAGGCTAGGAACTCCTTTAAACCAAGGGCAAGTTCATTTTGTCTCCCAGGGATGTTAATACAGGGCCTGACAAACAGTAAATGCACAATACAGGTTAATTCAAGGCTAGATGGTAGAAGGAGAGGGAACAGAGAGAGGATAGATAGAAAATAAACACGAAAGGTTGGTTCTGAAATTATTTCCAGAATGTGTTTAATCCAGGCCACCAAAAGAACATTTGGGCTTCCAAATACTAGTTTAGGGACATCTCAGTGGATATGTAAGCAACAATAAAATTAGATACATTAAAGCAAGAGAAATCTTTTCAGAAGAACAAAGAATGTTAACAATGGTAGATAGGAAGATTCTAAACCATATCTCTCTCTCTCTCTCACACACACACACACACACACACACACACCATCAAAAAGAGAAGCCTGGGCTATTGACCCTGAGGTCCTTCTCTAAGATGTGTCCTCAAGAAGGCACTTGAACTTGTCACAGACCTTGCTCCAAATGGGTCCCCCGTGCAGAGCTGACAGGCGGCAGCTGGGGCTGGAACCAGCGTGATTATGATCTGTTTCTTCAGACCCTGTAGGGATCCCACCCCCACTAACCACAGAGCCAAGGTCAAACTGCCGGTGTCAGCCTGACTTGGCCATCTGTGCCATCTATAAGTCAACAGTAGGGTCTGGGGGAAGATTAAGAGGAGGAAGAGTTTGGTGAAGCTAAAGCACCATCATCTCTTCTTCCTCTCCCCAACTCCACTTTCAAACAGGTTCTACTGATCTTAGCTGTGACTTTAGACTGAGAGGCAGATTAACACCGCAGTTGAAAACACAGATTCTAGAGCCAGACCTTTAGGGCTCAGACTTCAGCATGCCCCCTTACACAGTAGGCTGTTGGACAAGTCTCTCAGCATCTTTGTGCCTCAGCCTCCTTGAGAGAAATTAATAAACTGATTTACATAAAACCCTGGATTAGGGGGCATCTCTGTTCTTCCCTTCTCTGCTAAGAGCACGGTGATTTGCAGTGTGCTCCTTGACTTTCAGTGTGGATTGGATGGCTCTGGCCACGCCCACCAATGCAAGAACTTCCATAACTAGCCAATCGGCAGAATGCATTAGTTCAGTTATAATGATTGGTTAAAATCAAGCCCTTGACTCAAGGCAACCAATCAGAGCGAAGAAGTGTCAGCATCAACAAATAGCCTAAGTTATGTTATTGTAACAAATGTTGACTCCACAAACTGAGTCCCATGGAGGGGTGGAAAAGACAACCCAACTAAAAAGTCTGGCTCCTGAGGCAGAGGAAACCAGCGCCTTTTCCCCTCTACCCTCCCAGCAGGGCCGGGTTAGATGCCTCCTCTTTGGCTCCTCAAATGCTTGCTGCTCTTTCCTGTTCTAAAATGAAGTTAATTAAACAAGTGATTCTGAGCTTGGGCCTTGAGCTTCATTCAAATCCCCATCCCAATCGTCCCTTCCTGGTGTAGCTGGCCCTCATCCTTCACCCCTCAATTTCTTCACCTGGAAAATGAACCAAGGACCTGAGCCTAGGAAAGTTCTGGGAATTCAATGAAGTCGGGCACGCCCAGGGCCTGGCGCAAAGGAGGGACTCGACAAGAGACAGCCACTGATAACGTGCCCAGTACCACCTTCCCTTGTAACTGGCTGTCAAACGACTGTCTGCTGCCAGGCCGGGATCCTAGGGTGGGGCCCGTGTTGGAGATCACTGCGCCCTCCGCACCGTGCAAGGCTAGACACGGAGTGGAAGGGAATGAATGAATGAAAGGGGGGGCAGGCAGGAGGATAGGAGAGAGATAAAGCATGTGTCTTTTTACGATGCTGCTCCAAACCAAAAGTGTTCAGTATGGGAGACAGAAGACCAGCCTCAAGCCCTTCGCTCTCTAGGGACAGAGCCCAGAGAGAGGCTGTGGCTTCCCCAGGGTCACAGAGCAGATCGAGGGTGAACGGACTTCAGCAGACAGTGCCCCCCCAAAACCTCCAGCTTGACTCCCACCCCCAGCACCCTGCCTCCTGCCCCACCCAGCCTCTCCCAGGCTCCTCTCCACTTCGGCCAATCCCGACAGGGTGCCTTTTCCTGTCCAGGGAAGACAGAACCCCCAAGCCAGGTGCTCCCCCGGGTGTCTCCTTCCCCAAACAGTCTGGGCCTCCCCGGTAAATATTCAGGGGCCTCCAGCAGGAAATAAGGAGGTGACTCAGGGCCAGGTTGGGGGGAAGCTCAGGGAGGAGGCTGAGGGGGCAGGTGCGGGGAGCTGTAAGTGAGTCAGGAAAACAAGCTTCTCTCCAAATACTATCAAGAATCTCTTGGCCCGAACTCAAGTATGCGGGATGCAAACGTTAGTTTCCTGTAACTGAACTTGCAGGATCCAAGCTGTGCAGTCAGGTTCTGACCCCACCCGCTGCTTAGCTCACATCCACTTTGCTTCTCTTCTGAGGGCTCCTCCCACCAGGGGAGCCTGTCTGGTTTGGGAGTTGAGGAGCAGGGGCACTGGTTACCAGTTCTTTCCAACCTGTTGTTTGTATCCCAGGTTCTGGCTTTCAAAGTGACCTTCCCCTGAAGTATCCTTTCCTCCTCCAGGTGATAAATGCAGAGTGCTTCCCTGCTCCTGGTGGGGGCTGGGAATGGGTTGCAGGGATGCTTATGTTTTAAAGGAGCATCCACTTCTTGACTCTGTGTTGTGGGTGTCCCAGACGCACCCCAAGGCAAGAACTGCTGTGCAGGGGTGTAAAGGATCACCAAGCAAGACTCACCTGTGGGCAACTGGGGATCCATCCTCCTGGGGACTCCAGGAGCCATGTGGAACATGACTGCGCATGTCCCACCCAAGGCGGGAGGGAGCTGGGGCACTCATCCTCCATTGGGGGTGCCATGATACGAGGAGTTCTGCCAGGGTACGTTTGCTCTTTGGCACTTCACTGGGTAGAGACTGGCAGTCAGAAGTCAGGGGTGGGCCTGCATGGGGTTGGTGAGAGCCACGGGGCCATGAGTGAGCACCAAGGGTGCCTGCTACTGTCACACCACTAGTACTAATAGCTCATGGTCTGTCCCCAGAGCTTCACCTTTATGCAGCATCTCCTGTGATCCTCCGACATCACCGGCCAATGTTGGAACTATCCCCACCTCACAAGTGAGGAAGTTGAGACCTAGACCAGGGAAATAAATGCCTCATTAATAAGCAGCAGAAAGGGGCCAAAAAGCCGGATCTTTGGCCTCTAAAGCCAAGAGAACCTGCTCTGGAGTGAGCCTAGGTCCTGGGTCCAAATCCTAATTGGCCTCTTCGTGGCTTCACCATGCCGAGCTGTAGGCTTCATTCTTCTTTGGCTTCAGTTTTGTCCTCTGTAAAGTGGGAACAAGATCAGCATCCCCGCACAGAGGCTGCGATGGGAAAGCACAGAAGGTGGAAAGCTGGGCGTGGCGGGATCAGACTTTTAAACTCCCTCTGCTGCCGCACGGATGCTGATTGGAGCTGGCCAGGGAGGGCAATGTCTCTGTAGAGATGAGCAAAGATGACAGCTTGGCCCCGGGGCAGGGCGGTGAGGTGGGCAGAGGAAATGCAGTTCCCTGTGTGTCCCTGGTGAGGCGGTGAGAGGGTCGAGGACAGCCTCCATCTGGGAGGCTGGGGCTGGGCCCATCCCAGGGCCTCACTGCCAAATGCACGCCCACAGAACGGGAGCACTCAGAATAGCCTCAGCTGCTTTTCGTGCTTGTTTTGGGTTGTCTCGATTTGCACTGGTGTTTTGCAGCTTTACCGAGGGGTCCACAGGGAAGGCAGAGAAGATGCCTCCATTTGTGGAAATTTGGGTGGGTTTTCCCAGGATGGGATTGCCCTGACCGGGTCCCAAATGGAGGAAAGGGCACTGCTGGGAGGCTAGACGCCTTGCTGACCCCTGAGGTGTGACTGTGCTGGGCACCCGCCCTGTGGCTGGGGCTATGTGGAGGAAGGTGGGCAGGAGGCTGAGAGTCTGGGACAGACAGACCTCCAAGGGCTTGGAGCAGTGGAGGAGGAGGAGAGGAGGAAAAAAGCTGCAGAGGGTGCACTGAGGCCCAGGGAGGTTAGGTGACAGCCAGGAACCCGGGCTACCAGATCTCAGCTTTTCCCTCCCATTCCTCCTTTTTTATTGTTCACTTTCACCTATTTACTTAAATTGGGGTAGTTGCTAATTCAAAAGACACAAAAGGGTATATATTGAAATGTCTCCTGGCTGCACAACTCTGCCAGTATATTTAAAACCATTGGCTTGTAGACTATAAATGGGCGAAGAGTATGGTGTGTGAATTATATCTCAATAAAGCTGCTGAAAAAAGAAAGAGCAACCCCCCCGCCCCCCGCCGCTGCCTTGGCCATGCTGTTTCCCCAGAGACAACCTGCTTCCTTCTGCGGCTCCCACTCCTTCTGCAGACTTTGGGGAGAATGCCGGGTAAAAGAATATCAACACTGCTGCGTTGAAGGCAGTGAAACTCTCTCTCTCTCTCTCACTTAACAAGAACCTACTGTGTGTCAAGCATGTGAGCATCCATCACCTGCTTCACACCTCCCAACCACTCAGTGAAGCAGCGATTATTAGGTCCACTCTCCGGGGGAGGAGCCAGGCCCAGCATCTTAAGAGAGCCACCCCAAGGTCCCCCATCACGCAGGTGACTAGGTCACCTCATACAGCGCCCCCAAGGACTCTCCTTTCAGAACTCCTGAGCCTCCCTGTGAGCCAGCGGTCACGGGGCCCCTCCAGGGACACAGCCATAGGTACCAGGACCCACAGAGAATGGGACGCCCCTCCAACGTTTCTCCATCTTCTCACTCTCCCCTCAACCTCCTCCCTCATTTCCCTTCTGCTTAGACTGCTTTGGTCTTATCTCTTCCTGGAGCCTCTCCTCAAGGTTTGTTTGTTGTTGTTGTTTTAAGTAACAGCTTTTTTTAAGCTTAAAAAGTTTTATTGATGCTTGACTAAGTTGGAAAATGGGAGAGAAGAAATAAATCTCCCATACAGAAGAATTCCAAAAAATGTATGCAGCTACTCTGCCCCCAAGGAGGGGGAGCATAACTCCCCATCACTTCAATGCGGGGCACGCGGAGTGGCCTGCCTTCGAAGAGCACAGTTTGAAACAGGGAGCGCGGGAGTCAGCTCACCCTAGAGAACCCTGGTGGTGTCGCTTCGGCCAGCTGATCAAAGTTAACATCATCGGCAATGTTCCGGTGACAGCACACACCCTTGGCGCTGTTTGGAGAACCACACTGCACTTCTGTAGTCTTTCCATAACCCTCGTCTAAGCAGCAGAGAAATACCAGCCAGATCCTAACTGAGGGGCATTCTACAAAGCACCTTCACCATTGTCAAGGTCATCAGAAACAGGCCAGGCTGAGAAACTGTACCAGCTCAGAGGAGCCTCAGAAGACCTGAGGGCTGAAGATGATATGGTGTCCTGGATGGGGTCCTGGAAGAGAGAGACGATTTGGATAAAACCTGGTGAAATTCAAAAAACATCTGGACTTCAGTTAAGAACGATGCATCAATATTGGCTCATTAGTTGTGACAAATGCCCTGCATTAATGTAAGACGGTACCAGTCGGGGAAGCTGAGCGGAGGGTGCGCTGAAGCACTCCGTAAATCTAAAACTATTCCAAAAACAAAAGTTGAGTGTTTTTTTAAAGCGTTATTGGGATATAATTAACACACCATTTACCCCACAGTCAATTTTAGAACATTTTATCACCCCCGAAGGAAAATGTGTACCACCCAGCTGTCACCCTCCTATCCAGCCCTTGACAAACAACACTTTCGGTCTCTAGATTTCCCCACTCTGGCCATTTTACATGAATCGAGTCACATGATATGTGGCCTTTTGGGTCAGGCATCCTTCACTCGGCGTGATTTTTTCAAGGTTTTCCATGTTGCAGCCTGTGCCAGGACTTCGTTCCTTTTCATGACTGAATACTATTCCATTGTGTGGGTGGACCGCTTTGGTTCATCCATTAATGCCTGTGTGGGATGTTTTTACCTTTGACTATTGTGAGCCATGTTACTGTGAACATGTGTGTGAAGTTTTGGTGTGAATGTCTGTTCTCATTCTTCTCCAGTAGATACCAAGGAGGGCATTGCCAGGTCACGTGGTAACACTAGGCACAATCATTTGAGCAACTGCTGGACTTCTTTCCAAAGCAGTTGAGCCCGTTTTTCATTCCCACTGTCTCAGTTTTCGAAGGCACCATTTCTTGAGGTGCTGGCTCACACACACCATCTTGTTAACTTCTCACGACAACTTAGAGTTCAGCTTAGTTGGTGGGCAGGACTCTCTCCCCATATCCCAGCAGAGGAAACTGAGGCTCAGGGGGGTGAAGCTGCCTGCCCAGGTCATTCAGCCTGTGTCCCTGGGTTCCAGCCAACTGCCCCGTCTCGGACCACACCACCAGGGCCCTGACATTTCAGAGGCTGAGATTTTTAAAAAATGGGGGCTGTGGTAACACTGGCACCAAGGGGACCCTCTCCCTCGCCCCCTACCCCATGCCTGACAGGTGACCCTAGAAGAGCGTGTGCCCTGGGGCCCAGTGCACTGAGCAGGAAAGTCGTCAGGGGCTGTAACTGGAGAGGCCTGGTCTCAGGGCTCTGTTGGAGCAGAAGGCAAAACACAAAGGGTCCTTTGTCCTGCCCATTGTTTGACTTGCAGCCATCCTTGCTGCGCCCCTCAGACCTGCAAGGAGCGTGCTGGGTCTGCAGAGCAGCTGGGCTCTCTCAGTTTCTGGGAGGGGCCTCCTGGGATGCACCAGAGGTTCCATCTGGGGGGTAGGAAGGAGTGGGGGCTGAGGAGGTACTCAGCGTATGAGAAACCATCCCCCCCTGATGTTTTTCCACTTGTCTTTTGTCCTTGACAAAACGTCACCAGGCACTTGCCGAAAAAGGAATCGAAACAGCCAGAGGATGAGTGTGTTTGTTCTCCCATCCTGAGCCCACGGCCATGTCCTACCTCTTGTGAGTCCTCCCAGGAAGTTTTCTTTGCTTAGGTACAAAGCTGTGTGCGTGCACAGGTGTGTTCCTTTTCCATAGACCAATGGCAGCTTTCGGTATCCACTCTTTTTTCTTTTTTCTCACTGCATGATGCGCCCCGAGAACTCTCACAGGAACACGAGGAGAAGGTCTCCCTTCTTCTCAGTGACTGGCGGTATTCTGTCTACATAGGCAGCATCCTTAATTGACTTAGTCTGTGTTGAAGTTTTCTCAGTCTCTGCTAATCCAGATGGTGCTGAAATAAATGTCTTGCGCACACACCTTCCCACACAGGTGTGCGCATGTGCTGTGGGTCCATTCTGGTGGATGGCATCACTGGGCCATACATAGCCCTGTGCTGGGCTTCCGTTTGGCTGTTCCACAGGGGTGGCTCAGGGCACCTGCCTGGCGAGGCTTGGGGCAGCCTGGGCGCCCAGAAGCTCTCCAGCACAGGGTGTCATCAGCCCTTCCGCCTCTCTTTACTTTTTACTAACATAAAATAGACATGACCAAGGACACGCCCCACGTCGGAGTCCGGCTCCAACCCGTGTAACCACCACCCAGACCAAGGCCCAGAACGTTTTAGCCTTTGAAGCCCACTCAGCGCGCCCCACCCAGCATCGCCCTGGACCTTGGTCAGTGCCTTTTATTCACTGAAGTGCCTCTTCCCTTTCCAGCCTGGCACATCGGCACGGGATGTTTTGGTGCCACCAGGAGCTGGTGCCAGAAAACTTAAAAACTAAAACACAACCCCATGTTTTTAAGGAGAAACAAATCGGTCAGAACAAAGGTCGCCCAGCTACATCCCATGGGTCCACAGGCTACAACTGTCATTAACCACTTCTAAATAGTTGTAAAAAAACTAAAAGAAAAATTCACAACACGTAAATATTTTATCAAATTTACATTTCAGCGCCCATAAACAAGTTTTATTGGCACACAGGCATGCCCTTCATGTACATCCTGTCTCTGACTGATTTCTTGTTACAGCAGCAGAGTCAAGTAAACGCTCCAGGGACCCTGTGCCCACAACACCGAAAATACTTAGTACCTGGGCCTTTGCAGAAAATGTTTGCTAATCTATGATCTAAAGTATCATAACTCGTGGGGTAGGGAAGGGACTAAAGCTGCCACGGGACCCCAAATCATCTGCCCCCAGGTCCCCCAGTGGGTTTGTAGGGAGCTATGGCAGGATCCCAGGTAGAATATGCTGCAGTCTGGACTTGGACAAGGCAGCAAGGATGGAGAAGAGACAATGAACTTGAATAAGTCTTAGGGTCGCACCAGCACCGTGAGTGGCTGAGAGATGTGCAGGCAGAAGGAGGGGAGAAGGGAGGGTGCAGGAGCGGGGGGTGAGGTAGTCATCAGCCTCCGCCACCCCGAGAGTCATCTCGTCCTGTGTGTGGTTCAGGGGTGCAGAATGTACTTCACCAAGGGAAGGAGCAAAGGGAGAGGAAACGCCGTGTTTGATTGCAGTAGGGGGTGTGTGAGTGGGGAGAAGGCCCTGCACGCCCAGCACAGGGGTGGCCACCTGTGCCTGGCACCCAAGGGCTCCAGGGAAATTTCAGGATCACCAGGCCCAATTGTCCATCAGATTGAACTGTGAGTTGTCCGTATGGGATTAATGTTGCGCGATGCCCGTGGATGTCTCCAGAGGTTTCTGTCATGAGTTCTCCTTGCTTCGGGGTGCAGGAAGTACACACAGACTCCTGATTCACGCCTGCAGGAGAATCCTGGTTGTACCACTCAGGAACCCCGAGTGAGTCTCCTCACACCTCACAGCCTCAGTTTTTCCATCTGTGCAATGGGATCTCGGTCCTGATCTTTTGGAACTGTTAGGAAGATTAAAGAAGACAGCATGTGTGAGGTGCCAGCCCACAGGAGCCACAGCCCAAGTGCCAGCCCCCTTGTGCGCCCCCACCAGTCTCCCAAAACGGGCAGCCACAAGGCCTATGACTTGGTTAACTTGGAGTTTCCACCCAAAGAGGATGACTCTGCAGGAACAGAGGGAGACATTCCAGGGCCTGGGAGACACCACTTGTGACTCTGAGTGATGCTGCCTCAAACACTTATTGTCATATAGGAAGTTATTCAAACACAATCAATTAGGCGCCCATATTAGCATATTTTTCATTGTAATACAGCCGGAAAGAGGAGATTCTAGAGACTGTTTATTGCTGTTCTGAGCTAATATTTGTTAAAGTGATTAATATGTTGTTCAAATATCGGTGACAGGTGTGGCAGGCATTATTTATCTCCCCGGCAGGAGCCTGGGAGGGTGAGGGGTGGGGACTCAATGAGGGGTGCCAGACAGGGGCCTCGGGTGGTCGGGTGGTCGGGGACAGGGTCCCTCTCCCTCCCCTGTTCGGGCCTTGTGCCTTCCCTCGTCCCCTGTGTCAACTTCCCCTCTACTGACCATTCCCATCAGCATGGTCTCCCACCAAAGCAAATGAAGACCCCTGCACCCCTCCCCCACCAGCTCCTCCCTTCAACACTCCCTGCTATAGCTGTTCTGACAGTTTCCTTCTTCCCCCAAAGCCAAACTTTTCAGAAGAACCCTTTACCCTCTTTTGTTCACCTTCTAGCCCCTGCTTCTCAACAATTATTATGAAAGATCGAAAGCATATACAGAACCTTCTAGAACAGCAGCCTCCAAAAGAACTTTCTATGATAATGGAAATAGTCTCTATCTGCACTAATACACTAGCTGAACATCACTACTGAGCCCTTGAAGTGTGGCTCCTGTGACCAAGGAACGAAACTTTCCATTTTATGTACTTTTCACTAATTTACATTTTAATGAAGCAACCATCAATGGCTGGTGGCCACAGCAGTGAATCACTCAGCAGCACAGAATGATACGGTGGATCCCTGTGTGCCTGCATCAGGTCTCCCAAACGACTGCCTTTTGCCATGTCTGCTTCCAATGTTTTAAGTGGTTAAATGTTACGGATCTGTCCCCGTTTTTCTTCTGCTGAGTTAATCACTGTCTTGAAGTTAGGATTTATCGTTTCCGTTCACGTTTTAATGTTTTTCCTATGTGGAGATGGATCCACCAACAATCCTTAGTAACATTCTAATACTGTGGATACACGGCACCCTAGTCTGCACGTGATTCTACACCTTGCTTTTTTTGTCCAGTCTTGTCTTCCCAATTGACGTAGCACTGGCTCCTTTTTACTGCTGTATAGTATTCCATGCTGTGAGCATATCCTTTGTTTTTCATCCATCCACTGAGGAACATTTGTTACTAACAGCACTTGGACATCTCAGAACGTGGCCCTTGGGCAACAGGTTAATATTTCTAGAGGATATCGACCGCGATGCAGCAGTAGGTTGGGTTACACAGCTTCGCCTTTACCAGATGCTCCCAGATGGCTCTGCCCTACGGTCATGCCAACTCACATTCCCAACAGCAGCAGAGAACCGGGTGGTACCTGGTGGCTGTTTCAAAAGCTCTTTCCATATTATGAATTTAATCCTCTCTCTATGTGTGTTCAAATATCTTTTACTGTAGACGTTTTTATCTTCTATTCTAACTTACATATGATGACTTTGCTTGAAAAGAAGTTTTTAATTTCGGGGTAGTCAAATTTATGAATCTTTTTCCTTAGGGTTTAGGTTTTCAGTGCTGTGATTAAGAATCTTCCCTTATCCCCGTGTTATAGACACCCTATATTTCCATCTAGAAATTTTAACATTTTTTTTCTTTTTGTGTTTTGGTCATTAGTGCACCTTGAATTTGGTTGTTACGTGCACCTGTACGTATGTGGTTGCATAGTTTGGAATCTAACATAATATTGTCTATGTTACACGTCTACGCTGCATAACAAAGTTATACACCAGGTTGATCGTTTAAAGCCACCCACATGAATTATCTCTCCGTTTCTGTGTCCGGGCACAGCTTAGCCGGAGCTTCTGCTTGCTGCAGCCCCGAGCTACCATCCAGGCGATGGCTGGGGTTGGGATCTCATCGGAGGCTGGACCGGGGAAGGGTCCACATTTGAGCTGCTTGGGCTGTTGTTGGAATTGATTTCCTTGAATCTGTAGGATTTATGGAAACTTGTTTCTTCAAAGACAGAAATTGGGGGCATGGGGAGGGAGAGAGAGACTGCCAGCAAGGAAGAGTTCTATACTGCACCAGGTGTTCAAGGGGGTGATATCCTGTTTCTTTTGTCATACTCCATTGGGCAGAAGCAAGTCCCTTGTCCTGCCCACACCCGGGGGGGAGGGGGCTCCCCAAAGGCCTGAACACCAGGAGGTGGGGTCAGGGGGCCCCTCCTGCTGTCTGCCACATCGTGCATATGGATCAGCATTTCCCAGTATTCTTCTTTAAGACTTTATATTTTTAGAGCGCTTTGGGTTCACAGCAAAACTTAGAGGAAAGTACATTGATTTCCTATGTACCCTCTGCCTTCAAACACGCCTAACCTCCCCCATTCTCAATATCCCCCACCAAAGTGGGACATTTTTACAAGTGATGACACACCGACGTATCTTATCCAGCAAAGGCCGTAGTTTACCTTAGGGTCCCCCCTTGGTGCTGAACATCCTGTTTGTTTGGACAAATGTACTGTGAATGGCATGTGTCCGTCATCATGTTATCACACAGAATAGGTTCGCTGCCCCAGAATCCTCCGCGCTCTGCGTGTTCATCTCTCCTTCCCTCCCAACCCCTGGCACTGGTCTTTTTAGCATCTCCGCAGTTTTGACTTTTCCAGAACACCGTAACGTTGGAAGCATATTATAGCAGGTTGCCTTTTCAGATGGGCTGCTATCACGCCATAAGAACGTTGACAGTGCCTCCATGTCTTTTCATGCTGTGAGAGCTCCTTGCTTTTTAGTGCTGGACACCCCCCCCCACCTCCCCCAGCATTCCTCCACAGACAGCCCGCCCCCTTCTCTGGGGACTGGCCACGCCTCCTTCATCGTGTATAAAGTTTCCGTGGGCACGGAGGTCTGTTTCTGGGCGCCTTGGTTATCAGGGCTGTCCCCGTGGTCTTCCCGCCCCGCCCCCCACTCTGAATACGTTCCAGCGAGGGGTCACCCGTGTTCCCATGTTGCTCAGTTCCATCGGGTCTTCCCGGACCTCAGCCCGTTAGGCCCCCAGAGGTGTCAGGTCCTGGGGGCATTTCTTCCTCTCTTGACTCCTGCTCCCCAGGCCTGAGAACCCTTGCCATGGGTCCCCTAAGCCAGGCGTCCCTCCTAACCTGACGTCGGGGTCCTGGAGACGCTAACACCAGTTTCACAGCTGAGGTCCGTCTCCTCTGCTCATGGGACTACATTTCATCTTTGGGTGGAGACACGCAATCCCCAAGCCGGGATGAAGTCCATGTATGAGTAGCTGGTAACCTGTTAAACTCCACCTGGAAGATTCCTGACACCCATTCAGAACTGTGGCTTGATTTGACTTGCCCCTCCCAGAGCCCCCCGAAAAAGACTTCATCCCTCATTTTCCTCTAGCAACAGATGGCCCCTCCATCCCCTCTGGCTATCCCCTTGTCCTGTTGAAATCCATCCTGACCATCCCGATCCATCTTCTCAGCCCCCACTCTGCCCCAGCCACCGCCACCTCTCACTTGAGTGTCTCCAGTAGCCTCCCAACTTCCATTCCTGCCCTCGACAGTCAATTCTCCACATGGCGGTCAGAGTAATATTTTCAAAAACATAAATCATTTCACATCATCCCCCCACTTAAAATCCTTTCCATGGCTTCCCACTGCTCTTGGAATAGGATCCAGATTCCGCAACGTGCCCTCAATCAATAGTGGGCTGTCACCTCCTCTCCAGCCCCATCCATCACCACCCGCCCCCACTCCCTTCTCCCCTCGTCGGACTGCGAAGAAGATCTGATTATTTCTCTAAGGGGGAGACTTTGGGGGTGGTCCAAGTGGTCTGGGGGGAAAGGTGCCAAATTCTCCCTCTGAGTGGCAGGGCCTGGGCAGGACCACGAGCCCCAAGGAGGTCAGGTTAAACGGTACTATTTACTTTAGTCCTCTCCAAAGTGTATTTTGGTGGCGGGAGAGAGTTATGAATAAGCTCTTAATTCCAGCAAGGGCGTGGGTCAGCTCTCCGGCAGCGGCGTTTATTGACATTCGTGTCTGAGCCCTTGCTCGGTGCCCGACTCTGAGGGGCCTGTCTGTGCACGGGGCTGGCGGCCCCAGCTCACCTGGGTGGGGGCCGGGCCTACCTGCAGGCTCTCTCCAGATGGACCCCAGGGTGTCAGCTTTTCCACTGCTGGAGACCCAGGGGTGTGTGCCTCTGGGAGAACTGCCCTGAGCTGGGAGGGACCCACAGCCTGTGCCCAGGAGAGCCCAGAAGCCAGATGCCACCCACAGAACTAGGTGGGTGGGAGGCCAACCAGTAGTTTGACAATAACCTGGTCAGGCTGTCTGCTTGTGTTCTCACTGGCCCGAGGGAATCCTTGGGGCCCAAAAGGAAGCAAGCTGGGCTCATGGGTCCACTGGCTATGTAGCTTGAAGCCAGGCGGGGTCCCCTGTTGAGCCTCAGTTTCCCTATCTGCCTTATATTCCTTTATTCTACAGACAGAGAGGAAAGCACAGCTGATGGCATCCTACATCCTCACAGAGGATGGTGACATTTTTGAAAAGGAGTATCTGAGAACACTTTCTCAAGTGGGAATCAAAAGTTCAGAGAGGGCAACTTGTACAGCATTCTCAGAGGCAAAACTACAGAGCTGGAGAGAGGAATAGTGGTTGCCTGGGGGTGGGGCCATGGTAGGGGGTGGGCCCAGCTATCCAGGGGCAGCTCAAGGTGCCCCTTCATGGTGATGGAGCAGTTCTAGAGCTTGACTGCGGGGGGTCGTCAAGGGCATCTACACGTGGCATCAAGTTGCATAGAGCCACAAACGCACAAGTTCATGTGCAACCTGATGAAAAAGGCACTAAGGTCCTGTAGTCTAGCTAATGATACTGTACCAGAGTCAAACACCCGGTTTGGAGATTGTGCTGTATCTGTGCAAGATGTCACCATTGGGGGAAACTGGGAGAAGGGTGACACAGGATTCTGTATTATTTTTGCAACTATTATTTTTGAGGCTATAAGTGCAAAATAAAAAGGTTAAAGGAAAAGTTCCGAAAAGGTGATTCACGTGCCCAAGACCACGCAGCAAACTGAGAGCTCAGCTAGAGTTAATGCCCAGGGGGTTTGATAGCCAGGTTCTTTCTACTCTCCCATAGAAAGAGCAGGGTCGTCCTGCAGCAAAGTAATAGGCGAGTACAGTGATGGCTTGACAGTAGTTACAATTGTAGTAGCAATAACAGTAGCAATAGTGATAACAGCATCCATTCACTAAGGATGGCCCTCAGGCCAGGGGACTTTTGGACAAGCTTTTATACATGTTCCTCCCCCTCCTTACCATAGCCTTCCAAGGCCACCCTACTGTGCAGGTGGGAGACTGAGGCATGATCCAAGATCACACATACAGAAAGTGATGTAAAGGCTGGGTTTAAACTCCCAGCGCCATCCTTCCATCTGGCCCCTGCAGAGGCCCAAACCCCAGAGGACTTTGCCTCACTCAGTGTCCCCATTTGAAAGTCTCAAGCCAGATCATGACAGCCAGGCTGAGACTCAAGCCTCACACCCGGCACCAGCTCCCACGGCTTGTCTACTCTCTGAGAGGGGCCACCCAGAGGAGGACAGCAGGGGACCTGTGACCCTGCTTTGGGGTCCTGGGCAGCAGGCCAGGGGTAGGCTTGGCATTAAGTGGCCCATACCATTTCACCCCTGCCCAGGAGCCATGTGAGGGAAGTTAAGGGCAAGGACATGAGGTGTCCAAATAAATAAATGAGTCCGTAGCCATGGAGTGGGTGGGGGAGGGGGTGGGGGGTACAGCTCCTAAGAGGCTGTAAACATAGCAGAGGCCATGCAAAGAGAGAGTATTGGCCGGGGATCCTGAGCCCACTGGTCCCAGTCACCCCTGGGCTGGGGGCCTGGGCTGAGCACGCCCCACTCCGGACCTCAGCTCTGGAGGACCCTCCTGCTCAGATTTCACACCTCCCCTGGGTGGGGATGTTTCTAACAACTTGGACAGCCTGACCCATAGTGCAAGTGTGGCCTGGGTGGTCTGCTCCTGCTGAGTGGGACCCTGTATTCGCCTCTTGTGGCTGCCACACACATCACCACAAGATGGGTGGCTGGCAATAACAAATTGATTCTCTCGTAGTTCTGGAGGCCAGAAATCTGAAGTCAAGGTGTCAGCAAGGCAGCGTCCCCGCAAGGGCTCCGGCGGAGGACCCTTGCGGTCTCTTCCAGCTTCTGCTGGCTCCAGGTGTTCCCTGCTTGCAGCTGCATCACTCCAGCCTCTTCCTCCATCATCACATGGCTTCTCCTCTTCTCTGCCTGTTTCTTCTCTATGTTCCTCTTATAAGGACACTTGTCATTGGATTCAGGGCCCACTTATAGGGCCTCTTGTCATTGAATAAGCTAGAATGATCTCACCTTGAAATCCTTAACTTAATCACATCTGCAAACACTTTTTGACCAAATAAGTTCATAATCACAGGTTCCAGGGATTAGGATGTGGACACATCTTTGGGGGAATGAGGTGGAGCGACATCATGACCTTCTCCTGCTTCAACCCTGAGACGCCCACCCTGGCCTGGCCTCCACTTTCCATGTTCCTTCGTGCCCTCTGCTCCTGCCCCAGGGCCTTTGCACATGCTGTTTCCTCAGCCTAAGATACTCCTTCCCCTACTCGACACTGATTCTTTCTTAATCTCTCAGCTTGGATGCAATTCCTCGGAGATACTCCTCCAAGGCCTCATGTTGGGCCAAACCCTGGCTGCAAATCCTTATAACATGCAGGACCCTCTCTTGTAGGGCTCGTCATGGTTGTAATTTAAGTTGTAGGACTCTGTGATTTGTGTCGGGCAGGCAGGTTGACGTCTCCATTGGGCACAGGAGGGCCCTGACTACATTCACAGCCCCACAAACATGTTCTCTCTTCTTTTTAAATCAGAAAAATATATGAATATAATCCAGCCTGGAAAACAACACAGTCACGAAATACAATTTTTTTGCTCGTTATAGTTGGAAAGGCCCATGAAGTCACGGGCGAGGGCTCGTGAAAGTCATCGTGCGGCTCTCTGACAAGGACCATGCTCCCAGCACCGGCACAGCCCCTGCACGTAGTAGATGCTCATTAAATGTCTACAACTGAAGGGAGGAGAGGGCATGAGAGGGTCCTGACAACCCTCTCGGACAAGCTCCGGGACCTGGGGTCAAATCCTATTTTCTTTCTCACAGTTGGCCTTGGGCAAATCACTTCCCTTATCTGGACCCGTTTCTCCATATCTGTGAAGTGAAAACAACCACACTCACCCTCTGGATTTGTCTCATTCTTTTCTTCTGATCAGGAGAGACACAGGGCTGTGTCACAGCCTGGCCCGGCGGCTGGCTCATCAGCAAGGGTCATTGCAGGTGTTCACCGAGTGCTGACAACACACCAGGCACCGCGCTCGGCTGTCGTCACATGCTCTCCGTGGTCCTGTGGCAGGCGCTCTGTGCCCCGTGTTTGTCCCCATTTTACAGATGAGAGACTGAGATTCGGAGATGGAGAGGGCCTGTGAGCAGGCACTTAGCTGGACGGAGGTCACTTGTCAAACACAGATCACTCAACCAGCAGTGGCCCTGAGTCAGAGAGTGGCCACACACGGACTCAGCCGGCAAGCAGCAGGCTGGGGTCCAGAGGGAGTCCTGTCTCACCGCAGAGGGCCTGCTCTGCCACCAGCGTGACGAGCTGGACAGGCTTCCCTGGGGGCTTGGCTCGTGGCAGGTCTCTCGGACACCGAGAATGTTCAGGCTCCACTGCAGAGGGGCCAGGAGATGGAGGGATGGTGGGTGGACACGCCCTCCTCAAAGTCACCCATTTTGAAATAAGTGTCTAGATCTCTGTTTTGCCGTCAATGATGATGATGTGCGCACCTGAGAAAAACTGTGGAATCTTGTACTTGTCTTTGGAGAGAGGAGGAGGGGAAGACAGCTCTCAGGCAAAAGGCAACCAGGAGAAGGTCTAGCAGAGGGCAGAATGTGTGGGAAGGAAGAGGAGGCGAGGTTGTCTTCTCCTTAAAATGCACCCAAGCCCTGATTCGTTCATTCTGATTTGTTCTCTGCAGGGGGCTGGACATGCAGGACAGCTGGCGACAGCAAAGAAACAGCCAGCTTAGTGGTCAGCACCCATGTGTGGGTCCCACAGACCCAGGCTCATCCCAGCTTTGCTGCTTACTTGCTGTGCGGCCTCAGGCAAGTCACTTCCCTCTATGAGCCTCAGTTTCCTCAGTTGTGAGATGGGGCCAATCTTAGACCTCCCTTGCTGGGTCCCTGGGAAGAGGGAATCAGGCCCCAGGTGGATAAACATGCTCTCAGAGAGAGGCCCAGAACAGGCCCAGGGCTTAGTAAGGGGCAGGTTGTTTATCTGTTTCAACGAAAAGGCAAAGCTCTTTCTCACCTGTTATGCAGGTCTAAGGACAACTAGGTGTCCTGGTCTTTGATGGAGATGGGCATCTCAGAAAGGGCTCAGGAGGGTAATGTGGGAGTTTGTAAAAAGGACCTCCAGTGCCATGAAGAAAATAAAAGAGGCAGATGGTAGGGACTGGGGCAGGGAGGAGAGAAGGCACCTTTGGGTGGCCAGGGAAGCCTTGAATCGAGATCTGAGTGACAAGGAGGAGCCAGTCTGAGGGCGATGTGATCCAGCAGAGGGGAAAGCTGGGTCAAAGGCCCTGAGGTGAGGAAGTGCCGGGTGTTTCCAAGAAACAGAAGGGAGGTCAGTGTGGCTGCAGCCAAGTACCTGGGGCAGGGCTAGTGAAGGCAGAGGGCAGAGAGCTACCCAGAGGCTGGGTACTGAGGGACTCGCGGGCTGTGGCAGCGTGGATACTGTTCGAAGTGCATGGGGTCGTTGGAGAGATTAAAAAGGTCTGAGAGCTGCTTTAAAAGCACTTTGATCTTTAGGAGAAGAGTTCGTAAGGCACCGGGATGGAATCTGGGAGACTGGGAAAAAGGCTGATGTCAAACACCAGTGACAAATGGAGGTGTCTAGGACTTGGGGAGAAGGACAGTCTCTGGGGACAGGGTGGAGGGATCTTTGGTGAGATATGCTGGTGGACTTGCAACAGCAGTCCTTCTGTTGCTCGTGATTCTGCGGGTCGGAAGTCCAGGCAGTCTCAGTGGGGATGACCACGTCCACTCCACACGGTGTCGCAGGAACCCACTCAGAGCTGGATTCAGCTGGGAGCTGGCCTGGGTTGGAAAGTCCCCAAAGGTTTCACCCACATGCCTGAGGCTTCAGGCTGGCTGGCTATTGGCTGGGGCATCTCTGTCCCCAGTAGGTGGCCTTCTGTGCAGCAGGATGGCCTGGGCTTTCCTCCATGGGAGCTCAGGGCAGCACCAGAGTGAAAGTGGAAGCTGCTGGGCCTCTTGGGGTGCCCTTTCACTCTATCTCCAAGTCACATTCTATTGGCTAAAACGAGTCACATGGCAGAGACCAGTAACAAGGGCAGGGAAAATAGACCCCGCCCACTGATGGGAGGGACAGCAGGATGGGGAAGAATTCACAGCGAGCATATTTGCGGACAACTAGCACTGATGGGAGGTGGATGGACGGGAGGAGGACTCAGGACAACTACCCGGGGTTTGACTGAACCACTGGGCAGGTAGCTATGCCATTAATTGAAACAGGCAAACGGTGGAGAAAAGAAGGATGCATTCTGCCTGGGCTCTGCTGGTGCTGAGCTGGCCACCTGGACATCCACCTCAGCAGCCGGGGCTGCACATGGAAGGGGAATGAGCTTCTTCTTGCATCTCCTTTCATGTGCAATGATGCCAAGAGTTGGGTATGATTAGCCCCACTCCAGAGATGATAGCATGAAGCTCAGAGAGGTGAAGTGTTTTACCTACAGCCACACAGCAATTTAGTCTCTGAGTTGGGATTCAAAGCTCAGCTGAGAAACAGGAATCTTCTCCCTCTTGCTCACCATGGACCCAAGGGGCTGGTTGGAAAATGTTGCCTTTCTACTACAAATAAAGACATGACTGGTGTTTGTTAAGGGCTCACCGTGATGCACCAGGCATTGCTTAGTTTTCATCTCAAAAACCAGTACTGTAGAGTTGGTACTATTGTTGTCTGCATTTTACAAAGGATAGAATAGGGGCTCAGAGAGGGGAAGTGACTAACCCAAGGTCACATAGCAGTCATGCTTTGGAAATCGGACTAGAAGCCAAGCCTGCCTGGCCCCAAAGCACGACATTCAGCTGTTCACCTTGGCCAGCTGCCACCTTTGACACAACCACACTCTCACCTTGGACTTGTGACATGGCTACCCCAAGGACCTTCCCCCAAGGACCCTTCCCCAGGGACCTTCCCCCAAGGACCTTCCCCCAAGGGTCTACACTGGAGGTCGGCAAACCCAGCCTGTCGTGGGCCAAAGCCATCCCACTGTCTGTTCTGAAAATAAAGTTTTATTGGAACACAGCCACACTCATTTGTTACACATTGTCTCGTTGATGCCGTGTTCCGATGGCAGAGTTGAGGAGCACAGACACTGCAAAACCTAAAATATTTACTATCCAGCCCTTTGCAGGAAACATTGCTGAGCCTTGATCTAGAGTAAAGATGGTCAGATCCCAAAAGCTTGTTATGGAAATGAGGAGAGAATGATGCCCAAAAGAGGGGATCTCCTTCGCTGAGACCCCATCTCTCAGCCCCTACCCCACGTAGCTGGTGGACCCCCGAAGAAACAGCCTGCTGTGCGGTGGGGCCCAGGACAGGCGCACCTGGCTGGGAAGGCACGGGAGGCTGAGACAGACCCTGTCTGCCAAAAAAAACTTCACGTCTGGCTGGAGCGAGGAAAAGCTGAGAGATCTTGCTTGTTCAACTTTTCGATCCAGCTCCTTCCAAGGCTTCGGCATGTCCTAGAAAATGTAGCCTCTGACCTTCTAAGTCACAGGGGCCCTCCAGTCCCCAAGGGAGCCCCGTTTGCAATGACTTGGGATATAATGAAAAGTCAGTGAGAAACCCAATCTGGGGCTATCAGGTGGGCGGCCCAGCCAGGGCCCCTTTCCCCCCAGATGGACCAGATCTCTTGTCCTCTCATCGCAGCGCATTCCTAGCAGCAGTTGGATCCTCCCAGCCGAAAATAAAAGTCCTTCAAACATTGCAGGGGTTCGGGAGACTTCTTTTTTTTTAAGTAAGCCCCCGAACAGCGGCTTTTCAAGCCACACACAGACTGAATCAAGCTCCATTTGTTTCCAGAAGGCCGAGGGGCAGCGGTTTGGAAAAAAAGAACCTTCTCTGAAACTCATGGGGAGGCGAAGGCGGGGTCAGAGGGCACATTCCTATTGCTAAGATGCATTGACAAGCGCCCAGGCCCCCCTTGGCCCTGCCTGGGGAAGGGGAGGGGGCTGCAGCAGCCGCCTCAGAAACGCTCTCCCGCTCCCCGCTCCCCGGAGTTGGCCACAAAGAGTGGAAGGGCGAACCCTCTTCCCTCGCTGGGCCCCCACCTCCTGAAGATTTGCCAAAAAAAGAATCCCAGGTCTCTGGAAGGAACAGAGCAGGGAGGTTTAGCCAAGAGACTCATTTTCCTTTTTGGATGGTTTGGTTAGTCGAGTTTTGCCCGAGTTGGAAATGGGGTCGGGGAGGTGGGGGAAGGGATGAACAAGGGGCAAAAGCTGGGAGTTTTTCTTGACCGTT
This sequence comes from Trachops cirrhosus, assembly GCA_028533065.1. NCBI lineage: Eukaryota > Metazoa > Chordata > Mammalia > Chiroptera > Phyllostomidae > Trachops > Trachops cirrhosus. The sequence goes on along the minus strand of CM052546.1, from coordinate 54,918,780 downwards.
TGCAAGAGGGGAGCAGGTGGGACCTGGGGGGACCTGGTGGGAGTCCCAGTTTGGCTACCGAGGGCTGGGTGACCCTGGACAGCTGTCTGCACCTGTCTGAGCCTCAGTTTCTCTGGCTTTGACCGGAACCTACTCCTTGGTGTGGACAATCCACTAAGATGGTGACGGAGGGTGAGACTCGCCTGTGCGGTGACAAACGGGGCAGACGCTCCAAAGTTCGGGAGGTGGGGGCGGGTGGATAGTCTGCAGGGAGGCTACCACAGGCTGAGGGGCTGGGGTGGGCACCGATGGGCAGTGAGAGGAGGGCAGACTAGGGGCGGGGAGGGACCCTGACCCAGAATGAGGTCACGGTCAACCCCAAGCCCGTGAAGTGGCACCAACAGAATGAAACTCAGAGAGAGAGCATTTTGTGGAAATCCTGTTTCTAAAGGGGAAACTGAGGCAGGGAGCACAGAGGACAAGTCGATGAGTGAACTCCTGGGGTCGCCTCACACACAGTCAGCACTTTCCTCTCCTCGATTTCTCTCGGAGGTGCTTTGGCCAAAGGCCCTGGTCCATCTATGTAGGGGGGGTCAGGCACATCCTGGGGCTATAGAAAAGGGGATCCTAACATTTAAGAAATGGAGAAAGAAAGCTTGCCTCTGCCCACAGAAGATAAGAACTGATAGCCTATGTGTTTCGGCCATGGTGGGGCTAATGGAACATGTGGGAAGTATGGCAGAAGGTGATAATCCACAATGCAGAACAAACTCGTGGGGAGTAAACTTGCCGTGGGTCACTTGGGCTGGTTCAGCCCACGGAGTTTCAGCTCCACGTGCTCTGTAGGCAGCACGTGCCCAGAAGCCACTCCTGGGGGTGCAGAGGGACAAGTGGAATGAAGCAGGCCGGGGAATGAATCTGAGAGCTGCATCCCGTGTGTGGGGTTGTCTACCTGTTTGGGGTGACGTCATTGACCTAGTAACCCTCCAGGCGAGCCCCACGGGTTTTCGGTTCTACAGATGGGGGTGTGTGTTGTGCCTCTAATCTCCACCTTCCAGACCAGGCTCTCCAATACGATCACAGAAGCTACCTTGGCCACCTCGAGCCTCAGTTTCCCCATCGGCCTGCCCCATGGTTCTTGTGAGAATGCTGAGTTCCTAGGGCAGCCCTGAGCTGGCAAAAGCCACCACCGTCAGGTCCCCCTTTCTCTTCTGTGTCCGCACACCCTCCTGCTTCTGCCTCACTTAGAACCAGATGACCGAGGATTTCCTCCAACAGTTAGATGTTCCCAACTTGCCTCTGCTGACAAACGCTCAGCAACCAAGTTCATGTGCTTGGGGACAATAGTATAGCAGCTCTTCCAGGGACTTGAAACCCCACGGGACTGATGAGACTTTTTATTTCATCCAGCAAAATTCTCAGGATTGGAAATGGAGAAAAGGCCCGACCGTAGGGAAGCTCGACCTGTGGTTGCTTCCTGCGTGTCACAGCACACAGGCCACCCTGTGCCCCGCACAGCACCCGGGCCTGGCCTGGCTCACTAGGGAAAGACTCTCCCACCAGCCACCCCTCCGTGTCCTCAAATCAATGCTCCTCCCCCACGCGCAACAAACCTGGGTTCTGCCTGCTGGACCAATGCCACTGCCTCAGTCTCTAGCTGTGAGTTGAGCCTTCCACCAAGAAACTCCTCCCACCAGAAATTCTGGATGGCTCAGTCCACTTCAATTCCCCATCAGCTCTCTCTGGGCCTCTGTCTGTGGGGACGATCACACACTGGGCTGGTGGGAGGGTCTCATAACTGGAAAGTGGACCCTGTTCCTGGGTGACTCTGGGGATCAATACCATGTAAAGGGTTCCCAGGAGATTCTGATGATGGCCAAGGACCAGGGGAGTGTGGAGGTAACACCCTGAAAAACAGCTTCACCGGCCCATGCAGTGAGGCTAAAGCCCACAGCCTTCATAGTTTGCAAGATGCTCGTGAGAGCTCCGTGGCTCTTCCGAGCAGCTTTGCAAGGTGGAGAGGGCAGAGATTCTTATTCCCACTCAACAGAGGAGGATCCTGATGTCAGAGAGGACCAGGACCAGGCTGGGAAGGGAGCTGGGCAGGAGATAGAGGCAGCTGGTAGCAGCCTTGACTCAGAGGTCAGGCCAGTGGGGAGCAAATCCAGACTCAACTCCAGGTTAGTGTTGTGTGACCTTCAGCCAATGCTTAACTGCCCTGTGCCTCAGGTTCTTTATCTGCCCAGTGAGGATGCTAATAAATTCCTATATCCTGGGGCTACTATAAGAAATAAATAAATTGATAAACATAAACCACCTAGGACAGGCCCTGGCATATGGCAAGTGGGAGAACTGTTGGCTCTTACCATCATCATCACCACCATCATCATCATCATCATCATTTTCACCACCATCACCACCATCTCCACCCCAGCGCTGCAGCCCAGCAGCAATGGGTCCTTAGGTAAGTCCCTTTTCCTCTCTGAGCCTCAGCTCCCCTCCAACAGAACCATCCTTCATGGTCTCTAACAGCTCTGTGTGTCCACAACTCCTGCTTCCACACTCAGTGCACAGCCAGAAAGTGGGGAGAAACCGGGACTCACGGAACCCTGCAGCAGCTCACCTTGTCCTTTCCCCTTCTGGGTCTCAGCGTCCCCATCTGCCAGGTGAGGAGGTAGGGTAAGGAACACTCTGAGAAGCACAAGGCCCCTTCCTTGACTGCGGGGGCCCAGATGCTTTGTGGGGCTCCGGGGACACTGGGTCATCAGCTTCAATTGCCCTTCTGTGGTGTCCCAGGCCCAAGATCAGGGAGGGGTGCAAAGGATGAACTCCTCACAGGCCAGGTCAAGGGAGCCTGTGTGCTGCGTCCTGACCCCAGTTTCAATAGTCAGAGCCCTGAGGAGAAGGGACCCCGTGTTTGCATTGGCAGCTGGGCCAGACGGTGGAAGGAATCAACACTCAGCAGAGCCTGGAAAAGTCGGCTCATCCTACAGCCGGCCGGGCAGGCCTTGCTGGGGTCCCCGCTCCACCGCCCGCTGCCCCATTACCTAAGCCCACACAAGACATGACTGCATGGCCCGGGAGTGAGGGCGGTACGCAGCTCAGACAGGGCTCCCATTCACGGAGCCACCCCCAGCCCGGCTCAGACACGGACCCGAGGGGCCTCCAGCGAGGGCTCTTGGGCTCTTCTCCCTGCCCATGCACTCGGAGACCGTGGGCGCCAGGCACAGAGGACACCTGGCTGAGGGAGAGGACAGGACAAACCTGGCAGGTGCCCCGCAGAGCTCACAGGGAAAGACGCTGTAATGGGGAACATGAGGCCCAGAGTGAATCAGGAGCAGGCGCTGCACGTCCCTCACCCGAGCCCTGGGAACGAGGCCTTTGGTGAAGGCCTTCGGGGAGCATGAGGCTAACACCCCTGAGGAGCCTGTCCAGCTTTGGGGAGGATCGCAGAAGTCAGAAAGGGACATTTGACCTGGCTCTTGAAGGACAGAGAGGAGTTGACCCCTCAGACAAAAAAGAGGAAGGTACTCCAGGTGGAAAGAACTGCGTGGGCAAATGCTTGGCCGTGGGCGGTCTTTAGGACAGTGGAGCAGACCGGAGGCATCACATGGTGTCTCTGAGTGGGAGGGCATGGGGCAAGCAGTTTCCCCTGTGGTGACATCCACTTCCCCCTCCTCGGGTGGGGCTGTGGGGCACTGTGGCCTGAGTGGCTGGCTCAGGGTCAAGCCTCCTGGAGGTGAACCTCAGCATCACCCCTTGCCATCTGTGAGACCTCACGCTAGCCAATTTGCCTTGCCTCAGTTTCCACATCTGTAAGATGGGCACAGCCAGTGGGTTGCCAGCAAGGTGGACTGTTCCAGATTCGTGGTAAGCGCACATGAATGCATGGCCCTTCCTTCTATCCCATTCCGGGGCTCCCTCCCATAGGCACTGTGTGGGGGTTAGTTCTGCCCCATGGGACCACCCCCCTTGCCTCTCTGGCCCTCAGTCTCTTCATCTCTGAGATAAAATTGTCACCTCTTCCCTCATCATCCTCATTGCACTCACAGTGGTTCCCTGGGATGGGAAGCCAGAAGGTCCTTAGCGGATAGGTTAAATTTTATTAGTAATGGGGCCCCAACTGGGGCTCTGGGTTCAGACCAACCTGGGTTCGAGGCCTCATGGGAAGGTGCTTCGCCTCTCTGCACCTCAATTATCTCGTCTGTAAAATCCAGGCCTTTGCTGCGTCTGCTTCGCTGGGTTGGGCATAGGTCAGCGGGCCTAGCCCAGAACCACCTTTCAGGGTTTCCAGTCCCCAGACCACTGGGCACCACCCAGAACATTGTTATTCAGAGTTTGCATTTCTGACAAGTTCCCAGGCAATACTAATGCTGCTGGTCTGGGGCTCACACGTGGAGGACTTCTGCCCTGTGCATGCCCAAGCTGAACACCACAGCTCTTGGGTTTGTAGCTCTGGTCTTGCTACTAAAAAGTAGTAATAGTAATAAGATTCCTCTTCCTGTTAGTGTGGACATAGGCCCTGGAATTTGACTCAAACCCTTGTGTCCAGTATTTGGCCAGCCCCAGGCCCCGGGCTGGTGTCACAGCCCTGGGGTCAGCAAAGGTGGTCCCTGGCCTCCCCAGGATTCCCCCAGCTGGCCCACCAGCACCCCCCAGTTCTGACCTTGCAGGCATGGAGGAGGCGAAACAATTAGCTGCTGGGAAGATGTGAATCATCTCAGGTCCCACCCCGCCCACCTGCTGCTCCATCCTCCCCATTCTTGCCCTCAACCCCCTACCCCCCAAGACCTCTGAAAAGAAATCTGAGCTGCCCTTTCATCTCTCCTCCCTTTTGTCCTGCTCAGGGTGGGATTGTCATTGGAGCCTCCAGTACCCAGACAGGCTCAGAGACCCTTCCCCAGAGCCATCCCTGGAGCTCCCTCCTTTCCCTAGACTATGTGGCTTCCAGTAAGGGGATTCGGACATCATCTATACTCTCCCCTGGGGCACAGGCCAGTTTGCTGGGGCTGTGCACGACATCCTGGGCCCAGGTAACAAACTCAGGAGGCTCGGGGCCCAACCAGGAAGGGGATGCCTAAAGAGAACAGAGTGCTGCACTGCAGTAGGGAGTGGTGGGGACTGTAGGGAGTGGTGGGGACTGTGGCAAACTGTAGCCTGTGAGAGGCTCTCCAGCTCCAGCTGGCAAGTGCCAAGCAGGAATGTGGAGCCAGACCACTCATTTCTTAGTTTTTTGAGAGAACTGAGGAATTTAGATTCTATTTTTTTTTTTGAGTTGCTGACTTTCCAAACCTACAAGGGCCAAAAGAAAAATATCTGAGGCTGGATTTGTCTAGGGAGGCCGTTGTTTGTGACTCCATCCCAGGGTGGTGTATCCTGAAGACCAGGAGTCCCACAAAACAGTCCCTGGTTGAAGGGTCCTGTGCTCAATACTGCTGGGCAACAAGGTGTTTTAAATCCTCTTTGGGGGTTCCAGGGGGTATTAGCGTATCAAAGGCTCTGAAGGGGTTTGCAGGAAAGAGGCACAACTAACTTTGTGAAGCCCAGGAGGGCTCTGCACTGTCCTGAGACCTAGCCCCTCAGAGATGTGACCTCTGCAATATGCTTACTCATCATTTCAAAGGTTCACAGGCCTCTTAAGGTTCATCTAAGCCCTGAGTTAGGGACCTTCGTTCATCTGCTGAGCCAACAATAGTTACGGAGACTGCTCCAGACTGCTCTGGGCCAGGCATGGTGTGAGCTCCAGGGTCCAATGGTGACATGGCAGGCATGTGTCCCTGCCCTACCTGGTGGAGCCCACACCCAATGGCCCCTTGTGTCCCTAGATGTGTTCCCATCAGTAACTCCAGTCTTCCCATCACATACCACTAATGCAACTATAAGACCTTTATCAGCCAAAAGCAGGGCCTCGGGTCTAGCCCAATGATGGTGTGAGTGCATTGTGAGACGCCCAATCAAGATTCACTCCACAAGTGCTGACTGAGCTCCTACCACGAGCTCAGTGCTGCAGACACCGCTGCGAATAAGAAAGACCCCATGACCTGCTCCCTACTGTTATAAGGCCTCCAGTGGGGGGAAGCAGATGGAGAGAAACAAAGTGGGTGGGGAGAATAGTGAGGCGGTGTTGCAGGGGGATTAAGTGATTTTTAAAAGTTTTTAAGTTTCCTGAAGGATATGAAAGACTGAAATAGAACATACAATGAACTGGAAAACCTTTTGATGTGGTGGTCAGGGAAGTTCCCTTCAGGAGCTGGCATTTATACTGAGACCCAAAGGGTGGGAGGAAGATAACCATGGAGAAGGTTTCCATATGTAGGATACCTGAGGCAGGAAAGAGCAATAATCACAGAGGAGAGTGGTGTAAGAGGAGATTGGAGAGGTGAGCAGGGCTCACATCCAGCAGTGGATATAGGCTACATGTATCAGTTAGCTAGTGCTGCCTAACAAACAACCCCCCAACCTGGTGTGAGAATCTGTGTAAGAACTACCATCTATTATTACAGCTCACGCTTCTGGGGGTCAGCTCTGCTCTACGCTGGGCTTGGTTCCATATGTCTGCTCCTCCTGGGACCAGAGGACTAGCCTAGGCACGTCCTTCTCATAGTGATGGCAGAAGCACAAGGGAGTGAGTGGAAGCTGCCAGGCTTCTTGAGGCCTACACTTGGCATTGACACCCTGCTACACTTCTGCTTCATCCCACGGCTCCCTTCAATGGGGGAAAGTCATCCTACCCACAATGGGAGAGCAGAGCAAGAGGCAAGGAGAGGTGGAGGCTTAGATGAAGAAGATGACCATGAGGTGGGGAAAAGTGGATGAGTTCCAGAGCCATTTAAGAATGCTGCCAATGGACTGGACACAAGGAGTAAGGAAAAGGTCAGAATGGAATCCGGATTCTAAATTTCTCCAGAGTGATGGGTGGATGAGGAAGAGGGTGGGAGGCAGGAGTGACTAGGCCTTGGGGGCTCACCACAGCCTGCTCGGCCCCCCTTCCTCTTTACCATAAGAGGTGAGAGGACCCCCACTCCTGACTAGCCCAGGCCCCTCTTCACCCCCACCCCTGCTAGAACCCAAGCTTCCTGCGCCCACGTACAGGGAAGACCAGACGGCCCCTCTGTGATATACGACCCCCATAGCTCACAGCCAGACTGCCACTGGATGATGTGTTGTTACCATTCATCACCTGCCTGACGGGCACCCAGCGCCAGACTTCAGCAGCTGCCCTTCACCAGGACACTTAATTATAAAGGCCTGAAAATTTCCTCTACCGGCCTGGGAAATCAAGGCTTTGTTTACCAATGGCAAGTTGGGAGGTTCCCAGGAGAGAGCTGATAGATCAGAGCGACCTGGCAGGGGCCTGATGGGGGGCAAGAGGCTTCGAGGGAGCTGTCACCTGGATCGCTACCCAGCCCTGCTCTCCGGTGCTTCACGGGAATATTGATCCCCAAAGCTCTATGTCATCTCCCCAGTGCTGCATTTGAATTTGCTGAAAGCCAACTCCATTGTAGCAGAAGCTCCGGGCTGGCCAACCTCTCCAAAAATGTGCTGGGGCCCCTGGATTGCAGGGCTGGTGAGGAGGCGGGCACAGCAACACATCAAAGAAAGCACTCAGTGTCCCCGCTCCCAATGATCTGAGTTCATGCAGCTTACTGGGTCTCCCAGTGTGGTCCCCAGACCTGCAGCCTCAGCCTCTCCCTCAACGCCTTAAGAATGCACATTCTTGGGCCCCCTCCCTAAGCTAATGAGCCAGCAATTGATTGCTGGGCGTGGGGCAGCAGCCTGTTTTAACAAGCCCTCCAGGGCACTCTCATGCATATTCAGGTTTCAGAGCCACTGATTAGTTCCTGTCTGGTCTCCACTTTTGCCTCTGGGCCATTGAGGCCCTATAGAAGGACTTGACCAGGTGACCGAAGGCAGAGGCAGGGACGCTGGGCCCCAGTTTCAACACTGCCCAGATCCCTGTGTGTGACCCCAGACTGACGGTCGAGTCTTCCCAAGCCTCCGTTTCCTCTGCTCTAAAATGGAGTTAACAATGCTAACCGAGTGAGCGGCGGTCAGGCAGGGTTAAACGAGGAACACCGCTGGTGCCCAGAAGATGTTTGAGGTGTGGAGCCCTGCCTTGGGTCTCCCCACACTGGGAAAGTTGCCACTCCCTCCCATCTGCACAGAGGGGTCCCCTCTGCTGTAGGAATTCCCACCTGCTGTAGGAATACAGTCAGTCCTTGCCGATGCCCACCTCCTGACCAGCTCAAAACCTGTGCCAAGCCAGGGGGCACCTGAAAGATTCCAGAGCAACGGCCCCTTCTTCCCATGCATCCTGTAGTCAATTCCTGAGCTGGGGAAATTGGGAGGTGTCAAGGTTGAAGGGGGGGTGGGCTTTAACTGCAAGAAGAGGACTTCCAGCGCAGAGACTGGAAATGAGAAGGCAGCCTCGGCATGCCCCAGATACCTCCTGGACGGTGTCTGGAGCCCTGGCATTCCCGCCAAACAGCACCACCGACGCACAGGGCCACCCCAGGCTCATCTGCACCGTTGCCCTCTCTTGGACTCCTCCCCCGATCTTGAGGTGAAGGGCAGGATTCCACAGCCCATCAGGACCAGAGCTGGGACTGGAACCCTGGTCTGTCTGGCTCCCTGACATCCTGGCTCCTCCAATCAAGGAGCTGCAGACAGGGAAGAGCAGCCTCCTCCGAGGAGAAGGAGGTGTTCCTGGCGCTGTCAGACTCTGAAACAGGTGCTGCGGAAGGAGGGGTGGAGATAAAGGCTGAACTGGGTCTTTGCCGGGCAAAAGGTCCAAGGAATGTCGTCTTCCAGGTCTAGTCTCCTCAGGACATAGAGGGGCTGTGGTTAGGGCGGGTCACTGGGAAGTGCAAACCTGTGGAAGGACTCTCCCTCTGGGACTCAGTTTCCCCAATTGTAGAGCCAGGGGATTAGACAAAGCCATCCCACAGGTCTCCTCCAGCCCTGCATCCATGAGTCCTTTTGTAAGGTGACAACAGCCCAACATCCATCTAGAGAGTGCCAGGCACACAGCAGGTGCCTACTAAGTGCTGAAATGCTCAGGAAGTGACTGCCCCAAGCCACATAGTGGAGCAGGCCACTGACCCCCAGCCCCTTAAGCTCCTTCCTCTCTCCTCCCACTGCTGCCTCCCACCAGCAGTGCCACCCCCGTCACCGAGTTCGTCCCCACTCACCAGGGAAACTCCTCTTCTCAACACTTGGCTCACTGAGCACGGAAGGGTCAGCTCCCTCATTGCCGACAGCCTCACTCTAGCAAACCGTATCTGTATGGTGACTGCTGGGTGGGGGGTGGGGATGGGGGCTGGTGGGTGGCACGGTGGATGTGAACATTTAACCTGTTTTTGCAGGAAGGAGGTGAGAAGGAAGGGAGGGAGCCAGTGGTCTTGGGGACTTCCTCCTTGGGAGGGCCATGCCCATTTCACCAGGGAGGACTCTTGCCATGGGCTTTATAGAAAACCAAATTCCAATTGGCCTTAAAAAAAAAAAAAACAGAGAAGGAATATACAAGGGACTTTGGGGGAGGTGATGGCAATGCTGTATATCCTGATGGTGATACAGGTTATGAGACTGCACGTATTTGTCATCTGTGAGTGGCTGAGGGTTTCCTGGGAGGCTTAGTTCCCAAGCCATTCCTGCCTGACCTCAGAGGACAGACCAGACGTGGTGGCCAGACAAGCCCTCAGACAGAGGGCTCCGGTGCTGGCCATTGGATGCGGCCAGTGTGAGCAGAAAAGCTTGGTGCCGAGGGGATATAGGTGGGGCCCCAGCAACACATCAAGCCCACGCCCTCCTTTCTCCTCCAGGTGGGAAATGCTTTATCTTCTTCAAAACCAGCTTAGCGTATAACTTCCTCTATGACACATCCTTCCCATCCCCCAAGAAAACATGGCATGTGCCTTCTTTTTTCGATTTTTAATCTATTGATGAGAGAGACAGTGAGAAACACCCCTATATTGTTGCACTTACGCATTCATTGGTTGATTCTTGTATGTGTCCTGACTGGGGATTGAACCTACAACCTTGGCATATCAGGACAATGCTCTAACCAACTGAGCCACCTGGCCAGGGCTGAAATGTGCCTTCTTGAAGCACGTTTATCTTGTCTCTATCATGAGTGTTGCTTTCATTCATTTGCCAGACGTTTCCTCAAAGCCAGCTGGGTGCCGGGCACTGGTCAGGCCTCCATCACACTGCACTACGACCATCCTCGACTTGCCTGTGCGTGCCGGGCCACGAGTGCTCTGCAGACAGGGCTGAGTCAGACTTATCTCTACAACCCCAAGGCCGAGCACATAGTGAACACTCGGGAAGCACTGACTGATGGAAACTTCAAGGGAAAGGCAAATCTGATGGTACGTGAAAAACGCCTGCCAAAGTGAAAGTTCTGGGGAGCAGTAGTTTAGTACGTGGGTACCAGCTGCGTGAGTCCCTCTGGACCGCTCACCACCTCCATCTGCACCCGCCTCACCCCAGGCGTTCCAAATGACAGAGCCTGCATTCCCCTGGGAGCCCCCAGTGAGGGAGCCCTCTAAAATTAGACCTGCCATGGCTGGAGCTTAAAAATAGAAGGACTTTGCATTCCAAGATGCCAACAGGTGTCGAGCAACAGTTCAGGGACCAAAATAAATCAGAGGCACACTAGGACTTAAAATTAGATGAACTCTCTCAGTTCAAACCGTTGTCAGCTTTGGGAAAGGTGTCTTCAGTGAAGGGTGGAGAGGAGGAAGTCCAAACCCCTCAGTATCTGAACTTAGGAGTCAAATGGAGTCCGTAGACCATGGGGCCCTCTGTATCCGCGGGTTCTGCCTCCATGGAGTCAACCAACCACAGATCAAAAATACTCAGAAAAAGAATGTTACATCGTTGCTAACATGTACTATGTAGTTATTAGGCCTACGGTGGGTGCAACAGTACTAAATAAGTACAGAATTTTTTCTTGTCATTATTTTCTAGACAATACAGTATAAATTACTTGCATAGCATTTATATTATATTAAGTGCTGTAAGTAATCTAGAGATTTAAAATATACAGGAGGGTGTGCATAGGTTATATGCAGACACTACGCCATTTTATGTCAGGGACTTGAGCATCCATAGATTTTGGTATCTGGGGGGACCCTGGAACAAATTCCCCGAGATACTGAGGGACGGCTTACTGAAAATGCCCTTGGTGCCAGGCTCTGGGCCTACAGCCTGGCTCGAATCACACAGCTGGCCGTGCACAGTGGTCCTGGGAAAACAGTGCTATTCTTATTATTACGTCACCTTGTAAATCACGCAACAGAACTTCATTCCAGGGACGTGTCCAAAGGCATCCTGCCGATGGACGAGGCAGGGCAGGGTTTGAGCCTCTGCTCCTCACTGGCTGCTCCCGGCTTGATTCAGGGAGCCAGACCACCCTCACCTATTTCTGGTAGGACTCCCTCCACCAACCCTAAGTCCCTAAGAAACCTTTGTTTGGGTTATGTGACCTACACCTGTTCACGTTGTTTGAGCAAAACGATGGACATTTAGCCTAGGGTGAACTGCCCAATGTCTGGCCAGGGACTTAAGGGATCTGGCTGGACAGATTTCACTGGGCCCTCAGATGTCTCCTAGGAGAATGAGAAGTAAGCAACTCTCCTAAGAGGAAAGAATGGGGCAGATGCGACCAAGGAGAGAGAGGGGTGGGGGGTTGGGGGCAACAGCACAGAGCAGCAAGGTCACATAATGGCTTCAGGTGACGTCAGGGAGCAGTTCGGCTTATCACAGTGCATCCTGAGCTCGTCATTGGGAATTTCACCCCCTTTGCCAGATGGAAGTAGCTGGTGCTGGGAGAGGTCACTGAGGGAGGCCAAAGATCGAGGAAGACAAGGTCTGGGGTTCCAAGGTCTTCCCATCTAGCGTGCGCATGTGCGAGTGGGTGAACATTGACACGTGTGTGCAGGTTTGTGTGGGGGGCGTGTGTCTGCCTGTGAGTGAGCAGAGGTGTGGGTGTGCGTGGATGTGGGTGCCACACCAGAGGAAGGCAACAATTGGGAATTCAGAGCAGGTGACCTTCCACGCAGCTGCAGAGGGTGCCCTACCCCTGCGGGAGCCTCTCCACATTCTCCCCGCTTTCCAACCACAGCTCCACCGGAGCTCAGCTGGAAATTGTTGTTGACACCAAGACAGAAAGGGCCTTTTACTGCCCAGGTCCCGTGGCCTGGTGGCTCTCCCCAGAGCCAACACAAGGAGTCTCTGTGAGTTCCGGAAGGAGCAGGCTCAGCTTGGCAGAAAGTTCCCAAAAGAGTAGATTTTCAGTCTGACTCGGTTGAATGCCATTGATCTCCTGCTATAAAAAATGAAATTTTAAAAAAGCCTAAAATAGCATGTGAGTCCTGCTCGGAGTTTCTGGTCAAGGTTAGGTAAGGCTCTGCCCTCACCAGCTCCTGGCCCACACTCTGTGCTACTGGACAGGGAGTCAGCCTTTGGAAGCGGCCCCGCAGGCCCGGGCCAGGATCTCCCACAGAATGCCCCTGAGCCAGCTCCAACGTCCCTGAACCTCCGTTTCTTCATCGGTAATGCCAGAGAAATAACGGCTCCTTCTTCACAGGTCCTTCTGAAGAAATACAAACATAAAGTCATTGCTCAGTACTGGTTAGTTTCTTTGAGCATCTTGCATAATGACCTAAAATAAACTTTGCACCAAGGACCAGGAACATTGGGTTCCACTTTTCCATGGAGCCGCTGACACGCTCATGACTTTGGGCAAATCATTGTCCTCTCCAACCACCATTGTTCTCAGCACTGTCATGAAAGTGTAGCCCTAATGCATTTTCTTGTTCTTACTGTAGGTGTAGATGTGAATGAGACAAAGAGGGTTGCTGGGGCATCTGGGAAGGCTTCCTGGAAGAGGAGGCATTTGACTGACCCTCACCCCCTTTCTTTCTTTTTTGGGAAGTTGCAAGAGTAAGGAGCCTGTGTAAGGAGAGGGGGAGTCCACCTCTAGGGTTCTGCTAGGTCTCTTTGTCAACTGGCTCACAGAGCGCCGGGCACACAAGTGTGCACGCATTGGCACAGGCCTGTGCAGACATGCAGGCCACACACCCACCAGAAGGCAGGGTTCAACAGGCCCAGAGACGGCATCTCAGGAAAAAGACTGATTTGAGAGAAAACAGGAAGCAACTCCAAATGTTCAAGCCTCCCTCAGCAGCCCCATTCTTTCTCTACACTTCATGAAAATGAGATCGGACAGGGGAGGGCGGGGAGGTGCGTAATGCTCCGGGTATTTCCTGACGTCCTTCCCAGTGCCCCAGAGGCCTGGACCGACTGTTATCTCCTCCCTGGCTGGGAAGGGGTTGTTTGGAGCCAAAAAACACCGAGATAGGGGGAAGAAGCCTGAAGAACTCTACAGATGAGCCAGGCTCCCGTGGCTTTCGGCCAACAGCAGCGGAGCCAATAGCCCTCCCCAGCCCCCGTCCCTACCTGAATGCTGGCTGGTCCCCCAGCTACTGCCCACAGAGGTGATGGGGTCTCTCTCTCCCTCCCCTCGCTGGGTCCTCAGGTCTCTCCAGCTCCACCGTGCAGGGGTCTGCGAATCCACCTTCACTCCTGCATCTTCGCATCTGCCATTGCTTCCCTTCCTTTTTTACTCTCTCGTCCCTGTGTCTGTGTGTGCGTGTCCAGTGTCTATCTCTGCCTGCCGTGACTGCCTCTCACAGTCCCCCAAAGTCAACTGATGTGGGAAAGGCCCTGCCAAGTCCTGCAGGAGAGAAACACACTAAAGGTCGTGACATCCAGTGTTTCTCAATTTGACTAGAGTACCTTTTCTTTTTAATCATGGCACACTTTTGGGGACCTCTGCCAATGACAGAGAATCACAGAATGACAGCAGCCTATGTAGATTTTAGGGGGTGGAATCTCTCTCCCAAACAAGCAGGGGGATACCAGCAGGACAGCTGAAAGGCCTAACCGGACAACTTGCTGTTAAAACAAATTAAAATGAGACATCGTGTTCTGCCTGCCCATTGACAAAAACGGAAAGATCAGTAACAGTCTTCACGGGCGAGGGCGGAACTGGTGGTGTTTTCTTGGTGGGTCACTTGGCAATATCTACAGAGATGTTAAATGCTCGTGCCCACTGACCTAGCAATGACACAGCCAGAACCCCCGTGCTCAAAGATGCATAAAATATGCAACATGTGATACCGTTGTTTATATACTAGTATATATCTGTAATACTGAAAAATTGGAAATAATTTAAAAATCATTTAAAGGGGACTGGTCAAATGAGTCCAGGTAGAGACACACTGTGGAATAGTACACAGATATTTTTAAGAATGAGTTAGAGGTACATGTCAAGGTATGGAAAGATGTCCACAAAATAAAGAAAGCCTCATGGAATATTAGTTAGGATAGGTCAGACTAGGCTGCAATAACAAATACGCCTCGGGATTTCAGCGGCTTAAGACAGAAAGGGTTTAGTTCTTGTTCACACCAAACTAACGTGAGTTTTGTCACTCTCCAGGGTGACCATCCTCCATTTGATGACTCAGCGACCCAGTCTGAGTTCACCCGGTGGTTCTACTCTCTCAACACTGACCCCATGACCCCTCCTGCAGGGAAGAATGTGCATAAAAAACTCACACCTGCTCCTGCTTGCGTTGCCCATTGGCTGAAACCCGCATGCTCTGCCTGATTACAAGGAAATTAAGGGGAGTTTGCATATATCAAGTAAGTTGTAAATGATTCTGCAAAATATAGTGATCACATGTAAAGTAAATCTCATTTATGTGAAAAAGTTAAACCCTGTTGAAGAGCGTGTGTTATACATGCAAAATCTCAAGGAAACATCTAGAAGGATGTTGAAATATCGAATGAATTGACCTCTTAGGAGGGGAATAGCGTTGGAAGTAGGGCTGGGGCATGAGGGTCCCGATTTTACTCCATATTCATCCATATTGATTGAGTGTTTTGTTGGCAGGTATGTTGTTAAGAAGGAAGTTCATGTACCTCATGTATTTCTCACCTCATCTCACTTATTGGTTTTCCTGTTTTCCCAATGACCCAAGAAAGGTGTTCTCTGCACTGTGTAAAGGAGGACTCGGTACCCTTCTGAAATACCCAGGTAGACCTGGCCAGGGCAGAGTGAAAGGGGATGACCAAGTCCAGGTATATTCCGTGAGCCCAACACTTCCTAGAGTCCTGGGACCAGAACACCACCTGCAAGGGGATGTTCCACAAAAGCAAACCAAAAAGGTCCAGGGATGAGTTCGATTTGGAAAACACTGCCTGTCATGCCCCCTTCTCACAGGCCCCCTGAAAGTGCTAGTGCGGAAAGGCACGGACAAGTCCCATGGGGGAGAGACACACAAAGTGTTAGTAAGCCCGATGTTTCCGAAATGATGAGACTGCTGCACCTTTGTCTTTTCATCTCGGCGCCGACATGGGGAGGCCCTTGCCCTTGGCTCATGGGCTCACCTAACGACAGCACTCCATGCAGATTCCATAACCACCTCCTTTCACAGACAAGGGGTTCTTCTCCATGCTAGGTACTGAGCTAAATATTTATCTACATCTTTTCATCATATTCTCACAGGTCAGCGTGAGGACTGGCCCCACTTTATCCATGAAAACAGCGACGTCTCACAGAGGCTGACGCTTGCTGTGGTGCATGTGTTTGCCTCCCCAGTGTCCATCCATCCACCTCTTCTCCAGCCAACAGCATCACTGTTTTGCCTTTGGAAAGGCCTGTCCCATTCTCAGCCAAGTGGAGCGGGTGGGTCCCGATTGGCTCAGGATGGCCTCTCCCACCCTCGCATCAGTTATAAATTCTGGGAGGTGCATGTACTCCAATCGGAGCCAAGGAAACAGGACACATTTACGGGAGCTCTTCCTGTTTGCTGGCATTGAAAAAGGTGAAGACATTACATCTTGGAGCCTCAGCACTGTCACTTCATGACAGCCGTTGTATGCAGCAGTTGACAGCATACGACTTGCTGTTGTATGAATGATGCCAAGATGAAAGGATGCTGGAGAGACAAAGGAAGGGAGCCCTGGTGACCTCATTTGAGCATCTGGATCAAACCATTCCTGAAGCTGATACCAATTACTGCAGCCAGTAGATTCTTACTCCTCTCCCAACCCCACTTTCTGTTATTGTTTACTTATTTATTTATTTTTTTGTCTTGCTTTGTTCTAAGCTTTTTAGAGGCAGGGTTTCTCATCAGGGCTTCAACCCAGATATGCCACATTCAGTGCCTATCCTCTTAAACACATGTATGTTGCTCAGTCCTGAGTGATAGACTCAGAAGGGACCTTAGATACTGTTTGATTCAAACTCATTTCACAAATGAAAGGAAACTGAGACTGTAAAGTCTAGTGACTCCCCTGAGGTCACACAGCAGCCCATCTCAAAGCCTCCTTGCTGGCTACAGACGCCCAATATTCCCACAAAACCCCCATTTGCATTTGCCCGATTTCAAGCATCATTTCTGATTTTAAGCAGAGGATGACTAAGGCCCACCCTGGTACCCTTGGCTGTGAACTATGTCCCAAGTCACTTGTTGCCAATAACAGTTCAAGTGCTGACACTTGAGAATGACTTAGTTCCTTTTTCATTTTATTCACTGTGGATTCTAATGACATCATCCTCACTCACTCGCCTTCCAGCAGATTCTATCCAGTGGGAGAGAAAGCCACAGAGCTGCAGCTGACCTCCTGTAGGAATTGCACCCCACAGCCCAACTCTTCCACCACTCGAGGTCCCCAAGCCTCAGGTTCCTCCCTTATAAAATGGCAATAACAATAGCACCTGCCTCCTAGGGTATTGTCAGAATTAATGAAAAAGCCAAGTACAAAGGCCATTGTGTGAATGCCAGTTAGCATCTTCTTCCTCTTCACCTGATGGGTCAGGAAATAAGAGTTTGTGGCTTAGATTTAGCAGATGTGTGTTGATCCCAGCATTGTCCCTAAATCCTCAGTGCCCTAGAAATCTTCCCACCACTCTAAACCTCAATTTCCCCAAGCATAAAGCAAGACCAATACTCTCCCAGGGCTTTCCAGCCCTAACAGCTGAATGGTCAGCTTCAGGGACAGCATTTAGCTGAGTACTCTGAGTCCCTGCACACCTGCTTGGAGCCAGTTCTGTGCCAGGGCCCCTCCATCCATTAGTTCACCTGCCCCAGTGGGGTGGGTACCTTCCCCCAATGTTCAGAGGAGGAAAGTGAGACCAGGGAGACCTGGAGAAGGTTCACACTGCATTGCAGCCCCAACTTTCCTGGACGCGCTCCTAACCAGCCATTGGACTCAATGTTTCAACAGACTCTTCAGGATGTTTTCCATGTTTCCCTGGAATCGGAACCCCCATTTTACTGGGAGGGTGCCCCAAGTCCAAGGATCTTGATTGACTTGTCGAAAGCCACTCATTCACAGGTAAAAAGTGCAGGGTGGGAGCCCAAGGTGCTCTAAGCCCGAGAAAGTATTCTTTCCACGACATCACATATCCCTTGGAGTGAGAAAGCCCTTCTCAGCTCTTTCCAAACAGCAAAGCCATCGGGGCTGCTTTTAAAGGCAAGGAGAACTTTGCCTCATGATTTCTGAGATCAGGAGGTGGGAAGAACTTGACTCTGAAATCCAGCTTTTCTTGAGCTCCAGTAACTAACCACTAGTGACCTTGAGGATTGCCCAAACTGGCCCTGAGACAGTTCTCAAAAAGAATTGAAAGAGTGTGAGTGTGGTGCCCAGCAACAAAATTGCCTCCCAATTACTGCTGTGTGGCCTTGGGCAAGTCACTTCACCTCTCTGAGCCGCAGTACTTCATGTGTATGTGAGACAGCAGCTGGCTGTGAAGATTGATGTTTCTAGGCAGCTGTTGGAAAGAGTGAGGTTAGTCTGGAGAAACTCTTAGAGAATTGTCTCTACTGTGTTGTTAAGTGGGAAAATCATATTACAGGACATTGTGGTGGCATTGTGTTTGTGGAAGAAATGACAGCTTTACTTCACTTTTTCTCCTCTTCCCCTCTTATGGTAGATTGCATTAATGGCCCCAAGCCTCACCTTCCCAGTATCCATGCCCTTGGCCATGTGACCTTACACCGCCTTCCCCTTTTGATTCTGGGCTTGACCTCATGACTTGCTTCAGCCAATGAGAGGTTAGCAAGTATGACACAAGTGAAGGCCTGTAACTTGCTTATGCTTTCATCTGAGTTCTCTTGCTCCTCTGTGATTATCACAAGAATACACCCAAGGTAGCCTGCTGGAGGATGAATGACCAGGGGGCAGAGTCACATTGTCACCAGCCAAAGCCATCCCAGATCAACCCACAGCCGTCTAAGCCCTGGACGTATGAGCTACCCCAGCCAAGATCAGAAAAACTGTTTATGCAAACCCAGTCTACATCACCAACCTCTAGGCTCATGAGTGAGATAAATGCTGCCGACTCACACCGCTACGTTTGGGTGCTACTGATGATTCAGACAATCCCAGGCTCAAACTCTGTCCTGGCCACAAGCTAGCTGGCTAAATGGAGCTACCTATCCGTGCCTCTGTTTGCTCCTCTGTGAAATGGGGGTGACAGAACCTAGGACATAGCAGGTGCTCAGTAAATATTAGCTCTTGTTTTTACAACTCCCGGGTCTCAGTCACCTCCTTTCATTCTGTTAATTACTTAATTAAGATAGATGATAGGTGATAGATAGACAGTTAGATAGGTAGATAGAGAGAAAGAGAGAAACAAAAGGACAGCCTTCAGGAAGGCCCCCGAAGGGAGGCATCTGAAAGGAACCCTCTGGAGTCCCCCTCTACCTGAGTGTGGCCAGGGCAGGGGGAGGGGGTGAATCCCCCTTCTTACATTGTATGAATGCCAGTTAGCAAAACTTAATAGTCTGTTTTGCAACTTTTCTAGCTCAAAATATTCACTGTAGAAGTTGGCCTTGGGCCAGATGTAGACAAAAAGAGACAGGAGTGATGGCTTGACCCTGAGAGAAGGAAGATGGGAAGGCAGGGTGTGGGGGTGTGAGGTGTAGATCAGATCCAGGGCCTCACCCCAGGGTAGAGAACAGGGAGTATTTTAAGTCAGCCCCTGGTGCCCAGGAGACCTGAGTTTGAATTCTGGCTCAGCCACTTACTCTGTGATCACATGCAAGTCATTATCCCTCTCTGGGCCTGGTTCCCCGTCACGGAGGTCGTGGGACACGGGGCTGGCTGGGTCACGGTGAAGACGAGGAGAGAAATAAATGGGTGTGCAGAACTTGCTAACAGCATGAGTATGTGTGCACGAGCGTGCGCACCACACACGGAGACCTGAGTCAGAGTGACTCTCTGAGCAGGCTTGGAGCCACAGCCCCGCCCGGGTGAGAGGCCCGAGGAGTGCCAAGGACACATGCTTTATGGAGGCATTTAATCCCAGCCCTTCTCAAGGTCCTTGTTTTCATCGCCCGACACCCCCTGGAGTACCGGGAAGGGAAACTGAGCCAGAGCCTCCCCAGCTCCCATTTCCCCAGCCCCTCCATCTCCAGTCAGCCACAGAGAGCCTGCCAGGCAGGAAGGAGTTAACTGGAGGCCCTTCCAAAGCAAACGGGGCCCAGAGTCTCAGCCAGCCCTGAACTCAAAACACATGGGGAGACAGAAGGTCCTCCTCCTCTTGCCCCTCCCACTGGCTGCCTTTGTCAGGCTCCCCTCTCCTGCCCCTTTACCCCTGCCCCTGGCCATCGCATCCTAGGGATTCTGCCTCTTCTGTCCCTCCCGCCATCTTTGTCATCCCCAGCCTGTTCCTGCTGAGGGTGGAGGCAGCTGGCCTGCTCTCCCTGCCTCTGGGACACCTTCCCCTTCCATTTCCCTGGCCCAGGTTGCCCTCCTCCCCATGCCTCAAGGGGCCCTGCCCTGCGGATGTCCCTCCATCCCTCTGCTGTCCCTCCATCCCTCTGCTGTAGGAGCACCTGGCTCTGTGGACACCTCTGCAGCCTCCATGGACCCTGAGGTTGGATGCACACATCCAGCCACACATTTACCCACAATGCCCCGGGAATCCACAGCAGAGGCCGGGCTGACAGCCTCAGGACCAGGCTCTGCCCCTCCTGGGTGGGCCACAGCAGCCCCTGTCTGGGATGGTGGTTTTCCTGAAATTGCAGCTAGATTTGCAGCTGCCCAGCCTCACCCAGAGAGACTGAGCATCCAGCAAGACCTGGGGTGGGATACTCTTGGGGGCAGGGGTGGCAGAACCCCCAAAATCAGTCTACATAGCCAGTGGCAAATAGGTCCTCCCATTTTGCAGCTGGGAAAACTGAGGTCTTAAGAGGGACTGTACCAGGCCCAAAGGGTCATTGCCAAGATTGTGACTAAACCTGCAGACAGAACCAGCTACACAACTTGCCAGGCCCTGCAGAAACTGAAAATGCAGGACCCCGGGTTCACAAATGTGTTAAGAATTCCAAGTAGTCAACGACAGAGCATCAAGCCAAGTGTGGGGCTCTTCCAAGCACAGAATCCTGTGCAATGTCAGAGGCCTCGGGCCATGA
The DNA here is from genome assembly GCA_028533065.1 of Trachops cirrhosus. NCBI lineage: Eukaryota > Metazoa > Chordata > Mammalia > Chiroptera > Phyllostomidae > Trachops > Trachops cirrhosus. The sequence continues at coordinate 54,898,306 of CM052546.1, read as the reverse complement.
AACCTGCCCTGTCCCCAGGTCTCCTGGCTGCACCCTAGACTCACCCCACAGCTGACAGTTCTGAGACAAAATGGGACCACACAGACAGACCCCAGCCCCTCACTGCTTCCCGGGGAGCAGTCTGCAGTGGTCCGTCCTCCAGGTGAGAAGACCATGGCCACCGCCTGGACTGGGTTTCAGTGTGTTTCCTTTAGGCGGAGTGACACCCCGGCAAGCTAACCTCTCACAGAAATCCCACCTCTGAAGAATTTGGCCTGCTCAGACCCAGCTCCTCTGGGCCTCCACCAGCGCCCCGCCCCCTCCCGCCCTTCCCCCAATTTGCATCTCATTCTTGAGCATTTTACAAAGCTTTGAGCCAGCAGGAAGGGCTAGCTGGATAAAAAGGGGAGAAAATTATTTTTAAAGTCCCAAAACAAGGAGATGTAGCCTGAGGAGTCTTTGAAGAATGGAGCCATTTTTATAGTAAGAACTGAGGGTTGAGAGATGTTTAAACTGAAACGCCTGGCCCTGCATGGCCCGGGCTGGCACCCCTCAAAGCCAGTCATCATGTGGGGAGGGAAGAAGGGGTCCCCAGCTGCCGCCAGGCCTCCTGCCCCCACAGGAGGCACCTTAGTGACCCAGACTCAGGCAGCATATTCCAGGCTATGGTGCCGGGGCCCTCGGGGAAACCGCCATATCGCCGCAGATTTCCAGGGGGGTGTATAAAGCCAGCGCCCTCCTTCCAGTGACGGCGAAGGGACGGCAAGCAGGCCAGCTGCAGGACAAGGTGTGGGGCAGGATCGCATGTGTCTGACAGGTGCGTGTTTATGACAACCGTGTGTTGGCCGTGATTGTCCAGGGAAGGGGCGGGAGAGAGGGCGATTGTCTTTTCAGCACGAAACCCTCCCCACTGTATGAATTTTTCTAACGATACGCACTTTTTGGATGTTTGTGTTACATTTTTAAGATATTGCCCCTTCACTGACAAATGGGTAAACAGAATGTGGCACGTACGCACCGTGGAATATTATTCAGCCACAGAAAGGATCGAAGTCCTGACATGTGCTGCAATGTGGATGAACCTCGGAACATTCCGCTAAGTGAAATAAGCCAGAACCAAGAAGCCACATAGTGTATGCTTCCATTTATATGAAATATTCACAATAGGCCCATTCACAGAGACGGAAGCAGATTGGTGGAAACTGAGGCCCAAAGAGGGGAGTACCTTCTGTAAACTCACACAGCAACTTATTAGAAGACATCGGGCTTGGAGTGGGCGTCTTACTCATTCCCTCCAGTTGGTGAGCTGAGCAGAGGCAAGTTGCTGCACCCCCAGAATCTCAGAGCCCCCTTGCCCCACCACAACCACCTGCCCGAGGTGGTCCTCCCAGACTCCCCAGGGACAATGCAGCCCCTCCGGGCCCCCACGGGCCCTCCCTCCCACCCCCACTCCCCACACAGGGGACCCACCCATGATCTCACAGATGCTCTTGCCAAAGCAGCTGAAATCATTCAGGCCTTGGCTCCCGCCTGTTGGGGAGGCTGCAGGGTGGGGGGCAGCACTGGGGAAGGGGATGGGGAGAAACAAAGCCTTCCTCCTTAGAGACTGTTTGTTCTCTCGGAGCTGTTGAGAATGTGTGGCTTTTGTGCTCCAGGCTCAGAAAGGAAAGAGGGGAGACAGCTCGGCGATGGACGCCTGTGTCCCAGGAAGGAGGACCGGCAGGCCCCACGGGCCCTGTGGGCAGGCAGCAGCCCAAGCGGGGGGCAGAGGAGACCCCAGGCATGCTGCATTCGTGGCTGCACTGCTGACTTCTCACAGGCGACTTTGCCACCAAGAGCCTCAGAGTCCTCATCGATGAAACGGGTGTTACCAGAATTCCTCCCTCAGAGGACGACTAGAACAGTGAAAGAACTCAACACTCAGCACAGGGCCAGAAACCAGCACATGGCCAGAATTCGAGAGGTACAGCAGTTATTCATGTAAGTGCATTTCTACGTTACAGGGACACTGTGAGGTTACCATAATCACTTCCCTTTTCAAATCAAGAGTGAGATGCCGCAGGGTTAAAAGATTCCCCCGAGGTCTTAGACCATAGGAGAGGATAAAAACCTGGGGGGCCCAGTGCAAAATGAATTGCAGGGCCCTCTGTTCAAGAGTTACAAGAATTGCAAGATGGTAACAGAGGCATTAAGTCAAGCGTGGGGCCCTCCTGCACACGGGGCCTCCTGTGGCCACACAGGTATGGGTCACACCCAGGATGACAACCCGGCACAGGCAGAGTGAGCGAGGCCAGTACACTCTACTCCAGCCCCCACGCTAAGTCCCATCTTAGACCTTCCACCCAGAGTGGGCTCAGTGTGGAACATCCCAGCATACAACCAGCACATAGTAGGTGCTTCACAATCAGTGGCCACTCACTAAGCAGTTACCACATTCCCAGTGTGGCGCTAAAACATTCTAGGCAGAGATCACCGTCCCGCTGATCTTTGAGGAAGCCACCAGCGTCCCCTTCATTTTAGAGATGAGTTACACTGGTCCGTGGAAATGTTCATGTTCAAGACCAAGGTCTTACAGAGTTGGAGTTGAGCCCCAGAGCACGTCTCCATCACAAGCGCCTCTCTTCCTAAGCCCTGCTCCACCCCACTCTTTACCCACACGGGACACCCAAGAGTCACTCCTTTGATCTCTTCCCAGAGGCCGTTTGCACACATTTTTCCATGGGTGGCAGAATGGGATTTCAGCTGAGAACATCGTAGCTAGTGGTGACACGTCACACCTGCTCAACAGATGCTTGCCACGGTGACAGCTGAGTCAAGGAGGGCTCCAGGACTTGTATTCCACTGGACAGATGGGCCAAGGGAGACTGAGAAAGGCTAAAGTCAAGTCAAAAGACTCACAGCTGGGTCTCCCCTCCCCCTTCTCCTCCCCTGCCCTCAGGATCCTGAGTCACTAGCTAGGTGACTTGTTCCATAGAAATACCCAGAGGCCAGGAGCGGTATCTGTCTTGCTCACTGTTTTTGCATCCATGCCTGCACAGAACAAGCTATCAGTATTAGTTGAATGAAAGAATGAATGAATGAATGAATGAATGAGCCATTGTGGCAGACAGACTCTAGAGTGACCCCTCCATGACCCATGTCTCCTGATGTTTATGCTCTTACACAGTCCTTTCCTTGGGAGCGGGACCTGTGACTTGTTTCTAACCCATAAAACATGGCCAAGGGATGTGATGACCTACATAAGCTTACATAGGGCCCGTTTTACTGGAATATCATGCTCACTGACTGACTTTGAAAAAGCAAGCTGCCGTGGTGCAGGCTGCCTGTGTGGATTGGCCCAAATGACAAGGGATTGTGGGCCGTTTCTAGGGGCCAGAGGTGGTCTCTGACAGTCAGCCAGCAAAAATCTGAAGCCCACAGTCCTGCAACCACAGGAACTACATTTTGCCAAAACCTGAGTGATCTTGGAAGCAGATCCCTTCCCAGCCCAGCCTCAGATGGGACCACAACCAGAGGCTCACACTTCAATGGCAGCCCTCTGAGACCCTAAGCTTCACTGAGCCAGGCCTGGACTCCTGAGCCACAGACACCGAGAGACGATGAATGTCTTTTTTAAGCCATGAAATGAGTGATTATTTGTTACTCAGCAGTAGACAACTAATACATAGTCATGAACATCCACAGTTCCCAACTTGGCTCATTCACAAACCAATTCCCCTCCCGTAATTTCATCAAGGAATGTTAGGATAAAAAGCCAGAGAACTCTCTGGGGCTGGGAACAGAGGGGAACAGAGGAGTTCTTAAAACTGTCCCTAGGAGCTCAGATGTGGTTGACCATGAGGACACATTCTTCCTAGCCCTGGCTTGGCAATGGGATGTAACGCCACTACCTTAAGAGACTCCACTTGAGGTCGTCTCAAGTAACTAATGCAGCCGACTCTGCTGGACGGTGAACCCAGCTCTCAGGTTCCCATGAGCGGTATTTGCTCCATCTTCTGTGGCCCAGCCAGACACAGAGCCGAGCCCGAGGGCCTGATTCAGGCTGAGGAAAGGGCTCCTGTGGCTGCAACATCTCCATATGGATCCGCTAAAGGTCAGAGTGTCCCAGGCATCAGCAACTTGAGTAGAGAAGCCCTGAAATGCCAGGCCTCTCCAGGCACGGAAGCACAGACTGTGATAACCGGCCAGTTCAGTCTAAGAGCTCATTTATTTCCAGGTGATCCAGTTTGGGTGGTGGGGCAAGATGAACACGATCGATAGTGAGTTGATAGGTGTTAGGGCATGTGTGGGTGACGGGTGCCGGGGGTTCTTTGAACTGATCTTTTGACTTTCTCATGTTTGAGGTTTAGGGAAGGCAGTGCACCCCATGGTTAGGGCCACACCTATCAAGGCTGAGTCCTGGCTCATCCCAAATAAAGAAAGCATTTCAGGCTCACCACTCGGCCTCTCTGAGCCTTTGTTCTTTTCCGCTGTAGAAGCAGGCCATGCTCCCAAACCTCACTTTTCTCCTCTGTAACATGTAGGTGAAGTGGCTGGCCATGTGGGAAGCCCAGGTTGAGGACTTAACAGCCAGGAAAAGATGATCCATTCTCTAGCTTTCCAAGCTGCACAGCTCAGGACTGGGGCTCCATAGTTATCACCTCAGTGAGGTGTTAGCTCCATTTTACAGGTGAGACCACAAGGCTCAGACAGGGGCTTCGACTTGCCCAGGGCCCCACAGCTGGGAAGGGACTGAGCCAGGGTTCGAACCATGTCCCCTTGCCTCAGAGTCTTTTTTCTTAAATGGAACACCCAGGACTGGCTACCTAATTAGGGGGGTCTAGTGCACAATGGAAATGCAGGGTCCCTTCTTCACAAGTTGTGGATTTCATGTCAGTGACAGCACAGCATTAAAGGGGCTCAGGGTCCTGACTGCGCAGGGTCCTGATTGCACAGGTCACATGCCCGCAAAGCTGGCCCTGGCTACACAAGTGATGTTAGCTGCTGTTATCCTTATTACAATTTCATACTCACATATGCCTAGAGGCTTCAAATCAGAGAACAACAGAATGACAGAATTCTGAAGTCTCAAGGATCTTGGCAATCTCAGAATTAGAGAACAGTATCCATTCCCTCATGTCCTTGCTACATCAAGAAGATCAGAAAAAAAATAAAAAACAGCTTGGCAAATCCAGACTGTTGGAGCTGGAAGAGGTCATTGAGTCAACCCATTTTACAGATGTGGAAATTGAGACCCTGAGAACAGAAATGGCTTTCTTTGTATCCAGGACCCCCAGGGTCCCCCTTCGGCCCTGATGACAATTCCCTGGGCCCTGGGGCTCTTCCCATTCAGCAGACAGACCTCCTGCCTCTGGCCCCCCCAAGGAGGATTCTCCACTATTCATTGTCCTCCTCACAGGCCTGTCTTTTCCCAAGCCATCTGCCTCTCTTAGCTTTGTGCCCCAGGAGAGCGTTACTAGTGCTGCCTGACTCATAGCTTCTTTTTTAAAAAAGCGGGAGGAGGAGATGGAGGGAACATTGCCACTCTAAAGAGGCCCTCGTCAGCCTGTTATGAGCAAGGAGTTTGTTTTTTGTTAATATTTTTTCTGCATGGCGTGCTGCAAATAAGAACATTGAAAGAGCAAATTGGTGGCGTATTTATTGCTGTTGGTTCTTCAGCCACACTAAGCCAGTAATAACGGCGAAACTGCTTGAAGTGCAAGCTCAATTCCGCCTGGTTAAAGAGATCAGGGCTTTGCTCTGGGGCTGCGTTTTGTCAAATAGATACAGAGTGCAACCTCAGAACGCCCCAGCTAATAGCATAATAGGATTGCTCCTTCTGTGCGCTCCCCACTTCCCTGTGGGCTCCTCGGGGCCGGAGCTGGGCTCCAAGCTCTAGGTGCCCACCAGACACTTGGCCCAGGCCTCGGGAGGGCTGGTGCCACCCCCTGCCCAGCCAAGCTGTGCTTTCAACGCTGCACAATGCTGCCGGGTACTGGACCGCAGCTACAATGTGGAGCCATTAAGGCTCAGGGAGGGGCTGAGGTTTGCTCAGAGTCCTGCGGCTGGGAGGGGACCCAGCTAGGATTTGAACCAAGTCCCCTTGTTTCCTGAGTCTCTTCTTTTCATTGCTACACCCAGGACTGGCTACCTAATTTGCAAGGTCTGATGCAAATTGAAAATTCAGGGTCCCTTATAAGTGGTGCACCTGGAGGAGTTGGGATGCCTTCTTGAGCAGAGAGTTGGATAGAGAAGACACCAAGTTCAAATCCCAGTACTGGCCACTTCAGGCTGGGTGATTTGGGGCAAGTTACTTAACCTCTCCATCTGCACCTCTATTTTATCCATAAAATGAGCAAATGCATGGGAAGCCATTTGGGCAGTGCCTGATCCACAGTAAGAACTAAGCAGGGGATGAATTTTACCATGATTGGGAAGATCACAAGTGTGAAATCTACAGCCCAGACTTTGCATGTTCTATGAACTTGGGCAAGTAACTTTAGCCCTGGCTTCTTTATCTGTACATAAATGGGATGATCATCCACGCCTGCCATGGAGGCCTGCAAGGGTTAACCAGGGTAGGGAACGTTAAGGCGTTTTGTTAGCAGCTCTGTACAGATGCTCTTATTGTGGCTCGGTTTGGGGCCTCTTGGGAAATCCCGTAGTCTGCTGCTGGCAAGTATGAGCTGTTACAACCACTTGGAAAAACAATTTGGCGACGTGCCCTTGAGCGGCAGGTGCACAGACCCTCTGACCCGGCAATTCCACTCCTAGAAGTTCACCCAAGGAGAGTTCTGGATGGTGTGCTCCTGGAGATGTGTGCACCCAAGCTCAGCAATTCTGTCCAAGAGAACACCAAGTGCCAAACTCACAGGAAAAAAAGATCAGATTTGTGGTTGCTGGAGGCAGAGGGTTGGGGGGGGAGAGGCAATTGGAGGAAAGTGGTCAAAACTGCCAGTTATAAGATAAATAAGTGCTAGTATGTAATGTGCAGGTTGGTGACTATAGTTACCACTGCTGTGTGGTATATAAGCAAGTTGTTAAGAGTGTAAGTAGATCCTAAGTGTTCTCATCACAAGGAGAAATCTTTTTCTTTTCTTTTTATTGTAACTATATAAGAGGGCGGATATTAACTAAACCTGTCGTGGTAATCCCTTCACAGTATGTGTAAGTCACACCATCACACCATACAGCTGAAATGCATACAGGGATGGATGTCAACTTGTCTTGTATCTCCATAAAATGGGAAACAAAATTTTAAACGTATAAAAAGAGTGCTCCAAGGGAAACAATGCTGCTTTGAACACCCAGGGAGCGGAGAATGGACAAATTCGTTGTGGGAGAGTCAAGGATGAACAGCCCATAGCACTGAGGGTAAATAAATTGCTCTATGAAGCGGTAACATCACAGGGTTCCTTTGGGCCAACAGAGCAGTTCCATACCCCGATTGTTATGAGGATTATTCAGATCCACACAAAATTGCACAGACCCATCCACCAGAGGGGAGAAAATAAAATTGTGCATATAAAAATCTTCAAATAAGTCCTATCCTGAGTTAGTAGTATGGTACCAGCGTCAATTTCCTGGATTTGATTGCTGTCCTGAGATCATAGAAGATATGGTTATTTGAGGGGGAAGGGTCCACAGAAACGCTCTGTATTATTTTTTCAGCATCTTCTGAGTGTTCAGCTATTTCAAAATAAAAACTGAAAGTGATTAATTAATTCATCCCAAGACACGCAGCAGCATGAAGGACTCACCAAACCCGAAGGAGGAAAGAAGGAAGACAGCATGCAGTGTGATTCCGTTGCATTGGGCTAAAAGTCCGGAAGGAACCATACACCTGTCACAAGTCACTAGCTAGAGGCAAACCTGAACTCGGGAGGTGGGTCCACCTGGGCAGCAGGGCAGTGAGCAGGGAGGGGTCCCCGAGGCTTGGCAGCGCAGGTGACATTTCATTTCTCAAGCTTGGTGATGGGAAAGATGCCATTTGTTTTCTTTTGTCTTATGTCTTATACTGACACTATGCATTTTATTTTATGTACATAAAATACCTCTGTAAAATAATTTTTTTTGAAGTCTGGGTTTGGGAGTCAGAAAGGCCTGAGTTAAGTGTTGGCTTTTACTCTCAGCAGCCAAGTACCTTGGTCAAGTCACCTGACCTCCCAGAAACTCTGGACACCCACGGCGTTCTGGGGAAGATTAAACACAGACAGGTGCATGGTGGCTGAGAACACCCCTGGAGCACAAGAGGGCCCCAAATGGCCACTGCACAGCCCCTGCAAGTCCAACTCAACTCCAAATGCCTGAGCCCTGGGGGCAGAAAAATGGGTACCGGGGTGCCTTCCCTGGAAAATATCCTCCCAGGACCTGTGGGTGTTTGGGCCTCCCGTTTCTACAGGGACTCTGCAGTGGCCACTCCACCCAAGGGCATGGCTCTGCGAGGGCACCACGCACGTCTCTGAAATTTTAATCTGGAAGAGGAATGCGCCGGTTCCCTCAACACCGCCCTCCCCCCACTCGCCTCTGCCACCAGGAAGAAGGTCACACCCTGGGTGCCTTAGATCTGGAAGCGAGACTGGGACAGATTCGCTAGCGGGCACAGTCCGTGGAGACTCTTCCCGGTGGGGGGGTCCTTCCTCGTGGAAGGGTCTGGCCTCATCCTGGATGGAGGCGGCCAAGCGGCCTTGCTTTCTCTCTCTTCTCTGATTCCCCCACATCGGCACAGACCTTGCTGGCTTTCTCTCAAGCCGGAGCGAGGCAAGCCACAGCACCTGACGTGGTCAGCAAGGAGCCTTAGCCTTCACTCACACCTGGGCCCTGGACCCCAGCCCTGCTGGAGTGAACCTCACGAACAGCCACATGCATTCACCTCCCGCCCCCCTCTTCCCATCCATATGTCCTTTGAAAATCTCATCCTGTGTGCTGCTGTACACAATTTGGTTCTACTCCTCAGGACAGACTAGGTTCTTTGTTGATTTAAAGCCCAACACCAAGCATGACAAGTGTGACCACTCTTCACCTCTCTTCACCTGCTCACCACACGGTCAGAGCCTCCGGGATGAAACGTTACTGCCATTTAGGGCAAACCTCCGTCTTCTTCCCTTGCTCCCCGCTCTCTAAATATGTGTGAATAGAACATATAAATATATGTAAATAGAATTCTGTGGTCGTTTGTGCTCAGGATTTAGAATTTCCTCCTAAAGGGAAAAGGCAGGAAGGGAAAGGCTTGTAAGCACAGGCTGTGCTTCATTAAGAAGCGTGTTTGGGGTGGCGATCACTTTTCTCGAAGCTAGACAAGCCGGCTGGAGGCTGACCTCGGTACATCCTGAAATTTCATCAACTCCTTCCCCCCCCAAAGAGCTTCTCCTGACCCTTCCCCCACCAAAACAGAGCCCCTTCCTTCCTGTCTCCCCAAGGACCTCCAGGGGTCACAGAGACTGCGTGAAATACGCTCCCCCGCTCCGATCGGTGGGGCTCCGGGCTTCCAGACAGCTTTAGTTGCCTGGCAGTCAGCCTGCCTGCACGTGATGGGGCCCCAGGTCACGGACGGTGGGGCCCAGGGCTAAGGCTGGGCCACTGCCCAAACTGACAGAAACCCTTGCCCTGACTTCAGCAACAGACACATTGTATCGCACTCTGCACCATCAACAAAACTATTTCAAAATACTAATAAACAGAATCTCAGGAGTAACACTGATGATCATACCAGCTAGGTTTGAGTGCTCTCTGTCTCTGGTAAAGCTGGAAACCGTGACTGCCCTTCATTGGGTGTTTGGTAGGTGCTAACATTTTATAAACATTAGGTTATTCGATTGTTACAACTATCCTATGAAGGCGGTGGCTACTGTTCTTCCCATTTTACAGATGAGGAAACTGAGGCTCAAAGGAGGTGGGAACCCACGTTGTAAAGGGTAGCGCCTAGTGGTGCACTTACAGTCACACTTTTCTCTCTATTCCCGACTTTCAGCACAGCCTGGAGATGAAAGAAAATGTTTCTTTCTGGATTGGGCCCAAATAGAAGGCTCTTCCTGAGCTGAAACTTTTGGTGGGTGACCCAGGAGTCCCCACATGCCCTCCCAGCCCCCACTGTCCTCATAAAAGTCCAAGGTTCCCAGTCAATGCCCATCCCAGCATAGCCCTCCTGGCAGACAGCGGCTGCCTGCCAAATGCCCAGCATGTGGGTTAGCCCAGCCCTTGGAATATCAAAAGTATTGAAAATGGCTCACAGACTCCCCCTCATATCCCCCACCAAGGCTGCCTTGGGGGCTGGCAGGAGACCCCCCAATGCCTGGCTTTGTGTGGACATTCAGAGCTGCCGTGTTGGTCTCAGGTCTGGGTGGGACAGAAGTCGGTCCTACAGGAGACAGGGTCTTCTGGTGCTCTCAACTTAACCTCTGGCCCAGAGTCAGTCGGTCCTGGGTGGGGACGTGGGGGTGGGGGTGGGCGGGATGAGGCCAGGATGGGGGTGGAGGGCCCATTCAGCCCGAGCGGCGAAGCCCCCTTCAGCTGGCGGGACATCAAAACCCACACAAAATGCTTCCATGTGGTGCCAGCCCTCGGCCTGTGCCCTTCACGTTGGATTAATCCTGGGGCTGCTCGGACAGACATGTCCTCACAACTCTGCTTTCATGTTTGCCCACAATTTCAATGTCATCACACAAAATCAAGGCTAATTGTGAACAGACCTCCCCCACTCCCTCTGCCCCCCTCCCCTCCCCCCTCCGCCTTCCCCTCCACATCTGGATCCCACAACCTTTCCCGGAGGCCCAGGAGACCTGCTCAGGCTATGAACCCTTCGAATCTAACTTGATCTCCCTTCCCTTCTCCAGCCTCCTAAATATAGAGAGAGAAATGTTCTTTTCTTTCCTTTGCCATTGACTTGGTCATTGGCAAGACTACCCTATAAATTCTCCACTTTTCTGGGCTCTGTGTGGATAGTGAAACTCCAGCAAAGTCAAGGGAAAGCCATTCTCTGCTCAACTGGAAAAATCTCTCTCCCTCTGCTTTCCAGTCACATCCCGCTCGCCTGACCGGCACATGGTTCGAGTGCGCTGCAGCCCTTTCCGGGGCGTTAATGTCCCCACCCCATCCCCATCCCTCCCTGGTCAGGCCATGTTTGTGACAGGCTACCCACAGCGATGGGGAAAGGGGCCTGCTCAGTAGGGCTCCTGGGCTGAGAGGAAGAACTCGGTGCAAGAGAGCTGGAGGCGTTTGCTCCCCTCAGAGGATTCCAGAAGTAAGTATCTTTGCTGTTTGCTGGTGACTTGTATGGGAGAGAGGAGGGGAAGGAGCAGGTCTAGTGGGAATCCCGAGGTTCTGAAAGCAATTCAAGAGGTGGGGCTAGGTGCCCCCAGCTACCCAAGTCTCCATGGAAAGGTCCTTGGGTACATACAGAAAGGTGGGGTAGGAGGGTTTCTGGGCACTGGTGAATGTTAACTGTGTATGACCACAGCCCCCAGAGCCTTCCGGAAAGGGGTCCTTGGCTGTTGCAAATCTATCCTCTCTCTTCAAAAAATCAGGGGTGCAGAGTCTAGAGAAGGCTCAGAGGCCACCTCGGTGCCCACTGTGCAGAGGAGAAAGCTGAAGACCAGAGGAAAGAGAAGGGCCCACCCGAGGTTGAAGAGAAAGGGGGTCCTTCAGGCCCAGGAAGCTCTCTGCCGAGCATTGCATGTTGGGAAAACTGACAATGAGCGCCACTGGTGGCCTGTGCTGGGTCCTGGGGGTCAGAGAGAAGGCAGCCTCCACCTGGACAAGCCCAAGAGCAGATGCGTAGGAATCTGAGTTTGGATCTGCACTCAGCAAACACCACTCAGCCAGGGGACTGATGGCCCAGGACTGGATGGCTGGCCCCAGGTGCTAAGATTTAGCAGAAGAGCGGGTCAGGGGCCCTGGGGCCAGATTCCCCGAGCTCAGGCCTGCCCGCCTCACAGACTCCACAAGGCCACAAGCAACGGCCTAACCTCTCAGGAAGGGGTCCGTCTCTCACCACACCCACCGCGCCAGTCCTGACGGGTCCTGCGGGTGCTCGCTGTGGGCCAGGCAGAAACCAAGCGGGTCACTAGAATTACCTCAGTGAGCCCTCGCGCAGCCTGGAACGAGCCTCATCCCACTCCCCAGGTGGCAGGAACTGAGGCTCCGAGGTATGTAAGGACACACAAGAAAGAAGTCAGGGCTCCGATGAAAAACCCAAGGTGATTAGGGAAATGCGTAAAAGGTGATGTGAGTTATTTAATAAACCAATGAATTAGTAAACAAGAGGAATGGATGGATGGATGACAGTTTGCCCTTCTTCCGAGTCGGAGGGCCTGTTTTGCTCTTTCCTGTTTGAGATGGGGTGTGGTGCTGGAGAAGCACCCCCATGTCACTTCCAAGAACCACAGAAGAGGATTTGAACACACACTCTCTCGCCCACATCTGCCAAGAATGAGGCAGGGACCGCTGGACAAATGAAATTCTGACAGAGCATGTCACAGGCTGGAAGCATCTGCCACTGAGGGGGAGAGACGCGCGTCTGAATGCGGGAGAAGTGCCGCAAGCTCTTGAGTGACAGCTGCGCAGTCCCGAGGACTTTTCCTCTGACCTTCCGCCGGCACCGAAGCGATCTCTCCTGTAAACATCCCCCAAATAGTTTATCTTCATAAAAACGCCTGTAATGGAGACGGAGTTAATTTGAAATGGTTTCCTCGGCTGTTTGTTTTGCCGGCCAATTGCTGGGCAACAGCTGCAGTAAACACTGCTCGTGCCTGGCAGGGTCCAGCCCGTGACTGGGGGGTCCCCGTCCCTGCGCGGTGGCCTCAGATTCACGCCCATGAGACGGGCAGCACAACCGTGTTTGAAGAACCTCTGAGAACTCTAAGTGGGTAATTTCAGCCAGCCCTGGACTTGACCTCAGCCACATTCAAAGTCCAAGCTCCCACACTCCAACCTCTTTTTCTCAGGGCTCATGAGCAGAGGGCGGGTGACTAGATGAACATTTTACAGATGGAGAAACTGAGGCACAGAAAGAGGAAACAGAGAGACTGTGGTCCCCTAGCACATCATCAGGAAGGCCAGAGACTGTTTTCCTGTCCTGAGCACACAGGCAACGCCTGCTAGTTGATGGGCCCTACAAATGTCAAGGTCACTAAAGCTCAGCAGGAATTCCCAGGGCTCCCAACACCCAGTCAGCAGAGAGTAGGGGCTTTGGAGATGAAAGACCTGGGTTCAAATCCCATGTTGCCTGCTGTGTCTTGGCTGGGTTACTTGGAGGATGGCGCTTAACTGCTCAGCATCTCAACAAAAGTAATAATATTTCACAGGAAGGCTTTGAGGGTGAGAGGGCTTTGCACAGGCACAGAAGGGTCCCACACAGTGCCTCCCACAGAGGAGGCATCACCAAGTGTAAATTCACTCCCCTGATCCCTAATCCTGCACCTTTTCACCCAAGCCCCTCTGCCTCCCCATTTTTGTCCAGGCTGGAGCGCCCCCCTGCCCAGTCCTGGCCCTAGCAGATGTGGCAAACGCGGAAAGCATTAGGCTCGCTGGCGATGGTCTGCGCGGCCGTGTTTATGCTTGCAATAAAAGCAAGCAGGTGCTGGCAATTTAACTAATCAGGTACCATCCTGGCCCAGACGCCTGCCCGCCGTCACTCCTCACTGTGGGCTAATCTCTGCTTGGCTTTGCTCGAGCCTGCAATTAGCCCAGTTCCCCAGCTCTGCACATGACTCAGGTTACCGCCACAAGATGGACAAAGGGACAAACAGACAGCCCCTCTGTGGTCCAAGACCAGCAGCATGGGGCTGACCCACGACATCAAAACAGGCCCCTTTCTTTCTCCAGAACCATCTTTTTTGGGTTGAGCCCGTTGCTAAAGAGATGAAACCTGTCTGGAGTTTCCACAGGGGAGGATGAGCAACTTCCAGACACTGTACAGTCCCCAGACCCACAGGAAAACCCTAGCCTGAGTCAGGCTGCATCCCCAAAATTCAGCTTGAGCAACTTGGCCTACGGAATCTGATAGAATAATTTCTAAATGCATGGGCCCTGATGCAGCACCAAGCACATAGTCCAGGCACAAGAGTCCTCTTGCTGTCAAACACTCCCTATCAGCCGGTCTGGGCCTCAACTTCCCTTGCTACCCAATGTGTGGATTAGACTAGAGCAGTATCTCTTAACCTCAGCACGGTTGGCATCTGGGGCTAGACCATTTTTTGTGGAAGGGGCCATCCATCCTGTGTGTTGTAGATGGTTGAACAGTGTCTCTGGCCACTACCCCGCTACATGCCGGCACTGGCCCTCCAGATGTAACAATGTCTCCAGACATTCTCAAATGCCCCTGGGTGTTGAGGAAGTGCATCCCCCGGTTGAGACCCACGGAGAAGGTATGTTCTTCCCCCCAGCTGCATGTCAGAACTCCTGAGGGTTTGGAAAAGGTAATGATGCTCTGCTCCCCACCTTCATGGATTGCAGCTGATGAGGGTGGGTGCTGGGCCCCAGGGATGTATTTTTTTTTAAGTTTCCCAGTGATTCCAATGATAGGGCAGGGTGTACACCCGCTGGGGGCTAAGAGGGCATGAGGACCTCCCCTTTCTGGGTGCAGACTTCCTTGGGAAGCTCAGCCAGACCTTTCGCAGCCCCCCAAGTGCAGCCCCATTTCCCTGTCTGTGCTGAGGGCCTCTCAGGAACGCTCGGAGCTGCCCCTACCTCCGCAGACCGCCCACCCCCATATAGGTCTCCTTTATATTTCTTAGTAGACACTATTTAACCAATTCCAACTTGACCAGAATCCACTAAAATGCAGGCCCTACAACACTTTCACAGCTAATTGGTTTGGCTGGTACCTTGTAAATGCACCAAATTACTTAAGTGAGGGACAGCGGAGACCTCGTTAACCTTTTCACGGGACTTAGGGTTTGTGTGTCTCTCACAAGGTCTGTCCTACCCCTGGGGGCACTTTCCTTGCCCAGAAAGGGGACTGCAACCTCCAGAGCTCCCTGCTCCTCTCTCCGAGTAGGGTGTCCCTGGACCAGGGCCCCCTGGCTGCCCTGAGCTCCACCGTTGTCCTCCTGAGATGAGGTCCCTCAGGCCTTCCTGATCTGGCCCCACCTCCTCCATGTGTCCATTCCCACCTGTGTCCCTGCTCCCTCCTCCCCACCTGCCTTCTCTAGTGACAGGGGATTCGCTCTAGAGTCAAGATGCTGGCAATTCTGGGCGATGCCAGGTAACGATTACAACTAGAGGGTGTTGGACGCCGCTGACATGGGCTTGCGTCCACCAGAGGCCCCTGAACATGATTTGAAGAGTGAATTATACGCAGTTGTTCTTTTTAAAGTGATTCTTTTATTTTCTGTCACAGGAATGCAGGCACATTGGTTTTTAAAAAATCAGTTGGTAGTAAAGGCTTTTTAGCCAGAAGTGATCCCCGCCCCCACCTGCTCACTCCCCACACCGCTCCCCAGACAGAGGCAGCTACTTTCCACGTTTTTTGCTGTCTCTGAATCCGTATTTCTGAATTCTGTGTATTTTACACATTTTGCCATTTCAATTTTAACTATATATACATATATACATTTGTATATATACAAATATATATACATTGTTTTCCTTTTTAAGGAAACCTTTAAATTCTGACATGATGCCCCACTCGAATGCTTCCTTGCTGCGTGTTCCTGGGCTGATTTCATGACCTCTCTGAGCATCAGTTTCCTCAGCTGGAGAATGAGGACGAGATTACCTACCTAAATCAGCTGCCGGGGTTGTGAGTGGGGTGATCATGTAAACCTGGCCCTCAAGGCGTGCGTGATAAACCTTAGTGGTCACTTATATTCACTGCTTACATCCCAGACAAACTGTGGGGCCTGCTTCCTGGACTCACCCTCAGAAAACTCCAGGCTCCATGTCTTGCCTATAGAAGACCTGGAATTCATTTAACGAATGTCTGCCTTTGACCTGGTCCTCAGCCTGCTCAGGAAGATGCCCGTGATCTCCCAGCCTCGGCCCTCCTCCCTCCTCTATGGCCTCCAGGACTCTCCAGCTAGGACACCAGCCACCCTTGGGTCGGGTACAAGTTCTCCTAACCACATCTAGTTTCTTCCCAACATCGCAAGCCCTTAGACACAGAGGCCTCCACTCTTCCCTCCCACTTCAGTCCCCACAACAGAGCAAGCACATAGTAGGGTGGCAGCTGAGGAGGAAAGTCCCATACGGGATCTGCATGGGGACAAATGCCTCTTCTGATATGGCCAGTCAGAACTCCGGCCACTTCTTGTTTCTGTGCCTGCATCCACCCCTCTCACAGTCAGGTGCTTATTGAGCACCTACTATGTGCCAGGCAGCGTGGTTGCAGTGGTTACAATGCAGACATGGTTCTTGCCCTCTCCAAGGTGCAGTCAGTCGCGTCGATGAAAGAAGCCCGTGTCCTGGTACTGGGCACAGAGTGAGAATTAGAAATATAATTGCAGAATTGAATAGAAATACCTATTTCTACCTTATGCAAATTACATTTAAATGGCTACAAGCTGGTTGTGAGTTTTCATGGAGCGGCAGCTAGTTCCTGCTGCTGTGTGGAGCCCTGGACAGGAGGGATCTCAGTCTTCCCTCAGGGCAGCCCCATTTCAAAGCAGGAAACCAAGGCTCAAAGAAGCTGGCTTGTCCAAGGCGACTTGGGTAGAAGTGAGACACCAAGTGAAGTCCATCCAAGTCTAGGCTCCTCACTGCACATCAGTTGTGATTCTTGGCTGTCTTTAGACTTGACTTTGTGTATGGGAAAGATGCTATCAGCCTCCTGGCTGCCTAGGGGAGTGAATTTTCTGGGTGATTAGGCCCATTCTCTGGTGAAGAGAAGTTTGGGGTTTCTCCAGAAAAGGGGAGCAGAGAATATGACAATGCAACACACAGGTCTTGCACAATTACAGGGACCTTCCTGGAAGAGGAGAAGCCAGCATGTGCAATAGAGGTGCAGATAAATGGAACGGACTAGTCCGTGTGGAAGTGAGAAGTCTGTCACGGGAGGCATGCAAGCCCTTGTTAGGCCAGAGTGGAATTCCAGCATTAAGAATTGAACTAACAACAGAAGCAACTACACTCATTAATGATAATAAATTATATTGATTATATGATAACACCTAGCCAAACAGATATTATGATCTGTCATTTACAAACCAGGAAGACGAAGGCTTAGAGAGGTTAAGTGACTTAGCAAGTAACTGAGCCCCAAACCCTGTCTGCCCAGCTCTAAAACCAGGCTCTAAACATTCTGCTTGACATGAGCTTTGAAGTTTCTGCCTGCCTTTAATGTTTGTGATTATCAGCTCACTGTGGGGTGGGGAAGGTAGACTCAAGTTCAAGGTAGGTTGAAGGGAGGACATCTAAGAGGTGTATCTGGCTGGATCACAGGGCTTCTGCAAACCTGTGGCAGGGCCTGGAGATTGTAGGCCTCAGGGGACCCACAGCCACATAACCATCAGTGCGGCTCAGGCTCTGAGTGTCCCCCTGCCGCTACCTCCCTGGGCACCCAGGGAGGAGGAGGGGTGCTTTGACTGCTGCTCCCCGCCAGGGAGAGGCCTCTGGGGGCGTTGGCCTCCCTGTTCAGCTGGCCTAACGTTTTCTATTTAAATGCAAATTTTGACTTTTCACTTGGCAGCTAGCAAAAGTTTTTTGTACTGGAATGAGGGTCACGATAATAATTTATCCACAGGCCTTTTTCTAACAATTATTATTTGTTCAAGGGAGAGGGTGGAGGCCCCAGCAGCTGGGAGATGGGGCTTGGTGCTGGCATGTGGGGTGGCCCGCAGGCATCAGGGGCAGAGGCCAAAGCCCTTTTCCTGGGGCAAAGGGGCTCAGTGTGTAAGTGGAGGCTGCCTACCCTAGGGACCCCAGCCCTGGGGGTATGCTGAAAGGACACTGGGCTTACTCAGCCCTGAGCTCTGTACTGAATCTGAGTAGGCCTGAAGACTCTTTAATAAGCAAGAGTTGGTCTCAGGGAGATCCCAATCGGATGACAGGGACAGAAAAGAAAATAGGCCACTGCAATAATGGGTGCCATGTGCTCAGTTCTGAGGTTAGGGCCCAGATAAGACTCCTAGTCAACTGGAAGATCTGGGAAGGCTTCCTGGAAGAGGTGGCAGCTGTTTATGGTTAATGATGAAGGTTCAGCCAGGCCACTTTCATATTCTGCTGGTGAGAGTATCCATTAGTATCTTTTATGGGGGATAATTGGGGGGCAAGATCTATCAATATAACAAACTAGCACTTTCAGGTCTAGGATTTTACACTATAGAGTTTCTCCCATATATGCAGATATATGTTTAAAATTATTCAAAGAAGTATTGAAATAATGGCAAAAAAAATCCCTATAAAAACATAGATACCCATCAATAAGAAACTGGATAAATAAAAGATGGTGCATCCACACAGTGGAATACTATGCAGCTATATAAAATAAACAAGGAAATGCTTTTCACCAGGATGGAGGATCTCCAAGTTAGGGTGAGTGAATAAATATGGATTGACTATGGTACAATTAATGTAAACGGCAGCAGGTGACTAATCATTTTAAGTATTTGCTTACATTTGTATAAACTGTGTCTGAAAGGATTCGTGCAAACTGACCACTGGGTGTGCCGGCACGGAGGGGTTGGAGGCTGGAGGACTGGAGTGGGAGGGAGCTTCGCAGTATACGCCTTTCTGTACCGTGATGGATTCTGATCCACCTGAATGTGATACTGATTCAAAAACTGAATTAAAAAAATAACTCACAGGGCTGACCAGGCTCTCAGGAAGACAGCTAGAGTCCTGGATGAAAAGAATGGCAAGTTCAAAGGCTATGCTCACACTCTGGGGAGAGAGAAAATCTGGTGTGGTCCAGAGATTGTCCAGGGAGGGCAGGAGTGAGGCAGAGAGGGTGGCTAGGCTCACTGGGGTTAGCCCTCATCAGCCCTGCTCTAGAGTCTGTCCTTGTCCTGAAGACAACAGGGGCCACTGGAGGGATTTACAGATAAAAGGGACAACAGGTTTGCCATTTGGAAAGATCACTCCAGAGAAGGGATTTGGAGAGGGCAGGAGGAGGCAGGGAGGCCAGTGTGGAGGCTGCTGCATGGGCACACTCATTGCATTTAAACAGGCAGCAAGGTTGCATAGCCTGCCTGGGGCAGAGCTGGGATTAGAAACCAGTCTGCCCAACACCAAAGCCCTTGGGCTTGCATTCACCCAAGAAGCCCTAGGAGAAAACACTTTGCAGGGAAGCAGCAGTGACTTTGGCCCCAGGCACTTCTCTGTGGGTCCCTGAGCTGGCCCTCCCTGATCCCCCACCCCTGCCCCCGAATCCCATCTCATCCTCATCTCTGGATGAGGAGAATTCTGCCTTCCTGGCTGATGTCTCTGGGTTGTCATGACTAGTAAAGACCACTAGCAGGGAGAGGGCTTTATGAACCGTCAAGTTCTATACCCCAAGGTCAGCCTCCACCCTTTGAGTGCACCCTTCGGTATTTTCAGAGCAGGGGCTGCTTTGGGGAGGGAGCATCGCATCCACCTGAGTCGGTGGCTTCTCTCCAGCCCTTAAACAGACACTCCCCACAGGATGATGCCTGAGCCAAGCTCCTATATGGCCCAAGCTCCCAAGAAAGCAGTACCTGAGACAAGGACTTGAGGGCAGGTAATTTTTTGAACGGGGGCACCCAAGGAAATAACGTCAAGGGAGCAGAGAGTCGAGGAAGGAGAAAAGTCCAGAAAAGGAGGTCTTGTTGGAGAATACTGAGTGAGCACCTGGGGCTCCGTTCTGCTGGGACTATGCAAGGAACCACACAACACTTGCCTCAGGACTGTCCCTCCAAAGGACGGGAGACTGGGACACACCCATGATCTCCATTCCCTACTGATGGCATGCCCGAAGATGAGGAAGCAATGCCTGGGCTCAGGTGAGGGGCTGGCCTCATGCCAGGAACTGTCCACGCAGCTGTCCTGAAACCAGGGGTGGGCCAGAGCATGGGACACAGGGCACAGAAAGCACCTGCTTCACTGGGAGGTCCCTCCTCCTGTCACAACCTTCCCTTTTGTGCCTCATGGTGCCCCCAACCCCTGTTCTCCACATGCTCCGGACTCAACTGGAGGAGAAGGGACAGCCAGGAGAAAACATCCCAATAAAGGAACAGCTCAAAGTGGTGTCAGGGTGGAAAGGCCGTGAGCTAAAGGGTGAAACTCCTTTCGCAAGGGGGTGGGGGCCAGGGGAAGTCAAGCAAGGAGGGCTCTTCATGGGTGTCCCCTTGTACTTCCCGTCTGCACAAATGCAGGAAAGACATCCGTTCTTGGAACCCATTCAGAAGAAGGCCACGTTTTTACCAAATGCCTCCGGTTCTCCCACATCCCATCGCCCACGTGGTTAAAATAAGGAGCAGTGTCACTCACCTTAACTCACATTCCTACTTCTAGATTCCTAGGATGAGAAATCAGATCCGAGACTACTACCGTTCAAACACCGGGAACATCCGCATGGTCCCACATGACTTAGCCCCTGCCCATCTCTCATCCACATCCCATTCCACCCTTTCAATTCCCCACACCTCAGCCACATAGGCCTCCTTTCTGTGCCTGAAACAGGCCTCCCCATTTTCCACCCCAGGGCCTTTGTTCTTGCTGTTCCCTCCCCCTGGAATTATCTTCCTGCAGCTTTTCATGCCATTTCCACTTTCTCATCCTTTTGGTCTCATGACAGGTCATTTGCTCAGACTGACCTCTTGTATCTATTAGCTACTACTGCTACATAACAAAACCTCTCAAAACATCATGGCTTAAAACCACACGCATGTGTTTAGCTCACAAATCTGCAGGTTGTGTGGGCAGTTCTACTGGTCTGGGCTGATGAAATCATCTCTGCATTTGACGTCAGCTGGGTTTTTCCTCGTCTAGGCTGACTTCGATTGGATGAGACATCTCAGTGCTGTGTGCTTCTCATCCACCTGCAAGAAAGTCCAGGCTTATCCCGAAGGTGGTGGCAGGGTCCCAAGGGAGCAAGCAGAAATGTGCAATGTCTCTTGAGGCCTCCGATGGAGCTGGCCTTCTAACACTTACAACACATCCTATTGGCCAAAACAAGTCACGTGGCCAAGCCCAGATTCCAGGGTTAGGACATAGACCCCACTTCTTGATGGAGGGAGCTGCAAAGGCACCTTGCAAGGCAGGTGAGATGGCTACAGGGAGAGATGAAGGACTGAGCACAGTTTTGCCATCAACTTACCTCACCGTCCTTTGCCACTCCATCCAGAGACACACCCCCAGACAGGGTCGCCTCACCTGGGGTTTCTCTTGCTGCACTTAGTCCAATGTGTTACCTCATTTACTTAGTTGTTAACTACTTGTCTGCGTCCCTATGAAAACGTGAGCTCCTGGGGGCCGAGACCCAGGGACAAGCCCAGTGCCTGACACCGAGTTAGAGACAGAGCACACTGCCCTGACTGCATTTCCATGAGCATCCACACTGCTCCCCACCCTGGGTTGAACAAAATACGCCAGATCCACACAAGCTTGGAGCAGGCGGAGGGGTGGTGGCTGTACCAGCCCAGACATTTTCTCTGGAAGTCAGGGGTATGGAACTCAGCCCCACCTGGACCGATCTGCCCAGCCTCAGAGCTCCCCACGCTCCCAGAGAGTACACCAAAACTTCCCCACATTCCTGGGGGCCGCTCTGAGGAAGCCAAGTCTTGCCTCATAATTGCATCTGAATGCAAATAGCTCTGCCAATGTGAATATATTAAAATCCGCGCTGTCAGCGATCAGCACAGAGGGGAGGGGAAAGGAGGGGCCGTGTGGAACCTGAAACACAAATGGCTGTCTGGGTTATCTATTACCCCATCCCCAGGAGGCTAGGGGCAGGTACCCCATTGTGCACAGGGAGGGTTTCCTGTTTGGCTCCCCCGTAAAAACAATCAGCACTGGGGCTGAACTCATCCTGGTGGTGGAGCTGAGGCCCCAGGAGAAGACGGTCGGCATCTTTTGAAGGGAAGTCACCTGCCAGGTGGGGCTGATTTGGGGGTTGGATGAAAGAAGACAAGACACTGAACCCCAGTGGGCCACGATGCAGGGAGTGCTCACTCACCAAGTCACTCATTCATTTTTTCACTCATTTGACATTCACTTGACCTTATCACTGCTCTGTCCCTTCCTGAAAACACATCCAAGGTTCCTGGAGAGGCCAAAGATGTATGTAGTCCACCCTACCAAGGCCTGCAAGGCCCTCTTCTGTCTGGTGCCTGCTTCCATTCCTCAACAGTGCCCCCGCCTGTCCCTGACAACACAGCACTTTATTCAGGCCTGCACTATTGTTTCCTCCTCCAGGGAGTCCTCCCTGATTGTCAGTTTGACAAGGGCATCACCCCAAACCCCTTACCCTGCTCCATATTTCTTAATAGTCCCTGATATCACCATTTATGTTCATTTACTTCTTCTTATCTCAGTCTCCCCATTCAAAATATCAGATGTCTGCCCATCTTTTTCATAGCTGGGTCCCAAACATTTGCACATTGCCTGGCACATGACAATGATGTTTGTTGAATGACTGAATGACTGATCAAGAGGAGAGGTGGCTGTTACTCCTCATTGCTGCCCAGCTCATGTTGGTTTTAAGAAGAGAGAGGAAATAATGTGATGACCCTGTAGTTTTGAATTGGTAAATCAGCGGACACAAGACCCAAGATGAGGTCCAGGTACTGTCCCACCACAGGCCTGGAGGCCACATGTGACTCCATTTATGCATCTGGGGACATTGTGAGATCCAAGTGGGCCAAGCCCCCGTTCTCAGGAGCTTGCAGGCCAGCATAGGAGGCAGATGATGATCAATCGAAGAAATATATGACATCGTATAACGTGGCAGTACGTGCATTGGGGTGGGGGAAATAAAGCTGGGGATGGAGTTAGGGTGTGGCAGGGCGTGGAATTATGGCAAAAACCTAGGTGGAGAGAGGGACAGCCCTGTGAGGACTGGGGGAGGGTTTCCCACGCAGAGGGAACAGTAGGCATACATAAGGGACAACAAAAGTCCCAGGGTGTTGGGAATGGAGCAAAAAGGGTGGGGGACAGGCAGGAGAGGCTGTAACAGGGGCTGGGGTACAAGGGCTTGTGATGGGAGCCACTGGAGAGACTGAACCGACTGGGGGAGGTCCAACAAAGAGATCCAGGGCATGCCTCAGCTCTGCAGAGGAGAGGCCTGGAGGAGAAGCAGGGGGCTCAGCAAAAGGGCCACTGCAGGTGTCAGATAAGAAGACAGCGAAGGAGCTGAGAGCTCTGGATGTTTGAAAAGTAGAGCTGTCGGGACTCGCCAAAGACTGGGTGTGGGGTACCGGGAAGGAAGCGATTCCAGGATGCCTCCTGGGTGTGGGCCCTGGGGCTGGAGGCAAAATGATGCCAACAGGTGTGCCGTTGGGGGATGCAACAGGGCGGGCAAGCACAGACCCAGCGATCACTGCAGGTAAGCTGGCTGGCTTGGCAGACAGGTGTAGAGCCCCCAAACCCACACTGTCCACCTCTGCATCTGCCGTAAATAACATCCTCACCACACTGTCATCCAGCTTCCGCTCACAGCCCTGCAACCGAGGGGAGCTCCCCACTCAGCCCAAGAACGGGTTTCATCATCATAGATACATCGTTTAAGTTCTTTCCTGAGCTCTCCCTTCACTTCGCCCCAGCAGAGCACCCCTCTTGGATTTCTAGAATCCATGAAAGAAGTGAGGAAAGGAAAGGCTTGCAGACCTCACTTTCTTCTCAGTCCTAGTCACCTGGGCTGTAATCACAAAATGCCATTGACCGGGTGGTTTAAACAACAGAATTTTATCTCCTCCCAGTTCTGGAGTCTGAGATCAGGGTGCCAGCGTGGTCCAGGTCCGGTGAGGGCTGTCCTCCTGGCTTGTACACAGCCACCTCCTCACCGTGTCCTCACAGTGATGGTCAGGGGGTGGGGGCGGGCAGGGAAAAGTGCTTCCTGGTACCTCTTCTTTTATGGCTACCAGACTACATGCCCACCCCCATGACCTCCTCACCTCCCAAAGGCCCCAGATCCCATCCTCTTGGAAGTGAGGGCTTCAGCATAGAACTTAGGAGGGACACAAACATTCCATCTATAACCTTCTCCCAGCTACTCCTTCACAGTAATGTCACCATCCCCAGTGACAGTCAAGGAGACTGCAGTTCAGAGGGGTAAACGGACTTGCCTGAAGTCTCCCCCAACCCCAGGGGCAAGATTCAAACCCAGATCTGAGCCCCACCTTTACACAGCCTTGAACCGAACTGACTGAGGAGGCCATTTGGTCCAGGTTCCTGCATCCCAGCAGGCATGAGGATGCCAAAACACAGCCCATCGGTGTGAGGATGGGGCCAGATGGTTTTCAGGGCCCTCTTTCTTAGGGTGCACATAGAAGAAATAATTTGGGGCTCACATCCTCCCAGGAGTCAGTGGGGCCCGGGCCAACCTTTTCTGACCCTAGGCCCAACAGGAGAACAATCACTGGTTTGCTGGTCTCTGTCCAGGTTGGAAGCTTCCTGCACGGGGTCATTGTCCACCTCATCTGTGTCTGACCCCAGCACCTAGTACAGCCCCTCGGAATACAGTAGGCGCTCCATAAATGTTCTGATGCATGTACGAATTACAGGGTCAAGTCACAACCTGCACCTGCCCCCTTCTCCTGGTAAAGAGAAAAGGTCATCAAGCCTTTTAAAAATAATCATCATCAAAATCAATCAATCAATCCCAGCGTTTCCATTGCAGGGGCCAAGCAACCGGGCGGGCGGTCCAGGCGGAGCTGGGACAGGACGCCGGAGTCAGCCCCAGTGCGAGCCGCTGATAAGAGGGCTCCGCTGGGGGATCCAGACAGCTTGTCTATCAGCCTATTAAACACCATTCTTACAAGTTTTTTTTCCCTCCCCCCTTTTCATTAATACGCAGGGTGAATAGAACATTGAATAAAAATCAGCCTTTTCTGCACAATTGCAGGATTGAAAGGTAACCGTCAACAGAAGGATTTGGGCGACAAAGGGACCGGTTTGGGCGCTTAGCAAATGATTTTCGGCTTGTCATTTCAATGGGCTGTGTTTTTCAGAGATTGTGGGGTGGGTTTTTCTTTTTCTTTTCTTCTTCTTTTTTTTTTTGAATAGCATTTATTACCACGCTTAAAATTTTTTTGTGCGCGTTGTCTCTTTGCAGCCGCCTTTCTTCACAGATGCTGTGTCCCCCACCCCCCGCCCCCACCATTCCCGGGTCTCCTGCATGCAGCTTTCTCCAAAGATAAAATAAGGCAAAATAAGACACACAACAGATCCAGGAGGCCAAGGAGGAGAGGAGAAGATGTTTTGTGAAGAGCAGATAGCTTCGAGGTGAGGAACAGAGAGGGCAAGGGGTGGGGCAGAAGGGAGGGGTTGCGGGCCCAGCCTGGCCAGCTCCGGCCTCCAAGCTCACAGACAGCCACCTTCCTCTCTCAGGGTGGAAATTCCGAGCTCACCCTCAGCATGAGGGCGCAGCCCCTCTGTCCCTCAGAGGAGTCAGGGTCCAGCAGCTCCCTCCCTGTCCAAACCCCACGATCATACTCAGGGCAGTTTACAAGAGAGTTCTGTGTCACACACGGTGGTCTGATAGCCATCCGGAAAAGTTCTGTTGTGACAGCTTATTTCCTGTAGATACCTTGAAGCCAGTTCTCTCTATGAGCAAGAATACAGAGTGATGGGATGTGCCACATCCGTTAGAATAACAAAAGAGTGCCTTCCACACCTCCATGTAAAAGTAAGCATCCTTTTTAAGAGCTTTTTTTGCTGTCTCTTCTCAGGAGAGCATGTGACCAGGAGTCAGGGATCCAGCTGTGGCTGGGCAAGTCCATCTCAAGCCCTGGGTCTCAGTTTCTCTCATCTGTGAAATGGGCCCATGGGATGCAATAGTGGCTCAAAACAGTTTTTGAACCACAGATCAGGAGACTATGTGCCTACCCTCCTCCCATATTTCAACCCAGAGGGGCAAACCATTCCTCCCCAGTCTGGCTGCCCCACTCATGTGGCAGCTGTGCTGAGACCAGCAGAGCCTGGGACCTGCCTGAACAGGGGGCAGGGGGCAGGAGGGGCGCCTGTCTCCTCCTCCGGGACCTACCACAGGCTCATTGTGTAGCCAAGCACCGGCCACATCCCTTCTCCACTGTGACCTTCCGTGTCATCATCATCG
The DNA here is from genome assembly GCA_028533065.1 of Trachops cirrhosus. Lineage (NCBI taxonomy): Eukaryota > Metazoa > Chordata > Mammalia > Chiroptera > Phyllostomidae > Trachops > Trachops cirrhosus. Next base: position 54,872,181 of record CM052546.1, on the reverse strand, counting down.
TCTGCATCTGGGAATGTACTTGGTCATGTCACCAGTACTTACTGAGAACTGTCTCTATGTGGGGTGCTGTTCTGGGTGACAAGGGGGCCCAGTGAACACAACAGGCTTGGCTCACTCTCTAGTGGGGAGGGGGTAGATATAAACCAGTAAACACATAAATGATAAAATGTCACAATAAAACATGTGACATGTTAGGAGAGGAGTGGTTGAGGGACCTCTCTGAGAGGGGAGGTTGGAGCAGGAGGCGGCCAGGGGAAGGGAGAGCATGTGCAAAAGGCCCGAGATCCAGACGAGCTCAGCGTGTTTACAGAAGAGACACACAGCAAGAGTAGCTGGGAGGGAGGGAGTGAGGGCAGCGTTGCAGGGCCTGGGGGGCCAAGGCTGGGCAGCAGTCCAGTTTTCCTTCTCAGGGCAGTGAGAAGGCACTG
>CM052546.1:54653157-54871253 GCA_028533065.1 Trachops cirrhosus | reverse complement strand
CACCTCCCCGCCGGTCTCCCAGTTGATGGGACCTGGGGAGAAAGTAGATGCAGCAGCCTTCCCTCCACCCTCCACGCTAGGAACTGAGGGCATTGCTAGAGCACAAAGAGGTCCAGGCATGGTGCCTCCCTAGGGGACCAGACACAAGTCCCCAGCTGCCCCACAGAGCAGTGAAGGGGACATTCAGGAATCTGGGAAATGTTTCAAGAGACCTTTAAGCTCACTCTGCTTGTGCAAAGCTCAGGAAATGGCACAGGCTGTGGAATCAGCCGGAGCTTACCTTTGCTTGATTTAGTCAGTTCCAGTCCCTCGACTGTGACATAAGGTAGAGTGGGGAGCAGCGCCAACCTCACAGGGGAAACATGCCACTCCAAACGATGGTGTGAGCTCTAGCGGGGCAAAGAGATGTGAGCCTAGTGTGCTAGAATGGACATTCTCAACCCGCCCACCCAGTCCACAAGCACCTCAGTGGCCATGCTGTTTTCCAGGCCTGTAAACCACCTGGAGAAGGACCCTGCCCAGCAAAGACCACTCCAGTGGTTGTAGCATAAGCAGCTGAGTGCATGTGAGTGAGCTTGGTGGGTGGAAAGAAAGGCACATAATCATTGTTCTCAGCTCTTCACCTGCTCTTAGCAAGCTGTCAGGGGCTCCATGAGGGGAGCTAGAGCTTCCCCTTCCAAATTCCCCACAGGTTGCTCTGTTAATGGTCCCAGCTCCTCCTATCTAATCTTTCCTTCCAGAATAAAGCAGTGGAGAATTTTCTTCTCTCCGCAGATGCATCCTCTCGAAGGGGCCCCAAGAAAGGGCTCTCAGAATAATTGAATAATCCCAGACGAGTGTGAACAGCAGTGGAGGAGGCATGTGGAGGAGGAACCCAAGGTGAAATTTATTTCTGTCAACTGGTGGTCTATTTCCCTGATACTATTTCCTTGTATACAGATAAGGAGTTATCTTAAATGACCATGTCTTTTTCAATTTGTACTTAACAGTCAATCCCATTTTCCTTATATGATACTATCGCAGCTGGATGAAAAATGCATTCCATAATCCCTAAGGATCTTCATATATCAATATCAAATGGTCTGAAATTGACCTGTTATAAAATCCAGTCCTTCAAGCTAGCAAAAGACTAAATCAAAAAGAGGCAAATTTTAGCACTCCTGGTGTTTTGCGTAAGCTGAATACGCCAGCACTGAAGTTCAGGCTTTCCAGGGCCTTAGTGAGAACAAATGCTCGACATCCATGAAAGCACAAAAATTACCTGAGAGATGTATCTGGATTATGGCTACATTTGCCTAATGAATGGGGCTTCTCCATCAGACAGCCCTGGCAGGAGTATCAGGGAGCAGAGGAAGGTTAACGAGACCCACCCAACCCAAGTTCTTGGGAAGCTGGGGTTTGTGTCCCAAGCTGCAGGGTGTCATGGAGTTCCAGGCAGAGGAGTTTGGGGTCCGGGGAGAGGGCTCAGGCACACCTCATGAAATCGTCTGTTCCTGTTCCTTGATTGGTTCGCAGCAATAAATATGCGACAGGCATTCTTCCAGAGATCCTCTGATGGCCAAATGAAATGAGTTCAGTGCCTGTTCACAGCTCTTCATCCACTTGTAGCAAGTCATCGGGAGCTCTACTAAGGAGAGAAGTTTTCTTCTTGGATTCTAAAGTCTCCCAGATTCACCCCTTAATAATTACAATCAAAGAAATTTCTATATTCTCTCCTATTGAATTGTCCCAATAGCCCTCTGCTATTAGAGATAAAGAGACTGACACTCAGGGTGAAAAAAGAAACTTTCCCAGGGCCACACCCCTAGTAGCAGAGATGAAGTTCAAACCCAGTCTCTCCTAACCCAGAGACTGTGCCCTTAACCACTGTACATTGTACCCTAGTCGGTGCTTAATTAATATTTGCTGGTTAGAGGAGCGGGGGGAGAGGAGGAAGAGAAGGATGGCGATATAGATAATGCCCCAGTCTGGGTTCTTTGGGGTCAGAGAGAAGAAGGGGAGGTCCCATGACTGGGCAATCAGGGAAGGCTTTTTGGAAGAGGTGTGCCAATCAGTTCCCAAAAGGTGAATGCTGAAATTGGTCCTGTCTGACAGCCTTATGCTCTGCCCTTACAACCCATTAGGCAACATGTGGGATCTGTGTACAGACAAGGGGGAACCAGGATGGAGAACTCAGGCCTTCTGCCCGTGTCTTGAACACTCCCAGCTTACGCCTGCCCCAGAGCCTTTGTACGTGTTATTCTCTCTGCCTGGAATGGCGTTCCTCCACTTTTTATGTAACCAGCCTCCTCTCATCTTCAAATCTAAAACCAAAAGTCTTATCTTCAGAGCGATCTCCCCTGACCAGCCCTCAAGTGTAAAGTAGCTGCCCTCTCATTTGCCTGCTAAACCCCTTGTTTATTCTCTTGGGGACACTTAAAATTTATAGATACTTCATTCATCTGTGTCTTGTCATCTGATCTGGACTATAGATTCCATGGAGGGGAGGCTTAATATGCCTGCCTCAGACACCGCTGTATCTCTTTTCATATAGTAGATGCTCAATTAGACCTGAGATGACTGACTGAATGAATGAATGAGTGAATGGGCCAAGGAAGCAATGACTTACAAATTTGAAGGACTGATACGGGGCACACCCAAAGCACGACCAGAAGTGTGCCAGGTCAGAGAAACAGCAGGCACACCATGTGTTTTTCAGAGTGGTCTCAGAAAAGCCTGCCTCAGTGTTTCCCAGAAGAGGCAGACGGGCACTGAAAATACAGATCCCTGGGCCACCTTCTCCATCTGATGAATCAGAATTGCCAGGACTAGGGCCTGGGTATCTGCATTCTCACCAGCTCTCCTAGGAGATTCTGAGTTTGAGGAATGCTGTATTTCTCAAAGTCAGCTGGGAATTTGGAGCCAAGAAGCAAGTGTTCTGGGATTCTGGCACCCCTCACCCACAGGGCTTCTCAGGACGTCTCAGCACAGCCCCTCCTCCCTCACATCAGCAATTCCCTGCTCCCTGAAAAGACCCTGACACCCCTTCCCCATTTGGCTCCGATGGGCTCATGCTGTCCCTGTCTTCAGGCTGCACCCCAGGAACTTGCTGGATCAGGAAGAAAGATCTGCAAACATCAGTCATGCTGCTTGGTGGTGGGAGCGCTTTTCTTTTTTAAAGAGGAAAAAAAATCCCTGATGATTGACTGCATTTTTGCATCTCCTAGCCATTTGTTGCCATGTAATATAGACATTTTCCTGTCAACAAAAATGCCGTCAGTTTTACAAACACACTTATTCCACTGGCTTCATCGGGGGGAGTGTTTTGACTGGCTTCACTTGTTGAGTGTCTGTGCATCGCTCTGCCCGGACCAGCTGCAGTACAGACTCAGCTGTGTGAAGGTTTCTTTTCCCAGCAGGTCTCATCCCTTCTGATCAGCAGAGTCCGACCCAGATAGGTGCTGGGTCCATGAGAGGTGGGTGTGGGAGAAGGAACCTGGGACTGGAATGAGGCTGGATGTTCTCCACACCTTAGACAAGTCACTTGCCTTCTCTGAGCCTCAATTTCCTCCTCTGTAAAGTGGGAATCAGCCTCAATCCCTCACTGTGAAGATGAAATGGATCACAGACAGAAAGGAGGTAGTGTGGTGGGGTAGCCAGCCTCCAAGGTGGCCCCCAGCAATCCTGGGAGCCTGCGACCCACCCTCTCAGACCGGAACAGAGCTAGCCTGTGTGACCCATAGAAGATGGAGGTCATGATGGTGTGTGACTTCTGAGGCTAGGTCCTAAGGCCATCCGTCATAGCTTCTACCTGGTTCTCCTGAACTGCTCATTCTGGGGGAAGCTAGCCGCCACATCGTGAGGATGCTCAAGCAGCAACAGACCATGTGGAGACCCGGAGGACCTGAGGTCCATGGCCAAGAGCTAGCCAGGAGGAAGCCTTCTTGGAATGAGATCTGCCAGGCCTGGTCAAGTTCAGAAGACTACAGCCCCGGACATCTGACCACAATGGCAGGAGTAATCCTGAGCCAGAAGCCCCCAACCCAGCTGCTCCCAAATTCCTGACGCATAAAAACTATGAAAGATAGTAAGTGACCATATTGTTTTAAGCTGCTAAATCTGGGGCTGATTGGTTACACAGCAATAGATAACTGATGACACAGTAACTGGCAAATATGTAGTCCTAAAGATAAACAATAGCCGATATTTATTGTTTTTTGTGTGCCAGGTACTCGGTTTAGTGATCCACTTACGTGTCTCATTCCAGCCTCCCCCCACACTTGTAAGGCAGATACTAGTGTGAGCCTTGTTTCCAACCAAGGCTCAGAGAGATGGAGCAACTTGCCCAAGGTCACACAGCCTGAAAGCGGCAAAGTCAGGATGTGAACACAGGCCCGTCTGGCTCCAGAGCAGAATTCTTAACCACCACACTCCCTTCCAGCTATTAATATGAATTATTATTATCATTAGTATTGACTTTTGAAAGGGTTTTTCCCATTGTGGGGACTAGGAAAAGTGAGTTGTCTTGGAGCCCCCCAATTCTTCTTGGCAAATGGGAGCAAACCCAGACTGCCCTGCCCTCAGGGCGCAAAGTCAGGTGGCTTCGGGCAACCGTTGTCTGGGGGCAGACGTGGGTGGGAATTTCCGGGGCGGCTGGTAGGGCCAGCCCCATCTGCCACCTGCACCACCTGCCTGCCAGGGCCGCAGGGGTTAAAGAGAACCTCTTGGCCGCAAGAAAATCTTTCCAATGGTGTTAGAGCAGAGGAAAAAGGCAAAATGATTGTAAATTCCACCAGGGGAATTCTGCCGTGAATCCGGCTCACCTTTCGTGGACCCCCCCCTGTGGCCCCCCGCCCCGCCTGAGAGGATAACTGACCTTTGGAGGGAAATAATGAAAAGAAGAGAAGAAATTCCTTGGAGAAAATAATGTGTCCGGGCCTCAGTAATGAGATCGGCTCCTTTTATGTTGCCATGGCGACGGCAGTCATTTTATAATACAAAATACATGAATGGGTGCGGGCAGGCGCAGCCTCGCCAACCAAGGGGGGCCCCCGGGGCAGTGGGGAGGGGGTTAGCCTCTTGCAGGCTTGGTCTGGGGGTCAGGCAAACGGCTAGGGTCAGGGGCTGCCGGGCCTCATTTCCCAGAAGAAGCCAGCCAGCTCCGGAGGTCGACTCAGGCTGGGGATTCAGAGAGCAGTTGGGGGCCGATGGGCAACATCAGCCTCCAAGACTGCCTGGAGCGGGGGCCGCCAAGGCTCTGGAATATTAATACTGACAATGAGCCCACTTTTCTGTGGGCGTGTGTACCCTCCGACAGGGTTCTCCTGTCACTGCCCTGTAACTTCGGGGATAGAAGCTCCATTTTAGAGACTGAGAAACTAAGGCTCGATGAGGTGAAGCGACTTGTTGGAGGTGACATAATAGGGATTCCAGCCCGGGTCTGGCTAGGGTCGCAGTTTGGGGTTGAGATTGCGACTCTGGGTGTCAACTAGGAGGGGCCACGAGGGAACTTTCCAGGGTGTTGGAAGCACGTTATGTTTTGTGATGGGCGTGTGTGTGTAAACACGCCTTCAGGGTCTCACTTAAACTTGGTGCACCTGATAGTTTGCAAGTTAAACCTTAGTGTTTAAAATGTGTGTGTGCATCTAACATAACATAAAGTGTGGGGTCTCCCGTGCCTGCTAAACTCCACCCCACCCCAGAGTCGGGCATGCCCTTGGCAGGCAGCTTGCTCCTCCTGGTGCGCCGGCCCTGGCCTGTAAGGTGGTTACAGTGAGGCGCTCACCTCCTGGGGTTGTTGGAGGATGTTACCCGCCTTAGCTCATGGCTTGGGATTCAGGAAAAGCTCAGAAATGCTGCTGAGTGTCATTGGCTTCTCCTGAAGCGTTTTTCAGTATTATCGTGATAACCGTCACAACAGGGAAAGCAGATAGGGTCAGACGACTTCCAGAAAAAGAACCAGAAGAGAAGAGGAAAAGGGACAGGGAGGAGACAGGGTAGAAAAGGAAGGGGGAACACACAGGAAGGGGAAGACAAGGAAGGGTTTGGTGAGACAAGAAGCAACAGACAAAGAAAAGAGGCTGCAGAGGCCAGGTGGCCAGGAAGGGAGTTCGGAGCTGGGAGTCTGGGAGAACTGTGCTGTGTGGCCTTGGGAAAAGCACTGATCCTCTCTGATCCTTGGCTTCATTCTCTGTAAAAGGATTACCCAGGAGGCCAAGGGAGTACTCAGTAGGTGTTCAGGCTGCTGGAGTGAGGGAGAAGGGGAAGGGCTGCCCCTCCTCAGACTGTAAATTTAGCCCTTACCCCCCAACCCCCAGCAGCTGCTGCCTCCCCGTTTGTACCTTGGCCTGGAAGCCAGCTCTGCCACCAGCCATGGGAACCAGAGGCCAGGAACCCATGGAGGGAATCTCCATGACAGCCTTTAAAATAACAGCCCTGGCCAGCTTTTTATAGGCCTGAGCCCGAGTGAGTGGCACAGGGATGAGTTACGGGATTTCTGTCTGAGAAGAGAACTTAGGAAAGGCAAGCCCAGTGTCTGCCCAGAACCTGAGGTCTGTTCCAGAGGGAAGGCCTGGAAAACTGACGTCGCACATCACCCAGCAGGCTGGCCCGCAGCCCAAGCCAAGCTGCAGGTCAGCCCGCCCTGGCCGCTCGCCTTCTGAATCTGGGCTACCTCGGGCGTGTCCTTTTGTCTCACTGGAGAACGGGCTTAATGTCCAAGGCCATTAACACTCGCCAAGAGCTTCCTGGAGCTTCCTGGGCCAGCCCCGCTGAGCACTACATATCTGCTATTTCTTTTAACCCTCTTGACATGTGGTCTTCCCATTTTACAGATGAAAAACCGAGGCTCAGACAGATCATGCGATATGCCCGAGGTCACCCAGCTGGTGAGAGACTAGACCAGGACTTGAACTCACATTTGCCTCTTCGGGAGTCCGTTTTCCTGATGCTGTGCTACACTTACCTTCTTGAGAAAACATGCCACGCAGCCATGTCAGTACACGGTGCTGGGCGTCTGTCTCGGCCCCTGGTCCCAACCTCTGAAGGCCCAGAACCGGACTGGAGAGCCCGGGGTGAAACAGCAAAGCCCGGGCCTGCGGACAGGCGAGTGTTATTCGGGGGTGTTAGAGGTGGGGCCAACTGGACTCTTCTCAGAGACATTCCGTCTTGCTGGTCAGTCATGCCTGAGAAAAACGTCCTGGGGCAGAAAGGAAATGTCAGAACAGGCCTGCGAGCCCAGAGACAGAGCAGTCTCCTCATTCCCGTGTTCCGTGCCATGCCACCGCTGAAGGAGCTGTAAATAGAAAATGTCACCCCGCCGAGATCTGCGGCGTCTAGTGTCTGAGCTCAGTTTGGCCACCGGCTCACAGCATGGTCACAGGCCTCCACGGCCCATTTGCAGCGCGAGAGCTAAGAGATCTTTGAGATTCCGTTCAGTCCCAAGTGTCAGCAGTCCCCAGGACACCCTTGTGAAGCCACACTGGCCGTGCTGCTGTCCCTCACTCTCAGATGTGGAAACTGAGGCCCAGAGGAGGCAGAGGGTCAGCCTGAGTCTCACGGTGGCTACAACGTGAACTCAGACTCAAGGGTTCCCCTTGGAGCACAAAACGTAGTCCCCCTGGCCTGTGGCTACTGCATGATGAAGGCCCAGCAACCTGGCAGGGTGATGGGTCCCTTTCCAGTGTCTGGCTCCTTTCAACCTGGTGTCACCGCGTTGTGGAGACACCTGAGGGCAGTCTGGAACCCCCCCCACCGGTCTCTGGGTCTCTGAGACATCCCGAGGCATTGGCACATCTGGACGGCTGGTGGGAGCCACAGCACACATCTGGGGGAGAGAAGAAGGGAGGGGCGGAAGGAAGCTGAGGCTCCCAGGGTCCCAGGGGCAGAGTCCTGGCCCGGCTCCAGAGCCAGGTGAGCACTTTGGTTTCGGATCTCGGAATGTGTGTGCAAGTGAGGGGATGTGTGCACATGTTTGCGCCATCATTGTCGTGATCATTGTGCTTGTGTGTGCATGTATTGTGCCGTCTGTGTAAATGTGTGTGTTGTGTGTGCATGCAGCCTGTATGCATGTGTTTAAGTGTGGGTGTGTATGCATGTATTGTGTCCGTGTGAGTTGGTGTGTGTATACATGGGTGTGCGAGTATGTCTAGGTGTGTGTCAGTGTGATAAATGGTAAAGACTGGGCTCCAATTCCAGCTCCGCCACTTCCTGGCTGTGTGATCCCAGGCCAGTCACTAAACCTCTCTGAGCCTCTGCACCTGAGATGACAGGCAGCTTACAATAACATGTGCCTCATCTAGCTCTGCAAATAACACCTGGACACTGACTAACACTGGCCCACAGCAAAAGCTGCATAACTGGCCACAGTGACTCTTATCTTCCGCCCGCTGCGTCTCTGGGTGCTGCAGAGATCTGGCATCGCAGCCGGCCTGATTGCTTGCGGGCCTGCCTGCCGCCCCCGAACCTTCAGGAATTGCCCACCGCAGGAATGCCATATTTCTATCATCTCCCAGACAGCGTCAGCCCTTTCAGAGCTGTTTCCCTTTGGCTCACAGCCAGGTTTAAGAGTTTTACGAAAATTCCCAAGACCTTTTGCCGTCTCGACTTGAGAAGACGGGCTGCCGGGGCTGGGGAGAAAACGAGAGGCTACCGAAGACAGGAAGCAAGCTGCATTCTTGGGCCCAAGGAGGTACAGCTAGCTGGCGGGAGGCTCCGAGGGCTAGGACATTCCTCTCCAAGTTAAAAGTATGCAGCACAACAGCTTCAGCACATGCCTCTGTGACTAAATCTATTCCAGAAAGCAGGAAGGTACAGCACATCTGTTTCAGGCTGGGAGCAAAGGAGGTTGGTCGACCCAAGAATTGAAGACCCCCAGCTAGCCAGAGTACACTGCATTGTCACCCCAGGCAGCATCGAACCTCTTACTGGGTCCACATGTCCTTAGCTACATTCTCTACAGCACAACACTAGATCTGGGGTTCGAATCCCAGCTCCACCCCTTACTTGCTGTGTGTCCTCTGAAGAGTGGCTTTACCTCTCTGAGCCTCAGTTCCCTCAACTTTAAAATGGGAACAAGAAGACTATACTTCCAGGGTTCATTTATATAGTTTGTTAAAATGGAAAGAAGAAGGCAATGATGCCTCTGAGGATTAACAGAGATGGTGTCTGAGAAGCTCCCCCTGCCCTCCTTCCAGGGTCGGGTAGAGCTCCTCCCTGGGGCACTCTGCCTCCCGGATGCACAGTTGTGAGAGGCAGAGGACGCCCCAGGGCTGGGGATCAGGAGGTCTGAGTTGTGTTTGCTGTGTGGCATTGGGCAAATCACCGAATTTCTCTATGTGTCCCCCCTCGGCGTGAAGTAAGACAGTTGAGCTGGATGAGTCCCAACATGGGTTTTAAACAACCCAGTGGCCAAGAGATGGTGGCAGGTGACACATAGGCAAAAAAAAATTGTTTTTGGTAATTCTTAAATATTTATTTTAGTCTGTACTAAATATATTTAGTCTGTATCACTTCCAACCTGGGAAGTCATGGATATTGTGGCTAAGGCTGAGATCTTTTTTTGCTTTTAAGATTTTATTTATTTTTAGAGAGAGGGGAAGGGAGGGAGAAAGAGAGAGAGAGAAACTTCAGTGTGTGGTTGCCTCCCACGTGCCCCCTAATGGGGACCTGGTCTGCAACCCAGACATGTGCTCTGACTGGGAATCGAACCAGTGACCTTTTGCTTCGCAGTCCAGCAATCAATCCACTGAGCCACACCAGCCAGGTCTGAGATCTTTTTTTAACTGAGTTAATGTAAACATGATTTGAACAATGAACTTGGTCAAAAAAAGTGAGGCAAAAATGGTTAAGATGTCCAGGAAGGGCCAAGGCTGGGGAAACTGTCCCTGGGAATTCTGCGGAAGAGCTCGGTTCAAATCCTGGCTCCTTCCTTTCCTAGCTTCGAAATCAGGAGCAAGTGCCTCTCTGCCTCTCTGAGACTCAGTTTGCTCCTCTGTGAAATGGGAGTGATAAAATGTCCCTCTCCCTCCAGGCAGGAGCAGAGGGAGGAAGATTCAATGAGACTTATAAAGTGCTTGGCATGACACCTGGCATATAATTGATGCCTAGTATAACAAACTTTATTGCAGAACTCAAATCCTAGTCAAATAACTGATGGTAATATTTCATATTGTATTACCACTTTCCAGACACTGTTCCAAGCACTTTGCAAGAATACAGTGGTGATCATGTATTAAATGCCTACTGTGTGTCAGGTCCCGTCCATGTTTTATCTTCCTGAGCCCACTCCACAGCTGTCTCATACGTTCAGTAGATGTTTACTGAGCACTCATTTGACTGCAGACACAGGAGACGCTGGAGTGAGAGACAGCAGAGCTCTGCAAAGAGGCCGAGGCTGTCCCGTGTGCCCCCGTCACAGCTGAGAGGCTGGAGGACAAGGCGGGGCTAGGATGTGAACCCCAGTCTGGTGTCCAGCACCTAGGCTCTCACAGTGACTGTCGTCCTTGAGGCCGCCGCCGTTGTCCCCGCAGGGAGCTACAGCTATCCAAGAGGCTGAGAGAGCCCCAACCACCCTCATCTGAAAGCAGACAGATGGGGTTACTGCTCACCGCCTGCCCGTGCCAGGGGCAGCTCCACAGGATGGAAGGACTCCCTGGAGCTGAACTTGATAGAAACACTGGGTCTCCAACTCCTCCCAAAAGGTCCTGGGCCCTAATTCTGTCCAAAATGAAGAGTTCCGTGTGTGAGAAACTGCACATATGTGCACACCACAGGCAACAGCACGAAGGTGACTTGGTATCTTGCCTGTTCCCTGACGTAGATTTTCTGAAGGACAGTTCAGCTCTGGATTCCATTCCAGCAGCAATAGGCTAAGCAATGTGGCTCAATCACTCCTCCTCCAAGAAGCCTTCCTGGACTGCTTCCCATCAGGCTGATTTCTCCTACCTTGAATCTACTGCAACACTGACATCAGAATCACAATCTATTCCAGTGTCACATTCTCAGGGTGTGGCAGCTTTTAATGTCATAAGGCCAAGTGTCCATGTTCATTTTAGATGAGAAAACTGAGGCCCAAGGATGGAGAGCAAAGCCAGTGTGGGTCTCTCCATCTTTCTGCTCCTCCTGGCTCTTCCCTCCCACCCTTCGAAAAGCAACACACCGAGTGTGCACCTCGGTGTGTACTGTGTGTGTACCTGAAAGTCCTCGTGCGTGTGTGCCACACTGGGCATCATGCGAGTGAGGGCCCCAGAGTGGATCACGGGTGTGTGCCTGAATGTGCACCGTGCACGAGTGTGTGCAGGGGAGGGGCACACAGGTGGGTGGGGAGGTCTCTGAACAGCCTCTGAGAAGCTTCTAGGTTCCCAACTCCCGAATGGCTCCCGCCACACAAAGGAGAGAATCTGAAATTCACTCGGCCGCCACTGGGCCCAGAGGTGCTGCCTCATCCCCTTGTGGCCTTGCCTCCACCCGCTCCACCCCACCGTCTACCCACTCCTTATGACCTTTGCTCTTGGGGTTCCCTATTCCGGAATGTTCTGACTCCAGATCTTCCCAGTACTGGCTCCTTCTCGTGCTTCAGGACTTCCACACGGCCTTGCTGAGGGTGGGGGAGTGTCTCCTGGCCCACCCCCTGTGCAACAGTAACCCACCCCCTCCATGGTCCTTCCCAGTCTGAGCGAAGATTGTGCTCCGTGTGGTATGTTTGGGGCTCACGGAAAAGTTTGTCTCCCCAGTTAGAGGAGATGTTCGGAGTTGGAAAGCGCAGCTGGAAAGAAGTGCTCAAGTTAAAGGAGTTCGTCATCACCAAGACCTTATTTTATGAAATGTTAAAGGGACTCATCTAAGAAAAAGAAAATAAAAAACACGTATAGTAAAATAACAGCAAACTCACAATTATTAACAACCACACCTAAAACAAAAACAAAAAGAAACTAAGCAAACAACTAGAACAGGAACAGAACCACAGAAATGGAGATCACATGGAGGGTTAGCAACAGGGGAGTGGGAGGAGGAGAGAGGGGGGAAAGCTTCAGAGAATAAGTAGCAGAGATGATAGGTAGAAAATAGACAGGGGGAGGGCAAGAATAGTATGGGAAATGTAGAAGCTACAGAACTTATGACACATGGACATGAACTAAAGGGGGGGAATGTGAATGGGAGAGGGTGTTCAGGGTGGAGGGGAATGAAGGGGGGTAATGGGACAACTGTAATAGCATAATCAAAAAATACATTTTTAAAAAAAGTGCTCAAACCACACCCATTGGGCTGAACTGAGTGTGTGTGTGTGTGGGAGGGTGTCAGGGCAGGTGTGTGTACTCGTGTGTCAGTGTGTGTAACTGCATCTGTGTTTGAGCCCATCTGCGCATGGACGTGTGTCCCTGGCGTGAGTCTGAGAGGGCGAGTGTGCATCCCAGGGAGAGTGCAGGGGGGCTGCCCTGTGCAGGTTCCCTGGTCCCAGCCTGGGAACGGAAGCCCAGTGCAGGGGAGAAAAGGCGTCCGCACTGTTGACCCCCAAATGTCGTGTTGTATGGTCGCATTTCACCTTGCCCACTCCATGCAAGATGAGTCCCACTCGCCATAGTCACCCCCATCTTACAGATGAGAACCCAGGGCTCACCAGGGGAAGCCTCTCACCCAGGGCCTCACAGTGAGCGAGCGGGAGCCGGGATCCGAACCTGAGAACCTGGGCCCCTGGGCCCCACCGCCAGTGCAGAATCTTCCGAAGAGACCAGGGCACAAGCAGAAAGTGGTGGAAGGGAGAGAAACCCTCCTGCTCGGCCCCCATGGCAGCACTTGGCGGCCCATCCCCACGCGTGACGAGAGTGTGAACGCAGAGATGGCAGCAGCAGCTGGTCCCTACCCTAATCCAGATGTCGGGGAGACAGTCTGTCCCAAAATACCCTCATTGTGAAGTCAGAACCCCCTCTCCCCCAATATAAACAAAGCATGCTGCTCGCCTCTCTGCGGCGGGTCCACCTGCCCCACGGAGCTCGCCGGCCGGCAGCCCTGCCTGGCAGCCCTTCTCAGTGGGCTTTCAGGGAGGAGCTCTGGGGAGCTTTAGTAGAACCAGTTACTACTCTAAACAGGGGACAGGGGCCTGAGGGAATGGGATCGGGCAGAGGCAAGCTTTGATGGGACAAGGGTGGCCTGGTGAGGTGCCTCTGTTTGCCTGTTTGGCCTCTTTACTCGACAGCCCCTAATTCTGCTGGTCTCAGTGGCAGAATTTTCCAGATCCTCATCCACATCATGATCAGCCCGTCTTGTTCATATTGCCCCACCTATGATTTCATTCAAAGGAGGAATATTGCTGCAAATAAAAAGAAAAGAAAGAGAAAGAATCCTCTAAGATCGCTGGCATGGCCTCACCCAAAGCTTGGACCGGAAGCTAAGGTGCAGAGCTGGTGCATGACCTGTCTGAAGGTAAACTATGAATCCTCAGTAAAGTGGGTGGTGTTCGGGTTCCCCACCTCCCAATCCAGAGCTCCTTGTAAATCTCTCTGTCTCCCCAAGGGTGGGGTGAGAGGATTCTGGGTCCCACCCTCAGGGCCCAGGAGGGAGAGGAGTTCTAGGAGGACAAAGCTTCCCAGATGCCATTCATCCCCCCTTCTGGCACAGGGTCCGGTGACAGGCTGGAGAGAAATGACAGGGATGGTGGGGGAGTCTCAGGGAATAATGGGCCCATCGGTCACCACGGACACCCAGCCTTCTGCCAGGAATCAGAGAGGAACACACGAGGGTGGAAAGGTGGGGACAGGCGCACTGGGCTCTTCTCTGGATAAACAGAGGGTCCAGACACTTTGGGGCCAACCATCTCCACGGGGAGAATTAAGGCAGCTGCTGATGGGGTCAGGATTCGAACCCAGGCAGCCTGACTACATGGTCTGGGTTTTTACTCCATCCTACTCAGCCAGGAAGAAGGTCCCCCAGCTGGAGCTAAAGGGATAAATCTGGAATTTTATGGGCTCAGGGTGCCTGCAAACACCCACATCGATGGGTCTCCACCCACAGGGCCCCTCCCAGACAGGAGACAGGAGCAGCTGCCATGCCCGGAGTGTGGACAAGGCCAAAAGTCGGTGGTGGGCTCAGAGTGGGGCACAGATCCAGTGTTGCCCCAGCAACCGAGGACAGCAACCTCATAAACAGGACAGGCCCAGGAGGAGGCAGGTGGGGAGGGCCCCTTCTAGCCTGAGGATGAGGGGGTGCCTGGCAGTATCCAACAGGTTTGAGGAGCCAGAAGCCAGTGTGACGCTGGGAGCCAGGAAGCCTGAGCACAAACGGGCTCAGAGCCATCAGGCTAGGGGCAATTCCATGGGAGCGGATCCTGGCCAAGGTCCAGCCCAGAATCACAGATGCCCAAGTCCTCTGACTCAACCCCCTTCCTGATGCCAGGAACCATATCAATAAGTTGTCTAGGATCTGCTTGTATGCCTCCAATAACAGGGAGCTCACTCCCTATTTCAGGTACAGACAAATCTGTTTAATATTGAGCTTAATCAGCCCTTACTCATACTCCTTGGACCACACTGAACAAGGCTGAAAAATGCCCAGTCCCATTTATAAAGTTTTTATTTTTGTATGTTTTTGTGAAAAAAAAATATAAATCCCATGAGAAATATCTGAGTGCTTTTATCACTAAGTCCCTAGTTCCCAGCACAGTGCCTGGAGCATAATAGACCCTCAATAGATATTTATTGAGTGATTGATTGAATGCATGAATAAATGAATGTATGAATGATGAAGTTTTGGTGAACATACAGGAGAGTGTTCCTTTCTAGGTGTTTATGCCAAAGTTCCCAGGCTGGACTGTTTCAGGAAAGAGTATTTATCAAGAGTAGCTAATAGCAATTGAAGAAGAAAGGCTGATGTTGAGTTCAAGGTAAGATAATGACAAAAGCCCAAAAGCAAGAGACAGAGTCTGAGGCGAGGATGATGGGGGAAGATAAAGGCAAGGAGGCCTGAGTGCATGGTCAGGAGACGGGCTAGGGGTGAGCTAGGGAGTCACGGTCTCGTTATGTCCTGTGTGGCTGTAGTAGAGGTGACCCTGACAGCTTCACAGAGCCAGGTTCAAAACACTGCAGGGGGTCAGTAAAGACCCTCCACGGCTCAGGTCAAGGCTGATGATATCCCTTGCAAGAATACAGTAACTTTGCAGTTTCTCACAGTCTTCTTGCAAGACTGCTATGAACCCAATTTGCAGATGGGAACACTGAGGCTAGAAAGTAGCACAGGCAGAACTGTATCATGGGTCTTCTTGTTCCATGGCCACATTTCCCCACGCTGCATAGCTCTAGAGGGCAGAGGAGGCTGGAAGAGGCCAGAAGCTGCCTGGCCTTTTGGGGGAGATCACTTGGGGCTATCAACTAGGTAGGCTGAGACCAGAATGTGAAGGTGAGGAGTTTGGACTTTCTCTTGCAGAGATGGGACACCACTGGGCAAGCAAGACAAGACTCCTTAGACAAGGAGCAAAGAGCAGTGGAGAAAGCAGTGGCTGAGACTTGGTCAGCTCCTCACTTCCTTGCTCTATGACCCTCAGGCTAGTGACCCACCATCCCTGAGCCCGTTTCCTCTTCTGTGACATGGCAACAATAAGAGTAGCTGCCTGAGGGGTTGTTGTGGACATGATAAGATGTGTGTAAAGACTACTCCTTGCACACAGTACCTGCTCAATAAATGTTGATTACTCTTATTACATCTCAAGAAGAGTCATCTCTTCAGCCTCTTATCACACTTCTGGAACCTCCACTAGGCGAACCTGTCCATCCACCCACCCATCCCTCCATCTATCCATCCATCCCTCCATCCATCCATCCATCCATCCATCCATCCATCCATCCATCCTTCCATCCCTCCATTTATCCATCCATCCATCCTCCCATCCATCCATTCATCCATCCATCCATCCATCCCTCCATCCATCCATCCATCCATCCTTCACTCCCTCCATCCACCCACCCATCCCTCCATCCATCCTTCCATCCATCCATCCCTCCATCTGTCCATCCATTCATTCATCCACCCATCTATCCAACCATCCACCCACCCATTTATCTACCCATTCTCCCATATACACACCTTCCCATCCACCCACCTACCACCTATCCCTCATTCCTTCACCTACCCTCCCATCCACTGAGCCATCTACCCACTCACCCACCCATCCACCTACCCATCTTCCCATCCCTCCTTTCATTCAACCAGTGTTCACTGAGCTCCTTTTCTGTCTCTCCCGCTACTGGAAGATACAGGATTGAACAAGACAAACCAAACTGTGCTCTCATGGAGTTCACAGTCTGGCTGATATTCATCAAACAATCAACCAAATCAGTGCATCTCACCTTCTAATCCATTCCCCACTCTGCAGCCAGAAAGATCCTTGGAAAACCCAAATCCCTGACCCCCACTAGAGTGGGGAGGGAAAAACCCTCTCGATCATCACTGCTGGGGACGTGAAGTGTTACAGCCTCTTAGGAAAGCGATTGTGCTACATCCCTGAAAATGTAAAATCTACCTTAGGGCCCAGCAAATCCCCCTCCTGGGATTCTCTCCCACAGAAACAAACGCATAACACTTAAGGCCGTGTGCTCAAGAATGCTCCCTGCAGCATCATTTGTAGTGGCAAAAAATCAGAAAGGCAAAACCAAAACGATGCCCTGCATCAGGGAACAGAGAAGGCACAGGGTGCGTCCACGTGGGGGAGTAATACAGGGTCCTCGCCAAGAGGGAGCAGAGCCACGCAGATCGGATCGGCTCAAGGGATCGCCAGGGGATGGGCTGAGTGAGAAAAGTGAGGTGGAGAAAGGTGTGTGTGATATGAGTCTGTTGCTGTAAAAGGAAATCAACCACAAAAGTTCCCATATGTACTCATATGTGTCTGATTATGATGCTGTGAACATGAGAACAGGTGTGGCAATTCTGGGAGAATAAAGATTAGGTTGTTAACTTGGGTGACCTGGTTGGGAGGGTCACCCGAGGTAGGAGCAGCGTCTGGAGGAAGCCAAAGAAAAAGAAGGAAAGAAAGAGAGAAAAGTGTCAGCACTATAGAAACACATGGGTGACACGACATTGATGCTGGCATATAAAATTACATACGTGGGTAGCATTTAAAGGAATTAAACAAACCAAAAAAGAATGAAGAGACGGAAAAGTCTAATCGGACCATCCCACCCACCCCGTCTTTAATCTTCCCGCCTCACTGCCTGCACTGCTGCCCCTCTGCTCCCGTCACCCAGGACACACCCTGGTCCCTGACCAAGCCCAGACCTGCCCCACCTCCAGGCCTTTGCACTTGCTGCTCCGTCTGCCGGGATGCCTTTCCAGCTGCTGTATCAATCACAACACAGCCTCTTTCTGAGGATCCCTAGAGAGATTTCTCAAGCCTCAAGACCAGGCACGAGCTGATGGCGATGAGCACCTACTGTATACTGGGCATGGGGTGGGCGCTGCAAGTGGACTCACAGCTTTGTCCTCCCACATCCCTGGGTTTACTCTCCCGGGCTCTGCTGCACATTGTTTGTTACAAATATAGTCGCCTCCACCCATAGCTGGCTCTCCTCCTGAACTCTCAAGTGCATCTGATGCATCCCAGATTACAGAGAAGGAAACTGAGGTTCAGAGTGGCAGGCACAGTACCCAATATCAGAAAGGTAGAGAGGCAGGACTCAATCCAACACCCATAGGTCTAGCTTTCTTCCTCCCAAGGAGGACAGGACATGAGTTTGGTTCAGGAAAAGCCATCTGAGGGTTAGTCTCTCTCCTCTCAGGCACCTGCTCTGGAGCTGGTGGCCAGCAGCCACCACAGGCCCCAGTCGCAGTCAGGACCCCTCATGCTTCCCAGTGAGAAAGCCCCCCCACCACCCAGCCCCAGATTGTGGCCATCACCACCATTCACCTAATATTTACCTGCCTCACTAAACACCCTCTTCCCGGTCCCCTCCTGACCCCTCTGCCTTCCATGCTGAAAAAGTGCAAGCATCTCGGAGTTTGGGCAGGTGCATAAATCAACCAGGTTTGGCAGAAGCACTTCTGTGTCCAGAGGCCGGGCCCTGCCAGGTTTTAATCAGATGCTCCTGTTGTTAGGCCCTGCCTAACAACACCAGAATCTTCCTGAGAGCTTGGGGACAGAGGCTGCCTCAACAAAGCCTTATCATTCAGAGCCTCACATCATAGTCTGCTGAGATCCCCCAGTGAGTGAGTCTCAGTCCCGATGGGAGGGGGGTCTTTCTTGAAGCCATACAGCAATCTAATCAATTTGCTTTGAGGACTGAGACCCTTGTAAGTCTTACTGTACTGTCAGCATCCGGCATACCAAGTAAAATACATAGGAATATCATAATGGTCTGTAGGGAGAGAGGTGGGAGGGAAGGAGAGATGGAGGAAGGGAGGAAGGAAGGAAGGAAGGAAGGAAGGAAGGAAGGAAGGAAGGAAGGAAGGAAGGAAGGAAGGAAGGGAGGGAGGGACAGTGAACCCTCACATTTTAAAATAAGGGAGACTAAGGCTCAGAGAGGCAAAACGATTTGCCCAAGGTCACACAGACACCAAGTCACCAAGTATCAGAGTGTCTCAGCACAGCCCCGTTTGCCTCCCCTTTCGTCCAGCGCTTGTGCACACACCAGGAAGGCCTGCACTGGCCTCGAGCCGGGTGCTGGCGGGTGGCTAGTCCGGAGCTGGGGAAGGCGCTGCAGCAGGCAGCTGGCCAGACCCGGACCAATGCAAGCCCAGGCCTCCCAACTTTCCCTCCCGTGAGCCACGCCGTCCCAGGAGGAAAGCGGTTGAGGAAACCGGCTCTCTTGTCACAGACAATTGAATTCCAACCAATTTAACTGTCAAGACAGCACTCACAGGCCCGAATCCTGGAGCTTATGACTCTGTAGTCAAAATACACCCCTGACACCTTCCCATTTGAATTATGGGCCGATGTTGTAGGCAAGAGGCTCCTGTCGACCCACTTCCCTCTCACCACAGGTCAGGGGGTTGCAGGCAATGGCTCAGGGGGTTTTCACTCACTATGCAAGGATTCTTGTCCATCAGCTGCAGGAAGGCTGGTCACTGGGGTGATGCCTGCTGTGTGCTTGCCCATGGGGCCCTGGTAACCTGGACAAATCTGCCTGCCAGGGCTAGGGACCCAGGGTCCATGTCCCACAGACAGCTGTGGCCCAGAGTCCACTGGAGTCTAGACCAAATGGAAGGAGTCATGAATTGGGGGATAGATGGGGTCTGTCAGGGAAGGGAGGCTGCCTAGGACTGCTGGGGCCACCTGGCTGGGGAGGGGGTTGCAGCACGGGCCCCAGGGTTGGTGGCATTGAGGGGGCTTGCTGTAGAGCAAGCACATGTAGCTATGGAGGTAAAGCAGCCATTGGTTTTTCATCTGCTTATTCATTCATTCATTCAGTCAGTCAGTCAGTGTGTCACCCACTCACTCAGTCAGTCATCTCCTCATCCCCTGTGGGATTCAGCTAAGACCCAGACACTGGAGTCCAGCAGGTGTCAGGCTCAGCTCCTCACCACAGGGCAGCCCCAGGCCCTCCACCTCACCTCTTCAGCCCCGCCCTGCTTGTGGGTAAAATGGGATGATAAGAGCCCCTACCTCATGGAGTTGGTGGGGGTACTTAATGACATCATCAGTCCCATAGTTCAGTGATGTGACCAGAGCCCTGTCCCGAGGGTAGGAGGCTCAAGACATCAACTTGCTGAGCTCCTTCAGCCAAGTCATTTGCCAATCTCTTATTAAAGGGTGTGACCGGGTGAGTAAATTACTGCATGCCAGGTACTGGAGATTGATAGGGAGAGGAGACAAATAAGCAGGCACCTGGAGGAGTGAAGAGAAGGGTGGGTATATTCATGGATTCATGAAGGATCTCCTTGAGGAGATGACTCCTAGACTGGGTTTTGCAGAATGAGTAGGAGTTTTCCAGAGAGAAGTAGGAAAGGGTGTCCCAAGCAGTGGGAACAGCATGGTTAAAACTCTGCAGGGCTAAGAGGCCCGCTGGGCGCAGGGAACTACACATAGCTCTAGGTAGCCAGAGGGTGGGGTGCACAGGGGAACATGCAGAGGTAGATGCTCGGGCTTGTTTGGGAGAGGCCTGAACAACAAAGCTGAGAAGCAGCAATACCATCCAGAGTCGTGGCCCCTGGCAATCCAGCTGCTGTTCTAAGAGCCACCATTTCCTAAGCCCTACTATGGGCCTGGGGACAGTGCATGTGGCACAAAACTGTACATGTGTATGAGTGTGTACATAGATAAGAGGGGCATGTGTGTGTGCAAATATATGTATGAACACCCGTGAGTAGGTGTGCCTGCAGTGTGGACACACCTATCTGAGTGTACAAGTGTGTTTGGGTGTGTGTGTGTGCATGTGTGTATATATGCAGGCATGCCTACTGTGTGTGCTTATGTGTATTTGCACAAACATGCATGTGCACTGAGACTGGGTAATACATAGTTGCACCAAAGTGTGACTGGATGCATCCCTGTGCATGTGTGTGTGCATGCAGGCATGACCAAGGCATGTGTGCACATGTGCATACATGTGTGCACACATGGTGGACAGGTGTGCACATGCACACGTGTATGTGGCTGCATTCTTCATGTGTGTATAAGCGGACACACCTGCAGTGTGTACACGTGCATGTGCAGGCAGGAACATGTGCCACGGAGGGCAACTGCACACGTACACAAGTTCCCAGAGTGATGAGAGTCTCCCTGTGTGTGTATCTCCTGCCATCGCTGGGCAGCCTGGGCCACAGCCCCAGGAGGCCGAAAAGTGGGACCTCCCTTTTCTCTCAGTGTCTCTCAAGCAAGTGGGCCCACTCCATCAACACTAGGAGCACCGGATATCTTCAGGTAGTGATTTTCAGTAAACAAAGACAGCCTCCTAAATCAGGCCAAAACCAAGGTCACCACAGTCTCAGGATTAAACACACACAGTGGCTTGTTTCAGCGTAAGTCATGCACACCTGATTTGGACCAGGCCAAGCGAGGCCGTTTTACATCCGTGCAGCCCCAGCTGGTCACTCCTGTCGCCGTCCACATCAGGCCTCGGGCAAGAGCCCTGTTTGGCAGGTCCTGAGAGGTAGGTGCTGGTGGGCTGGTGAAGGGTGGACCAACAAATGTCTTGGGACCAAGGAAGGCAGAGACAGAACAGAGGGAAAGCCTCATCTGCCTGCTCCAGCCTCTGCTCCCTGCTGTGCGTCTTTGAGCAGGTATTCTGACCTCTCTGAGCCTTAGTCTCTCATCTGTGAAATGGGGGTCTTGGTCTCGCTTCCCTGGGATGTCATGGGATCAGATGAGATGACACAGCAAGGGCCTGGCTGTGCACAGGGTGCACGGTACGAGAGCAATCTCTATTGCCTGCTCCCGGGCGCGGGGGGAGCTGCTTGTGGTGCTACTACCCAAGAGGAAAATCCCCACCTTGAGGAGGGGACTGGCTTGGACAGGTCACTTTCTCTGAACTGATGCTGCCTCCCTAAACCCCCAGGCTCCTTGGGGAAAGGAAGGGAGATGAGCTGACAGCCTGGCCAGCGCTGGGCCCACATCGCCCAGTGTTGTGAAGCGGGCCCACAAGCCTTAGGCAAATTACTTCACCTCACTGGACTCCCTTATAATAGTCTTTTTACCTCATCAGATGGTTGAGAAAATTTACTGAGAAAATGCACATAAAGCACTTAGCATTGCACCTAGTAGGTGTGCAATACACACTCATGGCTGTCGTCCAGGCTTCTGGGTCTCCTGTTATTACCACTGTCACTATCACCCTCAGGCAAGAGAAAGCTGGGAAGGGTGACCCAGGAAGATGGAACGGCCTGGGCAAGAGCCCCTGAAGTACAATGTAGCATGGCCCGTATGGCCAATTTGGGGGAAGGGCCCCTCAGAACTTATAAAAGTTTTAGAATGTTCTTAGATGCAAAGTCCCCAATGTGGTGGGAAAAGACTGGTTTCCCCTGGGAGCCAGGGAAGCATCCCTGTAAATCACACTCAGTTCAGTGGAGCCAGCGGGTCTAGAATTCCTTCCCTGTCCTCCCCGTTTCCACCGCTCTGCCTCCCAGGCCCCCTCCTCAGAACAGTGCTCAGATTCCAGGCCTGGGAATGGTGAGGCCCAGCCAGCTCTGGAATGCAGGCTGCAGGGACCTACGATCCATCTGGAGCTGAATATCTGGTCCTCCTCACCTCCTGCCTCCTACAAAGGACCAGAAGTCTCAGGCAGAGCAGCCCAGGGGGACTGATTTCCCTTCTATAGTCTGTCCTGCTCCCAGCAACCAGACTTCGATGGGCCTGCTTCTCTTCTGCTCAAGAACTTTCCATGGCTGCCCACTGCCTGCCTGCCACAGTCACATGTCTCATGGTGGGTCCCCACCTATTTGTCTACCTCATTTCCTCAAGCTTCCACTAGTGTACCACCCACAGTCCACCCTTTTAGCCACACCGGATTGTCTGGACTTCCCCAAATGCCTTCCAGTCTTTCTCTCTCCAGACCATCTGCACATGCTGCTCCTCTGCCTGGAATCCCATTGGCTCCCTCCTTCCCTTCAGAAAACTCCTACGAATCCTTCAAGATCCACTTCAGATGATGCCTTCTCCGTGAAATCAACCTAGGATCAGCCTCCTTCCTCCTCCAGCCTCCTCTGCACTGTGGACCACACGTCTGTGTCATCACCCATGGAGACCCAGGAGGTCACGTTGAAAAGGGACCTTAAGAATCATCCAGTCCTAGTCCTAGTTCTTTTTAATAACAGAATCTTTTGTTCTAACAAAAGTTTAAAATGGAATTCCAGAGTATAAAGTGGATAAATGCAGGTCGGTTCCAGCTGAAGTGGGATGAGACCACATTAGTGAGGACTCTGAGTTGAGAGTTACAGAAACTCAACTCATCCTTGCTGGAGGGGGGAAAGGATGAACATAGAGGTTCTTTTAGTTCAAAAGTCTGAGACATCAGGTGTAACTGGAAAGATGATTAGAACTCTGTTTTGCATTTTTGTTCTATTTTCCTTTGCATTGGCTTCCTTCTCAGATAGGCTCTTCCCAATTCATGACCAAGATGTCCCCCAAAGCTCTAGCCTCCCACCCCACCAGGGTCAGCCACACCAAAGGAAAGGGAGGGACACAGTCTAGATGCTTCCAGCAATGATGCTAGGAAAAAGGCTCATTGGCTCTGAGTGACCAGACTTGAGTCACGTGATGGTTCCAAACCAATCACTGTAGCCAGGGCAATATGCTGATTTCACTGGCCAGTCCTGAGTCAGAGCCACCCTCTAGGACCAGCGGGTGGATTAACCCCTCCAGAACTACATGGACTAATGACAATGAAGGGAAAAGAGATTCCCCAAGGTAAAATAAGGGCTCTAGTACCCCAAAAAGAAATCTGGAAGGCTCCCCAAAACAGAGCTCCACTCCACTGAATCCTCACCCCATTTTTAGCTCCATTTCTTCTAGCCTCCAAGACATTTTCCGAAACCCTGGCCCTGATGTGAAGACCATGCATCTAGTTGCATTTTATAGTAGAAAAAATGAAGGCCCAGAGAGGGAACGGCCCCCCCCAAAGTCACACAGCACACCCCATCATCACCCTCCCAGTTCCTGGAAAGTGCCTTGGCCTCATCGATGAGTCCCCTCCCCCTTGGGTCTTCAGCATCTTCATTACCAGGTTTGGCTGAAAGGATTTGTCAGTTGTCGGCTTGCTTGTCTAACTAAATTAATGTTTTACATTTCTCCTCCAGTTTGCAAACTTTTTAAAAATTAATCCCATCATTTCAACAAGTGTAACAACTAAATTATCATCTTTACATGATTAAGGAGCCTGCCGCGTCTTCTCTTGGCAAACACTGCATGCACATAATTTTACTAAATGTAATAAACCAACCATAGAACTATTAATTTTGCCATGGTATTCATAACAATTAGAAACGCATGAACCTTAAAATGATAAAAACTGAATGGAATACTGAAATCGCAGGAAATCCCCAATCCTCCCCCTGTGAGCTGCAGACAAAGCCATGAGATGCAGATTAGGGTCCAGCAACAGACACTGGATGCCATTTGCCTCTGAGCTCTATCACAGTACACCCACAATGAGACAGACCAGGGTGGGAGCACTTGGCTAATTCAAAGAATGGTTCCCCAAAATCTAGACACCTATGAGGAACAAAACAGCAGAAAAAAATCTGTCTTTCCAGAGCTTTGATGGCCTCCAGGAGTGTCTAGTCCTGGAATAGCAAATACATGGCAAAAGTGCCATCCCCTCGTTTCCCATACCCATGGCAGACATTATTAATTGATCATAGCACACTTTCTTGCCCCAGTTGACAGCCTGGCAGCTCTCTAGGGCAGGCATTACCAATCAATCACAAGATGAACTTATTTACCATTCCAGATGTAGTCCAATTCGAGTTTACAGGGAAAGAAACTAGGCTGCAGAGAGGGAAGCAACCTGCTCAGAATTAAATTGCGTTTCAGGACAGAGTCTGAGGTAGAAGCTGCGATGCTATGGTTTTATTATGACAGGCCAGGCGGCTGAGCAGACGGCTCCTCTCTCAACCTCCTAAACAGAGAGAGAGACTTCTTTACAGACCCCTAGCAGATCAAACATACCCACACCCCCTTTCCTTTTCCTCTTCCCACCTTCTTAGCAAATTTCCACTAGCCCTTTTGTTTCCTGCATTATTGGTGGAACTTTTCTGGAGTACAGTTTGGCTGTTGCTATCGTAAGCCTTAAACATCAAACATCCTAGACATGCTTGGGATTCCTAGAAATTGTCCCAAGAACTCACAAGGGCAAATGCTCCCAAAGCATATTCATTATATTATATTCATTGTATTGTTTTAAATGGGATAAAATTTACCAGAACCTAATAATTTAAATTTTTGTTTTAAAAACATGTAAAAATTATAGATACTAACACCAAAGATGATCACAGTGTTTTTTAATGAGAAATGCAACTTTTCAAACAATATGCGTACAGTAGTTTGGTGCCATTTCTATAAAGAATAAGCACTGACAGAGGTGGACAAGCCCAAGATTCTTGTATAGAGTTGAAACATCCCTGCATATAGCGTAAAAATAATATGAAAGGTTATTTACCAAGATAATAAGAGCAGCTACTGGGGAGGGCAAGTTTTTTCCCCCTTGTCTTCATTTTCTAGTATTTCTATAATGAACACAGTTCATTTATGTAAAACATATAAAACAACCCTCTCAAAGCACTTTCCTGCTTGTCACCCACACATTACATATCCTGGCTTATTTCTTTACATGGCCTGGCTTGCTCCGAGGTGTAGGGGCGGCGTATTTTACAACATTAAATAAGCATCAGTGGAGGACCTCTGAGGACCAGACACTGCGCTGAGGTCACAGTCTCCGTCTTCACGAGTTTCTAACCTAATGAGAGGGACAGGCATCAGGTGAGTGCCTTGTAAAAACCACTGTGGGCCAGAGCTCTGAGGGAGGGGGTGGGCATCCTGTCCCAGTGCTCAGCGGGGGAGACTCTGGGAGCACATCCTTGGGGCAACCTTGCCCCAAGGGCAATCTTGCCTTTCCAGTAGACCAAGTGTCTGCAGGAGGTACTATGCCCTGTCGACATTCCTAGACCACAGAACTCAGACACCCAGAAACACTCCAGTAGAGGCTGGGGCCAGCCAGCTTCTATCCTGCCCCTGAGGTGGGACACTAGCATTCCACACTCAAAACCTCAGAGCATTGAAGTCAGCAGACCTGGGTTTGAATCCAGAAAACAGCTGAACCTTGATTCTCTCATCTGTGAAATGGGCAGAATCATGGGTTCCTAATTCCTGAGGACTCAATAGAGTAAGACTGGCCATGCGCAACGCCAGGCTTGGAGGAAATGTTCCGTCAATGGTGGTGTTGATTTTTTATTGTTACTATTATTATTTCTGGACCTCGGCTTACGAAGAGGCAAGACAGCAGCCCCACCCCAACTTTTCCGGATAGGGCTGGAAGGGGATTGGAAAGAAAACACTTTTATAACCTGGTGACCTCCCATTACCCCCGGCCATGGACAGCAAGGCTGACCCAAGGGGCTGGGGCAACTGCTGGCAGAAGCAATGACCTAGACACTTGCAAGGTTCACCTCCCTCTGCCCCCTTTTTCTACCTGTCCAGTCACCACGTGTTCGTCCCCAGACATTCTGTCCCGTAGAGAGCAGCTCATTTCCTCTGAGAAAACTGCAATCTGTGCGTCTGGGACCCCCACCCACCCTTCAAAGAAAATTGAGGTGATCTGAACAGGTCTGAGAATTGGTGTTTCCCTCCTTGGCCCCAAAGGCTCCCTTGTCAGCCAGGAACCGTCCTTTTCTTCCTCAGAACGAATTGCAAGCTCATTCCTGAAGGAGAGGAGCCTGACTCGGAGTCTGGAGTCCCGGCTTTCAATAGCTCTGGCTCTGTTATGTGATGGCGAGCAAGGTCCCAGTTCCCTGGCCTCAGTTTCCCCACCTGTAAACGGAGGATTGGGTTTGACGACATGTCTGTAGGCCCTTCCTTCTCTGAGTCTGACTTTCTGGTGCTGCTCTGGCCTTGGCTCCAGACCCCCAGTGCTGAATGCCTCCTTCCTCCCAGGCTGGTGCACTGTCCTTCTCAAGACGCTGCGTCTCCGCACAAGTCATCACACCTTCTGAAGGATGCCTTTTCCCTTCAGATTCCCTTCGCTGTCCCCCAAATAAGACTCAAAGTTCCTTTGTCTGAAAATTTTCCTGGAACAACTCTGCATTTTTGGTTCCCAGATGGCAAGCCCCATTTTATCCCTATCCCTGAAAGCTGTCTCCACATAGGTGGGCCCATGACACCCCTGGGCTGGATCTCTGACCCCTGGAACCCCCCACGTGCTTGGGCAAGTCCCCGGTGCAGGAGACCACTTCTCCTGTGGACTTTGTTGACCAACAGGCAGGAGTCATGCACCCAGCCCCTGACGTGTTCTAAGGTGTGTGCTGGGTGCCAGGGACAAAAAATGGATAGAGCCCAGGCCTGTTTCCAAGGAGCTCACAGCCTGGGACAGGAGAACAGGAAGTAGATCATTTCCATTTTTGTGACTTTCTGGGCAAAAAGGACAGTGCATGAAGGTTGAGGTAGGAGAGAGAAGAGAGTACTTAAGAAACTGAAGGTGGTTCGGTAGTGAGGGCAGGACTTGGACAGGTGAGGGGTGGGGCTGGTGGGTCAGTGGGGCGAGCTTGTGGGCAGAGTCTAGACACAATATTACCTGAGAAACTAGCAGAGGATTTTAGGCAAGGAGTGAGCTGCATTTGGGAGAGGGGCCTGAGCGGCTGCGTGGAAGATGGTCTGTGGGAGCGAGAATGGTCTCAGGAAGGGCATTGCAGTCATCCGAGAGACAAAATGGTGGCCTCAGTGGGGTGGTGGCCGTGGGGATGCGGAGAGGCAGATGGATTCCAGAGATGTTTGGCAGGTAAATTCTCAAGGCCTTGGGGATGGTTGTGTCTAGGGGTAAGAGGGTGAGAGGAGTCGAGGGGTCCTCCAGGAAAGAGGGAGGTGGCCCTGTTCTCCATGAGACAAGTGGCCCCAGAGGAGAGAAGGGAGGGAATGGTGGAGTTCAAGACATCCACCACAGTCCACGGTTAAACACTCAGCAGGTGCTCCAAAACCAAACCTCGTACAGGGACAGTCATGCTGGTCAGATGACTAAGTAATGAAGGCCCACAAAACGGCCATATGCAGCGGAACAGGAGTCTCAGTGTGTTAAATGCAGACTCCGAATGCTGGAGTCTCCATCCAGAAGACTGACCAGGACGCCCTCACTTACCCAGAGACCTCTGCTAACCAGAAGGCCACATTCCAGGTACAGTAGCCTGAGAACCAGGAGGCTAGGGCCTGTGTTGGGCCTCTGCCACTGGCTGATTGTGTCACCTTGGGAGAGTCCTTTTAGATCTCTGAGTCTCGCAGGATCGCTACAAGGATCAGACAGAGAGACAGACAGAGAGAGGGGAAGAAAACCTTTTCAGTGGGATAATGGGAAATGCTGGGCTAACGGTGCTGAGTGTTGTTACCGGTTTTAACAACTGTACCCCAGGTGCCGGGTGTGTGCCCACCCAGCCGGTCCAGCTGCTGCCTCTGCCCAGCAGTCCCCCGTGCCCCGCTCCCTTGGCCTTGCCCTGGGAAGACCTGCTCAGCCTCCCTGATCAAGATCCCTGGGGATGTTCAAGTCTCCATTTCTGAGGAATTGGAGGAAAATCAATGTGAACCATGTAGTCAAAACAGCGTCGGCAGGCGTCACGCCAGCCGGGAGTGAACATTACCGGGGACTCAATCGTGCCCCTTATCTAGCAGTTTGTTCTCCAGAGTGAGCTCTACCCTCACTGCGAACCCAATAAGTCTTTCAGTTTGACTCAAAACCCCACATTTTTCCTCTTTAGAAAAATGTCACCGACATTCCTCTGTTTCATTACTCTTGGTTGCCGCAGCTCTGGCCAGAGGGAAATTGCTAGCGGAGGGAAGCTTCCTGCAGCCGCCACTGTGGCCACATCAGGCCTCAGCTGGCCGTGAGCCCTGGCTGCTGGGCCAGTTTATGCTGGACACAGTCCTCATTCACCTTGACCATGAGCCCTTCCTGGGCTGGTGCCACCCCAGCTCACAGGCCACAGGCCCCAGAGTCTGTCTCACTCCCACCTCCCCATGGTGGGCCTAGCCAGAGCCTCCAAGTCTCTCTGCCTTTGGGCCAGCTGGATGTCAGCTGTCCCTCTGACAGGCCTTGGCCACATGTCACCAAACCTCTGTGTCTGTCCCCTGGTCTCCTCTATCTCTGCCTCTTATGCTTCCATCTCTCTTGTTCTTGCTCTCTTGTACTATTCTATCTTATTCTATCTCTGCCTCTTTTTTCACTCATCTTTCCATGCATGTAATCAACAGACATATATTGAGCACCTACTCTTTGCCAGGTACTTTCCAAAAGCCAGGGATACAGCAGGGAGCAAGACAAGGTCCCTGTGCACACCAGACAGGCAGTAAACAAAGACGCACGCACGCATAGCCAGGAGATTTTACTTTCCAAAGATGACCACAGCAATATCTCCTCATGCCTTTTCCTCTCCTGGAAACCGGGCAGGCCTTCACGACAGCAGACCCACCGCCGACGTGCTCTCGCGTTACTTCCAAGGCTGGGTCATAACAACACCACGGACCCCCACCACGCTCTCGGGGAGCCCTGCTCTTGGAACCCAGCCTCCATGCTGCGAGGAAGCCCAAGCAGCTCTTGGGAAGCGCGCCATGGAGAGAAAAAAAGGTTCCCAGACAACAGTCAGCTAGCTCATGGGCCATGGGAGCGAGCTATCTTGAAAACGAATCTTTTAGCCTCCAGTTAGAGCAGAGAAGAGCCCTCTCAGCAGATCTCTCCCCAAATGACAGGCTCATGAGCCAGATAAATGATTATTGCTGTTTTAAGCCAGTAAATTAGTGGATAGTTTGTTACACAGCAACAGACAACAAGAACCTAATAATAACTAGAGCGTAGGAAATAAGGAAGGAAGTGACGCTCGCTAGGAAGAAACAAACAGGGCAGGTGAGGAATTAAGGGGAGTCTCGTGAGGAGCAGGGGGCAGTGGAGCGTAGCAGAGGTGGGCTCCAAACCAGCCCTGCCTGATCCCAGCGCCCAAGACGTGTGTTTGTTCACCAACCCGTGAAAGTGCTGGAAACCTGCATGGTCCTGTTGAAGGAGGAGGAGCCAGCCTCGCTCCCAGAATGAGAATTCCAACCACAAGTCTCCTCAGCCTCTCCTTGCACACTTCCAATGATGGAGAGATCACTCCCTAACTAGGCAGCCCTACTGGAACTGCTCTGGCTGTGAGACCCAGCTTCCTTCCACCGAGGGGTGCCTGCCTCCCTACACTGCCCTCTGGGGCCATGTGGACACCTGACGGGGTCTCATGTTTCCCTAACCACCTCTAGCTCCTCCCAAATCCACCGAGGTCCTTAGTGAAAGGCACCAGCCAAACGACCCGGACACTGAATATATTCTGAAAGGGATGGAGTCACAGCCCGGGAAGTCATCTGTCATCATACAAGGGTGGCAGAGTGTACGCAGAACAGGGCTCCTGAACCTAAGTCAGTCGCCAAGCCCCGGAAATTATAGCAAAATCACGCCCACATATTCAACGACCTCTTTTTGAGAAAACAGTGCACCAAGAGCGTTCTGACCACTACACTACCCTACCACAAAATGCGACTGACTCCTGAAATGAAAGACAGGTTTGGAGTCATGAGGAGTTTGATCCCTTTCCACTGACCACGGACTTGCTGTGTGACCTCAGCAAGTTACTGACCCTCTCTGAGCCAAAAGGTCAAATGAACTGAGGAAGTATTTGTGGCCTCCAGCAGCTTTTCCAAACTTCCCTGGTGTGTTTGCCTCCAGCATGATCTCAGCTCTATCTACACTTTCTCTCTGATGATCTACTTAGTATTTTTTCTAAATGTATCTCCTTCTTGTACTTAAATATACATATTTGAAAAGAAACTTGTTATTATCACCTTAAATGGAAGCGAGCATTATATGGCATAAAAGAAAAGGAACCATAAAAATGAAAAGGAAAAAAAACAGTGCTGCTAACTTAAAGATGAGCACTTTGCCCTCCCTGTCGCTCCAGACTTTACAAAGCAGGATTAAGGAGCTTTAGAGAGAAGTGTAAAGACACATTAGCACCCGACTGAGGCTTTGCCCCGGTGTTACCAGGTTGAAGGAGAATTAAAAGGGAGTCCCTTTTTTATGCCTGCCTTTGGCCGTTGAATGTCCTTTGTGGCAACAGCAGCAACTTGTCTGCACAGGTGACCCAGCCCTTTGGGAAGTCCTGAAGTCCTGACCTGAGGTGACCAAGGCAGGGAAGAGGTGACCCAACAGGTTCTGACAGTGACTTTCAGCCCAAGTTCCCCACTGAACAGGCAGGACAAGGACAGGAGATCCCCAAACTGCAGAAATGAAAAAAGGAGGCCTCTGAACCAGCTTCTTGGGGACAGTGAGAATGTGTCACCCCGTGGACAGCCATGGGCTCACAGACACAGGAGGACACCAGCCAGCGTGGCTGCAGCCCGGGCCAGAAAGAACATGGGGGCAGCACAGGCCTTGGGGAGGGACAAGCCCAGGGGGAGCCCAGAGGGCACCGCGCGTGCACACACACACACACACACACACACACACACACACACTGGGCCTTCATTTTTCTGGCTCCTTTGTTAATAGGCCATATGTTCCCGAGCTGGTGGCTTCGCTTCTGTGAGCCTCAGTGTCCCCCGGTGCCTCAGTTTCCCTTCTGTACAGAACCAATTTATCCATCAGGCATGGTCATCACAGAGCCTAAGGCCCACCATATTTTTAGGGACTCTGAGAATATTTTCATCTCTTTTCAAATCAGAGTAGAAAAAGAATTTTTTGAAAACAATGTCTTAATACATAAAATTAAAATTTTCATCTTTATACCAACAAAGTCATAGGATATAATTTTTAGTATTTCTTCATGGGGGAAAGGGCCCACAAAAGCCATAATGCGGCCCCTATGAAACGGGGGTGATGGCAGAAGCTGCGTGGAAAGCCTTTGGCCGGGGACCTGGTGCGCGTTCGCTGTTCGGTGACATTTCTCGAGGAACGAGAGTGCCAGTTTAGAAGTCAGGACATGGAAACTCTTCTGGGCTCTCTCCATTCCCTGTGTCCCCGGCTGGCCTCAGTTTCCCCAGCTCTCCACTGAGAGTCCTGGCATCTGCAACTTCTCCCAGCTTTCTCTGCCTTTCTGCCTGAGGAAGCAAGAAGACCCCCTGCCCCCACCCCGTCTCCCCTGGGCAGTCCAGCAGCCGCAGCAAGAGAGTCCACTCTCCAAAGTCATCTAGTATCCCAGGCAGGTAAATATTGCAGGTTCAGACAATAATTGTGGCTTCTTTCATTTTACTTGTTTTCTTTAGTTCCCAGATGTTTGCTCTGGCCCAGGCCCGGCTCCTGGTGTTTTCACCAGGTCGTCTCTGCCTCCTGCTCTCAGCACCAGAGCTCCCTGTAGACACTGGGAGGAACTCTCCTGGGGGGCCCTGGGCACAACCCTGATGAAGCTAGAGCTTGCGAGGTGCAATCGCAGCTGCTGCTTCCTGAGCGCCTACTCTGTGCCAGGTGCTGTTCCAGGCCCTGGCATGCTGCTGGAAAGATAGGAGCATCTTTGGGGAGTAGAGATGTAATGGGAAGATAGCTGGGAAAAGCAGGTGGAAGAGGCAAGGACACCCCTAAGGAGGCAAGTTCAGATGACAGCCAAGGTCCCCGCTAAAGACAAGGGATGTCTAAGCAGAGCCCTGAAAGTGGATAGGCGCCAATTAGGAGTAGAGGGGAGGGAGGGGCATCCTAGGCAGGTGAAACAGATGTGCAAAGATTAAGGTGACTTTCACCCCAAAGAGGAAGGTCATCCTCATCCTCGTTTTCCAGGTGAAGAAACTGAGGTTCAGAGAGATCACATAGCTGGCAATAAATGGCAAAGACAGTACTTGAACCCAAGCCTGCCTGGCTCTAGAGTCAGTCCATAACCACTGAACCATGCTCCTCCCTCCCCAAACACCCTGTCACCTCCCTTACTGTCTTCACTGGAGGAAAAGATCAGAACCCTGATCACCCACTGGTAGTGGTTGCAGGGTCTCCAAAGAGGCTGTTACCTCTGTGTAAAAGGAACTGCTAGGGCCTCAAACTCCACTATCAGAGCTGGGACGGTCAGTCACCTATAAAATGTGACTGGCCCAGGGGCCCGGGGCCCAGGGCTCTCCTCAGAAGGAACCCAGGAGAGGAAACTTAGGCTCAGCCAGCTGACATGCTTTTCCCAAGGCCTCTGAGTGCCAGGGACAGAGATGTGAGGCTCTCAGGGCTGAGTCCCTGAGCCCCAGTCCCACCGGTGGGCTGGACACCCCCGCCCCAGCCCCTCAGCTCGGCCCCAGGCCCCTCCAGGCCCTTCCCCCAGGACAATGGAGCCTTTCACAACCAGACAAAAGGAAAAAGTTTAAAAGGCGAGAATTATGTTTCCACCGTGGCAAAGGGGGTGGGGCAGGGAGTCTGGGGTGGGGGGTGGACTGGGGAGGAGCTGAGCCTCTGCAGAAACGGACGGTGTGTATTTATTCATGTCTGACACAACACAATTTGATTTTCCACATAAAAGATCAAATAATATTTCAGTTACAGTTAATTACACACCCCAAAAGCACATCAAAAGGATGGTCTGCGTCCGCCCAACCCGGCTTCGCTGCGCCGCGTGCGCCCAGATTTCACGCCCAGCTTCTCGGCGTCTGCGGCCCAGGAGCTCCGGGGCTCATGCCCAGATGGGCCTTTGAGGCTGGGCCAGAGGGCCAAGGTGCCTCCTTGGCCCTCAAGCCCCCTGCTGGGCTCCCAGGCTGGTCCTGTTCCCAACTAATGCTTTGTCTCCCCACCAAAATAGTAGCCCTGGTGGTAGTGTCTCAGCAGGGCCCACTCTCCCCCTGAGGGGAAACATTCATCCCACCACCACCCCAGCATGCCCGGAAGAGGGCAGGGTGAGCATCGTTATCCCTGCTTGACAGTTGAGGAAACTGAGGCCCAGAGAGGTAAGGTGATTTGCCCAAGCTCACACAGCCTGGATGTAGTCAGGTGGAGATTTTAACTAATCTGAATAATTCCAAAGAACCTGCCTTTTCTGATATATCAATACCTTGTTGAAAAGGGTCCTGCATCAGTTTTATGTTGTCTGAGGGGAAGGCCTGCAAATTGCATGGGAGAGCGTTTCTGTGTTGTGTTTGTTGAATGAATAAGTGATTGGATAAAGGAGAAAATGAGGAAGTGCATGTGAGAGGAAGGAAGAGAGGATGGGAAGAAGAGAAGAAAGGGAAGAAGAAATTTGGTTTCACCTCAATCACAACAGAAGCACCCTTTTCTCGCAGGAGTTCTGCTGCCTGACAAGCTACAGGGCAAATGACTTTGGGGACACAGGAGCAGGGCCAGAGTGGAGGGACACCTCTGAAGTGGGACCCTGGGGATCACTGGCCCTCTCTGAGTCTTCACTTGCCCTGCAGTGCATGTCAGCCACTCACTTGACAAAATGTTTGAGAAAAGGAAGATTGAGTCTGAGAATCAAAGACTCTTGGAATCAGGATATTCACGTAGCCCTGGTAGCTCCATCGGGTAGATCACCATCCTGATACACCAAGGAGGTGGGTTCAATCCCTGGTCAGGGCCCTGTAAGAGGCAACCAATGGATGTACCAATAAGTAGAATAACAAATCTATGTTTCTCTCTCTCTCTCTTTCTTCCCCCCAATCAATACATACAGAAGTTTTTTTTAAAAGACTCTATGAGCACAATAAAACTGTTTCTTTAAAAAAACAGTGTATTCACGTAATAAAGTCATAGAACCTGAAGGCAATGGAACGTTACAGTCATTAAGTCGGAAACTTCAAGAGCAAGGAGAGACCCTAGTTTGTGTCCTTCCCGGTGTTGTCCTGAGGCCCACAGTCAGTCTCTGCTCTGCCCGAGGTTACCCGGAAAGTAAGGCTGCACTTCCCAGCAGCATGGCAGTCTGGGGTAGGGGCCTGTGTGCGCTGCCTCCCAGGGTTAAGAGAAGCTGCCTGTGTCCCTTTTGTCCCCACACTGGCACTCTGTGTCGTGGGAGAGAGGAGAAGTCAGGATGGGTTACACTCAGAGTTTGTCAGTGGTAAGATCACCACACACACACACACACACACACACACACACACACACACACACACCCCTGTGCCATCAGGGTGCCAGGTGGCAGAAATCCCCCATCAGAGCTGCCTTTGAAGTACCTGGGAAGGGTCTGTCACCAGCTGCTCCCAGGGATGAGAGCTTGCTGACCTCAGTGCTTTGGGGGACCAGGGTGCACAGGTGAAGGCTGGGAGCCCTCAGAAAAAAGTTCCCCTTTTCTGAGAAGAAAACTTCTTCTGGCAGATAGAAGTTTTGCCAGAAGATGGGCAGACCCCCAATGCAGCTCCTTCTTCTCCATCCCCAGACCCTGAAACAGCCCTGGGCCTGGAGCTGGAGGCTGGGTTTAATCAAGGGGTCACTGTGCCCTGGCAGGGTCACACAGGGCCAGCCACTTCCCCTCTCCGAGCCTGCACTTCCCTTCTGCGGGCACAGCACTGTGAAAGGCTCAGAGAAAGCAGCCTCACGGGTAAAGGTTCCCAGCTGTGGGCACTGGGTGGGAGGCAGGGGGGCGAGGGAAATTGGGGCTGCAGGGACCTGGCAGCAGGCAGGGGGCATAGGGAGGGCAGGAACTATTCTGAGCCCCTCTCCCCCCACACCCGTGCACCCCAAGGCCCAGACTGCAAACGACCATCCTGTTTGCCAAGCAAAGATGTTTCCTGTGTAGCCAGGCTGAACCCACCCAGTGCCACCGCAAGCCCTTCCCAGAAGCCTCTGCTCCTCAGCCACCCAGGGATGGAGCCCCACATGCCCCCTCAACTGGCTCTTACTGCTCTCCTCAACTGCTCCATCCCACCAGCCTCAGTTTCCAACCACCCAAGCAAGAGTCAAAACATCCGACGTCACCAGACTGAGAAGGTCAATAAATTAGACCCACTATGTAAGGCCTGGCACACAGTAGGTCCCTGATGCAAATCTGTGGATGACTATAGGACACTTTTCACATTTTGGGCACACAAAAACCCTAGACCAAAGGGAAGATTGGAGCAGTGGTGGATGACGATCACCCCATGGTCATTACTGATACTCTCATCCTCAGACTCGGCATCCTGTGCTAAGCACAGTGGGTGCCTTAGGGTTGCGTGCTGACCTCTCCCTTGTCATCACTTGTTTGTTTCCTTGAGGGCAGGGCTGTGTTTTATCTACCTCTTGCCTTGCATAGAGTCTGTGCTTCACAAATATTTATTGGATGGGTGAATGGGAGGATGGGTGGATGGGTAGGAGAATGGATGGATTGGTAGCTGGAAATAAGAGCAGATGGACAAGTGAATGAATGAGTATATGAATAAAAAGAGAGAAACCAAAGATGAAAAAATTACTCTTTCGCTGTAGAACTCAGGAGTCTGAGACTCAGCTCTGCCACCTCAACCTAATCCGTTGTGGAGCCCCAGCTGGTGGGGTCACCTTCGCCGAGCTTGTTTCCTCATTCATCAGATGGACACCTTGCCTTGCCCTGCCAGCTCCCTGAGAGGCCTCATGAGGCTGCTGGGCATCACCTTTGGAACTGTAAAGTGCCCTGCCCTGGACGGGCGGTGGCCAGTCCTGAGTCTCTGGTGGAGGCAGGAGGAATGGCCGAGCCCTCAGACAGGGCAGCCTGGGCAGTGATGGAGGCATGGAGGGCCGGCAATCTGGCTGACTCTAATCCTGTGCGGCTGTCCCTCTAGTAAAGTTTTATGGCCTCAGAGAGCAGGCAGAGAGCTGCCAGTGGCAACTCACTGGAAATTTATGGCCAGCCTTTTCCCTCCTAGCCACCCTTCCCCAACCCAATTCCCACCTAAGCTAGGGGTGGTGGTCCCTGGGCTTGGCCATGGAGACCTCAGCACCTCTCTCAGAAGGAGATGAATTAGGAGAAACTGGCAGAAAACCTCAGGGTGGATGGCAGCAGGCTGAAAGACCTGGATCTGAGGAGCATTTGCTTGACAAGGTTGTGCAAGAGACCGAGGCATGCTCTTCGTCAGGTTACAGAACTGCCTGTCACCGCAGGTCCCTTCAGGGAAAACGGGAATGTGGATATAGCAATCACAGCTGCCTCTTTCAGTCCCTGAGTGCATCTGCTCTTTCTCACCACAGGGCCTTTGCCCATGCTCTTCCCGCTGCCAGGTGCACCTTCTCCCCAGACTGTGATTTGCTTACTTAACCAGGATTCACCTGTGGATCTGACACATGTAGGCATGTGTGCATGATGTATGTAAGTGAGTGTGTTTGTGACTAACATGTACCTGGCACACATGTAGGCATGTGAAGAGTATAGGCATGATCTCATGGATGGGAGAACCAGGCAACTGTTGTGAAGGGACATGCGTGTGTTGCAAGTGCTGGGTGTAGCCACATGTGGCTGGAAGAGGCAGAGCTATTTCTGGGAGGAATGGGTCCCAGGCACTGCAACGGCCTAGTCATGCATTAGCCCATGAACTTGACCTGGGGATACATGCATTATCCCTATTTCATAGAGAAATTGAGGCACCCAGGAACTCACTGGAGAATTTGAACCCTGACCCAAGAGGGGCTGTAACCATCAGGGAAGTGGGCTTGGAGGGAAGGAGCATTGAGCATGTTCAGGGGATACCAAGAACAAGCGCAGTGGTGAGGGGGAATCCAGGGACCAGGCAACAGTGAGGAGATACAGAGCAGAGTGGGGGGACGGGGAGAGAAAGAAGAGCCAGAGACTAAGGGAGCCTGGGAGGGCCGGCAGGCAGAATGGTGTGGCACCCCGCCCCAGGGCCAGGCTGAAAACTGTGGCTTCAGACCCGGTTCACTTCCCTTCCGAGGGTTGCGCTTTGGTGGCGCAGCGATCGGCATGGTCAGCCCTCTTCCGGCTGATTTATGGGTGCTCTCTGCCCTCTGCGCACCAGCAACCAGCCGCCAGATCTATTATTGATGAACTTTCCGAGCCCCGCTAATTAACTGCGTGCACCCACGGCAGTGCTGCAGCAATGCCTGCTGAAAATGCAGGTCTGGTTGCCCCAGCCAATGTCGAGGCAGAGCGCCGCGCCCCCTTATGGGTCTGAGCCAAGAGGGTGGGCAGGCCAGGGCCTGGCGGAAACTCAGCTCTCAGCCCCAGCCCCAGTGTGGGGTCTGCTGGGCTGTAGCCAGGATCCCCAGCTACTTACTGGGTGACCTTGGGCCAGCTGCTTAATCCCTCTGAGCCTCAGGCACAGGTTACCTAGAATGCTGCAGCAGGGAACTGGACGAGACCAACGACTTCCTGGGGGAACTTGGAAGGCAGCAACTGGCATGAACTCCCCAAATCTGGCTCATCCCTGGGGCCCGAGTTCCAGTCCCTGCTTTGCCATTTCCTGGCTGTGTGGCCTGGACCGGGATTTGATCACCCCCCACTCCGCCCCTGGCACCTCCCTTTCTCCACCTAGAAAAGTGTAATAAAATCTGGCTGGTGGAGCTGAGGGGAGGATTCAAACAGATCGCTGGACTGTGCTCGGCGTCCTCCACGGGGCAGGTGTGCTTTCCGGGAGGAGGGACCCACGAGCAGCCACCTTCCGTGCCCCCTTGTATGGCATCATCTGAGATCTGTGGGAGGGAGCTCATCGCCTCCTGTTCTCCCTCTTCAACGTTGAGCCCAGACCCGGCCGGCACCCAGGAGGGCATCCATGCAGGTTCTCGGGACTATTTACTGAGCACCTCACACTAACAGCGGGCGCCGCCACAGTCACCATCCAGATTAAGACTCCGGCAGTGCGGGGAGGGCGGTGATGAAAGAGGCCAGGGCCTTGACTTAGGTTGGACAGTCGAGGAAGGATTCCTGGAGACAGCTGCAGCAGAGGCCGGAAGTATCAGGCAAAGAGTGGGCGGAATGATCCAGGAAGAGGGAACAGCTAGAGCAATAGGAAGGAGGTGGGCAGGTTTGGGAGATGGGTGAGAACAAGATACATACCTGAGGGGAAGGGAGCCCCAGAGGGGAAGAGAGCCAACTGGAGAGTCCATGAGGGGTCGGGATTTGAACTCAGGACTAGGGCATGGGGCACGGTTCCCGGAGATGCTGTCAGGAGTCGCTGCCCCACACCTGGCCAGGGTGGCTCAGCGGCTGCCCTTTCCCTCCTCCTGGCTCCCCAGCTTGGCTTCTGTGAACTTCCTCTACCCTCTCTCTCTTCTCCCACCTCTCCCAGGTTCTTGAGACAGGAGAGAGACACTCCTGGGTGGCAAGGCCAGACCTCAAACCTGTCCTTATTTTGCAAATGAGGAAGCCAAGGCTCAGAGAGGGCAAACATCTGTCTGAGGACACACAGCTGAACCGGTCCTAGGAGCACCTGCTCTGGGTGGGTAACTACAAGGCTGGGCAACCCCCTCCCCGTCCATGGACTTAGTCCTGAGCATCTCACCTAACGGCCACTGTTGGGGGGGTGGTCTTTCTCCAATTTCTCAGACAAGGGACTGGGCGCCCAGGAGCTCAGGCCACTGGACTCAGACCTGGTTGGAGAAGAAAGAGGCAGCTGACTTTCAGTGTTCAATTGTCTTAAGAGTCTCCCTTTTCCTTATGTTTTACTCAATTTGTACAATGTTTACTTTGTGTGCTATAGGTGTTTTTTCTCTGTGAGTTCTCCCCTTCCCATCCCCCACCCCCCAAAAAAGATCCTGGCTTATTTGTGTAGCTCTAGTTTGTGTCCTTTTACAGCTGTTTTCCTCTTTCACCCTTTGGGGTAGAGCACTGAGGACTGGAAGTGAAATGGAAGTGAAGCAGAGAAACACAGAGAGAGAGGGCTGGCAGGGAAATAAAATAGAAGCAGAGAGACAGAGAGTGAGCTGGAGGGAGACAAAGGCCCAGAGAGAAGGACAGGCAGAGCCGTGGGGGGAGGAGGGGCGCAGAGGGACGAAGTGGGGGTGGAAGCCCAGGAGAGCCGAGGGCAACAAGGGGGCGGAAGCCCACTCTTCACGCCTGGGAGCAGAGAAGCCAGGGCCTGGCTGCCCCCACAGGGCCCTGAAGGCCTACGTGGCCATCGGTCAGCAAGGCCCGGTGGCATCTCTGGCTTTAGGGAACACCCCTGGATTTTATTATAAATTCTCCTGCCTCTTCCCTCCCTGCAGCTAAGTCACTTTAGAGACAGAGGGAAATGGAGCCCAGGATCAGAGCAAGGATTTCCCTACCAGTCGCTTCCGCTGAACAAAATCACATCTCCAGCCCCTCACAATCAACCAGGTTGTGAGGCTGTGGGGTGGACAGAGGCTCTGGAACAAGCCTTTCCCAAGTTCCCGGGTGCTGAGGAACCACCACCACATCAGTCCCACTGGGGTCAGGGGGAGGCCTCCTCACAACAGGGGGAGAGTCTTTCAGGAACCACAGAGAGGCAGCAGGGCCGTGACGGAACCACCCACCGTGGGGCTGGACGGTGGCTGCGTGACCCTCGCCAAGTGTCCTCCTCTCTCTGCGCCTCCCCTGTGTTCCCTAAGCCCTCTGTGAGCTGGGATAAACTTTGTAATGGAAGGGGTATTATTATTCCTGTGGGTAGCATTGTTGTTTGAAAAGAAGACCAAAAGTACAATGGTTAAGGTCACAAATTGGGAACCACGGAGACCGGGGTTCAAATCCTGGCTCTGCCACTTCCCAGCTGTGTGTCCTTAGGCAAATGCCTTCCCTCTCTGCACCTCACTTTTCACCTCTGGAAAATGGGTGATGACAGTGGGTACCTTCAAGGAATTAGATGACCAATTAGGGAGTATGTGGCAGCCAGTCCCCAAATGAGCAGACAGCAGGCACTCAGTCACACTGCCAGGCCCCTTCCCCTCTGTCCTTCTGAAAAGCAGGCACTTCTGGCCTCCTGCCAAAGACAGCTGCCCCCGGGCTCTCAGCGCCCCCTCCTCCCTCCCCAAAACACCTGTGCAGACCCCCCTTTCTGGCCTCCTGGAATGAAAATTATGTGAAGAGGCCCACGCTTCTCCCGTGCAGACAAAGACCAAAAAATAAAAATTCCAAACTGTCCCAGGAGGCAGCTGGAGGCTCAGGAAAGACTGCAGCCAAGACCTGTCCCCCTGGGCATGACAGCTCGTCCTCTGGGACCCCAGTTCACCCCCACAGCTGCTGCAGAGCCAGGCAGCCGGCCCGGATCTGCATTTCCACTTGCTAGAAGAGAAAACTGAGGCCCCAAAAGCAGAGGCCAGCAGCCCCCAGTCCGGTCCTCTGGACCCCAAGTCACCTCCTGGAGTGCGATGCAAGGGTGGCGGAGGATGACAAGGGCTGCCCGGAAGGCACTGGAAGAGTGTTTAGCTCCTTCTAGACTGAAAAGTTCTGGGCAGGAAAGCAGATGCTACAGTGTGGGCTGGGGGCTGCTCACAGACAGAGACACAAATGCCGTTAAATGTCAGGGCGACGCAAATGCGCACGGCTCTCTTCCAACTGTCCTGATCAATGGCAGCGCAGGAAGCCCTCACCTGGGTGCTGCTGTGTCTTCAACGTCCACCAGAGAGGGAGCTGAGGGCGGCTGAGGGGCCCAGAGCAAGCCACTGCGGCCCACTAGTCTACGAAGATACTCACTCGGGTTTCTAACTCAGCAGTTACTTTTCATTCACAGGCAGTTTTCAATTTAAAATAGTTTCCTATTGAAATGAAAAGGGAATCCCTTAAAATACATATCAAGTAAGAAACGGTAGACGAGGTATGGGTTAGGCTACATGCAAAGGAGAGAAGGCAGCTGGGGAAGCAGGTTTTTTTTCCCAGCTCAGTAGACTGGTAGCGTTTGGGCCTGGCCTTCGCCCAGGAGGATGCCCCACCCGTGTGCATCCACCAGCCGTCAGCTGACACAGAGTAGGCACCTACCATGCGCCGAGAGCTGGACTGCCAGCTTATGGCACCCTGCAACCAGGCAGACATGGCCCCATCCTCCGGAGCTTATGGTCTAACAGGGAAACAGACACATGAGCAAATCGTGGACGGGGTAGGATCAGGGGACACCAATTGGAGAGTGGACAGGAAGACCTCCCAGGGGAGGTACCATATTCAAGCAGGCCACACTGAGAGAAGAGGAGGCAGCTGAGGCAGGGAAGAGGTCACCCCCTTAGAAGAACTGAAAAGGGTGTGGGAGGTAGGGCACTGGGAGAGGAGGCAGGCGGGACCCAGCCCACTCAGGGTCTTGACAGTCCCCGAAAGGATTTGGGGTTTTGTTCTGGGCGCAGTCGGGCAGCCACTGGGTTGTTCTTATTTTGTGTTGTTTTCTTTTGTTTTAATCAGAAGGGTGACTTGCTCCCATTTGAGTGTTATAAGACCTCCTTGGCCACAGCTTGCACCATGGACGGAAGGGGGTCACAATGAAGGAGAGGAGGTTGAAAAGATAGTGGCTTTGACTGGGGTGGGGAAACCAGGGTGCAGAAAACCGGTCACCTCCGAGAGGGCTGGGTGATATGTTGATGCACTTAACCAACCTTTACAAAGCTCCTGCTCTGTGCCAGACACCAGGCCGGGCTCCAGGGAGGCAGGAATCCTGTCCTCGTGCAGCAAACTGTCCAGGGCGTGTCCACGTCGCACTGTGCACCCAAGTCTGTGAGTGTCACACGCATGTGTGTGCAGACCCGCACACCCGCACAGGCCCACTCCCTCTCCCAGGCACGCGTGCACACTCACACAGTGTGTGTGCCCAGGCATCCACAGGTGTACCCGTGGCCCCAGTCGCCTCCACACACACGTATTCATCGGTTTTGCTTATAAAAATAACTTCAGTGATCACACGTCGTCGGGCTGACGTTTCCAGGGGATAATTGAGACCCCCTCGCTCTTGCTTTACCCAGTGATTCACAGAGAATGCACTGTGCCCTCGCCTTGGCCTCACGGAATGCTGTGAGCACTAAGAATACTTTCTTTTATTGTTGCGAATGACATTTGAATTTGTTTTCCGTGTGCGGAGACAGTGAAGACTGAGCGTCATTACCTGCCCGCATTATGTAACAGGACAGAGCACGACAGAGCTCGCTGCCACTGGGAGGCCACTGGGGCCACCCGGACTCTGCAAGGTTCCACTGGTCTCCGCCAGACTCCTGGACAAGAGGCAAGAGCACCATCTTGTAAGCCAGGTTCTTGCCCAGCCACTGAGTTGCCGAGTGACTTTGGGCAACTCACTCTGTTGCTCAGGGCCTCAGTTTCCTCATCTGCTCAATGGGGGTGAAAGAGATGAGCTGGATGACCTTTGGGGGACCTTTCCAACTCTTCTGTATGTGATTTGGGGCTCAGGGTCTCCTCCTAGGCCTCTTCTTTCCAGGGAACAAAGGTTGTCTCCATCAAAGTTTGAAAAAGCACATCGTTCCCTAGAAGGCTCACCATTCATTCATTCATTCATTCATTTAGCAAAGGGGGCTCTGGTCTACCATCTGCCAGCCCTGCTCCAGGAGCTGGGGAAAGGGGGTGAGCAAGACCAAGTTCCTGCAGGATGGAGTTTACATTACAGTGACAGTATTTCAGCAACAAATACAGACAGTCCCTGACTTCTACCATCGTTCAATTCACAGTTTTTTGACTCTATGATACCGCGAAAGCTACACATATTCAGTAGAAACTGTACTGCAAGTTTCAAGCTTTGATCTTTTCCTAGATTAGCAATATGTGGCATGGTACTCTCTTGGGCTGTTGGGCAGCCCATGCTGTTCCCTCGGCCTGGAGCAGCCTTTCTTCTCTCCCTGCCCCTTCACTGGGCCCACCCTGTTCCTTTTCACTCAGCCTGCTGATCCTGTCCTCGCCTCTGTCCTCAATTCCTCCATGAACATGTGGGGGAAGCAAGCGTGTCCTAGTCAACCACACCTCATAATAATAATAGTAACAACAACAATAGTTACAATAGTAACAAGTAGGCATTGTAGCAGTGATGCACTGAGCACCTACTATGTGCCTGGCAAGGTGCTGACCGCTTTACAATTACTCCTGTTTTAGAGATAAGGATACTGGGAAGGAAAGCCCTTTGTGACCCACAGGGCGAGGGCTCCCAACCCTTTGCTGTCACCAGGAAAACGAAGGTGACCCCGCTCCCAACCCCCGTGAGGAGGAGGAGGGCCCCAGCCCACTCGAACCCTGGCAGGCAAGAGTGGGTATCATCCCAAGGCCTGTGGCCTTTTCCCCGGCCCTCACCTCGGCCACAGACTCAGGGTCCGGGCCCCGTGACTCCCGAGACTGCCCCACCTTCCCCCACAAGCCGGTATTTACATCATTACACCCCAGAGAAGGAATTTACTGTCTTAATCCTGAAATAGCAGGGAAGGCATTCCAACCAGACAGGTCATCTGCACGGCCCTGGAGAGCTGCTCCCACTTTAATAGAAATCAAACAAATGCCCCAAAAGGGCCTCCTTCCAGATGGGAAAGCCAGCCTTGGAGCTTTAGGGGAGCAGGGCTGGTGCGGACATCTGGCGGGATACAGTGTGGAGGGGCACCCTCCTGCAACAAGGTGGGGACATCCTTTGTTTCGGGGAGTGGCCTTGGCCTTTTCTGCCTCCAGTCAAAGCTGTGTGCCCTGCGCCAGGTGGAGTCCCCTCTCTGGGCCTCCTGTTTTCCTCACTATCAGAGGAGGGGCTTATTCTTCGACCTGTCTCCTGTGAGCACTGAGATTCTGTAAAAAGTGGGGAAACTGAGGGCCAGAGAAGAAAGGAACTGGCCCACACAGCAAGGCCAGGGCAGA
The DNA here is from genome assembly GCA_028533065.1 of Trachops cirrhosus. Taxonomy (NCBI): domain Eukaryota; kingdom Metazoa; phylum Chordata; class Mammalia; order Chiroptera; family Phyllostomidae; genus Trachops; species Trachops cirrhosus. The sequence goes on along the minus strand of CM052546.1, from coordinate 54,827,024 downwards.
GCTGGCACTCAGACCAGCTCTGACTCTCAGACAGAGGAACCAGAGTTCCCACGGGTGGCTTTCAAACTGTCCCCGTGGGAGCTAGGGGCTCCATGAAGTCCTGCCAGCACCCCAGGGGGTGTGGGTGGGGGAAGTGGATCGGGGTATCCAGGCCCCCATGGCTCCCCAAACAGGGCAGCCCTCCTTGTCTGACTCAGCTCTGGGACTCTCAAAGATTTTGCGTGAACCAACCATGCCGTAGCTAAACAGAATAAAACAAACAAAAAAAAAAAAAAAAAAAAAAAAAACAAGAAAAACCCTGGGATCTACAGGACCAACCCAGGCAGAATGGAAGGACGGAGAGGAAAGGGGTGTTTCTCCAAGGAAACCCAGTGGAGCCATATCTTCTCCAAGTCTGGTGTTTTGACGCATTAAGGATGAATTTCCTGGTTCCTGAAGAGAAACCAGGAATAGTTGTTTTCTTCCATCATATGGGCGTCTCCCCGAAAGCACTGGCTCCCCAACGCCAGCGCTGTGGAAACTTGACAAGCGAGTTTGGGTGCTGCCTCCCGTGAGGAGGAGGGGCCCAGCCCAGTGCTGGAAGGGACGAGTCGAAGGTTCCCTCTCCCACTCGAGCCCTGGCAGGGAGGGCAGGTACCATCCTGAGCTCACTCGCTGACTCCAGAACCCATGGTGAGCCCATGATTCTGGAACTGCTGGGGATGCCAGGAGGGGTCACCAGGGGTCCCACTGGCAGCAGGTCACCCCCCAGGAAGGCCCAGCAGCCTTCCTCAAGTTCATGGTTCCAGTCCAACCCCAACTCACACTCTTATCATTGCAATAAGACACTCGGGCATAAATTCACAAAGCTGCACTTTAATAAACGACGTTGCCCACCCTCTGTGACTGAGGACACGAAGGCCCCCGGGGGGTCAGCCCAGACTCGTCACAAGACCGTGGTGTGGGCATGGGCAGGTTTCCGAGGGGCCATCCGGTTAGAAACAGGGGCTGGTTTCTAACATCCGGCGTCATCCAAATGGCCTAGGGGGTTTCCGACGAGGGCCCTGTTAGGGCCCCACGCACAGTCTAGTTAAACGTGAGTTTGATGAGACACCACTGCGATTTTTTTTTCACCTTAGTATATTCAAATCCCAAGACAGGAGAAAAATGTACAGAAAAAGAAAAGAATAAAAAGGCAATGACAGGGATTTTCCCCCTTTCTTAACAACGTCTAGTTAGTGTGTCTGCTGTAGCTAGTTTCCCCGCAAACAGACAAAGCCTTCACCACATGGGTAAGGTCAGAGTGTGCTCCCCTCTCTCCCTCATCCCCCACCCACAAAACCGCCCACCTCCTCTTCCCTTTATGCCCTGATATCTGAAATTTCTTTAACCAACATTGATTATTTGTTCATAAAGTGCTCTCAGCCATTATCGGGTTTAACCTCACACCCAAGCACCTTGTCCTGTGGGTCCTGGAGGGCCCTCAGGGACATCAGGACATTGGGAGGGGGTATCTTTGCCTGCACCCTATCCTTTGGAGAATCAGGGGTGGGTGGCACGTGGGAGCCACACAGGCCAGGCCACCCCATCCTTTTGGATCCTGGACGCACCATCCAGACGGGGGTGGCTGGGGGTGTCCCAGGTGTCAGAATCCAGGATTTCCACAGTGAAACATGAGAAAATCTCCTGCTTTGCCATGGATTAAAATTCCAGATTTGACATCTTGGTCATGGAGCTTTGAACTGGCTCTCAGCGCATAAACCCAGAGCCAGACGGCGTGGACTGGTGGCTCCTGGGACTTAAAACCACGTGTTCTCAGGAGCTGTGACCTCAGAGGCCTAGAAACTGTGAGCTCTTCAAATCGGAGAACTTCGAACCTGTGTGTGGTGGGGACCTGTTCACCCAAGGGTTGGAGGGGCCACATCATCATCACCTCACATGCATTTCACAGTTTCACAAAGAAATCGCTGAAGATGCTCCTGGCTGGGCTGCCTGAGGTGCCTGGGGAAGGAGGCCGTGGCTGGGCCCTCAGAACTCCCCTGACATTCTACACTAACGGCAGTGGAGTGGGACTTCTGGCTGCTCCTCCCCAGTAAGCCTCACAGCAACCCCAAGTGAAAAGGAGGGCCATCCCCATTCTACAGATGAAAAACAGAGGCCCAGAGATTTGAAGCAGCTCATCCAAGGCTGCTGTATTAGTTTCCTGTTGCTGCTATAACAAATCACCCCAAATTGAATGACTGAAAACAGCACGAATTTATTACTATTCTGGAGGTCAGAATTCCAAAAGAGTCTGATGGGGCTAAAAGCAAGGTGTCAGAAGGGTCATGTCCCTTCTGGAAGCTCTAGGCCAGAGTCTGTTTCCTTGCCTTTTCCAGCTTCTAGAGGTCTCCTGCGTTCCTTGGCTCGTGGCTCCTTCCTCCACCTTCGAAGGGCAGTACTTCTGACTTCTGCTTCCCTTGCAAGGCATCTCCTTCTCTGACTCCCCTCCTGCCCCTCTTCCTGAGGACCCTCATGTGTACACTGCTCCCCCAACCCAGATAATTGAGGATAATCTCCCTATCTCAATATCTTAACTTCTCTTTTGCCATGTAGGCCAAGATATCACAATTTCCAGGAATAGGACAAGGACATCTTGGGGGTGGTGTAAGCAGGCATTATTCTGCCTGCCACCCCCATACAGGAAGGAAGTGCCGAAACCCATTGGAACCAAGTCTGCCTGCCTCCAAAGTTTGTTTCCACTTCCTCCAGGCTCCCCCAAGACCCTTTAAAAGGGTGGGTGTTGTTGCCAGATAAAATACAGAACAGATCGCTTTTTTTTACATCAGTAAATCCTATCCATTGTTTATCTGAAATTAAAATTTAACTGGGTGTTTTGTGTTTTTATTCGCTAAATCTGCCAACCCTAAAAGCCAAAATATATCTCAGGAAGGAAAAGAAGCACCTGTATGTGAAGATCGGGATCCAGGTCTCAGATCCAGCCAGGAGCCAACTGGGACCTCTTTGCTTCCCCACTCTGGCCCTCAGTTTGTCCATCTGTAAAATGAGGCCGTAATGATAACCCTCCCCACACGCACATGCACACTCCCCAAGCAGACGCCCCTGACAGCACAAAGGAGAAAGTGTTTGCACCCTGGTGTGTGCGGTGCCCATCGGAGGAGCCTGCCCGCCACCAGCCCTCACCGCTCCCCTCCCACCAATCCATAGGGCAGGGATTGAAGAGGCTATTCCCAGGGCCCCATCCAGATGGGGCTTAAACTCCAGTCAGACAGGAGCTCATTTTCCCAGCTCATTATCCCAAACCAAATTAGGAGCAGCCCAGGCTGCACCACTCATGGCTTAATTGGGGCTCACAGAGCCCCCGCCCAGTTCCTTCTCTCTTTCCCACTCCCCAGTCCCCAGCCAGGCCGCGCCTTGAGGGAGCCAGCGGCAGCCCAGGCCCCGCCACCTGGGCCCACGCAGACGCCCCAGTGTAATCAATTAGAGCCAGGCCAGGCCCGGCTCCTAATGGGGCGCCGCTGGGCAGCTGGGCTCGGCATCGATCCCGGCCCCCAGTGACCCCCAGAGAGGAGAGTCAGCCAAGATGGCCACGCAGATGGTAGTCTCCAGGGCCCTGGTCCCCACCCCCATTCAGGGCTGCCTGCCAGTGAACGGATGGGGTCTGGAGGGACAGAGGCTTGTGCACCTGGTGGGCCCATATGAGCCTGGAGGCTGGACTTTATGTTTGGTCCCCCAAAAGAGGCAGGCATATTCAGGAAATACTGCCCTGCTGGGGTCCAAGTGTCCCCCAAATGGAGCATCTTTCTTCTCTCCAAACTGCCCACATGCGCCCTCTGGTTCCTATTCTGACCAGGTCGGGCCCCCCAGGGGCAGTCACTCCAGAGGCTCTGAAAGCAGCCAGGCAGAGGAGCTTCCTTTGAAGAAAGGTTTCCTGGGGCCACCCCAGGCTCCCTTCCTGTCACAATCACAAAGGTTGCTCGGGCTAGCCAGGGGAGGGGTGGGGGGAGGGCCTAGGGAAGGGGCTGGCAGCTGGATTCCCACCTGGAGATCCTGAGTTCACTGTCTGAGCCCCCCATGCAACCCCTGCCACCCTGGGACCAGGGCGGTGCATAGAAGGGAGTGGGGCCTGGGCCTGATGGGACCCCTGCATGTGTGGGGGTCACAGTGTGAGGCTGTGTGTGCACCTGTGTGAGGGTCAGGGGTCCATGGCCAGAGGGCCAGCATTTCCCTGGGTCTGGGTCATTCTGAATCCCCCATGGGGAGCGCACAGGAGTATTAAGAACTATTTGCAGAATGGGTGTGGTGTGGGAGCTGTGTTTCTGAGCTCATGGGAGTGGGCCTGCGAGGGAGTATGTGTGTATGTGAGCAAGTGTGTGGCTGTGTGTGAGATTGTGTGTGTGTGCATGTGCAGAGGCATTTTTCTGCCTCTGGACAAGCAAGTGTTTCTAAGAAAAGACCTCAGGACTGTTCTTCCTGCCTTGGAGACCAGGAGCACCCACCCTGTGCAGGCCTTGGCCTCAGCCGTCTGCTGGGGACATCTCCCAGCCCCAGCCTGGTGAAACACAAATTTGGACAAATGAAATGATGGAAAAAGAATAAAACAAAGATTGCCTATAGTGATACCACCCGGCACTCTGCCTGAGCCCTCACTGTGTACCTCCTGTGTCCTCACAGTCCCGTGAGCTAGTTACTGATAAGAGCCCATTTTGCAGATGAGCAGAGTGAAACTGGGAGAAGCCAGGGCGGGTGGCTGGGCCACTGAGTGGGGATTCCAGGACCAGGTTACAACCAGGCCTTGAGGAGAATGCCTCCTTGCAGACAGAAAGGAGTGTAGGTTCTCTGAGGGGCTGGCACCCTTTGGGCTGAATTTTATGTCAGGTGCAATGTTTGCGGAATTGAATTGAACCCAACCCAAGAGAGGAAAGCAGGCTTTAATTCTCATACTTGCCACCAGCAGGCTGTGTGACCTTGAGCAAGGTGCTCACCCTCTCTGACCCCAGTCTCCCTGTCTGCACCCTCTGCCAACAGCTTAGCTTAGAGGGTCTATCCCACTCTCCTCCTGATACAGCGCTCACCCTTTCCCCCAACGTCCAGTGAGAGATTTCAGCTGCTGCTCACACTCCTCTCCAGATGGGGGCTCACTCCCTCCCAAAGCCCCAGGTTGCACTACTGGCCAGCTGAGCCCCACAGGAGAGGAACACCAACTGGGAGGCCAGACTGCTTGGGCTCAAGACTCGCCTTTTATCATACTGGCTGTGTTACTGACTTAGCGGTGCCTCTGTTTTCCCATTGGTAAAATGGGGGTGTCTGCTGCACAGGACTTGTGGCGATTACAGGAGCAGTGTTCTGCTGAGATAGCTGCCATTAACCCTATTAGTGCTCCTGTGCATCCCTCCAGAGCCTCACCCCCCAAAAAAGAAAATTTTGGAACCAGGCAAGGTGGGGTGCAGAGCAATAGTGCCTGGGACCAAGCCAGTGCACTCAGTGTTCATTGTCATCAACACTGTCATTATCACTCAGAGAGCAAAACTCTTCCCTCCGTTAAGACGCACGTGCCCCCTTGTCACCTCCACCCACAAGTCCTCGAGCAGGAATGATCTTACCCATTTTACAGGTGGCAAAACTGAGGCCCGAGAGAAGACACTTGTGGAGGTCATGCCACAGTCTCCTGAGCAGAGAGGCTGCCACCATCCCGAGAGCAGTTCCTGCACCATGTCAGCTTCTCCTCCTGTGACTGAGGCTGAGATTAAGTGGGCTGGGAGGACATGGAGAGAGGGGCGGGGCCAAAGCACCCCCCACCCCGGGCCCTGCCAAGGCCACGGTGCTGGGCGAGTGGGCAGCAGTCCGGCCACGGGGCACGGGCTGGCTAATTGCCGACGTGCGGCCGCTGCCCTGGACCGTGACACAGGCCCCTGACAGGCGTGATTTATGAGGGCCCTCGGCAAAGCGGAACCCACTCAATTGCCTATTACCTCACTTAGCAGACACCTTGTCACCGCCCGAGAGCCGGGTGTTAAAAATATAAACCAGGCGGCCGGCAGGCCCTGGGCTCTCGGGTCCTCCACCTGCTCCGAGCCAGATAACGGCCCCCCAGCTACCAGCCAGCTGATCTCCAGGAGAAGATGCTGGGGCCAGATTAGTGATGAAGATGTCATCAGGCCTGAAGGTCTGGACCACAGAGCAAGACAACCAGAGCAGGGGCAGGGCCCCAACATTCAGACCGGTCTGTCACGGTGCCCACTGCAGAGATGGGGACAACTGAGCTCCAGGGATGTGGAAGCCAGGGCTGGCTCTCAAGTGGAAGATAGGGGCCTCAGTTAGAACACGGAGCTCTAGGAGCAATCAGGGATGCTCACAGCTGAGGCCTTAAAGCCAAGATGTGGGAGAGCCGAAGGAGGAGGAGTTAGCTAGAGGTGGGGGAGTGTCAGGTAGAAGGAGGAGCACATGCAAAGGCTTGGAGGTTGTACAAAGTGCGAAGAACTCAAAGAAATGTGAAGAAAAAGAGGGGGAGCGCGACAAGAGCAGGACGGCCTTATCCACAACTTTCTGCCATTTTAAGGCAAAGACAGGGAGGGACCCTCAGTCGTGTGGGCCCCTCATTCATTCACCTGGTTGATCAGCAGTTACTGATTATCTCTACGCCAGGCCTGGGATGGGCACAGTGGAGACGGAGACCAAAAAAAGGAAATGACATAAGATGGGAGACAGCAGCCCAAGGGTCATGGTGCCTCAGGGAAGGCTGCCTGGAGGAGGGGACCCCCAGCAATCTGGAAAATGTCTCCTCTTGCCCCTAAATGGAGCTTAGGTGTCAAGGAAAATATTGATCCCCAAGTTTTTCCTGCTGTCAGGGGTGAGGGAGGTCCAGAACTCTCCAGTGAGATATCCACTGAATGCCCACTCATTCACTCATTCATGCATTCAGACATTCCTTTCTTCTACACAGCACTTGCTCAGACAGGCAGAGGTAACTCAGACCCGGTCCTGCCCTCTGAGGCCCCCAGTGCTGCTGCCAGAGAGACAGAGGTGTGAATAAACAAGTGCAAATCAGTGTCAAGGGTGGCAGAAGGTGGACACCGGTGCTGGCTGGCCACAGAATCGTCTGGGAGCTTTGTGGAAAACAGACTTGCAGGTCCTGCCTCAGACTGCTGGCTGCCTCTCAGGGTCAGGGCAGGGAGTCAGTATCCTGAAAGCCCTTGGCGGCTGGAGATGGCTCAGCCTGGCACCCATTTGCTGACTGTCCTTTCAGAAGCTGGCCATGCCAGGAGAGCTGAGCTCCAGAGGGGCTGGCTGAACGGGGTGTCGGCCAGGGACAGGCTCTTGCTGACTTCAGGTCTTATTTTAGCCTCTGGTGTGTCCCCGGGAGGCCCAGGGAATGTGCACGGGTATTTTCAGTAAACGTGGAGGGTCAGGCGGGCAGGGAACCCAGGTGCTGAAACCTAATCCCACCCACCACCCACTCTGGAGAAGCTGGTCCCACTGGGCCTTGGACTGGGGGCACTGGGGCCTGTGTGGACTTCATCAGACCTGTGACCTGGTGCCTAGGAATAGCTGGAGACTCTGTGGTCACAAAAGAATGGGAGGCTGGGGCATCATCCCATTTCACAGATGCAGAAACTGAGGCTTGGAGAGGCCAAGGCCAGTACCATACCCTGCCTAACTCACCCCACGTCCTCATGGCCATGATCTCGATTTTTGCTAGAAAGGCAGCCTCAGAACCTAACCCGTGCCAAGCCAAGCTGATGGTCAGTACCATCAGTAAGAGCCCACAAGAACCAGAACACAGAGAAGCAGGGATGTACTCCACCACTGCCTCTTTCTCTCCTTCATTAGCACCTACAAAGCAGGTCTTAACAGTGTCCCCATTTGATAGGGAAGTAGAGTTGCCACCCCACTTGAGATTTGGGCAGAAGGGACCATAAAGCCCCAAGTACCCAGTGAGCCTCTACTCCCCAGACCACCTCCCCAAACCCTCCCGGCCCCAACACCTGCTCTAATGTACCCCTGCCCATGCCAGGACCAGCGAGGGGGTAAGCAAGGTGCACAGCCCATCGTGGCCTGGTTGACCCAGACTGCCAGGAGGAAGCAGGCGGTCTGGAGTTAACAGGCAAAGCCAAAGCCTGACTTTGAGTGCCAGCCTTCCCCTGGCCTGCCCATGGCTCCTTAGAAAGTCCAGTGGCCTTTTGAGTCTCAGTCTCCCCCTTCTGAGTAGTGGGAACGCCTCTTCCCTCCCAGTATGGAGGGTCAAGAGAGCAGGAATATAATATCCTGCCTGCAGATGAGGAAGCTCAGACCCAGAGGGGCTGGAGGATGCCCGAGGCCCCTGCACTGGGCAGGGACCAGGTGGGTCCTTGTATATCATAGCCCCTGTCAGGGTGAAATTAGGGGGGAGCTGGGGAGCAGTGAAGGGCCAGCTGGCAGAGCCGAGGAACAGTAGACACAGGCCTCTCTGACTCCTGGGCTGGCCACTCTCAACAACAGAAGCTGGTGCTGGAGTTTAATCCGGGCTCCTGCTGGGTGACCCTGCAGCAGTTTCTAAACCTTTCTAAACTCTCTCTCCTTATCCTCAAACTACAGACCATCACAGGGTTGTCAGGAGAACCCAGTGAGGCAGGAGGGGTGGAGCTGCCTTTTTACAAGTAAAGCACCGGCAACTTCCTGGAGGTCAAGGGACTTGCTGGAGATTGCAGAGCACTGGCTGAGCAGAGGCGACCAGCCGCCCCTACCCACTAACGGGTCTTGGCGGGGGTGCATGCCACTGGTGGGCGAGCTGGGTAACAGAAGCCTGGGCGTGGGAAATTGCAAAACTGGCATTTGCAAGAATGGCGCAGAGGGCATTCCGGGTGGAGGAACCGGCCAAGGCGAGCAGTTGCACAGCACAGGGCATGCGTGGAAGTTAGCAGGCCATCTGCATGGCTAGAGCTGAAGGTGCTCGAAGTTCTACAAGGAGGTGTGTGAAAGGTGGCTTTTCATCATGCACGCATGTGTGTGTGTGTTTTCTCTGCCACAGACCCCCCATTAATGCTCTGGTATTTGTTTGCTCAGTTCCAGCCCTCCCCACCCCCCTGCTGCCTCACTGCCCCCCATTCACCAGTCTGTTCTCTCTCCCTCTCCCGGGGGCTCCATGGGTCACTGAAACCGAAACAAGCCCCTGCTCTGATCGTTAAACCAGATGCCCAGGCCCCATCCCGCCTGGGCCCCATCCCAGGTCAGAGTGAGCAGCGGAGCTGCTGGGGAGGCCCCGCCCGGCAGCATCAGACCGTGGGGGGCCTCGGGTCCCTAGGGGGACAGGGCCAGACAAGGGGAAACCCAATCCCTGACACATGGAGATCATTTGCAGGAGGAACAAAATCCGTGACCGGCTCCAAACGGACACAGAGGGGAGGAAGGGAAGCTGGTCTGGGCTAAAGCAAACCCTGGGCTGGTTGGTCCCAGACCAGGTTCTGAGGTGGGCTCAGCTACTGCTACCCTGGGGACCGGGGTGAGTCGCTCACCCTTTCTGGGCCTCCAGGTCCAACTCTGCAATATGGTGAGGACTGAAAGAGACAGTTCCCACCCTGTGCTCAGCTCACAGTCAGCCCTCAGCAAATGGAGTTTAGTGTAGATGAGACCACTGAGGCCCAGAGAGGGTATGTCGTTTGCCAAAGGGCATACAGCAAGTCAACAGAGGAACAGGGCAGGAATGTCTCCAAGGCTCTGGGAAAAGGATGCATCCACAGGGAGGGGTCAGAGGCGGCCGGCCATCATTTGCCAAATTGGGCACAGCATGACCTTTGTCTCACTGGGAGCCCAAGGACCCCCAGAGGGTTCCCACTCGTTTTGTTTGGTTTCTAACAGCTTTATTGCAAAATAACTCCCATACTACAGAATTCACCCATTTAAAGTGTGAATTCAGTGGGCTTTGATATATGATTAATTTTTTAATTGTGATAAAATACACATCATATAACATTTCCCACTTTAAACATTCTAAGTGGGCAATTAAGTAGCATTAGGTACATTCATCATGTCACGATGTCATGCAGCCCTCACCACTATCTATTTCCAGAATTCTTCTATCACCCCGAACAGAAATCCGGCACCGTTAAGCAACGACCCCGTGCTCCCCTCTCCCCGGCTGCCATGAACCTCTCTTCTGCTTTCTGTCTCTGTGAATTTGCCTGCTGCAGACATTCCATAAAGGCGGACTCACACAATATTGGTCTTTCTGCATCTGGCTGCTTTCACTTAACGTTCCCACAGCTCATCGCTGTCGTGGCGAGTGTCAACGCTCCGTTCCTTTTCCTGGCTGAGTAATACTCCACCATGTGAATAGACCACGTTGTGCTTCTCTGTTCGTCTGTGAGGGGCACTTAGGCTGTGGCCACCTTTTGGCTGCTGTGAATAGTGCTGTTGGAAACATGGGTGTAGCAATGTCCCTTCGGGTCCCTGCTAACGGTGAATGTGAGCCTGTACCTAGGGGTAGAATCGCTGAGGCACAGGGTAACTCTATGTTCAGCATTTCGAGGAACTGCCCAACTGCAGCCACACCAAGAGCCCGCGGTCCCCTGGCTTAGATCTCATTTTGTACGAAGGTGTAGGGACTGGGGCCCAGGGCTGGCCACCTCCCACCTGGACCTTCCCAGGAGACCCTCTGTCACCCCCTGGCTCTGTCTCAGCTCCTCCATCCTGGGAGATCGCTTCCAAACTCTAGGCACAGTGCATGGCTCCCTGGATAAAACGCTCCAGCTGGGTCTCCTCTGTGGAGCCCTCTTTGACTCCAGGCAGCGTGGGGGTCTCCCTCGGGGTCACCCTACTCTCGGCCCACCCACCACAGCACTTAGCTCATGTGCCAGGCTTTTTACTGACTCATCTGTCCCCCCTACTCAGCAGAACCTTGAGGTTAAAGATTGTGTCTAATTTATGTTTTCATGTGGGCCTGAGCATAGGAGGTACTCAATAAACAAGTATATTTCATAGATGAAGAAATGAGTCCCAGAGAAGGAAACCAGCCTGCCTGAAGACACGGAGCTGGGAAGCAAGGGCCACCTGAAACAGGTCTGTTTAATTCAAGAAGACAGTGGGTATCGAGGGCCTGGCAGATAATTGGTGTTCACAACATACTGAGCACCAGTTTCCTTCCTCAGCCTTAACCCTGGGGAGTCTAAACCCCCCTGGGTCCAGCCCAAGCCCTACCTATAACTTGCTGTGTGACCCCGAGCAAGGCTGTTGTGCTCTCGGGGCCTCATTTCCCATCTGTCCTCTGGGGGCTGGAATTTGAGGCTACTCCAGCCCCCACCATCCCCCACAGCTGGGCCCCTTGGCAGGCCCCTCCTGCCCACAGGTAATTAGAGGAAAGCAGTAGGGGTCGAGGGCCGGGGGAAGCCCCAGCAGGCAGCTCCTTCCTCTGAGAGGGGCCCCTCATCACTGACTGTGCAGCCCCTGCTGCGGGGACAAAAGGCCTTGTAGACGTTCAAAGCAAGGCGCTGGGCGGGAGGCCAGCGTGGGCGGTCACAGAGATGGCCACGGGGCTCGTGGCGGGGATGGCTGGCGACTGGAAGCTGTCCCCATCCATCAGTCAGCCGTGACAGCTCCCAGGGCCCTGCAGCCCCCCGCGGCCGGGCCAGCTGACCATCCAGGCTGCAGCGGGCCCTCCCTCCCCCTCCTGGTGGCTCCAGCCTGATGACCTGAATAATGGAGCCTCCTTGAACATCCGGCTGCAGTGACAGACACATCTCTGATCATGCCTTTCGCACTCCTCCACCAAGCTTTGCCTTCTCGGCCATGTCCCCAGCCACCAGCCCACGGTGTGTACAGAGAGATGTGACAGGAGTCATCCTCATCGTGATGGGATGTCAGGGCCTGGGGCAGAGTGGCCAAGGGCCTAGGAGACCAGGAGATGATGGGAGTTTGACCTTGCCTACTGCCAATCCTCTGTGTGACACTGGTCAAGCCTTGACTCTTCTCTGGGCCTCCACTTCCCCTTTTGTGAAATGAAGGTGTCACCTCTGAACTCTGATATGTGGATTCGGTGATGCTCAAGCGTCTGGGGAGACATGTGAAGGCTGTGGTAACAGAGACAGGCAGACCTGGTTTCAGGTTCCCTCTCTACTTGCCTTTGATGGGTGACCCTAGACAAGTTACTTAATGTCTCTGAGCCACCCCTCCTCCTTGTCTGTGAAAGGGGGACCATCCCCCCACTTCTAGAGATCATCATGAACATGAACCGAGATCATATCTATGAAGCATTCGGCCCAGAGCCTGGCGTGGAGCGAGTGCTCTGTGGAAGCATTACTTACTGAGCATCTACTATATGCCATCACAGCGCTAAGCACTAAGGATATAGAGATGAACAGGATGGAGGACCTGCCCCAGTGGAGCTCACAGACATTAAACCATCACCCAAATGACTAAGTTAATTATATGTATAGTGAACACTGGGAAAGAAAAAGTAAAGGGTCTGGGAAGGGTCCTGAGAGACATCACTGAAGATGAGACTGGAAGAGCATTCTGGGCAGAAGGAACAGCTGGCACGAATGCTCAGAGTAAGGACCAACCGGGGGTGTTTGAGGGATACGATGGAGGCCAGTCTGGATGGAGCAGAGTGATGTAGGGAAAGGGACCAGGCAGTGCAGGGCAGTGGCTAAGCTCGGAGGATCAGAGTTTTGTATTTGGCTGCGTGGCCTTGGGGAAACTGCTCAGCCACTCTGGTCTCTGTTACATGAGATCAATGCTGTGAGCTCCTTTGTAGACTGTGACGTTGGAGTTGGATGTGCTGGGAACAGCCCTAGATGAAGGTAGCCCTTCGGACCCAGGAGCTTTTTCTATCATCCTCATCCTTGCCGTCATGCAGGATGTTAAGTAGTTTGACAGATATTATTGGCTTTCTGTCGCCACGTGCTTTTTATTGAGGAAACACTAAATAAAAATGGGGTGTTGACTGGTACAACAAAGTTTCTCCAGCTTGGGTGGTAAGAGAAAAAAAAAACTGGAAACGATCAAAACTCCCATCACCAGGAGGATGACTCAATGAGCAGTGACATATTCATACTGCGGAATCGTCTATCGTGGTGACACCGTGGCAACTGGAGCGTCACGTATCAACAAGGATCAGTCTCAAACGAGGATGGGGAGCCAAGAAAGCAATCACGGAATACGCATATGGGACGCTTGCACTTGTAGACAGTTTGGGGCGTGTCATGCCGCGCTGTACACGGTTTGTAGTGACGCATGTAGACAGCGGGAGTGAGGACCAGGCGTGGGCAGGATCGGAACCAGCTCAGGATGGCGGTTCCCTCCGGGGAACTGAGGCTCCGAGTCAGTCTCCTCTGCTTGGTTTTGATCATCATCTGACAGGTTCTATATGTTAACCTATTCGGTTTATCGTTGGTCTTCCTTCTACTAGAATGGAAGCACCATGAGGTCAGGGGTCCTGGCCTGATTAGTTCTGTGTACCCCCCATGCCTAGAACAGTCCTTGGCACACAGTATCAGGTTGGCCAAAAAGTTTGTTTGGTTCTTTCCTATAAGATGGCTCTGGAAGCACTTAGTTGTCATTCACTTCGTTCGAAACCATTTTGTTAGATTGTGTTGTGACAGCTGCCATATCAAAGTGCATTTTAAAAAAACATCAAAATTGGTGAACTTTTGTATAGTCATTTTAATATTGAAGATTGAAGAAAATACACAGCACTTTTGGCATATTATGCTTTATTATTTCAAGAAAGGTAAAAATGCAACTGAAATGCAAAAAAAAAAAAAGATTTATGCAGTGTCTGGAGAAGGTGCTATGACTGATCTAATGTATCAAAAGAGGTTTGCAAAGTTTCGTGCTGGAGATTTCTCACTGGATGATACTCCATAGTTGGATAGACCAGTTGAAGTTGATAGCGATCAAATCAAGACGCTAATGGGAGAACGATCAACGTTACACCATGTGGGAGATAGCCAAAATACTCGAATCAATAAAGTTATCAGTGAAAATGAAACATGTGCCTTTTATTTTACAGAAAAAACTAAACGGACTTTCTGGCAAACCCAACAGATGCTCCATAAATACTTGTTAAACAAAGATGGTGGTGTCCGAGGGCTGGGGTACTGGAAAGCTGTGGAGCGAATCCCGAGTAGGCCTTTCTCTGTGCATCCAGAGCCCTACGACCTGGATGTTCTATTGTTGTCCAAGATGCAACGAACCCTGATTTCGGAGTTCCAGGGCACTTAGATCCCAGCGTTCTTGACTCTGCGGTTCTCTGACGCCATTGTTCCCTGTTTCTGAGGCCTTCTGTGGCTCAGCTACGATGTGCCAGCCTGAGACTCTAAGAATGTGGCTGTCATTGTGTGATGCTGTGGGGCAGCCAGGACCAAGACTGCAGAAACAGGCTCTCCTGCTGATGCTAGGAGAGCAAGAGGAGGGAAAGGAGAGACAGAGAGAGAGACAAAGAATGAGAGTTGAGAAAACAGAAGATGCTGGAGGAAAAAGTAAGAAAATCAAGAGAGAAGGAGGTAAGGAGGAGAGACAGAAAGGAGAGAGGTGAAGAGATCCAGAGAAAGAGAGAGACCCATATCCACACACAACCTGGCCCCTCATGAGCCTGCCCCTCCCTCTCCTTCCCCAGGACAGCAGGACAGGCTGCCCACCACTGGCTCTGGGTCACCTGAGTACTGGCACCTCCCTCTCCTTTCACAGTCATGGTGTGACTTGACCTCTAGAAAATAACTTGCTGTGGGGAGAGGAGGTGGGAGCGCTAAGCATGCAGGCTAGGAAAGGAATGTCTGCCTATTTTCCAAATCCGGATGCTGATGCCAGTGCCTCTGAGGGAAACGTTGGCTGAGCCCTTCCGCTGTGCTGGGCGCACCTCAGGGACCGTGCACACCTCACCTCATGTGCTCCTCACAGCAGCTCTATCTGGTAGGTATGTTTCTCCCATTCTGAAGCAAAGAGAACTGAGGTACAGCAAGATTCTCTGTCTTGGCTGGGCCAATAAAAAGTGTTTAATAAAGATTAGATGGGCCCTGGCTGGTGTGGCTCAGTGGATTGAGCACCAGCCTGCTAACCAAAGGGTCGCTGGTTTGATTCCCAGTCAGGACACATGCCTGGGTTGGGGGACGGTGCCGGTTGGGGGTCCATGAGAGATAACCACACACTGATGTTTCTCTCCCTCACTTTCTCCTTCCCTTCCCCCCTCTCTAAAATAAATAAATACATAAAATCTTAGGGAAAAAAAGGTTGGACAGCTGGATGGACAGAAGGACAAAAGGATAAATGCCAGAAAAGGAGAGAGGGCGGATAGTGTAATGAATGACTACGTGGCAAACGTCCCACTCCAGTAGAAAGATGCCTCTCTCTTCCTTCCAAATCATGCCAACCATCCTCCACCTCCTTCATCCCAATCCATTCTCAGACATGTCCCTATAACTTAATATCAAGATAGTGACAAGAAGGAACCATAAGGAAATAAGCAAAGACAAAGCTTCAAATACTGGTGACACCTGCCAGAGAAGAAGAAACCAGTCCTGAGAACACAAAGATGAATGAAGAGTTTACGCAGTGCCCTGAGGTGGGAACCTCATCGGACTTGGCATGTTTAAGAAGGAGAACTAAGGGCAAAGGGGCTGAGGCCTTGTGAGCAAGGGAAGGAGGAGGGCATCACAGGCACAGTTTGCGTTTGAGTTTGAAAGCCACAGGTTTTGCACAGAGGCCTGACATGACCACTCACACTGCCGGGACCACCGATGCTCCCGGGGGAGGAGACCGTGGTGGGAGCGAGAGCGGGCGCTGGGTGAGAGATGATGACGAGGGGCAGAGCAGGCAGAGGTGGGTTTAGATACATTTGGAGGTAGAATTGTCACGTCTTGGAGACAGGTGACATGTACAGAGTGAGCCCAATGGGAAGAAGCAGAGGTGACTTCCGGGTTTCTGCATTCAGGTGGTGAGATCATGGCAGAAACACATATGGATCTGGAAAAGACTGGCTGAGGTTTTAGGTGGGGAGATCAAGAATTCTTCTATTTATTCATATAAAGATATATACAGAGTACCTACTATGTGCCTGGCACTGTGCTGGACTCACAGAGCATGCAGCAACTCCCCCACCTCCCAGCCACCCAGCACGGCATGTACCCGGCCAGGTTCCCCAGAGCTCACCAAATCCCCTGGGAGTGACAGGACCAAGTGGCCCCGGTGTCATGTTCTCCCTCCGCCTCCCCCCAGGACCAGCTGGCTCCCAGGGAGCAGGAGACCTCCTCGAGTGGCCATGAGCCCCGGGTGCTAATCCCTCGTGCTTCTCCTCCCAGACAGGCTCACACAGGACTTGCACGATGGTGGCCCCTGTCACGCCCGGGGTTCATGCCCTCATAGGAGAGAGAACACCTCCCAGCTAACCGGGGCCAGCTGAGTGACCTTGGGTGGGCCACATTCCAGAAATTATCGCCCCTGGAAAGTGTCATCCGCTGGACCGGCATTCACATGGCACTTTCTATGTACCAGGCTTTGAGGAGGCAAAAAGATCCATCAGGGACCACTGCCACCACCCCCATACTCCCCTCACAGCCACAGATGAATCAACAAAGATTTCTAGAGCTAGGGATTATGGGGAAACTCAAGAGAAGACATGGTTGACTGTAGATCACAGATGCCCTCATGGTCTACTTCATCCTCACGCTGCTGTCAAGGACAAACAGAGGAGGAAATAAATCCCAATGGATAGGTGGGAAAATTGAGGACCACAGAGCCAAAGGGGCTTGAACAGGTGGTGCAGAGAGTCTGAAGTCAGCCAGGTCTCAAACCTGCATCTTAGGACCTCTAGCTGAGTGCTCCTGTGTTGGCACCAGCTGCATCTGCCCGAGAGAAAGGCAAGGGGCCAGGTGGCCCACAGGTCCTTGGAAAAGAAATGCGATGTGTTTGTGGGGAGCCTGAGGGAAGCTTGAGGGTCTCTTGCCTCCTCTGATCCCACTTCTTCTCATTCCAGTTCTATCCCTTCCAAAAAGGTTCTGAGAGATCCCAAGATCCCTCATAGGAGCCAGGCTTGAACAGATAAATCAGCCAGGGTTACACAAGGCTTTTCATGTTGCTAAATTTGAAATTGCAATGTGAACCTGGGGACAGAGTGAAAACACTTGGGCGCAGGACTGGGGTCAAATGGAGAGCTTCGGACATCTCCCCAGGCCCTCTGAATACTGCAGAGGGAAGTAGTTCCCAGGTGGGCCCAGGGAGAGGCTCCCGAAGCCAGCCTTGCAGATAGCAGGAGAGTTATCAGCCAGGCAAAGGGCTTATCAGCCCGCCCTCGTCACGTGAGCCACTCTGGTTGGGTGGGGCGGGGGGGGCGCGCAGAGCAGTGGTGCATTGTTCCTGATTTCAGGACAGAAGGGGAGGGAGAGGGGGAGAGAGCCCCTTCAGCAGCCCTTGAGGCAAATACTAATACTTCCTGCAGAGGAGCAAGTTCTATTTCCCTACAAACCCTTGACACAGATTAAGGTATTAATCAGGTTACTGAATATTAATATAAAATGTTCAAAAAAAAGGTCAAATCCATACTTACAAGTGTCTCTTGTCTACTGGGCTCAGCTTTCTCATCAGGAATGCACATTTCACAGGCAACGCATGTGGGTGTGGGCATGCCCATGGGAGCCTGCACATGTGTGTACAGACACTTGCCCACGTCAGCATGTGTGCACATGCACATGCAATGAGCGCAACATATGTGTCCACTCACACACAGACGCCGTCGTCATCATAGCTAACTCAGAGTTTCCTGCGAGCTAAATGCGTTCTCCATGTGCTACTCGTTCAGTTCCCCCCCAAGGCTATGTTAGTGCTACTATCACCCCCATTTTACAGGTGAGACAGCTGAGGCTCCGAGAGATCAAGCAGCTTGCTTGGGGTCACACATCTGGCTACTAGCAGAGCTGGGATTTGAACCCAGGAAGGCTCATCACAGAACTCATGTTCTTCACCACCATGGAGACAAAAAGGCCCTTGCACATACATGAACACATGCACAGAAGCATGTTTTTCCTGCTCATGAGATGAACACACATGCAAACACACAAGGCAACCAACTGTGTGAGCACAGGAGGGAGAGGGAACCCAGCGTGTGTGGCCTACTAGGCTTCGCACCACATTCACTACCCAGGAACCTGGAGGGAGGGAGAAATGGAGGGGTGTAATGAGAAGTGGGGGCAGACAGTTCCAGAGGTGGGGTCAAGGACCAGTGGTCACAACAAGGTCAGGGGCAAAGCACAGGATCACACATTTTTGTCCTTCCCCCACCCTAAGGGACCCCAACTTCTTGCCTATGGAGGCCTAGCACAATCCACCAAAATAGGGCGGGGCCCAGCCCCTGGCACCCTGGCACTGCCAGAGAGGCACCACATCCCAGCGATGCACTGCAGGGGGTCTGGTGAGGATGTGGCTCATCCTCTGGTGGGGAGGGAATGGAGGGGACAGGAGTGGGGGTCGGCAAGTTCCTCCAGGACCTGAGAGCTTGCCCCTCGGAAGTCTGCAGGAAACATAGGCGGAGGCCTCAGTTTGGGCCTTCATGGCCTCATCTATGAAATGAAGATCACAGGGAAACCTGGGTGGTTATGGGTGGTTGTGAGGATGAAATGAGAAAACCCAGATACAAGGCTTGGCCAAGGCTAGGTTTCCACTTACATATGCTATTGATATTCATATGATCATCATCATCACCATCACTATGGTCATCACCATACACGTTGGGTTTTGGAGAGAACACAAGGGAACCAGCCCTTGAAGGTCTTACCACGGGGGGGTGGGGAGACTGAGGCTCCGAGAGATGAAGGGGCAGGGCAGAGCTGGACCCCTCTAGGCTCACAGAAGGGGCTGAAGGACGTGCCGGGCAGCGCTGTCTCCAAGTACTTCCCAGTCCCTTCCCTGCCCAGGGTCTGCAGCAGCAGGAGGAAATGCAGGAGTGGAATCTGGGGGCTGCTACATGCCAGGTAGCAACCACACGCAGGTGTGCGGGTCCCATTTCCCCAGTGGGGAAACAGAGGCACCAGCCTCGCAGTCACCTGCCCAGGATGCCAGAGCCAAGTCAATGACGAGGCCGGGAAGGGAGCCAATTCTGACAAGTCTAAGATCTCCTGCTCAAGCCAGCCCCCAGGCCTGTCCCTGAATCGCTTGCTTCCCCCAGGGTCCAAACTCCAGACAGTGGCATTTTCTTCCTGTTGCCCAGATGGTGTCTGTCTCTTTGTCTTGAGGTTTTTTTCTCCCTTCCCTTTTCTTTTTTCTCGCTTTCTTTTTTCCCCCCAATTCGAAGGATGGAGGAGCAACTCCCTGGATGGCATGTGAAAACAAAAGGGGCTGCTGTCAGCCGGCCCTGTGGCAGTGGAGCCACCCAGAGCTGGGAATATGGAAATAGGCTGGTGTGTATGCAAATGAGGCTCCTGGGTGATTTGCATGGGGCAGGCCAGGGAAGGGCCAAGGTGGAGCAGGTGGGAGAGGCTGCTGGGAATTCTCTGCCTGCCCCAGGTGCCTGGCTCCTCCAGGCCAGCCTCCCCTCGGGAAGCTGTCCCTGAATGCTCTGGCCTCTGCAGCATGGGATACCTGGACAGCTGTTGGGCTTTAATCATTCCTATTTATGTAAATAAAATTAATCTATTTGTTACCTCATGGTGCAAACACATGACTGGTTGGATTTTTTTTAAATCAAACTCGGAGGGTAGATTTGGGATGACTTCACAAGATATCTCTATGGGACAACTGAGGATGAGAGACTACCACAATAAGGTCCTGTGAATGGGAAGTATACAGAGATGTCCCATCCCCACTGAGTCCCAAGAGCAGGCTTTGATGTGCCCCAGGCAATGCTGTGGTGCTGGGTGAAGGTGTCACAGCAGCAAAGACCCTCCCCAGAAGTGTCAGGGTGAGATGGACGAGGGAGGTGGGAGCAGAAGTACGGGTGAGTAGAAGGAGAGGATGGAGGAAAAGGAGAAAAGGAGAGGGAGGGAAGGAGGGAGGCAGGGAAAGGGAGGGAGAGAGAGAGGGAGGGAGGGGAGTAAGGAGAGAAGGAGGGTGGAAAGAAGAAATGGAGGAAGGGAAGAAGGAAGGAGTATCAATGGATGGATGGATGGAAGGGTGAATGGATGGATGATAAGAGGGAAGGATGGGTGGGTAGAAGGAAAGAAGGGAGGAAAAAATAAGAACAGAAGGAAGGGAAAAGAGGAATGGGGATGTACTGGTCAGCTCAGGCTGCCATGACTAAACATCATAGGCTGGATGGCTTAAACAACATAAATGTATTTCCTCACTGATTCCCAGCTGATTCAGTTTCCAGTGAAGGCTCTCTTTCTGACATGTCGATGGCTGCCCTCTCACTGCATTTTCACATGCCTTTTCCCCAGTGTGTGCGTGGGGAGACAGAAAGGAGCTCTTTGGTGTTGCTTCCTATAAGGACCCCAACCTTATGAAGCTCATTTAACCTTAATTTCTCCCTCGGAGGCCCCAGTCTCCAAGTATAGCCACCATGGGGATTAGGGCTTCCATGTCTGAATTTTGGACGAACACATTCAGTCCCTTAGACAGAGGGGTGGGTGAGGGCCAGGCTGGGTACTGGGGCTATACTGGGGAAGGAGGCAGGCATGGCCCTCATCCACAAAGCTCCCAGAGCATCTGAGTTCTCCCTCCGCAGAGGGTCCAGCAGAGAAGGGCTGGGTTTCAGGGCCAGACAGTCTGCCTTGAGGTCCAGGCTGAGCCCTTGTTGTACAATGGCACCCTGCCACGCATAGAGTTTGGAGGAAAGCATGTGCTATGGAGCTACCACCTCAGGAAGGTCATGCTTCCTCCCCACATCTGGCTGCCACTGTAGACCTGTTGTGTGGCTCTGGACACAGTCCCTTCTGGGCTTCCATGCCCTCCCTTCTAAAAGAGGGCTGGACCACGTCGGGGTCCTTCCAGATACCCAGATTTCTCTTCCTCCTGCCATGCTCCTTTTACTTCTAGGGAACTCAATAGAAAAATCTAAAAATTGTACTAGCCCACGGCACAATTTAGCCCAGTGTCATAGTTCCATTACGAGTCACAGCTACTGGCCAATACTGCACCCGGCCTCCATCACTGGTTGCCAATATCAAACATGGCAGCCATGATCAAATACAGCCACCATCACTGAGAAAGGAGTTATTTAATTTTAACCCTCCACCTTCCAGTGAGAGCAGAGGGTCCCCGTGGTGGGTTCAGTGGATCCTGAAAGAGCTCCCCCCACCACGTCCAGTGAGTCTCCCTGAGCTCATGACCTGCTCCAAGAGCCACTCATGTAACATACGGGATGCAAATCCCCCCTGTTCTCACCTAAGGTGGGAGGTTCACTTATATCCTGGTCACCACATTGCCAGGCTCCAGGATGCCACTTGAAAATCAATTTTCCCAAACTTTCTACAAGATGAACCACCCAAGAAAGCAGGATGGCCCTGGACAGGGTGTCAGGCCCCCCAAGCTACAGCCCCAGCTTCTCAGTGGGGCTGTGCGTGCCCCCCGTCCAGGCCTCACATGCTCTGACTGTGCAGCCGGAGCACCCTGCAGCCTGGCCACACCATGCCAGGCTCTGCGGCTCAGTTTCCTCACTGACTCAAAGGGCTACAGATGTTTTGAAGTCAACTGAGGCAACAAGCAATGAGTTCCAAATACTAGCCCGAGGTGGGGTTTAGATCTTCTAGGCTGAGCAATGCCTCATCTCTGACTCAGAGATTCCAATATTCATTCTAAGGGCATTAGACTGTGGTGCCGAAGGTTCTATCCTCTCTGCTAAATTCCTGCTTCATCCAAAACCACTTCTCTGGAGTTGGAACAGAGAGAAAAGCAGTTTCTCTTCTCACCCTCCTGCAGTGGCCAAGGCGGGCAGCGAGGCCTGAAGAGGCCCAGGAGGCATGGGGAAGTAAGGAAACACGTGACAGCCCATTCATCACGCCTGGCAGGCAGAGAGAGGAGGGCCGGTGGCAGATTCCCCTTCCTGCTCTGGCCGGGGGAGGGCAGGACCAGATGAGGCCAGAGACATGCCTGCTCTGCCTGCCTGGGTTTCTGCCCCTCAAAGTTTGGCTTCACCAAGACTGTCCCCACCCCCCACAACCAGAGGCTTATGACCAACAAATTCTGAGGGTGATGAGGAGGAGCGTCCCCAGGAGTCAGCAGGAGAAAAAATCAATAATGATATCACTGTTGGTATTAGATCAGCTAATCTAATAATGGCCAGTGTGTAGCAAGGCTCACTTTGGACTCAGATCTGCTACTTAATGACTTTAAGGGTTGCTTTGCCTCTGTGAAGCTCAGTTTTCCCATCTGTGAAATGGGTATAGAGATCATTCCCAATATCGAGAGGGGTGGAGCAATTCCCTTGGGTCCCAAACAGCCTAGAAAATGCTGCTTCATTTGCCCTCTAGAACATGCCCAGCAGGTTGGTTCTCATTTGGTTATTCCCACTTCAGGACAAGGGGCCTGAGTGGCAAGGCAAGAAATAATGTGCCCAGGATCACACAGGGCAAAGCTAGAATTCGAACCTGGTTAGTCTGACTCAGAGCCCCAACCTGTTACCACTACATCCCCAGCCACCCACCAAGCACTCCCCATGTTCCCAATCGAGAGCATGTAGCACAGGCCTTAGAGACAAAGATCTTGGGGTCCCAAGACTGGGCTCTACTGGGTGGCTTTTGGCAGGTTCTTCAATGTTGCTGGGCCTCCTCAGCTTCACCTGTAAAAGGCAGGAAAGTGACGTGCCTTACAGGTTGAGCGTAGGACTTAGACAACCCATGTGGAAGCGCCTAGCTCACCCCTGGCAAAGAGTGGGGTTTTTTCCACCTCCACATCCCTATGTGCAGGCCCACCTCCCTCCATGGACCACCCCAACTCCCACTACCTGGGCCTCCCAGTCAGCCCACAGCCAAAGCCACTGCCAAAATACCAAAACCACCTACTTCCAGCAGCACTCGTGATGTGAAAAGCTCTCTCTCTGTGTGTTAACTTATCCCCACTTACAGATGGAAGGCGGAGCCCCAGCGAGATAGATAGGACGTCACTCACAGCCAGGAAGCAGCAGGCCCAGGAAAGGACCCAGGTCTGCCACCCCCACGTGCCACCGCATCTCTGCTAGGACAGTCACTGGATTTAAGTCACCCCCCTCCTCCCACACACAGTGACACCCTTGAGGCAGAGGGTGGTAGGAACTGGCTCTTCGAGATTGTTCTGCAGAGAACCCATTTCATGGCTTTGGAAACAGGCCTCAAGGTGCTCAGAGGTGCCTCACTTGACACCCCATTTTAGCTAAGCTCCTTTTCTGTGTCAGGTCCTGGGGATCAGTGAGGCTGCCATGCAGGAGGACCCGTTTTCAAGGTCACATGGGGAGAGAGTTGGGGCAGTCCAGACTGTGTTAGCCTCTGGCCAGGAAGAACATGGCAGATGAGGGACCAGGATCCAGCTGCTCCACCCTGCACCCCCTCCCCTGTCTCAGGTGTGACAGGTAGGCACATCTCCGTGTTCCTTTGTCCCTACGGTCACCAGACCTCCATCAATCGCCCTGCTAGCTGTGGGATAGCTGGGCCATCTCCTGGCTCCGGACATGCCCTGTGGAGACACTTACAATTCTGGGTGTAATTATTGCCCGGCAGTCTCCAATGGACCCTTGAAATGGATTTCCTGGTGATTTAAGGTCCTTCTTCACATTCCATCAATAAATGAAGTTCTCAGGCCCACGTTTCAATGCAAGCAGTCCTGAGCATCTGGAAAGTGAAAAAAATATCTCATTGCTAAACTGCTACGTCTTGTCGAATAGGGTTGTGTGACTTACGGTTCTCTCCTCTTCGCTGCACTTGAATATTAAATGTTGTATTAATAGCTCACTCTTAATTATCCATGAGTAATGTACTACGGCTCAGAAATTAATGAAGGGAAGGACCCAACCGAGAACATTTCCCACTCCTCTGGGTGCCGTGGGGCTGATGGGAGGGGGGAGATTTGCATATGATTTGCATGAGATGCTGTGGGTTTGGTGACCAGGGCTGGGAACGCAGAAGGAAGACAGGGGCTCAAATGTGAGACCCTATGCCACCTTCCAGTACTTTCCAAAGAGAGGACTTGCTTTTGTCTCTCCTACCGCCCAGCTTTTGCGCATGCAGATCCCCTTGCCGGGAAAGCCGGACCCACCCAGCTCCTAAGTAGGACAAAAACCCTCACAATAGCTACAGTTTAAGAAATACAATTTAACACTCAGACACATATACAAATGTGTTTACATTGCTTACACGCATGTACAAATTCAAGTGTCTGTGCACACAAATTCATTATTTTTAATAACACATATTTCAGAAAGCAATCTGGCAGTTGCTCAAAATTTAAACCTAGAGTTACCATCTGACCCAACGATTTGTCTCCTAAGACTATTCCCAAGTGAAATGAAAACACATGAATATACAATAATGTACGTGAATGTTTATAGCAGCATTATTCCTAATAGTCAAAAGGCAGAAAGGATCCAAGTGCCCATCAGCTAATGAATGGTAAACAAAAAGTGGTATATTCATACAATGGAATATTATTCAGCCATTAAAAAATAATATACTAACACACACTATAGCTTGGATGAGCTTTGAAATCACGCTGAGTGAAAGAAGCAAACCAGTCACAAAAGATGCATGGTTTCATTTCTAGGAAATACCCAGAACAGGCAAATCTGTGGAGGCAGAAAACAGATTAGTGGTTGCCAGGAGCTGAGCAGATGAAGGAATTGGGGGTTGGGGGGAATGAGAACTAAGGCTACAGGGTTTCTTTTTGAGGTGATGAGAATGTTCTAAAACGTACCATGGTAGTGGTTAAAGAATTCTTGAATACACTAAAAACTGTTGGCTTGGACACTTCTGATAGATTGTATGGCATATGAATTATATCTCAACAGAGAAGTTCCCCCCTCCCAAAAGACACATATTTACATATTGTCCCACCTCAGACTTTGCACATGCTGTTCCCAGTGGAGGAACACCCTTCCCCACCCGCTTCCTCTGACCAATAGCAGGCACCCCCCCAGGGACCAAGCCCAGAGCCGAGCATTGGGCACATGGGTCTGCAGAGGCCTGTCCTACAGGCCAGCTGCACCCTGATGGGCCATGTGACCCTGAGTGACAGTAGAGTCCAAGTATGTGGGACAAGTGTGAGCTGGTGGGGCTGAAGGGAGGTACACAGTTCAGGGTCTGTCCCAGCCTGAGTGCCCAGTGAGTTCTGGTCACCAAGCCCCACCCTGCCATATCACTGGGGTCAGAGGGTGACTGGGAGGCTGGGCAAAGCAGGAGAGAGCCAGCCGGGCTCTGGCTGATGCCCCAGAACAAGGGGTGACACCAGGGCCTTGTAGGACAGTCAGGTCTTAGGCCAGGCCAGGGAAGGGATTTGCTGTTCCCATCTCCCTGCGGAGGCAGCGGGGGTGGGCAGGCAATCCCCAACCCCCACAGGTGCAGGATGGTGGGGGGTCGGTGCCCTTGGCCTGTGGCTGAGCAACTGGACCAACTCGTTCTGGGCACTCCACCCAGGAGGAATGCTGGAGGGGCGGCAGTGGGGAGGATCCCTTCAGAGCCGTGCCACCAGGAGGCTGGACTTACAGGCAGACCTCCAGCCTCAGCCTCACAGCGGCAGTTAGTGACCTTTTAGAATGTGGATCCAGTCACATCCCACTCCCCCACCCCGCCCCCCTGATGAAAACCTTCTGCTCACCTCTTACCAGGACTCCACTCTCTGACCCTGTCTGTTCCCACTCCCCGCCTAGCTCACACTAAGCCAGTCTCTAGGCTTTTGCCCTTGCCGGTCCCTCTGGCCTTCTCACTGCTCCAGCCCAGAGGTCACCTCCCAGAGACCGTCTCCCTCCTGCTCCACTCTTCTCCACCTCCACTCTGTCTTCCTCTTCCGCAGGTCCGATCGCAAACCACCACTGTCTGCTCATTTGTCTGATGACCAGGATTCAGCAGCTTCCCTGGCGGACTGGAAACCACAGAAGAGCAGGGTTCAGCACCGATTCCCCAGGACCTGGCCTGGTTCCTGGCATACAGATGGTGCCCACTAATGATTATCCCCTGAGTGCACACAGCAAGCAGTCTGGGCTCCAGCCCCAGGTCTGCCTCTGACTTGCTTGGGCACCGATCTCACTGTTTCTCTAGATGACAGGTTGGACCTCTTTGGAACAAAGGATTCTCCTTTTTCATCAAAATTGCGGGTTCCCCTCCAATAATGTAAGCAGCTAGACAAGAGTTCTTTGGGCTCAGAATGGTTGTCCAGCCCTGACATGCCCAGTCCCTCCTCGACCACCCTTTCCTATAAAGCTGTGGGGTCCTCAGAGCGCAGGGACAAGTTGACCTGAGACTCCCACACACTGAAAGAGCCCACGGCTGCGTTTGGTTCACACGGCCCCTTCCTGACATGACGTAAAACTAGCAGGTTACAGATTGTCCATCCAGGATGATGCCAGCCACGTAAAGAGAAACACAGGAGGCAAAAATCCTAGGAGGAAATACACCCAAATGTCAACCTCAATTGTGCTGGTGGTGGAAATATGGGGCGGGGGAGGGGGAGCTCTGTTGCTTCATACTTTTATCATTTTTCAAATGTTCCACAATGAATAGTTCTTTGTTCATCAGAGTGAAAAGGTTATTTTTAAAAGTGCTCTAAAAATTAACCAAGAATGTAGAGCTTGATCATTTATCAGGGTTCCTCCATGTCTGAAAAATGCAGCAAGGAGTTTGAGCAAAAGAGGGAAGGAGGGTCCTGGTCCTTTTCCAAAGAAAGGAAGAAGGGGATGCAAAGGGGGGATTTCAGAGAGTACAGCAGACTCATGGGGGGCGGGACACCGTCTTTACTGTTTCTCACTTGAGGCCTCCAGAGCCCCATCATCTTGGCCACAGGTTTCTGGTTTCATTCATTCATTCATTCATTCGCTCTCTCACTCACTGTTTGATTTAACTCACATTCCTTGAGCTCCTCTTGACCTTCATGTGGTCATCTGAGAAATGGGGACAGTTTTAGTACCTACCTCGAAGGTTCATTGTGAGAACTAGACTCCAGATGGATGCATTTAATAAGGTACTTGGTAGAGAAGAAACTCAAAATAAATGTGTTCATATGAAGGAGACAAAAAAGAAACACATAGCTCCCCCTCAGGGATCAACCCAGAAAACATTGTGGGTTAGAGCCTTCCAGATCTTTTTCTCTGCACAGATTGAGAGACAAGGACAGAGACAAAGAGAGAAAAAGAACAATTTTTTTACAAGCATTGGCATGACAATTTTATTTTGTATTGTGATTCTTTTTAAAAAATTGAATAGCCTGGTTATTTTAATATCAGTAAATTCTCTTCTAAAGCCTGATGTTCATGGCTGAACTGTATTTTAGCTTCTGGCCTCGTCTTAAGGTATCCAAGCAATATCAGGTGAAATCAGCGAATGGTTAGCATAAAACACAGCAACACGAGTAGCAAGGGTTTCTCTAGTGTCGATCATTTGGTTCCCGCTTGTTTGCGATAAGCAATGCTGTGATGGACATCCTCATTGATGCATCTTCGCCCACAAGAAACACAAGCCCCAGGATTTTTAAAGGAATGAATTCCCAAAGCTGAGACCATAAATAAGCTTCCCTAAGTGTTCTTGCCCTTGGGATAAGCTTCTGGAACAGGAGAGCAGCCCTTTTGAGACATTTTTAAAGCATTTGATCCACTCATGGAATCTTCACAAGAACCCCGTGAGATGGGTACTATTATCCCCATTTCCTGGACAAGGAACTGCAGCCCACACGATTATAATATCACCCTGCTTTATAAGCCTTTTCATCTTTTAGTTACTTTTTCACCTTTTAGTTACTTCAATAGCTATGCAAACTTTTAGCAAACTGCTCTGCTGCTGCTTATATGTGAGATAGCCACAGCATCACCAACGCTGGCCATTAGAATTCCTTTGAGTTAGCTATTGCTGCGTAACAAACCGCCGCAAAACTCGATGGCTTAAAACAGTAAGCATTTATTATTGCTCATGGGTCTCCAGATAAGAGAGGCAGTTCTTCTGGACTCATCCAGTCTCACACATGCATCTTATTTGGCTTCTCCATCTTGATGGGGTGCTCCCCTGTGTCTGGAGCTTGGCTCTGCTCCACGGGGTGTCCCACCTCCAGCAGGCTAGCCCGGGCTTGCTCACCTGGTGGCAGTGGGGCTTCGAGAGAGCAAGTGGAAGCTGCAAAGCCTCAGTTTGGAACTGGCACAGAATCACATCACATCTGCCACATCCTATTGGCCAAAACAAGTCACCAAACTGAGCCCTGATTCGAGGGTGGGAAATAGACACTGTCTCTTGATGGGAAGATGTACGAAGCCATCTTGTAGATAAAATGGATACAAGAAGGGCTAAAGAATTGAGGACATGTTTGCCGTCAATTTATCACATATTTTTTAATTTTTTAATTAGCATTTTAAAAATTTTTACCAATTTTGTAACTTTAAAAAATATACGTTTTCCTATGTGTTGCTGGATTACCTGATACAGAGATCCCTGTTGTTTTCTTTCATCTGCTTGTTGGCCATTCGTCAACTGACTCTTTGCACCTACAAACCAGCCTTCCACTCCACCCTGGCCCACAGTCCCCTGGGAGGGCCCGTCCCCTTCTGGAAGCCGGCCGTCACCCCACACATCAACTCCCCCTGCCTGTAATGAATAGCTCAGGAGCCCGCAGGAGAGGGAGCCGTGCCGCCCACCGCCCGCGCTCCCCACTGGGCAAGCCCCGTGATGACACCATCCATCACTGCCACCCTCGGTGGCTGGGCGCCCCAGGCCCGGCCAAGGAGGGGAGGAAACGCTGCCCACAGTTCAGTGGAGCTCTTAATGATTACGTCAAGTGGCAAACCATTTATTAGTCTCCTTAGCGGCCAAAAAAAATAAGGCCTGAGAAGCCGGCAAGCACGTTGGGGGGCTGTGGTTTCATTTTTTATGACTGTTTCAAGCCTCAGACATGGAGGGTGATGTGGGTGGAGGTGGACAAGCTTTGTGGGGGCAGAGGGTGCAGGCAAGAGATCTGGGCGCTAAGCCTGTCTCTGCCTAGAGGTAGAACTCTGCGTGCACAGAGAGTTCATGTGGTCTGTCCGAGGTCACACAGCTCCCAGGCCAGGTCTTTCCACAGGGCTATTTGCCTCTCCCTTTGCACCCATGTTAAAAGCTCTGTGTTTTATGTAAATTGCCTCAGAGCTTTCCTTGGGGGTTGGTAAGTAGAGATTAAACACAAGCAGACACAGGTGAGGAAAACTCTAGTGTGCTCTGAAATCGGAAGCAGTCCCCTGCATTTCCGTCCCCGGAAGCTCAGTTTTGTCATCCGTGAAATGGGCATGGTCCAATCCAGCTGCGTGGACATGCGATCTCCACAGATGCGCAGGACCCTGCACCCAGGAGGGTTCCACACCTGCTTTAACGTTTTTGCTGTTGCCATCTAGAAATACTTAATTTATCTTTGAACTTGGGTTTTGTAAGTGAAGTCTGATGGGACAATGGAGTGTGCGTGTGAGCAAACAAGATAAGCAGAAGAAAGAAAAAAGCTTTATATTTTAGCAGCTTTATTGGCACTTTTATCCTGCTTTTTTGAACAAAGTACCCAGCATTTTACTTTGTCCTGGGTCCCAAGAATTATGTAGCCAGCCCTGGGCACGGTGATCCCTTTGTGGCTTGGTACCCTGGAGGCTCCCCGCTCCCGTCCTTCCTTCCATGGGCTCCTTACCGCCATCGGAACCCGGGGTGTATCCTAGATGATGCCACCCGGTCCTCCCTGCCTCTGCCTCAGCTCAGACCCTGTCCTTCATATTACTCCCCTGGATGGCCCCCTCCCTGGCCTTTAAGACTCTAGCCTCCCCACCCACTCACTTCACAGTAGAAAGCCAACACCTATGACTCTGTCTGCTCCGTCTGTGCTTCCCCAAACTTCCAACCTGGCCCACAACTCTGGGTTCCGGACATTCCCTACCAACCACGGGCTGGCAGTTCCCCAGTTCTGCATGTCTTTTATTTCCCACACCCTCTTAACAGCTGTTGTTTATTGAGCACCTACTATGGTGCTAAGCACCTTACATGGATCACTCGTTGTCATACCCACCCATGACATAACCGCCATGAATATCTTCAACCTATAGGTGAGGAAATGGAGGCACAGAGCAGTTCATTCACTTACTCAAGGTCACATAGCAAGTGGCAGAGCCAGGATTTGACCTCACAGACCCATACCCTTAACTATCATAGGACTTCACACCTTTGCACAAGCCAGGACCTCCCCCAGGAATGCCTTTCCGGAAGGACTTAACCATCCTTAGCACTTAAAGTATGTGCCAAGTCAGTGAGTGAGTGAATGAGTGAATGAATGAATGAATGGTTTTGCCATTGTTTGCTATGTGACTTTGAATAAATCACTCCCCCTCTCTGGGCTCCTCCTGTGAGCTCAGACCCACTCACTGAGCAAAGTGGTGCCTCAAACTTACTGGGATTGGCTAAAGCTGCTGGAAGGAAACAAGACAGAGGTAGCCACTCCCTGGGGCCAAGGTTATATCTGGGCTATGACTAAGCATGCTCTGCTCAGCACTGTCCTATCTGTCTGAACATCTTTGTCACCATGGGAAGGGGAGGAGGGGACATGGCCCTGAGCTCTAGCCCACAGGACACCTCCTCCCAAAGGGCAGAGTCACCTACTTCTCCTCCATTCAGTGGCCCCACCCCATGACTGTGGCCCCTCCAGGGCTCACACCCTTCCTTCCTGCACAGGAAGAGCCAGGAGGAGCTCTGGGCTGATCCCGGCTCACCCTCTGCTTTGACCTTGAGAATATCCTTTGTGCAGCCAACAAGCAGATCTCCATTGTCTCCCTAATCCTACTAACTACTGCCAGGTTCTGAGCTGACTCTGCATTCTCTCCTTGAACTTGCCCACAACCCTGGGAAGTGTATGCTCCTGTTAGATCCATTTCACAGAGAGAGAGACCGAGACAGAGAGAGGGCTGACACTAGCCCAAGGTCACACAGCACCTAGGCTTGAACCACTGGGCTCTCCTGCCCACCTTGTGCTGGCACTGGGGGGCAGCAGCGATCAAGGGCAAACCCAGTGCCGGCCGTTACGAGGCTGCTATGACCAAGTGGATGCTGCAAGTAACTCCAGTCACTCCTTCTCACCAAGGCAAAAGGCACCGCCTGGGTCCCAGCCGCTTGCAGACGGAGACAAATAGGGGCTCACCTACCTGCCCACTGCCTTTGGCAAGTACCTGACTTCATTCCCCTTCAAGGTCAAACTTTGTAACCTTGGGCAAGACACTTAATCTCTCTGGGCTGCCCTTTTCTCCTTCATCAGTACACCTTGCAGACACAGTTAACCATGTTGCTTATTTGGCTGAAACCTCAAAATCATCAAGAGAGTTTGGCAAAGAATCCCCATTTTCCAGATGTAGAAACTGAGGCTCAGAAAAAGGGAAGCTACTCACCAAGATCAGGAAGTACATGGGAGGCACAACAGAGGATGTGGGTGTCCACGGGGCATGGGTGCTTCCTGCCCAGGGCTGAGACCAGAGCCAGCCAGAGGGAAGGACAGTAACCCTTTCCTGGCTGGGCTCCTCCCACCCTTCACCCTCCCTCTTCCCCTCCTGAGGCCTCCAAACAAAGCTGCCTTTATCCTGACTGTAGCTGCATTCCTCAGTGACACATGAGGACAAAGGCAGGGGCCACCGGCAGCGACAGGAAAGCCCTACTGCCCCAAACCAGTTTGCAGCCTTCCCACGCCCCACCCCCACCCTTGGGGCCTCCCGGGGCCTCCAGCCCAACCCAAAGGAGCTCTGGGAGGGAGCTGTCAGCCCTGCCTCTCCAGCCCCCTTTGGAGCTGGGCTGCTTGTCCCAGGAGGAAGTGGACTCCTACAGGGGGACCTGGGTCGCTACACAAGAGGGGCCTTGGGACCAATCTCCACCTCTCTGGCCTCAGTTTCCTTGTCTGTGGGACAGCGATGGATGTTCGGGGGGGACTCAGTGAGATAACGCACAAAGGGAAGGTGATTATTGTTGTTGGATTGGCTACCATCACCGCCTGTTTCCAGCCATTTCTGAGCTGCTGAGGCTCCTGGGAGTGCCACTCTCAGAGCTTCGCACATGCTGTTCCCTCTGCCCAGAGTGCTTCCACCCTTCAACTCCTCCCTGGTTAACTCCTGCAGATGTTTCTTCAAACACCCCCTCCTCCAGGCAGCCTGCCCTGAGAACTGCCACCCTGGGTTGACGTAGGGCCCTCCAGTGGATTCCCACGTGCCCGCTACAATTCCATCACAGCCCCCAATACCCCGAATTATCACAACTACTGCACTACTTGTCACCCCCAGCAGGCTCAGAGACCTTAAAAGGCAAAACCATGGCTATTTTGTTTCCTACTGTATCCCCAAGGCCTGGCACAGGCCCAGCCTAGCTCAGCCATTGCTTGTGGGATGGCTGGGTGTGCAGATGAATGGATGGATGGATGGATGGATGGATGGATGAGCAAGTGAGTATGTGGGGCCTTGTTTCCTGGACCTGCTAGACCCAGAAAAGAAGAACAAACGTGAAGTGATAGGATGGTGGCCCCAGGAGGGGAGGGAAAGGCAGGATCTGCTGTCTTTCCAGCCCACCAGAGGGTTGAGGTGCCTCTGAAGCCAGAGCTGGCCACTCCATACCCATTTTGCCTCACCAGTGGTGGAGGCTCAGGCTGCATTGTTTCCACAAAAGTAAGAAGTGCAGCGCCTCCCCGCCTCTCACCCTTGGCCTGGCTCTCCCAGGAGAATGAGCCACGTTTTGACAGCCAGAGCCCTCCCACGAGGTCTGCACAATTTGGTGCCTGCACATTGCTGAGGACCCACCTATCTCATTTCCATGTCCCTTCCTGGACACCTGCTGTGCACCAGGAAAGATAGAAAACCCACCGAAAGGGGAAACTGAGTCTAGTGTCCATATAAACTCACAACTTGGACACACGGCATGAGTAAAAGCATTTGAGATGCTGTGGCCAGACCAGAGAGGGACAAGTATTTGCCAAGGTCAAACAACAGGGGAGTGAGGATAAGAACCAGGGGTTCTAGACCCCTGGCCGAGGGCTTCCTTCTCTGCAGCAGGGAGCTTCATGTCCGGGTGGGGAGGGAGGCCAGGTGATAGAGACCAAGAGAGACGGGGACAGCAGGGGTAGAGAGAGAAAGGAGGAGGTTCTGAGCACCTACTATATGCCGGGCTGGTGTCGGGCATTTCTCTCCCACACAGGATCTTGGGGACCCTCCCAGCTGCCCTTCAAAGCTGGATTTATTGTCCCCATTTAGTAGACAAGGTAGCTGAAGCACGTGGCAGGAGGGGCGGGCTCAGATTTAAGCCCAGCTGTGGAAATGCATGCAGCCTGGTGCTTTAACAACAGGTTGCCCATGGATTCACTCATACAGACCGAGAGACGAGGGCTTGGGACCCGCAGCCACAGCTCATGGTAGGCGCTTCATAAATAGTGGTTAAAGGATGACAGGGGCCGGGGCGGCGGGGGGAGCGATGCTGCCCAGGGGCCACTCGCAGTTTCAAGGCAGATGAAAGTAACTTCGTATAGGACCAGTACCCGAGAGGTCTAGGGCCACCTTGGTCTAGGAAGCACAGGGTGTCCTCCCCAGACTCAGGTGACCACACTGCCACCCTCAGATGTGAGCAGCTCCGCCTGTGCAACTGTGCCTGGCCAGCCCCAGCCTTGGCGTCTCGGTCCCCAACGGCGGCACCCCTAGCCCCAAGCCACTCTTCAGCCTGGCTCTGGCTTGGAGGGGCAGCTCCGGGGAGGCCAGCGGCCTTTCAGCTGGACATAAAGGCTGTGTCTAAAAACAAACAAATGACTTCTGGGGCAGAGGGCAGAGAAGTGGTTCCAGCAGGGTGTTTGGGCAGCACGTCAGCCATTCAGTCAAACCCGCTGGGCTGTGAGGGGAACGGCAGAGAATCAATCATGGGCCGTGTGTGTTTGCAAAAGGACGTGTGTGGTTGGGACAACAGCGGGAGCCCCAGGGGAGGCCCCCTGGGGACACGTGTCCACCACCTGGGCTCCCACGCCCACTGAGCCCCAGGAGGGGCTCAAATACAGAGTCCCAGGCCCCAACCCACAACCCAACAGCCACATCGCTCGAGTTGGGGCCCATGAGCCTATAGTTTCTTGGAGGGTCTCCCAGACACTTCTGGTGAGCAGCCAGGTTTGGGAGCCCCCTGTGCTGCCCACCTGGCCCCAGGGGTCCTGAGAGTAAAGTGTGATGAGTGAGGAGCTTGAGCTTTGTAATCAAAAGACCTGTAATATTCTGCTGTAACCAAGAAGACACTGCCCACTACAAACTCAATCCACCAGGCCTTCTAGTCTCTCTCTCTCTCTCCTTCTCTCTCCCTCCTTCCTTCCCTCTCTCTCCCTACCTCAAACACAGCATCTAGCACCCATAAGTGCTCAATAAATATTTGATGAGTGGAAAAAGTCTCTCTGTGTGGTGGTCTTTCTCTGCTTTCTCTCTTGCCCGTCTGTCTGTTTGTCCTCTTTCTCCCTCTCCCTTCCCTGTCTGCTCTCTGCACCCCTGGCTCCCTCAGTCCACCTGCAGTAGCTGGAAGCCCCCATTCTCAGCTCTGAGAATGGAATCTCAGGCTAAGGAGAAAGGCAACTGCTGAAGAAGTTCCCTGTCCCTAATCCCACTCTGAAGCCTCAAACGTGTTGTCTGCACCCCTCGTGCCAAGTATGGCTGCTGTCTTCAGTCCAAGCACCGCCCCCGCCCCCGCCCCCACTCTCCCTGACCTTGGCCCCCACAGCCCTCTTCTGCAGCCCTGGTCCCCGCCTCTGTCCAGCAAAAAGAAAACTAAAGGAAGCCCTGTCCCAGAGTCACCTAGAAAGTCTATGGCAACCCTTAGCACCTGGGTCCTGGGAAGTTTTCCTCACCCAAAGGACAGCTGAGCACCCCAGACTCTTAGAGTGGCAGAGAGTGCCCATTCTGCCCGAGGGCACCACTGCTTCGGGTGAGGACCCTGAGTCCCAGACAGGTGAGGCGGCCCTGCCTGGGGTCATGGTTCGGGTTCGCGGACACAGCCCTGAAGCTCTGGACGGCGCAGGGGGAGTTGGGGTGAGCGCTGAAGAGTATCAGTCAGTCAGCCGAGAGTGAAGTCCTTAGTACGCTGGCCTCACGACAGCCGCGAGTGTAACCCAACTCAGCCAAACGTGGGTAAGTCAACTGAACTAAACACATTCGCACCTCCTCCAAAGTGGGGGGAGACTGTAGACTGGGGGAATTTCCCACAGCCCCGGCTTTGAAGAGTCCCTGCCCTGAGCCCAGGCCTCCCCTCTGGTCCCACTCGTCTCTGGGTGTCAGTCCCTGGCCGCACTGGGTCCCTGAGAGGGTCACAGAACGTGACCCCTAAACACAAGCCTCTGCCGCACCGGGAGTCTGACGGGAGAAACAGCGCTGTGTCCCAGCGCAGGAGGAAAACCTGGCTGTGCGAGAAGCAGTGAGAGATGACAGCTGACTGCGCCGTGACAGCTTCCCAAGGCATTTTCAAGGGCGTTTTAACTATAGTGTGTGATTTTCCCCTACACACCTGTTCTCCACATAAGACGCAATCCCACTGGCTTTCTAGTGATTACAAAAGAAACAAAAGATCTGGTGTTTTTTAATCTCTACCAAGGTGCAGTCTACTTGCCCCGAAAATGCACACATCGTAAGTGTACAGCTCAGAGAAGCTTCACCAGGTGGACGTACCGGTATAACCGGCCCCCGAAGTTCCCCGCTCTGCACCCATTCCCAGTCACTAGCTCCCAAGGTAACCTCTGTCCTGCCTCGCCTCACCACAGCTTGCTTTCACCTGTTTCTTCCTTTTGTGTAAGTGGAATCACATAGAATGCCCTCTGCTGTGTTGAGCTGCTTTCACTCAGTATGATATGAGATTCATCAGTGTTGTATGTGGCAGTAGCTCATTCATTGTCCTTGCTGTGTGCTATTCCACTGTGTGCTATTCCACTGTGTGACTGTACCACAATCTGTCTATTTTACTCTTGATGTATCAGTCTGCTTTCACTGAATAACAAAGCTCCCCATCTCCTTGCTGTGCGTTATTCCATTGTGTGACAATACCACAATTTATCCATTTTACTCTTGATGATGTATCAATTAGCTACTGCTGAGTAAAAAAGTTTCCCAAAGTCTTGTGCCTTAAAACAATAGCCATTCATTTGGTACATGTTTCTGTAGGTAGACTCAAGCTGGGAGCAGCTGGGAGGTTCCTCTGGGCTGAGCTGGACTGGGCTGACCTCAGCTCAGCTCCTGCATGTGCCTGTATCTGTGGCTGGGGCTGCCTAGATGTCAGCTAGGAAGGCTCCTCCCTGCTCGACCTCTCTCTCCTTCTCCACCCAGAGCCTGGACTTACCACATGGTGATCACGGAGTGCCAAGGAGCTGGGGGAAGCATGAAAGGTCTCCTGAATACTGAGTCTGGAACTAGCCCCCATGACTTCTGTCGTATTCTACTGGCCACAGAAAATCACAAAACCAGCCCAGATTCAAGGGGAGAAGAAATATTCTTCCTCTTAACGGGATCCGCTGCAAAGAATTGTGGTTCTTTTTGTAATCCATCATGACAGGCATTTGCTAGTTTCCAGTTTTCAGCCAAGATGAACAATCCTGCTGTGAGCATTCCAGTGCGTGCCGTCCGGTGACTGTAGGACTCGTTTCTAGCAGGGATGCTCCTGGGAGTGAAGTTGCTGGGTTATCAAGAATGCGTTTATTCAGTCTCCATAGGTTCACACAGGCCTATTTCCCAGGATATACAGATGTTAGGAAATTTTTTATCCAAAGAAAATCCCCCCAAAGAGGTATGTGTGCATTCTGAAGCCCCTCCCACCTCCAGACCAACCCCGCCTTCATGCAAGAACAACTCCGTCCCCCCAAAGTTCACGTCCACTCAGAGCCTTGGAATGTAACTCTAGTTAGAGAGAGGGTCTCTGTGGATACAATCAAGTTAAGATGAAATCATATGGGTAAAGACAGAGTTCCACTCAGTGAAGGACACCCTAGAATGACAGTCAGAGGTTGGAGGGATGTGTCTACAAGCCAAGGAGTGCCAAGGATGGCCGGCGACCACCAGAAGCTGGAAGACTCTCTCACGGAGCCTTCAGAGGGAGCATAGCCCCATGGACACCTTGATGTTGGACTTCTGGCCTCCAGAACTATGAGAGAATGAACTTGTTATTTTATGCATCCCCCCAAATTTGTGGTACTTAATTACAATGGCCCTAGGAAACCAACATACCCTCCTACCATCTCCTTTCTGCTCTATCTTCTGGCCCAGAGCAGGGGCGAAGGACAAGCTCCCTCCTGCCCCTTGTACTTGACCTTTTCATGCTGTTTGGTCCCTGGGGTCACACGTGTAAGCACGTTACTCAGAAGATTTATCCCGTCGTGTGCACAGGGCGCAGGCCCCGTGCAAACACTTGCCGCTGGTTTGCAGTGATTTACTCCCAGATCACCCTTTGATGAAGGGGGCCCCAGCCGACGAGCCTCTCTCGTATATCAAAAAGGAAATCCTGAAGACATCCCTATAAACGCAGCGGGGAGGAGAACCTGCCGACGACGCCATAAAGTTGCACGATGTGCTGGACTCAGATGGGCCATCTGCTCCACTCCCTGCTCCAGATGCGCGCCGCGGCTTGCTGCCGCCTCATGGCTCACTTCAGAAACTCTGTGCACACTCCGGACTCCCGCCTTCTCCCACCTTTTCTCTGCAGCATGGGCAGCAGGGCAGCCCACAGGAGGAGCACTTGGGAGCACGCAGTGGCTCTGAAATGTAGAGCAGAGACGTGCTCGACCTTGGCCACACCACAGCTGTACCTTGAAGCCCCTGAAGTTCAGCCTCCTTTTCTATAAGATGAGAGCGCTCCCCAGCTCACAGAGTCAAGGCAAGGCTTGAATGAGAAAGCATCCTGCCTGACTCAATACATGATAATCTCCCCTCCCACTCCTTGTTATTGGGACTCCTGGTTGCAAGCAACAAAAACCCAACTCATAGCTGCTTAAGAAATAAGCAAACAAGAACAGTAATTTGTTTTCTCATACACCTGAAAAATTTTGAATTACAACTTCAGGTATGGCTGGATCCAGGGCCTCAACAATGCCAACAAGAAACTTCCTGTCTCTTTCTCTTTTTCTTTCTTTGTTTTTGAGTTTTGTTGAGCTATAATTGACATATAACACTGTGCAAGTTGCAGCCTGTCTCTTTCAAGCCAACTTTCCTCTTGATTGACTTTGTTCTCAGGCAGGCTCTTTCCTCAGGGTAGCTTAGCAAACCCAGCGGAAGAGAGAAGATCTCTCCAGTAGGCCCTGGACTGACACGAGAAAACTTTGATTAGCAACGAGGACAGCAGGATGTGGGAAGAAATGCTCAGAATCACACAGCAGGATATTTGTGAGATATTAGCCTCTGCTTTTTTTATCCTCACCAATTGTTGCATCCTCTCAAAACAGAGTTTGTCCATCTACAGGCCTGTGCCTCCTGCTCACCTGCTGAGATTCCCACTGTCCCCCATGGGATACTGTCCCATCTCCCAGACCCTCCCGCTTCCCCCAGCACAGGACCTGCCACCCTTTCCTCCAGGATGACGGAGCTGTCTTCCACACTGTCTGTTATATCCCAGATTTTTTGCCTTGGGTCCTTTAAGACTTACACTATGGAGGCTTAAAAGCCAGATTCTAGTGATTTAAAACAGACTTTTGAGATCCAAAAACCACAAACTTGACTCTTTTTTATTCTTTCGCTGTTACCACCATCCCCGCAGCAGAAAATACAAAGGGTCTTATGGCTGCCTGACATGGAAGGAGAATGGGGGTGGGGTGGAGGGAGCCCTCAGTTACTGTGTCAAAGCTTCGCCCCGACATCCTCAGAGTGCAGCTCCCAGCCTCAGAGCTGGACTCACCCTGAGTTGCTCTGTATGTCAGTCTCCTCCTGGGGAGGTGACCCCACCCCACCTCACCTGCCCTCTGGTCAGGTGAATGCTTCTTCCTCCATGATGCCCTACTTGGTTCATCCAAATGAGAATGATTTGTCTATTTTCTTTCTCCATGCTTTAGGCAACCTGGCTTTGTGAATTAATATTATCTAGGAGATGGGACAGTACCCCATGGGGGACCATAAACTTCTTGCCACCAAAGGCCTGTTTTCTCTCCTCTGTGACCCTAACATATGATACATTGTAGCTGCCCTGCTCCCATAAGAAGGCAGTGAGCCCTGACCAGTGTGGCTCAGTGGGTTGGGTGCCATCTTGCAAACCAAAAGGTGGATGGTTCAATTCCTGGCCAGGGCACATGACTTGGTTGCAGGCCAGGTCCCTGGTTGGGGGCGTGCAAGAGGCAACAAATCAATGTTTCTCTCCCTCTCTTTCTCCCTCCCATCCCCTCTCTCTAAAAATAAATAAACAAATCTTTTTTAAAAGAAAGAAAAAACTTTCTTATTTATTCTCAGAGCCACTGAATAAGAGTGAAAGTTTTCAGGAGGCAATTTAAGGAAGAACTTTGAACCATCAGAACCATGCAGAAATGCTATGGCCTGCCTTATTAGGTGATGAGCTCCCTGTCACTGGAGGCAAACAAAGGCAGCTTGGCAGAGACTCTTGGAGAGGATTCAAGTATCAGATGAGCAGTAGGTCATCTAGAATCTGAGCCCCAGGAGATTTGGACAGCATCTATTTTTGCTCATCATTTTAACTTTTGTGTTTAATAAAACACATGGCTTATAAAATATTTAAAATACTCTTGGCAAGCACCCAAATTCCTTTCCATGTTCTCCATTGTTCTGCCAGTCTGACTGTGACCTCCCTCTTCAAACCCAATCCCCACTTCCCTCCAGCCTCCCTGGCCTCCTTACTTTTCCTACCCCAGGGCCTTTGCTCATGCCATTCTCCTTCTCTTCACCATTATCCTGCTTTCTCTTTCTTTGTTGCCTTTGTCACCATCTGAAATAATCTATTTGTTTATTCTCTGTCTCTCCAACTAGAATGGAAGCTCCCCAGGGGACAGGGGCCTTGTCTACCTTGTTCACTACTCAATCTCAGTGTTCAGCCCACTGCCCGGCACATTGTAGATGCTCAGAAAGGATTTGCACAGTGAGCTTTGTTAGTTAGGATAACATTAGATGCTTTAACAGTTCAGTGGCTTAACACAGTGACTTTGTCCTCTTCCGCTGAAGACCACACGGTGTTCTCGATCAGTAGGCAGCCCTCCAAGGACCCAGGCTCCTTCCATGTTGTGACTCTTCCCTCCTCTAGGGTCCCAGAGTCTCCTGCATTCAATTGGTAGGTGGAGAAAGAGAGAGGATAGAGGATTTACGGACCAGGGAGGGTGTGGGCCAGGCCTAAATGTGACTTGTGATGTTTTTGTAAACATTCCATTAGCCATAATTCAGTTACATGGCTGCACTGAAGTGCCCAGGAGGCTGGAAATGTGGTCTGTGTGTGTGCCTTGGAAGAGTGGGAAATGGGTTTAGTCACCAGACTGCCACAAGAGTGAGTGAATGAATGAAACGAGCCTTCACATACCTTCCGGTTCAAGGTCTCTTATAAGACTCCGAGTCCTGCTGGCCCAGGAAATCTGATGCCAATCGCTGCCTGCCCTGTGTCAACCACACTGCTGGAATGACAGAAGGCGAGGGCTCCAGGCTGAAATGTGCAGCTTAAAGGACAAACAGAGCTTCTGGAGCCTGCTGATCTGGGTCACAGCAGCCCCAGAAATCCGTCCTTTCCCCAGAGGTGCCTGCATGGAGCAGGGCTCACTGCTACAGGGCGAGGGAGAACTGAATCCATTTGCTCTGGATGACCTCATACTGGGCTTCACCTGCTGGGATACAGCAGGCCTAGGGGCAGCAGGACCACCCTGGGGTCTCTCCTGAGCCCCCAGTAGAGTTTAGCTCCACAGGCCTCTTCCTGTGCTCTTTCTCCTGGAGTTAGTAGAGGGGAGTGCTGGGGGCACTGCCTGGCACACCGTAAGCACTACATACATTGCTAGCATGGCCTTCTTCACCCTTCATGGTGATTCCATGCTCTCGCTCAGCCCCCTGACATGCATTGCATATCCCTGCCCTTCGGGAACATGGGAACATGGCAACGAACAAGAAAGATGGAGCCTGAGAGGGTAACATGGAGAGTGAGAGGAGACGGCAGCCTTGCCCTCGGGGAGCATCCAGTCTGGGGGGAACCCACCTTCCCCACAAATGGCACCAACAGAAAAGAAATAACTGCCAAGTAGGATTTGCTACATAGAAGGTGCTGGAGATGCCAGAGGGAGATGGGGTCTTGACCTGGCCTGTGGAGGGGAGGGTCAGGAAGACACCCTCTGCCTCCCCTCCTCTGATACATTTCACACACACCCTCAGGCTGCCCGGGGTGTACCTGCAGTGGGACGTGCCCCTGGATGGACCTTCTTCCTGGCTGGTGCCCAGAACCCACCTGAAGCCAGGAGTTCCAGCCTATTCCAGCACCCACAGCCTGGTCCTCCCCAGCCCTGCCCCCCCAGTGCTGCTGCAGCAGCCCTGGAATGAGGAACTGGGAGGACTCACCCCAGAAGAGGCTCAGTGGCTGCAGGTGATAGGATGGAGAGAAAAGCAAGGTTGAACTCAGTGCTTCCTGTATCTGGATCCCAAGATAGAGCCACCCAGACCCACCCGAGGAAAATGTCCAACCGCTCCCCTTTGTTTCAGTGTGCACCCCAATAGCGGAGTCTCTTTGTCCTGGAGGCTCCTCCTCCTGTATGGGTGGCTGCTTCAGCTGGTTGGGGCCCTGGGTCCTCCCAAAGGGCCCAGCTCCCAAACCCAATCCCTCAAGCTCCCTTCTCTCCATTTGCCAGTGCTCTACACAGCCTTCTGCACCATTAGATGGCTGTTGTGTCGCCCGTGACTTTGTAATGGTGTTAACACTGGAAGTGCTGGTCTGTGGGCCAAGCCGGACGGGTCTTGCGAGCTTGGTTTCTTCGAGACCAAGAAGAACACTCCATGGAGCAGGCCCCAAGTGGCAAATCTTTCCCCTTCGTCAGCTGCTTGTTGACTGTATTTTCAGCCTTTAAGGGAAAGAGCTAAGTGGACACGTATAAAATTCAGGAAATAGATTATCAGCGACTTCACCTAAACACGGTCTACTCAGGGATGAACTAATACAGTTTAGTTCTCTGGGAATAAGATCCTCACTTCTCTGTAACATATGAGCTTATTGCTCAATTGTCATTTCAGTTTTGTACCACGCACTGAATCTAAGTCATCAAATTGGGGAGTCGTGGGAAGCGGTCTTCTCAGCACAGGCCCCCCCCAGGGTTTGCACAGAGGCTGCCCTAAGCCCAGAGACCACAAAGGTCTGTGCAGAGCCAGGAGTGGGACCAGGACCCGGCCACCAGCCCCCAGAAAAGCACCCACAGGGAGAAGGCCACCAGATCTGGAGGACCCCCCAAGGCCCCACCCTAAACAAAGAACAGGCAATCTCTCCCTGCATTCCCCATCAGCCTCAGGGGCGAGTGATAGGAGCACCCGCCCCTCCACAAGCCCCCAGAGCAATGGGGGAAGGGGGCGCGGCTCGGGGTGGGGGGAGTGTGTCAGGAACCCGTGTGTCTTCCTCAGGAGGCCAAGGGCACCCAGGACGTGGAAATTAAAAAGGAGGAGGGGAGGCCCAGCATATTAACCTCCTTAATCTTTCATTTCTGACACAGATTGTGGTCCCTCATTTCAAAGA
Organism: Trachops cirrhosus; assembly: GCA_028533065.1. NCBI lineage: Eukaryota > Metazoa > Chordata > Mammalia > Chiroptera > Phyllostomidae > Trachops > Trachops cirrhosus. Next base: position 54,784,338 of record CM052546.1, on the reverse strand, counting down.
ATTTCAAGCTAATGTCTGGAGGGCAGAAAAATCTATTTCCCAATACACAGCTGCAGCTTTTTCACCAATCGACTGCCCTTCCTGGTACAATCAGCCGAGCATTGATTTTTTTCTTTTTTCTTTTTCTCTGTCTCTCTGTCTCTCTGTCTCTCTGTCTCTCTCTGTCTCTCTCTTATTGCTATAGCATCATTCAAAAATCTATCAATACAAACAACATCTTCAAAGAACATTCCAGCAGTCCCAAGCTGCTTCTTCATTAACCCCAGAGCTGCTGGCCTGAGACTACGGGGACACTGCTGGGAGCCCCGCGGGGACACATCTGTGTCCCTTCTCAGGAAGTCAGTGTCTCTCAGGAGGTGTGGTGTGGGAATCTTCAGGTCCCTGTGTTAGATAGACCCCCTTTAGCACTGAGGCCACATCAAACTGTTTAAATGTAAATTAACTTACATTAGATAAAAGTTTTAAATTCAGTTTCTCAGTCAAAGAAGCCACATTTCAAGTGCTCAGTAACCACACTTGGCCTGTGTCTACCATATTGGATAGCACAGGCCTAGAATATTCCATCATTGAAGAAAGTTCTGCTTTAGAACAGGGTTAGACACTTTTTTTTCTGTAAAGAGCCAAATATTTTTGACTGTGTGGACTATAAAGCCTCATCAAAGCTATTCAAACCCTGCCCTCACAGCAGAAAAACAACTACGGACATGATGTAAACAAATGAGTGTGGATATGTTCCAATAAAACTTTATTAACAAAAGCAAGCAGTGGGCCGGATTTGGCCCACAGGTCGTAGTTTGCTGACCTGTTTTAGAGACTTCTTCACAAGGTAAGAAATATTTAGAATACTAGAAAGGGGGTGTAGGAGCTGTCAGGGCTGGAAATGTTTTACATCATGATTCAGGAGGTAGTTATGCAGGTGTAATATGTAATATTTGTGCATTTTAATGTACACAAATTGTCTTCCAATTTTAAAAACTCTTTAGAATGTTAGTCTGTGTGAACAAGATAGAATGCTCTGGAATGTCAGAATCCTGTAGAATTCCTGAGCACAGTCGTACCCCACAGGACCCCAGTGGGGCTTTGGAGGCCTCCAACAGGCAAGGTGCTTCGGGGGGCGGGAGGTGCTCTCACACACCTGCCCCTCCCCCCATCTGTATATTTGTAAGGGTTCTGGGGATTAAGGCAAATTTGAACAACAATGGCAACCAAACTCCTTCAGTTTCTGACTTTTTGGAATAAAAGAATCCTTGAGAGAAGGGGACCCAAGGCCCGGTTTAAGCCAGAACCTCAGAGAGAGGTTCTGTGTTACCAAGTGAGCTGGGGCGAAGAGAGGCCACTCTGTCCGGGACCTGGGCCAGCTGCCCTCAGCATCTGGTTGCACACAGTCTGAACTCCCTCCCTTGGGAGGCTGGATCTGGCTCCCTGTCCACCAGCAGCTGGAGGAGGCCCCACTCTGAGCACACAGGTGGCCTGAGGCTGTGTCTCCACAGACATTCACCTGCCTATCTATTCTGGTGGCCTCTGGACACTGAGGATCTTTTGCCCTCAGTCAGTTACTCACTTGACAACTATTTATAGGACATCTACTATATGTCAATCTGGGTCCCACAGGGAAGAAGACAAACACAATCTGCCCTCATGGAGTTCAGAGCTAGTTGGGCAGACAAATAATAGGTAAGTAAAGATCATTTCACCGGGAGATCAGTTCAAAGAAGAAAATAATTGGACAGATGGAGAGTGGATGTGGTGACGGAAGGCTTCCTGGAGGAGGTGACAATTATACAGAAACCCAATGGAGGGGAAGGAGCCAGACACATGCAGATCTGGACAAGGGGCATTTTAGGCAGATAGAAAGGCCCATGAGACTTGTCAGTACTCTGTGTTGCTCTGGACACATGGAGCTACTTTCATTGACAGAGCCTGCTGTTTACCATCTGGGGCGTGCAGCTCCCAAGCTCTGGGTATAAATCTTGCTTCAATCCCCAACCAGCTGAGCAATCTCAAGAAAGCCCCCTCCTGGGCCTCAGTTTCCTCATTGGAAAGCAGAGAGGCTAAGGCATCTGCCAGGTGCTTACAGCGAGGATCAGAACAAGGGTGTAAAGAGCTTAGCATGGTGCCTGCCATGTAGTAAGTGCTCAGCCAACATCGGCCAGGACAGAAAATCCAGCACCCCTGACGCCAGGCGAGGCCTAATTATAGATGCTCAGAAGTCATTTTTCAGCCCCTTGTGACTCTGGATGGGGCCAAGGAGGCTTGGGCCACCCACCAAAGGGAGGTTCTCCCTGTGGTCACATGGTCTCTGTCCAAAGGCTGGCTTACTCCCTGTCCCTCCTAGCTCCGCAGGACACCCAGCCAACAAGAGGCATCACCAGGCAGCAGATGGGGTGAGGGAAGAGGATTCAGGCTGGCCTTACCAGTGAGGAGCTGCAGGGGAGTGCCTCAGTTTCCCTGTCTGCTAAGTATGGGTATCAGTAGGACTTGCCTCCCGGGGCGATGTGAGAATTCAGAGAAGGGCATCATACCTAGCTAGGGCTCTGTTTAACCTCTACCATCCATAACTACACACTCAAACATAAAAATAGTTGTCATTTAGATAAATTTTCCTTTGAGGTTTTCCTTTCTTTTATTTCACAAATATCTGCTGAGCCTCTTAGCGTGCCTGGCTCCATGCTAAGTGCTGGGTGTACAAAAGTGCCCACAGCAGCCACCCAAAGGCGTGCAGAGCCAATGAAGAAGGTCAGCAAGGCTGCAGGGGCCTATTTGGCCTGCTCAAAGAACAAACTAGAGGTTTCGGAAAGAACCACCGTTCTTTGTTCTTCCACTGGTTTGTTTATCCAGCTTTGTAGGAGCAAGGCCTCGTCCAGTAGGACTTTGTGTCTGAAACCTTCTGGGGGAAGTGAAGGGTTCCCTCTCCTAGCCCCAAATGGGGACCCTCTGCAGTGACCCCAGCCTCCCAAGAGAAGCATATTCACTCACCTCAGCACCTGAGATCAAGTCCTGAAATGGCCCCTGCTGTGCTGTGGTAACTTGGGGCGAGGCACTTACTACACTGCACCTCAGTTTCATCTGGGAAACGGGTGATAGTAATAATAAAAACACTGTGTCAGTGCTGTTCAGAGTGTTAAGTGCAACCACAAGGCTCCAATGGGAATCTCCTCTCTCATCACTATCTGTCTGGGGGTTGATGGTTCTAGCACCCACATCTCCCTGATTCAAGGAGGGGAGACACACCCCTACACACACCCAGCTCCAAGTCACTAGATGACTTTGGACCAGACTGTTCTATTCTCGGGCCATTTCAAGGTCAGCCTCTGGAAATAAGGGTGCTGGGCTAAGTCAAGGTCACCCCCTAGGACTCTTGCTCTCTTTCCATATAATAGAGTTGTTGCTATTATAGGGAAATGGCTGATCAGTCAGGGACTACATTTCCCAGCATCCCTTGCATCTAGGTGGGGTCACGTGACATGCTTTGACAACTAGACTTCAAGAAGAAGTGATGGATCACTTCAGCACTGATGTGGTTAACAAGTGGTATGTCTCTCCATCCTTTCTTTCCAAAGCTGCCATCTGAATAGAGTGGGATCCAAGCCACATTGAAGATGAAAGAGCTACAAGATAGAAGGAGCCTGGGTGCCTGAATCACTGTGTGGAAGAGGGCCACCCAGACAGGAATGCCAGCAGTGGGCTGTGACATTAGTAAGAAAACAACTTTTATTTTAATCTATAGAAGCATCAATTTTATCTGTTAACACAACCGGCATTGCCTTAACTATTACATATATGCATACATTATACATGCTTTGTTCAGGTGTGTGTATGTTATATCCTTTAACACTGAGCCATCTTCTAATATCAATAATGGAAACTACTAATAATTTTTTGAGCATTTAATTTGTGCCAAGCACTGGGCTAAGTCCTTTGCATGTACTTTCTTCTTTAGAGTAACAATAATTCTATAAGGTGAGCTCACAGAGTTATTATTATTCCCACTTATAGGTGAGGAAACTAGGACTCAAAAACATTCAGATACCTGCCCAGAGTCATCAGCTAAGAAGTACAAGAGGCTAGATTAGAACCTAGAGTTCACATTCTTAACTGCTTCACATCATGGCATACCAGAGCCCAATGAGGGAGATACTACAAGCCCTGATGTACCATGAGGACCCCAAGACTCACAGATCCATAAATTGGCCATGGGAATAGAACTGGTGAGAGGCAGTGACTGGCTTGGAACCCAGAGTGTCTGGCTCCCAGTGTGTTCGCTTGCCAGTCTGCTGCCTCAGTTGCCTTCTCCAGCGGGCATTGGACCCTGACCCTGTTTCCGTTCCCCAGTGCTGCAGTGCCATGGCTGAAGGCAACCTTGGCATCCACAGAGGCTGTTACGATGCTAAATAAATTTTTCTCATGGTAGCCTTGACACTTACTAAACACCTGGGAGGCTGTTAGTGCCTCACACTGTCCAAAGCACCTTAATTATTATCTGATCGAGACATCTTTCACTGTAGTAAACAAAAATAACGCAAGAGAGAAGGTGACATGTCCACGCACCCAACTTTTGGGTCCTTCCTTGAACATTTCCTGTTGGTTTTCACATTCCCTGGGTCTCGGTCAGGGAAGAAGGTGAGGAAATGATGATGGAGGGAAATTGTCTCTAAAAGAGGCTTTGTCCCTCTCCCCCAAGTAATCCCACTTTGTGGGCCTGATTTGAAGGTGAACTGGCCTGAGTGTATGGTGAAGATGGACTTACCAGGGTGCTGATCTTAGTATTATGGGTCATAGCGAAAAATTGGAAACATTTGAAATGCCCCCTGAGAAAGCAAGGGTTAAATAAACTGTAGTGCATTCACGCAAGGGAATACTATACAGCCATTAAAAAGAATCATCTGGAGCCATTGGGCTAATAAGGGACAATTTAGAGAGAAAGCAGAACAATGTGGAACAATGAGCTTCCTATGTTTCCATTTGTGTAAAACAAAAAGGCATTTATTATCATGGCCAATTTCTATCAATGATTTAATATGCTCTGTTTTAGGCAGTCATATTCATCGCTTCACTTAACCCTTGCAAGAATCCTGTGAGGTAGAAACTTTTATCATCCTCAGTTGACAGATGAGGAATCTAAGGCTCAGAGAAGTTCAGCAATGAGTGCCCCAGAGTCACGTCTTCAGTGAGTGGCAGGGCTGGGCTTCCCACCCAGGAAGTCTGAAAGCCACCGCTAACCATGAAGCACACTGCCTTCCCCAGCCACAAACAAGCGTAATGACTGATGAGAGATTTCCATGTCTTTGAAATGGGGGTGAGTGGGGGATGCAGGCATTCAGGGTATTGCCAGGAATCAAGGGGATCAAGTTTTAGCAGCCATATGGAGACAAGAGGCAAAGCCTTGAGCCTTCTGAAGATGGGATATGGAATCAGAGACCCCTACCTAAAAGCAAGGCTCCCAAAGGCCAATACTTCAAAGGAAGAATAAAGTAGGGGAAAATATGTACAAAGGGCAAAGGGCAGCAACAAAGAATTTTGTCTGCCTTGGCTTGGACTCTGGTTCACACATCCTGTATGAGCTGCCTTCTTCTCCCTTTCCCATGACCTCAGTCCTCTTCAGGTGCTTTCTAGCATCATCTCTCAAATTGTTTCCCCAAACCAAACCAAGTGCCCTCCTTCCCCATTTTCTCTCTCGCCACGCTGTCCTCTGCCCTTCCAGCACCTATCACCACAGTGACTCCGGGTCTTCCCACTGGGACTATCAGCCCCACGAAGGCAGGCTGCACAACACCTGCCGTGCTGGACACGCTGGGTAAATGTTTGTGGAGTGGATGACTGAATATATCGGCTTTTTAGAGGAAGCAGAACACCCTCTGGAAGGTGCAAGGTGTGCACACTGCCAGCAGCTTTCTAACTAGTCCCCAGGGGCTGCTTTAATGGAGCCCAAGTTCTGCTACAATTAGCGGCCTCCGTTCGCATGCAAATAGTGGAAGTGCCTGAACACAGCCTCGCAGTATGTTCTCTGAAATGGATTAGATGTGCCTCCTGCAACCAGCACCTGCTTGCAAAGGCACCCAGGGAAGTTGCCCCAACTCCCGACCAGGGCCCCAGAAAGAGGCTGACTCTGTCACCGGTTCCCCTTGTACTCTTGAGGAAGCCTCTTAGAGACAGTCTCCATGCCCTTGTCCAGGCTGTGTGCCCCTCACCTGGAATTCCTTTTGTGCATCTGGAAAACAATGGTGTGTCTTTCCAGACTCACCTTGAGCAGGACCTTTCTAGGTCTTCCTAACTTTACCTTTCCCGGACAACCCACCTGAGTCTCACTATCCAGTTCCTGACACTAATTTGGTGTCATAGTCCCCACCCTATGGTGGGGCTTGCCCCACCCAGATGGATAGGGGCAAGAACCCTATCCATTCTTCCCCATTCCCCGATGCCTAGCACACAGTAGGTACCCAATGCTTGCTGATATGTACAGTTTTCCCCCCTTGGCTATAAGCCTGGGAGGCCTGGAGGCTCACCCCATACCTCTGCCCCATGGTAGGTGCTGAATCCAGCAGCTGGCCAGAGCTGGACAGCCCGAATGAAGTGCTGGAAGATTCCTAGATATCTCTAGAAGGAGAGGAAAGAGATGAGGAGGGAGAGCCAAGAGGTTGGGACAGTTGGACTAAGGGCAGGAGAGAGAGGTGGGCAGGCTTAGGTTCCCCCAGAGCCTGGCAGATACATCAGAAGTCTGGGGTTTGATTCCAAAGACAACAGGAAGTCCACCGTCAGAGACACTCAAAGCAGGTGTCTGCTCGTCTTGGCATCTGCGGGCATCTGGCCCTTTCTTTCCAAATAATCCTGCCTGCTTAAGTGCAGCTGCTCACAATCTATGAATGTTCCTGGCACTCTCAAAAACTACAATCCTTGACCGCCCTCTTGAAAGAATCAGATCACTGAAAACAACATAAACAGGGCAGGGACAGTGGTGAGCACCGCAACACGGAGTGACAGATCGGCAGCCATCACGTCATGCACCCACTTGGGTAGAGAGGGCCCTGCCCTGCCAGCCCTGGTTCGCTTCCATACTGCCAAGGAGTGCTCTGGCTCGGTCTCATAGGTGCACCATGCTTTGGGTCGGCTTGGCATTGGGCTTTACTTCCTACCAGTGTCTCGAACAAGATGGTCCTTGCCACTAATCAAACCTGCTCAGTACATGCCATAATGAAGCTTGGTTGGCCAGAAGTGGTGAGTGATTAGAATCTAGAGACCTCCTGGAGAAGGGTATCCAGTCCTCGGTTGATGGCTAATGACTTGGAAGTAATGGGGACCCTGCTCTTCCTTCACCTGTGGCCATAGACTCAGGTGTGTGAGTTGTTGCCAGGCCTGCTCTTCACTGGCAATTAGAAAGTTTGCCCTCGGAGGTGGGGAAGAGTTGAATCTACCGAAGTCAGCAAAGATTGGCACGCTCATCCTGGAATTATCTCAGAGACAGAGAGTCAGCGGTGTGGCTGTTACTTCTCCATTAGATTTCTCCTCTCGGCCGCACTCCCTGGCCCGTCCTTCAGGGTTTTCGTGGTTGCTGCCTGCCGATCTTCTCTGCCTCGTCTGCTTCCATGTCCCAGCTTTCCCTTCTCATCGCAGCCTCACCAAGCCAGTCAACAGTCCTCTTCATCCTCCGCCCCTTTGCCCATACTGGACCCTCTGTCTGGAACACCATTGCCTCCTTTCTGTCCCTAGAAAATTCATGCTCAGTACCCAGATGAAATGTCCCCCTTTCCAGGAAATGCCTCTGTCTGTTCCTGATCCTGGTCTGTCATTCAGGGTCCATCTTTCCCACTGGACAGAGAGGTCCTCCCAGGTAGGGGTTGTGTCTTATGCCCTCATAGCCTGCCAGCACCCTGTACCAGCAGTCCTTAGGTGCCACCTGCCTTAAACTCTTGAGTCTCAGTTTCCTCGACTGAAGAAGGGGATCACCACGCCAACCACCCAGCATTGTGGGGAAGAGGAAACAAGTGAGGTCCCCGAAACCTCACATGGCAGATGCCCAGGGCAGGAGAAGTGACTGGCTGCCCCCTCAGTGGCCTGGGAGGCCAGAGCAGTGACAGTCCCCACCTAGAGGGGGGCGAGAATGACACCTGTGGGCACCAGTCCCTGCTGGGAAAAAAAGGTAACAAGTAGATGCACAGACCATGGGTCATTTACTCCTCAAACTCACCTTCCTCTTCTCCTGTCCTGCCCCTGACCCTGCAGAGGGGTCCGAGCCAGGTTACCACTCGCTGACCTGATATAACACCAGAGACCAAAAGGAGAACTTGTCCCCAGCTAGGGCCAGCTGTCCTCCCAGAAGTCACGAGGCTCTACACAGATGAAAGCTGAGCCCACGAGTAGCTGAGGCTCCTGCCTCCTGCCCTCAGCCCAGCCAGGACTGAGACAGAACAGGGCAGGGCACCCCAGCTCGTGCCAGGAGCTCCCCAACATCATCTGGAATCCCTGTACCAGCCTGGTGAGGTGGATCCCTTTAACATCCTCACACTACAGATGGGGAAACTGAGGCTGAGTGTTGAGTGACATGCCCAAGGTTTCACAGCTAGTAAGTCAGGGAGCCAGGATTTAAATCCATGTCTGTGGGATACTCTGAGCTTCCCAGCGTCTTAGCCTAGCTCAGTTTCTGGTGTCAGTGTTTTTAGCCTAGGGATGCCCTTCCCCCACCCCCACATTCAGCCTGTTTGCGATGAAGAGGACTTGGAAAAATAGCAAAAAAGGGCATGGGTTCTCCCCAAGGCCCCTGGGTGTCACCTCCACCAAAGGTCCAATGGCCCCTCCCCTTGGGAACCCAGCTGAGCCTGTCACACAACTCCTGGCATAGACAGAGGGGGTTTTGTTCCAGAAGGCCCAGCCCTAGTTGTCCCTGCTGCTGCCTGAGATGAGTCAGGACGAGGCTCAAACCCACCCTCCCACCCAGTGACCTGCATTGATTGAGTGCCTACTGTGGTCACTGCCCGGGGAATAGCTTTTTGTCACTTCTTACATGTGCCCCTCGTGGGCCCACCTCCCTGCCTTTATACACACAGGTCCTCCCTCATCCTCCCAACAAACATCCACAAGCCACTACTGCAGCCCCTCTGTCCTCCGGGACAGAGCAAGGCCCGTATGGACTCAGTCCCTGCTCTATTACCATGTGGAAACAATACACAGGGAAGCAAACCAATCACTAAATAAGGAAAGACTGCACAGGGCACGGGAGAAATGAAGGAGCACAGTGTAGAGAGTGCAGCACATGGGGATAGTCAGGGTGGAGGGGGAGGGCTGCCTGGTGGAGGGGGTCTCTGAGCTGAGAGGTTAGAGATGAGAAAGAGCTGGGGGAAAGGTGAGGGTTAGGAGAATGGATCGAGAGTAGCATTTGCTCAGCCCCTGCCAGAGAGCAGGGCTCTATCAAGGTCATTCTTGTTGCCTGACTGACCTTCCACCATTTGACCACACCATCCTGCAGCAGCTGGTCCCAGACTGCAGAGACCTTTATGGTTTACAAGGCATGCCCCTACTCAGGACCTTGTTGAGTCCTCATGCCTGCCCTGAGCTGCACAGATGAGGAAACTGAGGCTGAGAGAGAATGTCATCCAAGGTCACACAGCCAGGTGTCCCTCTCCTAACTCAGGCTCCTGCCCTTCTCCACCTGCTCTCCACCTTGCCCAGAAGGCAGTGGCTGGAAGACCCCTGCCCACACCCCCTCCCAGGCCCATCGGCCTCTGGGGAAAGGAGGCAGCCCTGCACCAACCCATATATAACCCCCTCCACGTGCCTTCTCTGTGTTAATAAATGGGGAACCAAGGGGTCATAAATCCTAGGGCTGCCAATGTCCCTGGGACCAGCTCTTTCTCTGGCCACGCACTAGTACTTTTTACAACCCATTAATTAGTCCCTCTAATAAAGTTTGACAAAATGATAACTTGCCCATGAAAAGTGTTGTAATAAATACATTTTCCCTAACTTTCAACCATTCGAGCATGGCCGCCTCATAAACCCTCCGCCACGGTTCACTGCCTTATTGTCTCTCTATATTTCTCCATCACCATGGAAGTCCAGGGCCTGGGGGCCTCATGGACTCAGGCTAGGCCTGGGCCTGACTCCCATGACTGTCCCCCTGGAGGTACCCCGGCCTCCAGGGGGACAGTCCTGGGCAGTCCCTCTCCTGCTCACAGACCTGCAAGGGCTCCCGCCACCCAGGGCAGCGGTTCCCAGGCTCCAGCCCCATCTTCCGGGCTCCTGCTCTGTCCATGTGGCTCGGGAAGGAACAGTGTCTGCACGTGATGTTTTCTTCAGATCAATTCCCTTGAATTTGTTTTGAAAGGAAACTTTATATCATCGTTATAGGAAACTGGAAAAGCAGTATAATGACCCCTTAAAAGGAAATAAAAGTGAATATAAGAAAATAAAAAGAGGATGTCACTAAACGCCAGACAACCAGTTTGCCTACCACCCTGCGCCTGAGGCCAGCCTTCTCTCTCCCCTTGCTGTAAGTGGAGGTCAGTCAGGGCTAGTGTGGAGGCTTTCTCCTCGGGATAGACGGAGGGCCTGAAAGAAGATTTCAAGAAGCATTTTCTTCCTTGGAGAGGCTTTGTAGTCGAACGCCACATCCTTGTACAGCAACTGGGGTGGCACCCAGGTGGGCCCGGCTGGAAGCCCAGGTGCATCACCAGCCCCTGAGTTTCAGGTCGGTAACATGAGACAGGGCTCTTCACGTTTCACAGAAGGTAAAAGAACAGTATTGTTCGTGGGACAGAGTGAGAACCCTAAGGAGTGGTTTGTGGGGAGCAGGCTGGATTAGTATCAACTTCAGTCTCACGCCCCAAGATCATCTGGGCCGCCCCCTCTGCTCATGTAGGGGGATGTAGAACTGCTCCTAAGCTTGCCACCAGATCAGCACTGACCCCGACCTGCTGGGATTCCCAGATTCCAGGCACAGGATCTCTCAGAGCCTCCACACTCCCCCCACATCGTCCTGACTGTGAGGCCAGGTCACCTCCCCAGGATCTGCCTCAGGGCTCCTGGCATTTCTCACTCATGTCACCTAAAGTGATGATTCAGATCAGGGTTAGTATTCTCCCTCTGTTCCAACACCGCACTCTGCACAGAGGAGGGGCTCCATCAGTTGCTGGAACTGGTGACTGAGTGAGAATCGGGACAACTGATGACTAGTTGTCCCCATTTCACAGATGAGCAAAGCAAGGCCCAGGAGGAGAAATGACAAGCCCAAGTCCCCAGGGGTTCTGGAACAGAGCTGAAACACTGGAACGCTGCCCTGACCCTTACCCAGTGCTGCTCCTTCTCAGCCACACAAACCACTAGGCACGTTATGGCTCTAACTGCTGCCCATACCTGAGAACCCAGCCCCTTGAGCTCACCTGGACAGGCAGGGGCTTTCTACTTCTGTGCCAACCTCAGAAACTTGCAGATCTACCAAACCAACACTGCCCACAGGCTGACACAGGCTGCCCAGTCCCAGGTCCAGGCCCCTGCCCATCACAATAATGGCTTTGAACCCCTGGGTCATGCTGACAGCAGGTACCCTGCCCATGCCTGCTCTAAGTGTCTCAGGAGGCACTGACCATTTACCACAACTGAGCCTCGCAATAATCTTCAAGGATGAGACGATTGTGACCATTTAACAGGTAGCCAAACTAAAGTTCCAAGAGATAAAGGCACTGGGCTCAACCCTAAGCACCCTGGTCCTCCCCTCTGAAGGGTAATCATTGGGGTTGGCCCTCTTCCAAGGCTGTTGCATGTGAGGAGTGACTTGTCAGCCACCCCGTGTCTAAAATCCCACTGTTAGTCTCACTCATTTGGGATAGAGCAAATGCCTGAAGGCTTCTTTAAAGTAGCAGCAAGAGAGTCTAGTACAGTAGAAAGAGCATTGGATTAGAAGCTGAAAGGGCAAATTCTATTGGTAGTTGTGCTCTCAGTTATGACTTTGGCTCAGTCCATTCCACCCCTGCCCTGGCTCTAGTGACCCAGGAGTAGAGACAGGAGGGGGTGGGACTAGAGCACAGTTTCTCATGGTGACAGGGATGTTGTGCCTTGAGAGATAATTTTAGGAGGATTCATAGATCCAGCTTTAGAAATTACCAAATGAAAGTGTCATCTTCTTTCTGATCACTTTCCTGATTACTAACTGGAAGGAAGTCTCGGTTTGGTGCTGATGTGTCTTTAATGCTTCCTCTTTGGCAATCTCTCTTTTTAACAATAACAAAAAAAGCAGGCCTCGGGCACAGAACAGCACCTGGCTGGATTCTTACAAAATTGTTCTGCTCTGTTTTCATTGTGTTTGGATTTAAGGGCACTCTCTATTTAGGGCAAGTGAAATGCACTTCCCATTTACTACAGCAGTATAAAATATCCTCTGCAAATATACTCCATTAACATGAAAGAATGAACTGATATAAAGAAAAGCTTTGAGTAAATATGAGTGTTGGTGGAAGTGAAATTGGGGGAACTTGCAGAGCAGAAGGTGGACGGTAGATGTGGGGAGGGTCCTAGCCAAGGGCCTCTTGGGGCACTTGGGAGCTACCAGCTCCGTGGCCATTAACAACAGCCCCTCACTTGCAAAAGCCCTTTCCAAACAGCATCTCAGTTAATGCATCTCCTGCCTAGCAGCCCTATTTTACAGGGCCTTGCCAACAGCCATGCCCTGTAAGCATTCTGCCTGCTGATCACAGGCTACGATGGGCATCTTACAGGCATCACAGAACTGTGCCCTATGCATATCTTGGGAGGAGGGCATGACACAAACCCCACCTGTCAGAAGAGGGAACCAAGGCTCAGAGAAGCTGAGGGACTGGCTCAAAGTCACAGAGCAGGCTATGTGTTTCCAAGGGCTGCTGTAACCAATTACCATGAACTTGGTGGCTTAAAAGAACAGAAACTCATCCTCCTACAGCTCCAGAAGCCAGGAGTCTAAACTCAGGGTGTCAGCAGGCCCAAAGGCCCTATGGGAGAGTCTGTTCCTCATTTCTCCCAGCTTCCACTGGCTCCAGACGTTCTGTGACTTGTGGCTGCCTCACTCCAATCTCTGCTTCTGTCTTCACACAGCCTTTCCCTCTATGTCATCACCCCCTCTAAGGACATGTGTCATTGGATTGAGGGCCCACCCTAATCCAAGTTGATCTCATCTTGAGATTCTTCATTTAATTTCACCTGCAAAGACTTTTACCAAATAGTCACATTCATAGGTTCTGGGACATCTTTGTCCCAATGGTGGGGACCACCATTTGTCCCACTGCAAGCAGGACCAGGATGGATGCTGAGAACGCAGCCACTTGGTTATCCCCACTCTGTACACACGTGGGCTGCCGGGCCCACCACCCTCATGCCCAGGTGCAGTGGGCATAGGGGCAGTAGGGCCTGGCTCTCAGGGCTACCCAGGTCCCACACAGGCCCATGCTCCTGTTTAATTAAAATAAAAGACTGAACTCTGCTCAATGATACCAGCATCAACCCACCCACCTGCCTGGGGACCCATCTCTTGGAGGAAATTTATGGCCATAATTTAGCAAATGAATTATCGCTGCTGGCACCTAGCTGTGAGAATTGCCCAGGCGCATTAAACCTACCCACTGATGCCCCTTGATGCCAGAACCACCCTCCTAGAGCCTGTAAAACAGGGGTGCCAGAGAATGGGGGCCCCTGTGAGAGCCATGGATACCCCAGGACTGCTGCAGCCTCCAGAGCTGGGGGCAGAGGCCTGGGTTCCTATCCCAGGGCTGTGACACAAAGTGTAGCATGAGGAGCGGCAGCACATGGGAGATGGTTAGAAATGCAAAACCTGCAGGATAGGTGCCCCTTGCCCGGGATGTGTGGGCTCGGTCATGTTTGAGAAGTGGTGGCAGAAAGCACAGGTCAGAGCAGAACCCACACAAAGCCATCACACCCGTGAACCCAGACTCCCTACGTGCCCCACCTGGCCTACACACAGGTACACAGCCCCTGCCACGTGCTGGACCACACACATGCACCCTCCGACCCCCACAGAGACATACCACACTCTGCTCCCCACCTGGGTGCCCACCCACCCCCTTTCACACTGGCACGGAAACACGCACTCCAGGCTGCCCTCGCACAACACACACTCACATACGTACCTATACACACCCTGTGCACACTCCCAAATGTACGCTTGATGGGAAGGATTTCAGGAAAACAGTTGGAGGCTCCTATCATGCACTTGTCCATTCAGCAAATGCTTAGCAGCCAGCAGCCAGGTATGAGATGCCATGTCGGGTGCCCGTGTGTGCAAATGGAAGCAGAGGTAAGGAAGGAGGAGTCCTTGACCTCAGCTCAGGGTCACGATGTAGTCTGATTGAGGTGGTAACAGATGAACATGCACAATGATGGAGGGGGGTGGCGTGGAGGAAATGGGGGTGAGTCAACTCAGCCTGTGGGGAGAAGGCGGACCAGGGAGACTTCCCAGGAAGACAGACCTGAGCTGGACCTCAAGGAGTGAGTAGGAACATCCTTGGCAAATGGAGTGAGGAAGGGCATTCCTGGAGAGGCGAGAGCAGGAGCAAAGGCTGGAGGCATGAATTGATGGGTCAAGAGAGGCGAAGCAGCAGAGCGTGCACTGGGCCCTATACAACTGGACCCTCCCATCCTCTGCCAGCACCTCAGCCAGGCTGTGCTCTCCTCTCTCTTGGACCCCAGAGGCAGCCTCCTTGCCGAGCTTTGGGCTAGACTCCAGCCTCACTCCCTCAGCCTCACTCATCTCCCTTGCAACCACAGGGATCCTTCTAACAAGTAAGTCTGATCACATCACCCTTTGTACAAGCCCCGCCTTTGCCCCCTTGTGCCCTTGTAGCACAGACCAAACTCCCAGACCCTCAAGTTCTGGCCCGCTCTTGTATCCAGCTGCATGTGCCATAGCATTTCTGCCTTCCCCAGAGCTGGCCTAGCTACCTCATACCTCCTTACCTTAGTGGGTGCCACTCCTTCTGCGGGAGAGCAGCCTCTTCCCAACCTTTTTTTCCATGAGTCAAACTCCTACTCACCCTCAAAACCCATTCTGCCAAAGGTCTCCTCATTCAGGATGCCTCCCTGACATTTCAGCCTGAGATGCTTGGAAAGGAAGCAAAAACTGAGCCTCGGGGGAAGGGGTTCAATGGCTTCTCAGCCAGTCAGGCTCTAGGACAAGGTGGGGCAGGATTAGCAAGGGCTCTAAGATTCGGACAAATGCACAAGTCGATCCTAAAACTCCCTGTGTTTTTTATCTCTTTTTTTTTTTTATTTAGAGCTTTGTGTGCCAGAGGTTAAGAAGCTCAAAACGTTTTCAGTGATAACCTTTCTTAGTGCCATTAAGACAACCAAAGTGATTTCATATTTTTTGTTGTTGTTCCTCAGACCTGACCTGAGCTTTGAAAAAGTTAGAACCAAGGAAACCCTATTTCATAAAGAAGGTAAACACACAAAATCCACTGCCCTGAGGCCTTGCCTGTATTGAGGACAGCGGTAAATAATAGTAACAGCAACGATAACAATAAGCTACAGACTCCTTGAAGGGGTGATATGGACACAGCTTCTATCACAAGGGAGGCTGCTCAGATCTACATAAAACAGCCTCAGGGGCAAGAGGTCGTGAACTGAACTAGGGTGTGGGGAGATTCCAAAGGTCGCTGGAGGGTATTGCAGCAATCCAGGAAGACTTTCTGGAGGAGAACAGTCTCTTCTCCTGCTGCCTCAGTAAGTTCTAGTGAACTCCCAGGACAACAGACAGAACTTCTGCCCACCAGGCTAAGACCTGGGCATGGGTTTGCCAGCTCCCATTCCGAATAAATTACCCTCTGCAGCTATTTCAGTCTCCTGTGCGCAATCGAGGTGAAGACGCACTCAAAAGTGAAGTTCCAAATTAGGTTGTTTGGAATTCCTGCCTGGTACAATTAGCAGACCCCAAACACTGTTAATTAGGTTTCCCATGGTCAGCGCACACAAAGGCTGATCGATCCTCCTGGGGCTGCCAGTTAGGAAGGCACTTCTGCATCAAGGCTCCTGGGGGTGGCAAAGGAGGTGACTGGGTTCCAGGCGACGGTGATGGGAGATGGGGGTTGGCTCCTAGGACTTACCCCTGAGCAAGGCAGACCCACCTGCCCTGCCTTAGGGTGTGGCTCCAGCAAGCTCTAGATGTCTGAAGCTGAATCCTCAGACCCAGAGAGCAGAGGCTACGAGACCATTTCACCTGGGAGAGAGCAAGTGACCTGATATCAGCGTGTGCTGTTGCACATGAGCATTAGAGTGAGAGCACATGTGCAGAACACGATCGCAAGCACACGTGTGCAAGGTGTGGCAGGTGCATAACTGCAGGGGTGCAGGTTTGAAGGTGTGAGTGTGTATGTTTGTGTCTAAGAGGTAGATGTCATTGTGAGTGTGGGTGGATGTAGGTGTGGACCAGGGATGAATGTGGAAATGTGTGCAAATGTAAAAGTGTGCCTGTGAGTGTGTGGGGCAGTGAGAAAGTGAGTGTGTGGATGAGGTCAGCTCTAAGAAAGTGTGTTTATGAGCAGGAAGGATGAGGCTAAGGGCACGCGTGTCTAACTGAGGGGTGAGTGTGAACAAACAGAGTGTGGCTAGAACACGTGTGGGATAGGCATAGGTGGGATGGTGAACAGTGCTGGGTGTGGGTGTTGGTGGGAGGGAGTGTGTTGGTGAAGGGGATCCTGCGTGAGGATGTGTGAGTGCATGCCCACTGTTATTAGGTATAAATTTTTCCCTGCCCCTCCCTGCAGAGGGGTCACACTTCCGTGACATCCCACTTGGCCATGTGACTTGCTCTGGACAAGAAAATGTGAAAATGCCATGTGTCATTTTTTGGAGGAGCTCTAAGAGCAAGTGTATGGTCCTCTGCCTTCTTTTCCCCTGCTCTGATCACAGGAAAAGAGACCCTGTGTCATCAGCCTAATGGGAGGGAAGATGGGATAGAGCCGAGCCCTTGCCCACCATGATAGAGACAGAACTTGAACAGGAAACAGGCCCTAATGCTGTGCAGGGCCGAGGTTTGGGGATGTTTGTTGCTGCAGCATAACCCAGTTCACACTGACTGATACAGGGACTGTGTATCCGTGTGAGTGAGGCTTGAGGGGATATGTGGAAGTGAATAAGAGAGTATATGTGCCAGTGCAATCTCTACTGCCATGTGGTGTGGGTGTGTGGGAGGTTTGTGATTGGGCCATAACCCAGCCCACACTGACTGACATAGGGACTGTGTGTCCTCGGGATTGAGGAGATGTGGGAGAATACATGTGTGAGCGAGAGCATGCATGTGAGTGTGTTAGCATGTCTGTGAGTGTAGTTGTGAGTGAGGAAAGGAGAGAGGTCTGAGGGAGATATTAGGGGACTGTGAAGGGTCACTTTCCTCCATTGTCTTCCCACTTCCTTCAATCTAACTTTGAGAGAGACTTTCCCCATCCCCCATCTCTCAAAGGCATGTAACCTGGGCTTGGCCAATGGAAGCACTCCATCCCCTGGTCTTGTGATTGACTCAGGAACACACATGTGACCTGATCAATGACAATGAGCTCTGGAACTTGTATTGGACTATTGGAAAAAAGCGTTTTTGTTGTTTTTTTTCTCTTTTTTTCAAGCTACAATTCCTGAGAAGAGCATATAGTTCTAGAGTTGTCCAAGGTCCTATAGGTAGAGCTTGCCTGGAAGAGGAAAGAGGGGCCATGAGAAATCAAGTTCTGATGACATTTTAAAGCACCCAGATCTAGCCATGCCTGAAGGCAATTCTAACTCTTTTGGTGACTAGAAGATAGTAAATGCTTTACAAATGGTAGCTGTTATTAGCAGCTTAGTAATGTTAGTTCTTTCTTTCCTCCCTTCCTTCACTTCCATGCCCCTGAAAACATTTTAGCATTATTGTTATCCTTCTTTCTAGCCTTTGTGAATGCTTCAAAATGGATTATAGAGCCCCACTCAGGACATGAGCAAAATGTGCTAAAGGTGAATGTCCATAAGTATATTTTCCCCTCACACTGTTCTCCTTCCCCCACTGAAGACACTTGAGAGACAAGACAGATGCCAAAAATAATGAGGCCCATCGTTGCCATGATCTCTGCCTGAAAATTCATAGCTACCAGCCAGTCAGTCCCTGGGACGGCAAAAGGGAGGAGGGGTGTGGGGAGACCCAGAGGCATTCAGGTGCTGGGTAAGGGCATTCAGGAGGCCAACAGTGGAGGCTGCATTTCGAGAGGTGAGGGCAAGCTTCAATCAGCAAAGACAGCCATGCTATGAGTGCATTTCATGAATGCCTGCTGGATGCGAGGCTGTGCTCAGGGTATAGAGGCGAGTAACACACAGGCCCTGCCTTCACTCAATGCCGAGTTTAAGAGAGAAGACGGGCAAGTCAGCAGGCAGTTCCCACCCAGAGTAAACAGCGATGGGGAGAAGGGAGTCCGGGGGAGCTGCAGTGAGGGGAGCAGGCTGGCCTGGCTGGACATGGGAGGGAGCAGAGAAAGCTCCCTTGGGATCATCAGTAGATTGAGCGGAGCCTTAACAGATGAAGAGAAATGTTGTGCATGTGTTGGGGGGTGAGGCGGGAGGGAAGTTCTGGGCAAAAGGAGCAAAGGATTGAAGTGTCCAAGTGACAGGGAGGAAAATGGGGAGGCTCCAAGTGCATTAGGAGCCTTACAGAATCACCTAAGGGGTTCAGGCTTTGAGTGGGGGAGCTATGGGAGGGCTTTAAGCAAGGGAATGACCTAATTAGATCTGAGTTTAAGAAAAACCTGTCTAGCCGCTATAGGCAAATGTAAAAGGAGAAATCCTAGAGGCTGTTAGAATCGTTTGTGTGAATAATTCTGGGGCTAGGACTGATGCAAGAGATTTCAGGAGAGTCAGCAGCCTTTGCAGTTAGACTGGAGGCAGGGTAGAGAAGGAGACCCAGGGAAAGGAACTCAAGGTCAAGGTCTTGAGTCCTGTGGTCAGGCTGTAGTTACCTCCTCTGAAATAAGGCTTAATAATATAATCATGCTCCATGTAACAACGTTTTGATGCCACATATACAATTATAGTCCCATAGAATTCTAACTAAAAAACTCCCTTTGCTTAGTGACATTGTAGCTATCATAATGTCATAGTACAAGACGTTACTCACATGTTTGAGGCAATGCTGGTGTAAACAAACCTACTGCACTGCGGTCATATAAAAGTACAGCACACACAATTATGCAGAGTACATAATACTTGATAATAATAATAAATGACCAGGTTACTGGTTTATGTATGTTCTCTACTATACATTTTATCATTATTATATTTTATTTTTAAATATTTTATTATTTATTTTTAGAGAGGGAGAAGGGAAGTAGAAAGAGAGGGAGAGAAACATCAATGTGTGGTTGCCTCTAGCGTGCCCCACACCGAGGACCTGGCCCGCAACCCAGGCATTTGCCCCGACTGGGAATCAAACCAGCGACCCCTCGGCCTGCAGGCCCACGCTCAATCCACTGAGCCACACCAGCCAGGGCTTATCATGATTTTAGAGTGTACTCTTTCTACTTATTAAAAAAAAGTTTGCTATAAAACAGTGTACCGTGTTACAACATCAGCAGCCTCATATGTCTTGTGTTTACCGTGTCTAATTGCATCATTTTCTCTTGAGCTTGATTTAATCTTGAATCATTTTATAAATGTAGTGTAGCCTATGTGCCCAGTGCTTATGAAGTCTACACTCGGGAACGGTAGTGCCCTCGGCCTTCACACTCACTCACCACTCACTCCCTCACTGACTCACCCAGAGCAGCTTCCAGTCCTGCAGGCTCCGCTCATGGTAAGCGCTCAGCACAGGTGTTCCATGTTTATCTTTCATCTGTATTGTTACTGTGCTATTTCTATGTTTAGAGATGTTTGGATATACAAATACTTACCACTGCACTATAATCGCCTACAATATTCAGTATAGTAACACGCTGTGCAGGCTTATAGCGTAGATGGAACAGGCTATCCCCCAGAGCCGAGGTGTGCAGGCTGTACCATCTAGGTGTGTGTGAGCACACTCACTCTGTGATGGTCACACAATGACAAAATCGCCCATGATGCATTTCTCAGCATGAATCCCCATCGTGAAGCGGCTTGTGACTGCATCTGCCCAGCCAAACTCAGAGAAGGGGCATGAAAATCCCCTCTCACTAGAGGACACCTGGGACAGCACCCTGAAAAGTATAAAGCAGCAATAGGCAAAGGTCGCTGTGTAAAAGGCCAGACAGTAAATGCTTTAGGCTTTGAGGACCATAAGGGCTCTCTGTCACTTGTAGCACAAAAGCAGCCACAGACAACACATAAATGAACAGGAGTGGCTGTGTTCCAATAAAACTTTATTTATAGGCCCATGGGATGTGGTCTGCCAACTCTTGGTTTAAACTGATATGCAGATACCAAACTTTTCCTTATCTCTCCTGACAGACCCTCTTTCTTAGCACTTTCTCCTTAAAGAAACTTCTTCCCATGTTCTCTATCTCCATAGTCCAGAGGAAAAGCACGTACTTACCCCTGGGCACCTATTTTGTAGATGAGAAAACTACCACAGAAAAAGAAGAAAGCTTGCAATTAGTGGATGTTTTTTTAACTCCTTTTTGGGTAAATGAACGAGCCTTGGAGAGCAAATCCATGGATAGCACTCATGCCATATATGACCAATCCCATGCTCATAGCAGACATCACTAATCGATTCCAGCATGCTTCTCAGTGGAGCATTGATTTGGCTCCTCCATTCTCATTGGAGGCAGCCACCTCCAATCAATATCGACACATAAGAAGAAGTGGGATTTAGTTCAACGTACCTGTTTTGCAAATGAGCCAATGGAAGCAAAGGAAGATCTCATGAGGAGTCTATGTGGACCAGCTGGTGCCTGCTTCACCCATCCTCCCCAGAAGCTCCAGGCAGAGGGTGCCAGGGAAGAGCACTGCTGGGAGGCTGGCATGGGCTCATCGCAGCACTTCCCTGCCCATCCACACCGTGATCGCCACACTGGCGACGTCCCTTCTGTTCTCGCCCGCCTGCTCCCACAGCTGCTCTTTTGAAAGCCCTGCATGGGAAGCTGTTGATGCGTCTCTCTGTTCCCTTTTCAGACCATTGTCCCCTCATTGGCGCCAGCCGTGTTCTTCTCTTGGCTGCTTAATTAACAGTATTATTAATGCCAAGAGGAAAGAGTCACCCAGATCCTTTCTCATAGCAATTCACGCTCGGGAGTACAAGTGGCAGGCAGACAGGAAGCAGGGGCTGGTGCCAGGAGATGCCCCTCTCCCCGCCTCCGGGCCCTTCACTTGCCAATGCCCAGCTGGACGACTTGGCCCCATCTTCCAGGGCAGCCATTGAGGGCCTGCGAGGGAAAAGCCAGAGAGGAGATGGCTTGCAGAAAACCTGCCTGGAGATACCCACGCCAGGTTAATAAGCCCTATTTTGAGCAATGGGTGCAAGTTAAGTTTTGGGGGAGAGACGTTAGAACACCAGCTGTAGGAAGGGCTCAGGACCCAACAGTTGTGTCCTCACCACCTCCATGCACAGGAGAAATAGAAGTAGGCAGACCTCATGCCCAAGAGCTGTGTGTCCGTGAGTCCGCCCACCGCCGTCTCTATGCTCGATTTCTTCTCTGGACAAAGTGTTTACATGGTCCTGGGCTAAGCCCCCCATGGGCATTATCTTACCTATAACTTGTCCCAGTGCTCTACTGCTACATAACACATCACCCCGAAACTTCATGCCTTAAAGCAAAACAATCATTTAGTTTGCTTATGAATCTGTCATGTTTGTGGGACTTAGCAAGGACAGCTGACCTCTGCTCCACATGGCATCAGTGGAAGCAAATCAGCTGTGGAGTGGAGGATCCCATTCCAGAATGGTTCGCTCACACTGGCTGGTTGGTCCTGGCTGTGGGTGAGGAGCTCGGCTGGGGCTATTTACTGGGGGGTCTCCATTCCTCTCCATAAGCTGTTTTGGCTTCCTCACCACATGATGGCCGGGTTTCCAGAGTGGGTACCCCAAAAGAACCTGGCATAAGTGTGTGGTGTTTATATGACCTGGCCTGGGAAGTCATAACATCAACTCCACTGTATTCTGTTGGCTGAGGCCATCACAGATATCCACCCAGGTTCAAGGGGAGGGGGCTTAGACTCTGCCTCTTGCTGTGGGAGAGGCGAGGTTCCACAAGGAAGTGAGGGATGGGAGACATTGTTGTGGTCGTCTTTGGAAAATATCAGTTGTCATGTTCTTCCGAACAAGGTAGGCATGATAGTCATTCCTAGTTCACAGATTGGGAAAACGAGGTTCAGAGAAGTTAAACAATTTGCCCCAAGTCCCACAGCTAAGCAGCTAAACTTTGAACACATGCAGTTTAACTTCAAAACTTAGGATTTTCAATCTTATTTATTTTTTTAGAGAGAAGGGAATTAAAGGAGAAAGAGAGGGAGAGAAACATCAGTGTGAGAGAGAAACATCAGTTTGCCTTCTCTACACGCCCTGAGTGGGGGACAGAACCTGCAACTTAGGCATGTGCCCCAGCTGGGAATCGAGGCTGCAACCCTTCAGTTTGGGGGACAATGCCCAACCAAACCACTGCAGTCAGAGCTCAATTTTTTTTTGCTGCAAAACATTTCTTTCTAATAAAATATTGTGGGGAAGATCGGTGAAAGAGAGGGAGGAAAGCAGAGTGAAAGGAGCTGGCCGAGGTATGGACGATGGACTGGGGGAGGGTGCTGGACAAGAGGGAGCTCAGTCATCCTGCGGGTGGAGAGGAGGGCAGCACCCTCAGCCCTTGGTGATCAGTGGAGGCGAAGAAAGAGCACCTAGGATTCCAGCTAGGAGAAGGAGTGGATGGTCAGTTTTGGCTGGGGCCACTGTCCCTGTCACTAGGAAACTCCATGTAAGGCAGCTCCCAGGGACCGAGGAGCCAGAGCCCGGAGGAAGAGTGGATGACTCATCGGAGCCCCACTCAGGCTGCCAGCTCAGCTGCTCCTACGTCAGCCCGAGGCCTCTCCTGGACCCGTCTTCCTGAACGTCACTCCCCAGGATGCCTAAGGTGTTCTTTACGTGGTGGCTTTGACATGAACACGTTTTAACTACAAAAAGAGGAGCTTAAAAATAGCTACCTTGTCACGAGGTGTAGGGAAGAGAGACACCCCCTCCCCATCCACAGGAGTGAGGCAAAAAGTCACCCACACTTCTCAGGGCTGTGCTGATCAACGTCACCCCCCCGCGCCCCTAGCTAACCTGAGCCTAGCTGAGGAAATGTCTTTGAGAGTTACTGCTGCCGGTGCTGGGGAGGCTTTCTGCCACTTTAAGCAAATCAGTGCTGTGGTCAGTGACATCTACCAGCTTTGTGGTCTCTCCTCCCAGGCCTCAAGGTGGCTGAGAAAAAAAAATGCCTGCAGCCTTCAGGAGGCTGGCAGGCGATCTGAGATATCCTGCTGGGGCCTTGCTCACAGCCTTGCTCTGGGCATGGGTGCACCTGAATTCAAATCTTCTCCCTCTCCTTTCCTTGCTGGGTGATCTTAAGCGAATGATTTGACCTCTCTGGAATCATTTCCTCATCTGTAAAATGGGGCAACACAAGAAGACCAGAAAGAAACTGGGCGGCGAGTGGGAGACCTGGAATGCTGGGGCTGGAATCACCCATGCCCACCATGCAGGTCCAGCAAGTGCCGGCTTCCCATCAGGACGCTCAGCAGAGAGCATGGCCCATGGAAAACAGCCTGGGCGCCTTCAAGCTGCTTGATTAATGTTCCATTTAGTGCAATAAACAATACAATTACTCAACTCCTGCAAACTCCACTCTGAGTGGGGTGGGCAGGCAGGGTAGGCAGGCAGGACGGCCCTTCTGAGTCAGCCCTGCTATTAATTACAGGCACTTAAGCACGGCTCTGGAAACCTGTGTCGCACCATCACAGCTGCTGGAAGGGTCGGGGGAGTGGACTAGGATGATGTCTCTTGGTCCTTCATTATGGCATCTAGCAAAGTAGGCACAGCCAGAGGTGGCTCAAGGAAAACACCCTCCCTTCCTCCCCCACTGTCACCTCCTGTTCTCTTTGTCACCATAGATCTGTGTGACAAAATAATGACACAACCCCAGTGGCATCCAGTGTCGAGCGTTATTGCCCCCACATCTAGAGTTGTTGGCCAGGAGGCTGTGCTCACCTTGGCTGGGTTCATGATCGTGTCCAGGGCTCGGCCGGCTGTTGGCTGATCTTCAGGTGGGCCTCGTCAGCCTGGCTCTGCCCCACGTGCCTCTCATCCCCAGCAGGCTGGCTCGAACTTGCTCTCATGGCAGCTGGGCAGGGGTCTGAGGAAGAGTAGAACCTGCAAAGCTCTTTAAAGCCCAGCTTGGAACTGGCATAGTGCCATTCCCACCACACTCTATTGGCTAACACAAGTCACGTGGCCAAGCCCGGCTTCAAGTGATGGGAAATAGAATCTACCTCTCGATGGGAGGAGCTATAAAAAGGCAGGGGCGGGGGAACTGAGGTCATTCTCAATCAGGCTAATACCACCAATGTATAATATAGAATTTATGTGCCATGTGACATTTGGTAGGTTGTCAGCCTCTCTAAGCCTCTCTTTCCTCATCTGCAAAATGGGGATAAAAATGGTATCTATCTCATGGGGTCATCATGAGAACTAAATGAGGCAATGTATTGGAAGTAATTGCCACCCAGTAGGTGCTCAATAAATCTTTGCTCGCCAGTATCGACACCGCCCTCACAGACCAGTAACCAGGGGGTTGAAAACTTAACCTGAGTTTGAACTCCGGCTCTGCCGTTGGCTGGCTGAGTGACCTGCAGGGAGTCCCTTGACCCTTCTGCACCTCCAAGGGCACTGTCGGAGGCAATAAAATAATTCTCACAAGAGGCTCACTTAGCTCAGTGGCTGGCACAGCCTGAGTTCTCGGGAGATGGTCTTGATTATGATTATTAACACCTATAAATAGGGATATTAATACCCATCTCAGAGAACAGCTCTGAGGAACAATGAGGGTAATGAACCGTGGAGGCTCCTTGAAAGCCAGAAAAGCTGGCATTTATCAACACTGTTTTAGTTATAAGAGACAGAAACACAAGTCCAATTAGCTTAAGCAAAATAGGAGATGCTCTTAGCTCTTGTCACCAAAAATTTTGTGAGGAGGACAGGTGTGAGGCAAGCCTCCAGGACGCCAAACTCCCCTGGATGTTTCCTTTGTCTTCATCTGCTTCTCTTTACTGGTCACCTTCTTTTCTCAGATCAGCCTCCCCACAGAATGGGGGACACAGTCATAAGGCAGCTGGGGGCTCACCTCTAGGAATAGGAGCTGCCTTCATGTCCAGCCCAAAGCAGAAATCCCAGAGAAGGGCTCTGATTGGCCCAGGGAGGGTCACATGCCCATCTTTAGACCAATCACTGCAATCAGAGGGTGGGATATTATGACTGGCAGCCCCTAGCAGGAGCACATGTTGAGAAAAGGAAGAACAGTTTCCTGGAAGGGAAAGGAGGTGAGATAAAACCAAAAGGCCCGCTTTGGCTCTGTTTAGTACTTTCTAGATCTGTTTGCCCCATTGGACAGATAGAGACACTTAAGTCCAAGCAACATCAAGAGACTCACACAGGTCACACAGCAAGAAAATAAAACATTGCTCCTGACACCACGTAATACTGTGTCTTCTGCAGGTAAGAGTTTCTCGTGCTCCAGGCAGCCCTGCTCAGCACTTTGCCCAACCTGGCCAAATTCCCTTGCATCTTGGTCCCTGTCCATGTGTCCCTGCCACACTCGCAAGATGAACTACAGCATTTGGTTACTCAATTCTGAACCAGTTGCCACAGCCCAGCACTGTCGGCGCGTTCTGTTGAGTCTTGGAGTTGTCAAACATCTCGGAAGCAGTCGCCCACATCTTTTAGGTCTGGCCAAGGCAGCCTGCCTTTGTTTTGCTGGATATTCCAAAAGAAATTGGATCCATATGGGCCAAATTCCTCCAACGCTCATCTCGCATGGGCCAGGGTTTGGCACAAAGAGTCTGAGGGATGTGGAAATGCTTCTCCTCCTTCCCTGGGGACCAGAGTACAGCCACCAAGGCCAAAGGAATGACAAGTCCCCAGCCAAAGCTGCAGCCAGTGCCTTCAACATCTAAACCCATAGGGACAGAGCAGGACAAAGGCCAGGGACAACCTGCTATCTCACTCAGTGTCCTGGGCATGGGGGAAGGCGGGGGCACGGCTTCTTCCATCAGCAGCCAGGAAGCCAGAGGCGTGGAGTCCCGGGCACAGTGCTCAGGGGCCAGGCCAGCCTGGCACCTTAGCCCTACTCTGCTGTCCTTTAGCCAGGTGGTCAGGAGCAAGCCTCAGTGTCTTCATCTGAAAAAGTGGGGATAAAAGTGGTGTCGATCCCATAGGGTAGTGTTTTAATAATAAGGATGAGATGAGCATTATAAAATGAAATGTTAGTTGATAGAATTATTTGTGATGTTAATGCCACTATCACCACGATAATTATCACCACCATTATCAACATCATTACAATGATCACATCAGCATCTTCATCAACAGCACCACCATCATCGCCATCACTACCATTACCAGCACCAGCACCACCACCACTAAATCATTACAATTGTCACCACCACCATCACCATCAACAGCACCGCCCCACCACCATCACACCGTCATCATCATCACCAGCACCACCAGAACCACCAAGACCAATGTCATTACCATCATCACCAGCATCATCAGCATCATCATCATCATCATTACTATCATCATCACCATCACCACCATCACCACTCCGACCATCATCATCACCATCACTATTAAGCAAAGCTCAGTTGTGAGGCCAACATGGTCCTCATAGCCACCATCCCCTTCCAGGTCCCTATCGCCTTTAACCCAGAGCCCTGGCAGAATCTCTTAACCACCTACCTGTCTCTAGTCTCACACCTTTCAAACCCTTCCTCCTGCTCAAATCCCCTTCATGATGCCCACCATCCACAAAATAAACCCCAAGCTCTATCATAAGGCACCAGGGTCCTCCTCTCTTTGTCACCCACACCCTACAGTCTCTGTCACATCAAATGGTCCCCCCGACTCTCCCAAATGTGCCACACTTATCTCTCCCACACCAGGTGTTTGCTGTTCTCTCCACCCAAAATGCTCCAGCCGTTCCTTGTCAACCCCCCAGTGCCCCTCCTGGGCTCAGCTCAAATGGCTCCTTCTTGACAAAACTCCCAGTAAATGCTAACGGACAGCATCGCCTACAGAAGGCTCTGAGCTTCTTTGTTCAAAAGGGAGATGAGCAAGAGCTGGAGAGAGGTGTTAAAGACACACAAGCACACATAGGAGTCTTTCTCTGATGTCATGAGAAGAATTGAAAGGAAATAGCTGTCTCACTCGGGAATTCAAAATTATACCTTACCATTTAAGGTTCACAGAACCAGCCCTACACTTTATGGCTGAAGTTACATCATTTACCCTTCTCTGAAGCCAGCATTCTTAGTTCAAATCCCAACCCCACCTTTTCCTGTCTATTCGGAGGACTTCGTTTCCTCAACTATACAATGGTCGGTTGTACTAAAGGACCTCAGAGAACCCTTCCTGTCCAAAGTGGGGAGACAGCAGCCTGTGAATCTGGCACACTTGCACTCGGTCTGGCAGAGCAGCCCACCCTTAATGTGAGAATAGGAGTTACCCTGCAATTTTGCTGGAAGCTTTGACTCCGCTCTTTGGGAGCATGCTTCGAGCCTCGTTGTGGAGAATGGGCTCTCCTTTGAACAGGAGTCTTGAGGAGGCTGAATGGTGCTTTCTGAACACAGAGTCTGGCACAAGGGAAGCCTCCGCAAACACTAGCTGTGCATGATTTGAGACTCTTATCCATTCTGCTCTAAGAGTCCAGTTGCCTTGGGCGGGAGAAGGGATTGGAAAGGGATCCCAGGGAGGCCAGAAGCCACACCTGATGCCCATCAGCTCGTCTGATGCTCCTCTAAAGCTGTAGCCTGTGTGACAGAGCACTTGGCTGGAACCTTTAAAAAAATGATTTCAGAGAAAATGCAAATGACACAAGAAAATGAGCTGCAGATGGTGTCTGACTCCCCAAGAGTGCTGTCCTTGCCCCCTCCTGGGCCCTACACCAGCATCTCTCATGTCCCCCCAACCCAGCTGACCAACTGTGCCCTACAAGAGGGTGTCCCAGAGAAGCCAGCCAAGTGGGGAAGGTGCAGCCACCATCCTGAACAGAGGAAAGGAGGAAAGGGCAGAGCTGCCTGTCCCCTGCCTGCCGACCCACGGCTGCATCAGACCACCTCTGCTGCCCGCCCCTGGGGTCAGGCTCTGCTCTGGGGTGCCATGAGGATTTGACCTCAGCCTTCTGTCCCAGGAGGGAGGCACAGGGAGACAACTCCCCACCCCTTCTCCTTCTGCCCTAGTCACACCGGCCTCCTTACTATTCCTTGAACACATCTAGCTTTTCCTGCCTCAGGGTCTTTGCACTTGCCAGTTCCTCTGCCTGGAAGGCACTTTCAAATCTCACCTCTTCAAAAAAACTTCTCTGATTACGAAATACAAAGTAATCCCAACCCACTATTCTTTATTACAATACTCAGTGTCCTTCCTAACTGTTTTCACAACAAGTAACAAGGTATTGGTTTGTGTTTGCTTGTTAATTGGCAGGACCAGTTTTGTTTATTCATCAGTGTTTCTCCAGGACTGAGCACCACGCCTGGAACATAGAGGTTCTCAAACACTTGTGGGATGAAGAACTAGAATGTTATTTGCTTGGAGGTTTGAAGAAACAAAGAAAAGGCTGTTTCATTAGGGTTCTGAAGGGTGAATAGGAGTCCCAAAGAGGTAATGGAGGCAGAAAGAGCAGGGAGACATGAGCATGGAGGCCCGTGGCAGTATGGCCTGGCAGCTCAGGGCCCACCAGTGAGTGTCACAGGCCTGGGCTTAACCCCAGTTCCCTCATGCATAATGGCTTTGGGGGTGCCACTTTCGATCTCAGAGCTCAGCTCCCTTTTCTCTAAGAGGATAGGGTTGGGGGAGAATTTTGTGAGGAGATGCACAGGCTTGACACAGTGCTGTGCAAGTTGTTGGCTGAATAAACAGAGCCGCTGATATTTTCATGCAGAAACTCAGCTGAGGCTCTTCTAGACCCCTGGCCTGGGAAAGAAGGAAGAGAAGGAGGGAAGGGAGGGAGGGGAGATGGTATGGAAGGAAGAAAGGAAGGAAGGAAGGAAGGAAGGAAGGAAGGAAGGAAGGAAGGAAGGATGATGGAAGGAGAAAAGAAGAGGAAAAAAAGAAAAGAGGTAAAGAGAGGAAA
Source organism: Trachops cirrhosus (assembly GCA_028533065.1). NCBI lineage: Eukaryota > Metazoa > Chordata > Mammalia > Chiroptera > Phyllostomidae > Trachops > Trachops cirrhosus. The sequence continues at coordinate 54,755,065 of CM052546.1, read as the reverse complement.
GCCCGACATATCTAGGCCACAAGGCAGGGCTGTCAAGGACTCCTTCAGCTTTGTGCCAAAGCCAAGCTCCAAGGATAAATCTTGGCTGGGGTCCTGGCCCAAGAATTGACGAGGTGGGGGCTAGAAGTTGGAGTCATGTGACCCTTGAGCATCTCCCCTCAGGCCTATGGCTCAAACCTTCCTCTCTGCCTTTACCTCTCCTCCTCAAGGCTCTCTGCTTTGGCAGCTTTCCCGAGAAACCCTTTCTAACTGCTATACCTTTGCCCAGGCTATGCCCTGTCCCTAGAATGCCCTTTCTCCAGCCACTGAAAGTCTCAGCAAATTCACAGCCTCCCTCCGATGACACCTCTGTCAGATTCTGTCTCTTATGTCCCACCTTCTGGTCACGTATCAAGGGGTGATCAGAGTCATGGCCTCTGGCCTCAGGATCTGGGTTTTCCTAGGCAGTGTATCTAGGCTTGGAAGAGAGGGCCTGTGCACCAGATTGAAACTTCCTCAAAGACTGGGATCAGGTCAGTCTTGCTCAGCACATAGTAAGCAGTCAGCTGACGTTTGTTGAATGAATGAATGAATGAATGAATGAGCATGGGCTTGAACTGCAGGAGGCAGAGGAGTAATCGGCCTCCATAAACTCAACTCCACTTCTGTTCCTAACCAGCACCCCATCCCCGTGAGGCAAATCCAATGGCCTCTCATCCAAACATGAGGAAACTGAGGTCCAGGGAGGTCCTAGTTTGGCCATCTATGGCCTTGTCAGGGACCCTGCCCTTCTCTGGGCCTCATTGTCCCCATCCGGAAGGAAAGCAGTACCTCTGTCTTTAGATTCCAGAACTTTCTAGCTGTGTGGTCTTGGGCCAGTTATTCAACCTCTCTGAGCCTTGTTTCCACATCATTAGACTATAAATGCCAAAGCAAGTTCGCATGGCAAATGTGTTATAAGGGTGGTGATAACTGCCGTAGGCGCCAACTTCGTGAGCATGTGACTGACACTGTGCCCAGGCCCCAACACACAAGAGGGCCCCTCGATTGGTTCCATGTTTTGCTGTCACCATCTTAAAACTCTTAATAGGTTTATCTTTAAACTTGCCAAAGTCCCATCCAACCATGGAGCATGCAGGGGAGCAGATGAGATACAGGCAACCTTCATGTCTACTGCTGTTTCTTGATGCCTGGTTCCGGGTGGCTTCACAGTGCCTGTGAACACAGAGCTCCAGTGGACCCACTGTGCGTGTAGGTTTGCTAAGATACAAATCAAGTACAAGGTAAGCAGTCCGCCTTGAAGATTCAGTGGGGGGCTGTCAGCCCCGGGAGGCGCCCCTTTCCACCCAAACTTACTTCAAATGCACAGAGAAGGTGCCTCTGAGAAATTCAAACAACAAAGAACCCCTCTGGTAATTTTTTTATGGCATCCTGTCTTTTTTATGGTAGTCTTTCTTTGTTTATGGTATCCTTTCTAATTTGTGTTTACTGATGCCGAAATGATGCCATAGAAGGAAAGGAAAGACAGAGCAAGCTGGAACTCCTCTTCCTTTCAGGAAGCAGGAAGCCAAGGTTGGTAGAATGCATGTGTATCCAGAAGTGAAATAAAAACATTTGGGTTTGTATGCGTGGGGTTTCCACTGTTCTGGGTAAAAGAAAACGCATGCATGAACTACAAATACAAATCGTGTCATTTAGAGGGTTCTGCACCCACATTAAGTGCTCTTGTATTTGTACTTAAAACGAACACGGGCTGCTACGCAGATGAGTGGTGAAGTTCATGCTAATAACTTAAAATTTTAATTTTTCTTTACTTAGAACCACATTAAATAGCAAATAAAAAAACACCATAAGTTGAGGGAGAGGTTGCAGAAGAAAGGGAAAAGCTTTATACTGTAGTGCCATTTTTGTGTTTTTTCCCTTGCTTTTTGAACAAGGGGCCCACATCCTAACTATGTAGTGGGCCCTCCTGAATTGGGATCCGTATTGACAGTATCATTACATTACGATACAACCGGATGCATTACGGATACAAGAGTTACAGGCAATAGCCAGCCACTGTGAGCTCTCACCATCCCCTCCTCACTCACCCCGCTCACAGTTGGTAAGTCGAGGCTCCCAGAGGCAAGGTCCTCAGGCCGGGCAAGGTTTATGTGGAGGGAGCAGGATTTGAACCTGGTCCCTGGGCACTCCAGCTTTGTTAACTATTGTCAGTCACTTGGCCCTATGCCCTCCCCCTCCCCCTCTGCCTGGCCTTGGCGCCTCAATGAGCCCTTTGTCCTCTGAGGGGCTCAGAACTCCTGAGGGTTCCTCTTTGGGACAAAGGCTGGAGGAGTGGGGGCTGCTGGGGGCAGCTGGAGGGGGCTCGGCGGCACCAGGAAGAATGTGCTCTTGCGGGTGAGATTCCCGTGGGGTCAGGCTCCTCCAGCCCATGGGGAGGGGCTGTAATGGAGAGGACAAAGGCCGCAGCCACAGCTCACAGTGGCATTGATCCAGGCAGTCCCTACGGGCCCCCCACCCCCAGACCTCAGACCACTGGCCAGACAAGCGGGACTCCAGCCCAGGGGGAGGGGCTGGGGAAACAGGAGTTCCCACCTCCCCTCCTGTCCCCTCCTGTCAGAGGCTGCCAGGGGGCACCTGCAGGCTCAGCCCACAGCCTATACCTGTGCTGGGAGGGAAGGGAGGCAGGAAAATCAAAAGCCCCTTCCTCCTCAGCCTCTCCTCCCTGCCTCCTTAGCCAACAACAGCAAAAAGGATGGGAGAAGGTTTGGCCGGGCTCTGTCTGGGTGGGGAACAGAGTATTCACCCAGCGATTACTGTATGCAGGGCACAGAATGGAGCAGGGGCAGCCAAAGAGACCTGGCCCCTTGAAACTGAAAGACCCAAATTGGTCACGTGCTCTGCCACTGACAAGGTGTGGGGCCTCAGGTAGACCGTGGTGTCTCTGTGAGCCTCCTCTGTATCAGCCACAGGGAGCTGGCCCCGCTTAGCATGACTGAATCCTCGTGGCCCCTGGATGTGACCTTCATCCAGTGGCTTCACCTCTCTGCGTCTCAGCTTCCTTCTTTGGAGAATGGGGCCCGTAACTGAGCCTACATCCTCTGCTCTTAATATAACTCATCAGCAGAAGACCCCTGCATATAGCAAGCATCACACAAGTGTTCCCTGTTATTAAGTATCGTACAGGGCATTTCCACCTTTGCACAGGGAGAAACCGAAACACATGACGGTTGATCCTGCCACTACAGGAGCTGACATGTAGCAAACACTTGCTCAGAACAGCCCCTGTGCAAAGCTCTCTTACTGCATCGAATCCTTACATCTCTCTGTGGTAGGCGCTGAAATTGACCTCATTTTGCAGATGAGGAGACTGAGGCTCAGAGAGCAGCTACCTAGCCAATGAGTGGGACTTAGGGCTGATGGACCATCTGCCACCCAGCCCCTATCTTCTCCCTAACACCTCCCACATCACAGAATGAAGCCGACATCCCCACCTGGACAACCAAGGGGACACTGCCAGATCCAGGTTCCAGTTCCTTCTGGGTCCCCACTCTCCCTAAAAAAACAAGGTGGCCACAGGGCCTTGCTGGGAGCGGCAAGCGTATCCCTGTTTGCTCAAATCTCAACAATAGGTACAAATAGAAGAAGATGACCTCCCGCCAGCCCACAAGCTCAGAGCTCCCCAAACATGCATCTGCCTGCCCCTCCTGGGTGACCTTGGCCCACAGACTGCAGGACTACAAATGAGGGTGTTCGGAGGCCCTGCCTCCCACATCTTTCTGAGCGCCGCATGTGCAGAGTAAGCATCTAGCCAGCACCTGGTATCCACTAGGCAATCAGTAACCCTGACTGCGCAGGTTCTGATTACAGGCAATGGTGTCCCCCAAACTCCCACTGCACCCCACCATTTTCAACTTTCCCCCTTTTCATATTCTCTCAGGGAAGCCTTGCTTTGGAAGGTAACTGAGGCAGGGGCTGCTGATTTAAGCCCATTTTTCAGGTGGAGAAACTAAGGCCCAGAGAGGGGACCCTGGGCCCGTTAGTGGGAATTTGGCATGGGCTCCCTCATACCATCTGTTCATACCCCACCCCAGTGTCTGCATAGCAGCCGGCAGAGTTTTGAATGGAGAGTCAGACAGGCCTGGGTTCGAATTCTGGAAAATAGGGGAAGTCTCTGGGCATGCGCTCAAGGCATGGCCATTGGTACTGTGATTCACAACTCCCTCCCACCCCAGCAAGCCAGAAATCGAACGAGAAACCCCAGGCCATCAGTAGGCTGTGTGATTCCATTTTTATAACAGCCAAGATGCAAGAACAAAGGCAAAACTAATCCATGGTGATAGAAATACAATCCGATGTTGCTTTCGGGCTGGGTTGTTAACTGGAAGGAGCAGGAGAGCGCTCTCTGGGAGCCTGTCCCGTTGTATAATTTTGTAGAGATTTGGGTTGTGCATGTGGGGACATTAGTGAAAACGCACCCAATTGGACTCTTCAGAGCTGTGCATTTCATACATAAAAATTATACCTCTGTTTTTAATAGGGGAAAATGGGGGGTGGCGAACACTGGGTTAAATAAACAAAAAAAACTCCATCCAAGATGTAAAATGGCGCAGCTGCTGTAGAAAGAGGTTGGTGTTTCCTGAAAAAGTTGAACACAGAGTAACCACGCGCCCGGGTAACTCCGCTCCCAGGTCGATACCCAAGAGAATCGAACGTGTGTGTGTTCACACAAAAACTTGCGCACGAATGTTCGTAGCAGCATTGTGTGTAATAGTCAAACAGGGAAAACAACCCTAATCTCCATCCACTGGGAAATGGATAAACAAAATGCGGTCTATTCACACAATGGAGTGGCATTCAGCCTACAAAGGAGTGAACCGACAGCGTTATGCTGAGTAAAAGTAGTCTGACACGAAAGGCCACGTGCTGTATGACTCCATTTGCATGAAATGTCCAGAGTAGGCAAAGCCACAGAAAGTCAGTTTGTGGTTTTCAGGGGCTAGAAGAAGGGGATAATCGGGACTGACTGAAAACGAGTACCTGGTTTCTTCTTTGGATGATGAGAACGTTCTAGAATTGGATAGGAGCCACGTTTGCCCAACATTGTGAATATACTAAAAACCACTGAATTATACACACTTAAGTCATTAAAATAGAGAATTCTGTGTTATGTGAATTGTATATGAATAAAAAAAATTTCCAAGGTGCCTGGGGCAACTCATTGGGACGTAACTGCAGAACTAGGGCCTGAAAGCCATCCTATCACATGATATAGTTACAGAATTGGGCGCTCAGCCTCCATCCCTTCCTGCTCAGGTCAGCCGGTCTGGGGGCAAAGGTTTGGCACCCCCCACATGCTGTATGTCTGATACACTCAGTTGGGGTGCCCCTGGTGGGGTCCTTCCTGCTGGCCCCCTTGTCAGTTAGGGAAACCCATGTTCCACTCTAGTCTTGAGAATATTTCTAATCTTTGTTCAAAGACAGTGGGACAGGGTGTCCTTCTTGCATCTGCCCCTAGCTCTCGAAGGGCTGAGGGTCCTCCGACCCCTCCTCCATCCCCTCTCATGCTGGAGACAGCCCCTCAGCACCCCCTCCTGGGAAGGAGACAGCCATTCTGAGATGGGACACCCGGCTAAGATGGGGTTTCTGTGTCAGCGTGAAAAGGCCAACCTGCAAGAGGTAGCAGCCTGCGGCTGGAGCTCTGCCCTGGCCCTCCCTCCCTGGTGCCAACATCCATCCCGATGTACAGCCCCGTGTCACATGGTCCTTGATTCCTGGCCCTCTGAGACATGAATTCACTCACTCACTCATCCATTCATTTCACACCAACCTCCAGTCTCCCAGATGCCCACCCTCGCTGCTCATCATTCTTTCACTTTCCTTCCCTTTCTTGGGTACTGAACACCATCATCCACCACTGTCGCTCTGAGCAGGAGACCTTTAAAGGTTAAAGACATTTTTAAGCTCCTCCAAATTAGAGGCCTTGTCCTTAAAACTTTATATTCTGACAAATATGTTACGGCACATATTTTTAAAAAAACTTTAAAAGCTAAAGAGAAGAAATATTTCTGCCAAATTAGGGTCAATTTATATACTGGAATGTATAGAATGAACTCCTATTCATCCTTCAAAACCCCACTGGGACATGACCTGCTAAAGGAAGTCTTCCCCAAGCCTCCTACATGGGGCTCATGAGTCTCTCAGAGTTTCTTCCATCCTTTGTACCACGGGTTATTGGGCATATTCCCCTCACTTTTAACTTGTCTGTCTTTCCCCTCCATTCTCCCCTTTGTAGACTACAGTCCTGCAATGGCCTCAAGCCTCAGGCTGCAGGTGCCAGAGTGAAGTTACTTCCCAAAGGGTGGCCCGTGGGCCAGCCAGAGCTTTTACAGGGCTGGTGCTCACAGCGACCTTCAAGATAGATATTATTTACTCCATTTTAGAGACAGGAAAATGGAGATGGGTTAAAAGCACTTGTCCATGGCCCATGGCTGTAAGTGGAGGAAGCAGCAACCAACCCAGGAGGAGCAGACTCCAAAACGCTGCCAGCTGTGCCATGCTGTGATCCAGGAGCGATGCCAATGGTCCACACATGTGGAGCCCTCCTGTGAGCTGCGTCCACACTTACTGCATCATCTTCCATAACAACGCCACAAGTTAGACCCATTTCGCAGACGAGGGAAAGGAGGCACTGAGAAGCCGCCTAACACACAGGAGGATACAAAGCTTCCTGAGTTCTGAAACTGAACTCGAAGATCCAAAAGAGTAACCATCACACACACAGCCACCTGGGTCTCTCCTTCCTCCTTCCTTCCTGCATTAATCAGATGCCAGTCACCCTCAGATGCCTCCCAGGGCACACCGCGCAATGTTGGGGTTGGCACAAGAGGGGAAGAGGTGCCACTGGTGTCCTCAGGCCAGAGATGCTGCTCAACATCCTACAGTGCATGGGACAGTCCCCACCAGAGAATTATTCAGTCCGATGTCAGTAGTGCTGAGCGGAGAAGTTCTAAGATGACTCAGCTTAGACTTGCATCAAATCACTCATGCACACACATGCACACACGCATGTGCACAAGTGTATGCACACACGACAGCATGCAGACCTACACTCCCATCCCCCATGGAATTTGAAGAGGTCCATAGGAAAAGGGGAGAGGTGGGAAAAAAATGAAGCCAGCCCCACCCACAAATGTGCCACAGTCACCATTAACGTCATATTTATTGTTATTTAGCTGCTCAGGAAAACATATACAGGTATATACAATATGCATGAATACAGAAGACTGCACTTTACATATTTTTTTAAAAAAGAAAGAAAAAAATAACACTCAATTTCATGAGCTATTGTCACAGTCTTCCAACCAAGCATTTCAGAAATGAATTTCTTTTAAGAGTCAAAAAAGATTACAGGATTGCCTAACACACAGCAGAGTTAAGTTTTCATATTTTACATGTGCAATAACGTTTCCATTTTCTTTCCCGAAGAGTTTGCTATGCAGTACCAATTACCAGTGTTTGGAGTCTCATGGGCTGGGTGTGTTTTTAATTTGCTTTTATTCTTTTTATTAAACCAAATTTAATGAAATAACATCCTTTTGCTTAAGGCTATTTTTAAAGCTGTTCCATTCTGGGGTCGTGGGGAGCAAGAAAGTTTAAGACTTCAGGGGTTTCCAAGGTTGCAAAGACCATGAGCCGATGGCCAAGTGCTGATGGACTCAACGCGGGGAAAGTGAGAGACAGAAGTCAAGACGCTTGGCTCCCCGGCCTTAAGCAATTAAGGAGAAATCATTCCTGTTTCTAAAAAAATAAAATGATGAAGCTCTCAAAACAGCTGTACATTTCGGAGTCAGAGGGGGCACGGAGTTTTGCTCAGACTGGCTGATTCTCCAGCCGCCGTGGCAGGGGTGGGGGGTGGGGACATCTCTCCCCTTTTCTCTCCTTTGGTGGCAGAACTCAGGAACCAAATCAGCTCACACCTTCTTCTGATAAATTCATGCCGCCTGCTTCGGCCTGCCCTCGGCGACCAGGGGGTCAGCCCCCGGTCAGACTGTCCATGCTGGGACTGTCTAAACTCCGACCCGAGCAGAAAGAGCCAGCAGAAGGAAAGAAGGAGGGGCTATGGAAAGAGCCAGGTTCTTCTGGACTCTCTTCTCCCTTGGCTGAAAAGTTCTTTGAAACAAACAATGTGGGCGTTGGATGGTGAGCCCAAAGTCTGCAGGTCTCTTGCTAAAATAAGCCAGGTATGCAAACTCTGGGGACCCAGGGGGAAGGGGTGGGGTGAGGCTCAAAATGGGGAATTTATTGTGTAGTAAGACACGGTCATTAACAAAAACAAATTAAATATGGGTCGTCAATTTGGGTGAAGTGGTATCAGTTACTTCCTGTCTGACCCAGCCTGGAATCTCAGTGCCCCCCCACCCGTTCCCCCATAAGTCATTTAAGCCTTTTGTAGGCATCAGCAGCACCCAAAGGTGCCTGCTCCTGTCAAGCTTGGGCCTCTGCTGACCTTGGCTCCGGGAGGACCAGGTAACAGGCCTCGCTCAGGTCCAGGAGCCCTGCTGGCCCAGCTGCCCCTCCTCACTTCTCAAAGGAGAGGTTATTTCTTCATGAGACACATGTGATATGACTCTAATTTTGCAATAGTGTGAGATTAAACCAAAAGGGGGAAAAATTCCAGGATTCAAAAAACAAGGCCCAGGTATCAAAGTCATGAGTTAATACCCTTTCTCCTCACTCTGGCCCTCAGCAGTCTGCAAAACCTGGCAAAGACATATTCCCAGGCTTGGAGAGTGGGGCTCGGCAAGCAGAGCCTGGGGCCCCCTCCTCCCTTCCAGGGATGGGTGGTTGCCCAGGTTGGAGGTGGTAAAATAGCCAGGTATGAGGACCAACCAGGAGAGGTGGGGGAGATACACCCAGGTTCCCTGTCTCCGTCCCCAGGGATGCCCAGCTGGGAACAGCTGTCAGGAAAGGTCAAAGGCTAAGAATTGATCTGCCCCCAACTCCAGCACCCAAGACCCAGGGGCCTAGTTGCAGCAGAGCTGGAGCCTGGAGCCCCCAATCCCTAGAGACTATAAACCGGAAGGCCTCCATGCCCCAAGCAGACCAGGACCGCTCAGCACAGCGTGAAAACTCGGAGCCCAGGCATCTGTGGAGAGACCCAGAAAAGGAGCGAAAGCACCGCTGTCAAACATTCTGACTCCTTCCCACAGAGCAGGCTGGCCACTCCATCACCTCCATTGCAGAGGGCAGCTTCCAGCAGGAGAGAGAATGGAGCTGAAGGCTGAGCGTGTGTTCGTAGGAAAGAAAACCTCTATATTTTCTTAGGGAACAGACAAAACAAAATTCCAGGCGCAGTACCTAAGGGGGATGGGGGGGCGTTCATTGTTTGGCTCCTGCCTGACCGATGACAGTTGGATGTCAATATATAATATCGTGATGACAATTGGACTTTCACCCGGCAATATTCCAGAACTACTCTTCTCCAGAATTTCCATTTTAATAAGCAGTGAACAAAGCAAAAAGGTAAAAAAAAAAAGCAAGGGTGCGGGTGGGGGGAACAAGAATAAAAGAGAATAAAAAAGGAAAGCAACTCTTGTCTCATTATGAAATAACAATACTTGGACATACAGCAGCATGGGAATAAAACAAAGAAAGAGGTCATCTAAAAACTGTATGCCAAGATGACAGAAAAATGGGAATTATCTAGCAGGGAAAAGGCTTAAGCAAAAGTTTGCTAACTGCTGAAGGGTTAACACTGGTAACATACTGTGGCAGACAGAGTTTCTCTTTTAAAAAACATTTTTTTGAGGTTTTTTTTTCCCCCCTTTAAATTAACCCCTTCCAGTCCATATGCCACTAAGCAGGTACCAACCTAGAAAATAATTCATCCACTCAGCAATAGTGGCCCTTTACAATGATCAGGGTTGGGTAGGGAGCAGGGTGAGGGGAGAAGGGAGAGAGAGGGAGGAGGGAAGGGCCTGGTGGGGGCGGGGCATTCTTGTCATTTCAAGTTAGGGCGGCCACGAATGTCCCGAATCTGTTGGAAATATCGGAGTGCAGGGACCGCCAGGTGGGCACGGAGGCTCGGGCCTTGGCGTCACCCACGTCGTCTGTGCAGTGGACAGACAGGCACTGCAAGTGGCTGCCAGGCTGCGCTGCTGAGGCCTTGTTCGAGGGGAGGTCGTGGGCTGCGGAGAAAGAAGGAAGAGAGGATGTTAGTTGCACGCTCAGCTCTGTGGGAGGCCCCAGTGGGGGGGTGCAATTGGAAAGGCAGGAGAATAGAGGCAGGGTCTCTGCCCTCTTTTCGTGCCTAAAGGCATTCTGAAGGGATCCAGAGATGGCCGGTAAGAAGGTTAGAATCCCCCCCCACACCCACTGTTGTCTCTGATTTGGCTGTGAGACCTCAGCCAAAACAGGGCCTCCCCCTGGGCCACGATTTTACACCCTTGGGAAATAGGAGCCTTGGGCAGGGTAAACTTGGGATTTGCTCATCTCCGATGAGCAACAGTTCCCAAAAGAGTAACTGGACCTGAACAAAGCTGGGAAGGCTTCCTGGAGGAGAGGTATCTAAACTGGACTTTGAAACATGTGTAGGAGTCCATCAGATGTCATGAAAGGGTGGCAGGGGACAGTCCAGGTCCAGACCACAGCTGATTGGTCATCTTCCAGAAAGACATTTGCTAAGGGTCTACTAGGTGCTGGAAACTTCCTTAAATAAGGTGTGGAACTGCTCACAGCAGTAAAGACTAAAAGTCTGGATTCCTCCCACCAGACCAGTGCCCTTTACCCATCCCCAGCTGTGGCATGAAGGGACTTTAGGGGATGAGGGTGAGGGAATCTATTCCTCCCCTTGCCCCCTTAGCGAAATTCCCTCAGTTTCCTTCTCACTCAGTCACACAGCACAAGAAACACCACAGATCATAGTGATGTCTGGGTTAGACACCCTTGAGGGGAAAGGTAGTTTGACAACCATTCACACCTTAGTATGAATTAGACGTGAAGAAAGCAAGAACTGGGGAGTTCAGAGGCAGGGAAGGAATGGAACAGTCATTTGGAAGACTGCTAACTTACTGCTGCCTGGTGACCAATGGTTTCTTTCTGAGACCTACTGTATGTTGATGAATATTTTCATTATTCCCCTTTTACAGATCCTGACTCTCAGAAAGGAGAGGTGACCAGCCCAAGGTCACACAGCCAGGAAGGGGCACAGCTGGATTATAAAGATGCACTAATGGTGAATTTCTGATTCAGTAGACATGAGAAAAGCTGGAATTGGGGGGTGGAGGGCAAACCTTGGGCTGAGAGAGCACACCCAAACACTGAACTCCTTAACCGGCCCGCCCGCCTCAGCACAACGCGCAAACCCAGCCAGGGCCCCGGGCCAGGCAGGAGTGAGCTCACCCACCTCGCCCTCTGGGATTAACAGTGAGGCCTCCCTCATGAGCTGAGAAAGTCCTCCCAGAAGGACAGGCCCAGGCAGCCAAGGCCAGGCTGTGACTGACTGGGTCTGGGCCTCCGCCCTGGAGCCCCAGAGACACCCAGCTTTGGGTTGCTGGGAGGAGCTGGGGCTGGAGGGAAGGTTCTCACCTTGGCTCCTTCCCTCATTCATTCAGTTAATGAGCCTTTATTGAGTCCCTTCCATGTGCCAGGTGTGGTGCCAGCCCTGGGGACCCAGCAGGAAATAAGGCAGACACTGTCTGCATCCTCCTTCTGAGGAGGACAGGAGACAGTGACATAACACAGTCACTCTGGAGACACACAGACTGGGGCTTGAATCCCAGTCCCACCGCTGTGTGGCTAGGTGTCTGCCACATTCCCTCTCTGAGCCTCAGATCCTCGCTGCTAACTGGGTGGGTGATGCTGTCTCCCTCAGGGCCTTGTCATGGTCTGGTCCACAGAGAGATTCCCCTGACAGGGACTGTCATTAGTGCCTGGGAGGTCAGAAGTGAGCAGTCTTTGCAGCCATCTACTAGCCCCCAAGCCTCATGCCCCTTCTTGGGTATGGCCACACGGACACATTCCTGTCTGTGAAATCGGAGTCTTTGCCCCATGTCACAGAAGGAGAAGCTGAGGTTGTGAGCCTGAGGTTTCAATGCTGGTCAGTAGTGGTGGGACTGGGATGCCGCTAACACCGCTCCCAAGATTCCCGGGGAGAAGGTAACTAGGAAGCCGGTGGCCTCAGATTCAGGGTCCCGTAGCACACAGTGAGCCTTGGATTCTAGCCATGCTGACACAGCCTTCACGCCTCTGCTCTAGAGCCCATGCCTGCCCTGCTCCCCACCACTTAAGACCTGCAAAAGGAATTGTGTTCCAACCATTGCAAGATCTGGATTGGCAGGAGTGGAGCACCTGCCAGAGAGAGCAGTTGTGAAGGGGGTCCCCTACTTCACTGACACACATTAGCTCCAGCAATACGCATGCCCATTTTACAGACAGGAAACCAAGGCCTCTTGCCAATGTTTGCACAGCTGAAGAAAGATAAGACTCAGGCCCAAGCTCTGCCACCTTGTTCCCTTGCTCTGTGGCTTCAGCATAAGGAGCGTGAAGGGGCATCAGCATTTCCTGGGCTCCAAGGAGTCTCAGGGACTCTTCTGGGGCCTAGTTTTGCTGCATGATGGTTCCAGACTGACCAAAATGGCCAAATGTCCTAAAGATACTTGGGTCCCAAGTTACAGAGTAGACAGAAGCACGCAGGGTGTCTACATCCAAGACAACTGGTCTTCTTACGTAGGGTGGATTTAATAAGCACACAGCTGAACACTTTCATGTATTACCTAATTCCATCCCCTAGCAAGTTCAGCAGCAGGGTGACCCTTCTCCCCAGTTAGAGGGGGCCCCTTGGTCTCAGAGAGGATGAGGGGCTCACCCGACATCACAGAGCAGTGCTGCAGAATTCCGCAGCCTCTGCCTGGGACGAGCAAGAGAGTTTGGTATCCATGGGGAATATTTTTAAGAGAGAATATCATTCTTCAGTTCTTGACAACCCAAGCATGACCAAACTCATCCTCCCGCCGGATTCATTCCAGCTGGGGGGCCCCAACACGCCCTAGGACCGCCGCTCCCCGGGGCTGCCGAGTGGCTGCCGAGTGGCTGCTGATAAATCAGTCCTGCAGAAGCTGTTTCAAGTCAGGGCCTGCCCCAGCCCCGGAGAGGCCCTCTGCCCCTGCTCCCGGGGCAGCAGGCATGTCGGCCCTGCCGGGCCAGAATCCAGAGATAAAACTGCCCCCTCGCCAAGCTCCCAGGATTGGGGGCAGACCCTGGAGTTACTCAGTGCTGGCACAGGCAGACACCACGGAACCTGAGGGATGTTGTCCCGTTTGGGAGCTGTTGGCCTCACCCATCAGACTGTGTCCACACAGGGGAGGGGCAGGCTGGGTATGGTCGGCACAGCACCCCGCACACGGCAGGCACTCAGCTGGGGCCTGTGCACTGACTGTGAAGTGGCCCTCATCCCTACCTCACAGGTGGGAAGACTGAGGTTCCCAGGGGCAGGGAGCTGCCCAGGCGTCACCTGGCACCAGGTTACCACCTACGACACCCGCCCTCTCCTTTCAACCCAGGATTCCTAGCAGCAAGTCAGGCCGAAATGGGCTCCTGGATCCCCCATACCTGAGAAGCTGGTCCCTAACTGCAGGGCCTCAGTTTCCTCATCTGTAGCTTAAGGTGGAGATTCCTGGAGGGCCCTGGGCAGAGGGGCTTGGGGAGGCCATGCAAGAGAAAAGGCTAATGATGCTGGGTGCATGTGTGGGTTGGGGGCAGGGGCGGGGGTCAGTCCCAGAGGTAGGCAGGAGTGTCATCTGGCACACACAAGAATCAAGCAATGCATGCGTAAATAAGTGGGACAACACATAAATGTTTCTCTCTCACTCACTTGCTCTCAAATCAATACTTTCTTTAAAAACTTCCAAATGCATCACTCCAACTGTGGCTCGTCCTATGCAGGCAGCCCAGGGGCTAGGGAGAGGGGCTTCTGGTTCACAGGATGGAATGTCTGCCCAGCAAGGAAAGGCTTTGGGGCAGTTTTTAAGGACATCCTCCTATTGGCCAGAAGGGACGACATCAGTCACCACACTCGGGGCAGGGAGGGCAGTGCCTGGAGCTGGAATGTGCTGCTCCTCCCCCCCCACCCCTCCCACCACCACCCAAAGGCCCCTCCTGAACCTGCACTTTCTCTGCAGGCACAAGGCCTTGCTGATCCATCCAGCCCCGTCCCAACACCCCCTCCCTGGACCCACAGTTCTTTCCTCAGTCATTTTTGCCACCGACTTCGTATCCCGCTATGGCGGTACTGGCTGCCTTCCGCTCACCCCACTGCAACGCTGAGACCCACTGTGGGTCTTGTCTTCCACGCGTCTCCATCCACAATGGGGACGGTAACTTCCATGAAAGGGTGGAGAGAGGCACAAGCCAGTACCAAAAAGCAGAAGTGTGAATGAGGAATGTAATTCTGTTCCTCTTATTTATGGGGCTCCCAGTGACAGCATCTGCCTCGCTCCCATCCTCTGGGCTTTAAACTTCAGTCCGAGAATGGGGAAACAACTGGACGGGTGTCGGAGAGGCAGTTGGGAGGAGTAAGTGAAAGGAGGCAAGTAACGCGTGCAGCACGCTGCCCAGCACAGAGCCTGCTCCCGCAGGCGCTGGGAGGCGGGTACTGCCCACCCTGTGTTGTTGCTGACTAGCCTGCAGGCCCAGGTGGGGACCCGCTGGGCTGGCTCAGTGACCCCTCTGCTGTGGCCATGACTGGGGTGCAGGGAGAAGGGAAAAAGCACGCATTTGTTTACCTGGGGACACCTCGTGTTAATTTCAGTGCCGCCCACAGAGGGGGCCAAGTTTTCTTTCTTTCTTTTTTAAAGTCAGGAAAACGAGCATTGTCACCACCTTGCTCTGCAGTGGAGGTTCCTGGGACTGGGTTCCAATGTGGGTGAGCACGATGAGCTCGTTGGGGAAGCTGCTACCCTCCACAGATGAAGGAGCTGCCTCTGCGGGATCTGCAGCCACTGCTCTGTCCTTGAACCCTCAGAGAGGGGACTTCTGCTTGGCCTCCTCCTGTCCCCCACCCACCAGAGGGAAGGGCGGAGATGGTGGGAGTCAGAGGTGGGCTCCCGAGAGCGCCCAGGTCAAGGGCTCCCAGGGTGCTAATCCAGGGTAGGATGTGGCCTGGACAACTGTTAACTTGAGCTGTAAATGGGAACCTACTTCACAGGCTGCTGGAGGGTTGAGCTGATAAAGTGGGTGAAGTCTTTAGCACATGGAGAACCCTCAGAAAAGGTTAGCTGCTCTTAAGATTATTACACATATTATTCTTTAATAGCCCAGGGCTTTGGAGGCAGCCAGAGCTACTACTGCTACGTGCCAGCTCCATGCTAGGGGACAGTTTCTCTGGCTGCATGGGTGCGAGGGGCCTGCCCCACCCTCTGACCTTAGAGGCTGGAGGGCGGGGGCCTGGGGTGCAATCCCAGGCAGAGCAGGCGAATTAGAATTCCGTGTGTATTTTTAACTCCGAGCTTATGTAAGGAGCAGTGTGGGCCCCAGAACACAATTGCGAATGACTCTAGCCCCACTCACCCTCGCCGGATTCCGACAAAGGGAAATGTATTTTGGTTTTTCCTTTATTTGGACCTGACTGGGGGAGACGCTGGTATCTGTGACAGCTGCCACTCAGCTGGGGGCTGGGCCACTGGGCGCAGAAGCAGAGGTTGGCCTGGAAGCCACAAGGCCGAGCCACGTCCACTTGGCACCTCTGTGCTGCGGCCAGGAGTCCCTTAGGTCCCCCAGACACATCCATGTCCCCCGGACTCTCGTCACTCCTATTCCCCATCTCCAAGAAAGGCTGGCACTGCACCCAGGCAAGTCCTAGACACTGAGTGTGGCTCTGCAGTTCTCCCCATGCCCTGGAGTCCAGGCACCAGGGAGGGAAAAGGCTGCCTCCAAAATCCACCTGTTTTCTCTCCTGTTCTGTTGTCCCCGCCCTGGTCCAGGCCCCCACTGCCTCATGCCTCCAACAGTGGCCTCACTATTCTCTCTGCTTCCACACTGGTCCCCAAGCCCATTTTCCTCTGTGAGCCAGGTGAGCTTCCTGAGACACCAATCAGAGCAGACCTTTCTCTCCTGCTTAAACCTTCCATGGCTCCCCAGTGCCCCCAGGATGAAGTCCCTGGCTTCACACGGCCTGGCCTGCTTCCCTCTTAGGCCTCTAGCCTCAGCTCTCAGTGCCCCAGCTATATGGTCCCTCGTGGGAGCCTGATCCTTCCCCGCACCTGATGTTTCATCTGCCCAGAATGCCCTCCCCTCCTCATCCCTGCTGACCCCTACCATCCTACCCGGCTGTCAGCTCTGTGTTGATGTTTTTCCAATGCCCCCTACTCTGAGGTATATATGTGAACCCCCTCCTCTGGCTCTCAGCTGGTAACCCCGCCCCCAACCACCATAATGCTAACAGGACTACCAGCCACTGCCAGCTGGCTGCAGGGAGGTGCCGACACACCTCACCCCACCAGAGGGGAGTCCCGAGTTCAGGGTCCCTCAGCCACAGGCTGCCAAAGATGAGCCACATCGTGGGGGGAACTATGGAGTCAGACGAGCAAAGTCTGCACGTGAGTCCCAGGACTTTTTCCCAGCAGGCTGACCTGGGGCAAGTCACACCTCCTCTCTGACTTTCTTCTCCACAAAATGGGATGAGGACAGCTCCCAGCTCCTTGCTGAATCACCCCGGGTTCACTCGTGCCAGGTATCAGTCACCGTCTATCCGAGTAGGAGTGGAGTGTCGTGCCCAGTGGTAAGCAAAGTCACAGGCTTTTTAATACAGTGCTGAGGCCCATCTCTAATAACCCACTGCTGGGGAAGCAGGGGAGCCCACCCTAGTAACATTGGCTCCCACATCCACTGGAATCACCCTACAGGGTCCCCCAACCCAAAGGGGGACCCCACCCCGCCTGCCTGTCCGTGTTCTATCCCTGGGTCATGTGGAAGGTGGGGACTCACTAACTCTGAGCTCAGGGGCAGGAACAGAAAGTCTAAGCTAGATGTCGGGCAGCACAAAGAGGGTCCACACAGCTGCCAACCACGCAGAGAAAGGGCAAACCCCAACCACCACTCAACTCCTCCCCCACACTCGGCAGATTTGGGGGAGCCCCCACTCTGCCTTCAGAAGCCTAGATTCAAATCCCACTTCCATCTGAATCTCAACTCTACCCTTCACCAGATCCACAACATTGGGCAAGTTCAGCCTGCCGAGCCTTAGTTTCCCCATCTGTAGAAGGGGAGATAATTCTCCCTCCTGGGAAGATCAGGGGAGCCTGGCCTGGATGCCCATGTGGCTCCCAGATATCTCTCTGGTCCCTGACACACAGTAAGCACCTGATAAAGATTTGTTACATATTTTAATATGTGACTCATATTTTCATCCCAGCTCCTCACCTGCTAGCTGTGTGACCTTGTGCAAGGCACTCCCCTTCTCTGGGCCTAACTGGTCCTTTCTAAAATGACTGGTGGTGGATGGATGTGCAACCCCCATGACTCTTGCTATCCGTTTGGGGCAGTGAGATTTCACACTCAATGTAGATGGTAGGTTGGGGCTCTCCTAAAACAAGGGACACCAAGATGCCTTAACCTAAGCTCAAAGGACCAGCACCCAAATCCCAAGGATTGGGGACCAAGGGCTGGCAGCCTTGGCGACACTCCACCTGGGGGTCTCACAGAGGCAAGGGGACTGGCCACTCCTTGGCCTAGCCTTCTGTCTGCATCACCCCCAGTCTCTTCTCTGCCCTCCCATCGCCTTCTGGCAATGGCATCACTGTGACAACTGAGAAACGGAAAAAGGAAGCTGACCATGTCTCCACACCGCTCAGCTCCAGGGACGTCACAGTGCACCTGGCCCCTGGGCTCCCTGCAGGCCAGGCTCCATTTGATCTCACCAGGCCACCCTAGCACCCAGGGCGAGAGGGCCTGACACTCCGGCCCCTTCTACAGGAGAGTCAGCTGAGGCTCAGGAAGGGAACGTCACTGGTGCACAGTCACACAGCTGGCCAGCGGCAGAGCCAGGGTCGCCCCCAGGTCTGTCTGATGCCAAAGTGTGGTTTTATCAAAGTCACGTGGAAAAGTAAAAGGTCGTGGGCCAAAGGGGTAGGCCCTACCTCTTTCCATCCTGTCTTTCCACTCTATCATCTGCAACCCCCATTCTCAATCTCTCTTTCTCTCGTTCTCTCTCAACCTCCCTCTACGCCTCTTGTCTTCTGCCCTCCTCTCCTTCTCTCTCTTTCTCTGAGATCAACACTCAGAGAAAGGGCCCTGATGCTCACCAATGCGACAAAAACAACCCGGGTGACAGAGTAATCAAGGACACCCTGAGGCCCATTCAAGGCTTTCTCCACGGATGCTGCCTGAGAGGTTCCACACGAGCCCCAGGTGATGGGGAATAACACATGGCAGGCACTCGGGCTCCAGAGAGGCAGGGAGGCCCCCAGGGTTCCCTCATCCATGATCAGGAGGGGCCATGTGAGACCCCACCTCCCCGGGCCCTACCAGGGTGAAGAAGAAGCCTCATGCCAGCTGCCGGGGCAGCTCAGTCTGCGGAGAGGCTCAGCCAGGCCCCCGGAAGCCCTCGGAAATTAATCGGAGCTGACTTGGCTGAGGGCAGCTGTCACTTAGATTGAAAACTGGCTGAGGGCTCCACTGAGGCGAGCAGCAAGGGCATCTTCGGAACCAGGCCGCCTAGAGCTGAGGGCAGGCCCAGGGATGCGGTGGGGGCTGAATTAATTCCAGGCCCGTCCTCAGCCCTGCAGGAGGAGACATGCCGGGTGGCAACAAGGACCAGAGTCCACCGGGTGGACCGGGCAGGCCCCTCACCCCAGCCTGAGCACCCAGATTGGACTCCTTCTCCTGGCACCTCCAGCCACGTGGTCACTGACCTGTGACAGATGCAGCCCTACACACCCCTGGGCCACTCCTGGCCTGCCTGCTGCCGAGATGTGACAGACTGGGGGGCTGCGGACTGACCCCTCAGGCTGCACCTTCCTTCTGACAGTGTCCACAGAGGTGCGTGTGCAGAGAGGGCACTGCACAGCGAGTCTGGAGCCCCAGGTTTCAGCCTCAGCTCTGGGGACGTTCACATCTCTGACCTCCGTTTTCTCCTCCATGTAATGGATATGCAGGCAGTATAAGTCACATAGGGCCACTGGGAGGCCCAGTACTAATGTGAGCAAAGCACTTAACACCCTGCTGGGCACCAAGGGCATCCCAAGAAATGCCCTAGTATGAGTCTTATATTTGAGATTCTCCCCACCCCTGTCTCTACCACAGCCCCTCCCACTCTGTGCTTTCTCGCCTTGTCACCCACAGTTCACCCCCACGGCACTGGGCCCAGTGCTGGGTAACCCTGGGAAGAACACTGTCCCTCTCTGAGCCCCAGCGTCCTCACCTGCTCACCAGGAACAACCCAACACCAGGGACCAATGCTTCTGAGCTCCCAGCACTTTGCCTGCCATGCAGTAAGCCACTCAGCAATGATTTTTGTAAAATAAGATAAATATGCACACATATCTTTGTAGAATTAGAACCTCATTGTTTTTAACACATTTGGAGGAAAAAACCCGACTTGGTGACAAGTCTAAATTTTAAAAAAATAAATTTTTGAAGTGCCAATGCTTTGGGTGAGGTTCCTTGGGGACATTGGCCTGGCTTGCCCATCCACGGGTCTGTGTAGGCTCTCTGATCTCCTCCTGCAGGAGTCAGCGGGGCTGCAAGTGGCCGGCCTGCCAGCCCAGGCAGTGTCCCCTAGCTCTGCATGGCCTCAAG
Source organism: Trachops cirrhosus (assembly GCA_028533065.1). NCBI lineage: Eukaryota > Metazoa > Chordata > Mammalia > Chiroptera > Phyllostomidae > Trachops > Trachops cirrhosus. The sequence continues at coordinate 54,735,292 of CM052546.1, read as the reverse complement.
GAAGGGCTTTGCAGGGGTCTGTTGTGAGACAGTCATGCTCCTTGGAAATGAGTTCCGTTACTCCCGCCTCACCAAGGGCGGATGAAATGCCTGGCACCCAGGTGATGCTCCGCATCCGGCCGCCATAATTATTTCCCCACAGCTGGGCCTGCGGCAGCCTCTAAGGAGTCAGTGGGCTAAAATGTCCCGCCCTAATGTGTGTCCCTGGCTCGGGAAGGAGAGAGCGCTGGGCCTAGTGGACAGCGAAAGACCAAGCAAGTAGGGTCTGAGTGGAGTCGCCCCAGGGTCTTCTCTCTGGGCTCTGGGCTCAGAGAGGTGACCCTGAAACAGAGCTTACGGGAAACACGTAACTGCAGAATACAGCACAATGCCACGGGAGCACACAGCTGCCATGTGTCATGGGACCCGGGGGACAGGCAGGGATCCTAGAAGACTTTGCAGAGTGGAGGACATGTTAGGGGGGACTTCAGGTTGAGTATGAAGCTTTACAGTGAGAGAAGACAGAGGGGCCTCTAAAAGCCAGTGTGGCTATTTTGGAAGAACGAGAGGCCAGCCTGTGGACCCTGATCTGGGACCTGAGGGGACCCAGAGGTAGAGGAGGCTGCAAAGCTCAAATGTCATAGAGGACTGAAGGCCCCAGGAAGGAGCCTGGCTTTGTTCCTCTGAGCACAGGGGAGCTGAGGAAGGCTTCTGGGCAGAGGAGGTACCTCGAGAATCTGTCAAAATTAATAGCAGGCTTGTACCTTGTCCATTCTGGCTCTGGAACAAGGCACCTGCCTTAGAAACACACTCCCTGGTTGGAGACAAGGTCCCGTGTGCTCTCTAAGCTAAGAAAGTGGCGGTGGGGCTTGGCGGAGTGGTCAGAGTTCCACCCCCATGGGAACGGTACTCCGAACTCTGGTCTAACTGCCAGCCATTCCTCTCTGGCAGCTTCCCAGTCAGAAGCCTGTAACTCGGGCCCCTGAGAAAACTGAGTCAGATGTGGGTAGCTCGGGTCCTAATCCCAGCCCTGCAAGCCAGTGGCCCCTGCAAGGGACTCCGTCCCTCTGTGCCTCCACATCCCTGACCCCCCCACCCTGCACAATGGACCTCACCATCAACCCTGTGCATTGACATCAGAGTCCTCTCTGAGGCTATAGGATGGGAAACTGAGGCACAAAGAGGAACAGAGATGCATCCCAGGTCAGGCAACAATAAACAGAAGGGCTGAGGGCAAGTCACCTGATCTCTTTGCACCTGTGAAATGAGACCATCCACCTACTGGGAAGGGCCACTGGGAGTGACAAGTGAGGGTGTTAACAATGACAACAGTTAATGCCTATCACAAGTTCATTCTTTTAGACTCGCTAATTCCTCGAGGTAACCTTGGCAGAAATCTTCTATTCTCTTAGTCCCACTTCACAGAAGAAGGACCTGGCAGAGTCGGCAAACTAGTGTCCAAGGGTCAAATCTGGCCCACAACCAGTTTTTATAAATAAAGTTTTATTAGAACACAGCTATGCTTGTAAGTTTCCACTTTATCTATGGCTGTTTTCACACTACAATGGCAAAATGTGACAGAGCCTATATAATCCAAAAACCTAAAATACTTACTATCCAGCCCTTGGTAGTTTGCTTAAACCTGAGGCTTAGAAAGGTGCTGTCACTTGTCCAAGTTCACACAAGTAGGAAGGAGCAGCCAGGAGCCCAGCAGGCACTGAGGCCTGCTCCCCAGAAACGTGTTTACGTGTAAACAGGACTGCTGCTTCCTGAGCCCTCGACCCTTACAGAACAGAAATGCCCTCCCTGTTCACTGCGGCCCTGGTCTTCCCTCTCCAAATACAGCAGAAACTTCCTGCCTTTCTACTTCAAAGTCACTAAAACATCGGTTGGGGAGCGAAAGGGTTGTTGTAAGAACTACCATTCCAGAATGTGTCCACAAATGCAGCAAAAGCAGAAAACAGTGAGCTCTCCAAGGAGGAGCAAGGCAGCCACGCTGGGCCCCCAGAGCTCATCCCGTGCGTGGCCTCGCTCAGCCTTGACTCGGGAAGGCCAGAGGGATGGGCCAAGTGGACAGTGACCGGCCAGGCAAGCAGGGTCTGAGTGCAGCTGCCCCAGGGTCTTCTCACTGGCTGATCTCATTTATCCCCTCAACAGCCCCAAGGTCACACAGCAAGAAAGTGAAGAGACAGGATTCCAACCAGGTAGGTCTGTGTGAATCCAGAGCCTGTATCTTCCTAACCACCAGGCAGTGTCTGCCCATGCGGGTAGGGGGGAATGGGGAGGGGGTAGAAGCTAGTCTGGGCTTGGAAGGAGCTGTGGGTCACTCCCACCAAAACAACAGGCAACAAAGCCCCAGGGCTGCCCAGAGTGGCTGGCACACCCATCCTCAGCCCCCACCTCCCAGGGGTTCCAGCAGGTCCGGCCTTGGTTCTGTGTGGACAGGTGTCTGCTACAAACTTGCTTTCCCTCCAGGCTGGGCGCTCCTTCCCTGCACCAAGAAACTGAGGCTGTGTGACTTCAAGTACATTACCTGCCCTCTCTGAGCTGCCATCCCCTCTGTAAACAGCGGGAGTCCCAGCTGCCAGGCCTGTGACTCAGATCTAAAGAGGCCACCTAAGCCCCGACTGGTGTGGCTCAGTTGGTTGGGCATCTACCCACAAAGCTAAAGGTCACCAGTTCCCAGGCAGGGCACATGCCTGAGTTACAGGGTTCGGTCCCCAGTTTAGGTGCCTACTAGAGGCAACCAATAGATGCTTCTCTGTCATATGGATGTTTCTCTCCCTCTCTCCCTCTCTCTTTAAAAATAAATAAATAAAATCTTTGAAAATAAAATAAAAAAATAAAGACCCCCCAGGCTGGTGGTCCCCACCCTAAATTATGCTGTGAACTAATGGGAAATGCTGGCTGATCTGTACCAGGGTGGTAGGAGAGTGGATTGGCTTGGCCCTAACTGCTCCCATAGGCCTGCAACCGCCCAGCATATGTACCTGGGGTCGGTCTAGGAAGGCGGGCTGTGGGCTCTGAGGGGAAGGCGGGGGCTCTTACATTTTTCCAGGCAGCAAGTGCAGGAAGAGAGGGATATGACGGTGGGGGTAGGTGACTAAATGGACCCTGTCCTCACCTTCTGTCACAATTGCCTCAGGACATGGAACACAACACATTTTGCAACACACGCACCCCACCTCTTAGAAGAATTTTCTGGATTTGGCCTCAGGTATGGGGAAGCAGGATTAAGACCCAGTGCCTCTCCTTCCAAGGCAGAAAGCACAGGCCTTTGTCCTTGCGGTCCTCTGAGGAAGGCAGAACTGGAACCAGAAAGATGGGGCTGGCTGGCGCTGTACCTTAAGGAAACGGAGGCCAGAGGTGGGTAAGTCAGGGGCCGGAGTACGACCAGATCAGAGGATCCAGGCCTGGCTGCCCAAGGCAGCACTCAGTCGTCTCCTCATTCAGAAGGTCTGACAATGGAGTTTGCAGTACTCTGTCACCAAGTGGTGGCAACGTCACTCCCGCTGGCTCTCCCTCTTACTACTAGACCAGCCCTGTCACTTCTTCCTGCACCTGACTAACTCTTCCCTGTCCTCTTCCTCAGGTAGATCTCTCCAAACCCCTCAATACTGTGACACACTGCTAACCCCGACTTCTCATAATTGTCTTGCTGTCTGTCACAGCCTCTTCAACATTGAGTTCCATGAAATCAGGAGCCTGGTCTCTCCTATTCACCACTGTGGTGCCGGCACCTGACACATAGTAGGTCCTCAACAAATATATGCTGACTGCATCAATTCCTGGGGGCAGGACCCTAAACAAATCACTAACATAAGGAAGACTCAACCATAACACCCGGGCCTTCGAGGCTTCCTGGACACCAATGGCAGAGACGGCATGGGGAGGCTTGCTCACCGTCTCTCCTCCAAACTTACTGAGAGGGGCCACAGCTTCTCACAGGGGACCCAGAAACTGAGGAATGGCAACCACTTACTCTCTAGAACCCCAACCCAACCAACAGACTTTGTTCAAAGCTTTGAGGTTAGGGTTCTCCCAGTTATTTTAGGCCCCATCGCTGTGTGAAGAAGCTCCAAAATGCAGATGTCTTTACTGGAGAGAAAAATTCGGGAGGGCAGCTGACAAACGCCAGCAAGTTCTTCCTGCCCCAGAGTGATGACCCAGGGAGACCCCTCCCCCATCCGACACCCCCACCCAGCCCACCCTTCCCGCCTAGTGACCCCGAGCCTGGACCCACTGGGACAACCTCTGAGGTGAGTTTTCAGTTGACGCCAGGCATAGCAACCAGTGAAATTACCCTCCAACACTCCGACATCATCGCTCTTCTTCTCCAGGGAAGGGAGCCATGCCCCACACACCATTCTAAACAGTTCGCCTGTGCCACTGCTGAGGTCCTCCTGCTAACCTTCAGAGGGAGGGCCTGTTATGCCTTTTTTTTTTTAAGTGTTTGCCATTGCATTCTGTTTGGCTGGCTGTGTGTCCATAGGTTATTCCTTTTTAAAGGTTCAGAGAGGTAGGGTGACTTGCCCGACACCACACAGCTAGTAAGTGACCCAGGCAGGACGAAGCCAGGTCGGTTTCCAAAAGCTCTTCCACTTTTGCTGCCCATCAGGTAGAGTGGGAGGAAGAGGTGTCAGGGAAAAAAGACAGAAAAAGGAAGGCAGGAAAGAATAAAAAATGATCCCTACTCTCCTAAAGGCTGTCACCCTGTCTCCCCTCTGGGCCCTCCAACTCTGCATCTGGAAACACCTGTTTTTTCCTGGGGTGCCACAGGGTGAGGAGAAGCTGGCATGCATGTTATCTAATGAGGGCATGTGATCCACTGCAGGGTCTGAGCCCTGAGGAGCCAGGCCCCCTGGGGAAGTGAGCTGTGCTGGAGGGGAAAGCATTTATCCCTCCCAGCTGAGCTCACCCACCTGAGAAGAGGTGGTTTCCAGCTACTGGCGATGGGGGGGGAGGGGGGGTGGGCAGCAACAGAGAGGGCTGCTGAGTGTCTGTTGCTAAGCAACAGGCTTTCACCCAGCAACTTGCCCAGAGTTCAGGCCATGCTTGGGATAGAACAAGTTGATGATCTTGGGGGTCCCATAAGCTCAGGGGCTCTGTGCATATTGCACTGGGCTGTCCAATAGGGCAGGCATTCATCACAGGTGGCTTTTCAAATTTAAATTTAAAATGAAATAAAATTTAAAAATCAATTCCTCATTCACAAATAACCACATTTCGAAGGTTCAGCAACCGTCTGTGGCTAGAGGTTACTGTCCTGGACAGGGCGGGTACAGGACGTCACCGCAGAAAGTTCTGATAGACAACACCCGTCTAGAAGTATAGTCGGCAAAGTCTCCCCCATGATTCCCAGTTTCCTCATGAAAGGTGAGCCCCACCATTTTTTAAACAAAAAGATTCCATAGACTGGGGTGACGTTTGGGCTGCAGAGCCAAAGGGTCAGCCGCGACTCCCACCGAGACTTCCTTCCTCTTGAGGCCACGGCAGACATTGCTCATCGAAGGCAGCACTGCCTCCCAAGGACCCCAGTCACGGCCTCCAAGTCTCTGCACACAGTACCCCAGGCAGCCAGAACTCATCGATCCAGGCTGGCACGTGACCGTGAACCTGTAAACCTGACCCAGTCCAGTCCCAGACAGGAAGTGGCTTCCCACCGCGTCTCCCCCAGTTGAGCTCCGGAGAGTCTGAGTTCACGGTCCTCAAAAAAGAGGCCTGGAAATGCCGTGACTGAAGACAGAGAGGAGCGACGATAACAATAGCAATGATGAGAACAACCAAACCTATTTACTGACCACCTGCCAGGCGGCCAGCCCCAAGCCTCAGTTTTCACTGGCATCTTCCTTTATTCTCATGACGACCTACAATGTATGTGTCAGTGCCCCCATTTTCCTGACCGTGAGTACAGGGAAATTTGAAGCACGGAGGGGACCCATCCCACGTCACACAATCACCAAGTGGCAGTCATAATCGGATATTGATGACTGGCATTCAGGGCACTCAGACTGGCCACCCGGGATTTCACAGTGCTCACCCCACACCAGGGGACACAGCCCCTCACCCTACAGGCCTCTCCCCTGCGTCCTCTATGGCCAGCACGGTGGGCAGATCCCACAATCCTTTGCCACGAGGTGGTGAGAATGTTGGCTGGGTATAACCTGGATTTCAGAACCACTAAAAGGAGGATGGGGAGAGAGTCTCACCACCCACCACTTGGTTGGTTCTCAGAGTCAGAGACTCCAGTGGACAGACAGGGATTTGAAGGGCAGCCATTCCAGGTAGAGAAACTGAGGCTCAGGGGAGAGAGAACTCTGGCTCTTAGACAGCAAGCTTTCTAACATATAAATGGCCAGAGGGGACCCTGGGGCCCTCCCAAAGAGGCCCTGGGCCAGGCAGAGAACCAGGTGGGTTCTTCTGGTCCCATCTTTGCCTTTTCCTAGCTGTGTGACCTTGGACAAGGCACTTTCCCTCTCTGAGCTTTGGTCTCCCTGGAATGGAGGTAGTAGGTCCTGCCTGGGACAAAAAACGCATACCAAAAACAAAGAAAAGTAAAGTAAACATGCAACATATATAATAAAAAAGGATGATTATCATCATCACCAGAACATTACAGTACAAACTTGTTTTCAACTTTCTCTTAGATGTACTGGTATAAGGTACTGCGAGCACAGAAAATAAGCACAGTAGTCTGGCCCATTTCTTCAGCGCTCTCCCCGTGCTGAGCACCGCGCTAAGCACTTCCCATTCATGAACTTGAGAGTTGGTAAACTACAGCCTGCCACCTGAGTTTTGGTTTGTTTTTGGGGGGGGGGATTTTTTTGCAGCCTGTCAGCTAAGATTTTTTTTATTTTGCATTTTTAATGGTTGAAAAAAGCAAAAGACTATTTCATGCTAAGTGAAAATATGTAATCCAAATGCCAGCGTCCATAACATGTTATCAGAACACAGCCACGCCCATTCATCGGTACATCAGAGAAGCTTTTCCACGACGAGGCTGGGGCTAGGTAAATGTGGCAGAGACCCAACAGCCTGGAAAACCCAGACTATCATCACCTGACTTCAGCATCAACCCATGGAATGGCCAAAGCTATCTCCATTTTAAAGATGAGAAAAACTGAGGCTTAGAGAAAGGAGGTATTTGAGGCCCAAAAAATCTCACAGCTGGGAAACGGTGTCACTGCGGCTTGAACAACGGGGAGAAAACAGTGAACCTTGGGTTCTGTTTCTGGAGGTCCACTGTTGGGATAGTGCAGAAAGGATGAAGCAAAAGACCCACGTCAGGCCACCTGCTGGAAAAACCCAGCCCTATACTATGGCTGAGGGTCCTCGGACATAACAGGGACAGTGGAGAGGAGCTGTGTGTGACCTCTCGCCGGGCCCTCCCCGGCACTCTCTGCCTTGGGGAAAAATCACTGCTGCGGGTTTCAGTTCTGGTGACAGCGCCATTCATGGGGCAGCTCACACCCAGCTGCTCACAGGCCCAGCACCGGGCCCAGTGAGCACCAACTCAGCCCGTTCTCACCCTCTGCTCTGCCGCCTCTCCATAGAGAAATCGCCCAAGACTAATTGCAAGTAATGTTTAATTTTATTAGGGATAATTACATGGAATTAATTCAGCTTCTCCCTGGAAGCACTTTATTACCATCGGCTTTCTGAGGGAGCTGGGGTGGAAATCGAGGCACAGAGGAACACTTGGGCAAGGGGAGGCCACGGGATACACGGGGATCAAGCAATAATAATGGCTTACACTTCCATGAACGCCAACTGTATGCCTGCTCAGAAATGCTCCATGGCATGACATCGCAACCTCAGATAACCCTGCATGTGGGCGTGTTAGACCCCCTCCCCGCCATGTATGGAAGAGGCCCCCGGGTCCCAAAGGATCAAGGGTAGACATCCCTGTGCCATCAAGGAAAGAACTATGCTCTGGATAAAGCCCTGCTTGGTCACTGCCTAGCTGTGTGATCATGGACAAGCCAGTTCACTTCTTGGGCCTCAGTTTCTTCATCTGTCAAATGGGAATAAGAACAGTAAACTACCCTAAGGGTTTTGAGGAGTAAAATAGCACAGATGACATGCTTGCATAGCGTTTGGCACTCAGCAAGCGCTCGTTGGATGCTACTATTACTATATCATCACTGTCATTGTCACCATCATCATTGTCGTCATCGTCAAGCAGTACTACTGGAGGCTAGGGCCTCTGCCTCCATTGGGCCCAGTCTGAAGCTGGGGTGGGGGAGGATCAGGAAAAGACATGGGGGAAGGCCAAGGTTTCTCAGCCTCCCTACAGAGGCCCCACATGCAGAACCTCTGAGCCAAGAAGCACAAATGAGGCCCTGAACAGGCTGGGAAACCCAGGCCATCCCTCCCCAGGATCAGCCCCGCCATCCAGCCCTCCAGGAGCCCCATTTGGGGGCACAGGCTCCCCCAGGGCACCAAGAAGAAAAGGGGGCCCATCTCCCACAGCTGCTGCCGTCGCCAGCCTCCCAAGGCCCAAGGGGGGTCGGGAGCAGCTCTGAAAGGCCGCCGGGCGCCCAGGGTTCATTCAGCTGTTTTCGGGTGGCTCCAAGTGAGTTCATTTTACTGCAGCAGAATATTAAACAGCTCCCAGGGAAACAGATGCTGGGCTTCGGTTTCACGGGGGGGAGGAAGGGAGGCCACAGGCCCGCAAGGGGAGAATTCAAGTTCCGCTTCAGGCGGCTCCAAAGACCTTTCCAGGCTCAGCTCAGCCTGAGTCGTTGTCATGGTGACAGGTGACTAGTGACCAAGAACATGGCATCATCCTGGGGGAGTCTTGGCTGGCACCTCAAATGCCTCACTTTACTTAGTCCAAGAGCCACCCTACATGGTAGGAAGTCTACTATACCCATTTTAGAGATGAGGAAACTGAGGTGCAGAATAGCAACATGACCCCCTCTAAGTCACACAATAAAAGAAGGCACAAAGATGAAAAGCCAGAACCCAAAACATCATCTTGGTCCTTTTATCTACGTGACTGTCTCTCACCATCCCCATGGTACCCTCTCCAGGGCAGACACCAAGCAAACAGACCCTTGGACAGACCCGGAGCTGCCAGGTGCTAGGCCTGCCATGTGCTCAGATTTCTGCCACTCTGCAGAGAGACGATCCCACTTCCTATTATTCTAATAATAATCCCTGACATCTGAGCAGCTTTCTTGGAGGTTGCAAAATACGTCTGGGTGTAAGGCTTCCTTGAAGCTTCATCACAGCTTTCTCATTCCAGACAGGGAAACTGAGGCCCAGTCAGCAGGGTGGGTCCCAAAGCCATTGCCCAGGTAAGGGCAAGGCCAGGAAGCAAACCCTCCTCTGCTTTCCCTGCAGACTCCAGGTCCAGACTCATCCCACTTCCAACTGAGAAAGCTGGCATGTCCTCCATCCCACCAGAGCACAGAGAGGGGAGGTGACCTGCCCAGAGTCACACAGCCCTGGTTCTGAGTCAACCCCTCCCAGGCTCCCAGCTCTCACTGGCTGCCATTGAGAACCCTCCACTCCTGGCTGTCCGGGGAGGCGTCAATCATATCCTGGGCATTTGTCCCTTTGGGACTTCATCGGGGCCTACATTTTTTTCTCCAAGATTAGGAATAAATAATAATAATAGTTAATGTGTATTGACGATTACCAGGTGTGAGTCACCAGCCATAGGGCTTTACATGTATGAATGGTGCAGGCCCTCCCCACAGAACCCACGAGGATGACACTGCCTTATCCTCTCTTCACAGATGCGGGAACTGAGGCTCCGAGATAGCATCTGTGATCACTACCACGTGGGCCCTGTGTGCTGGGGGCAGCTCAGCCAGGTGCTGGCCAAAGCCACTGCTAGACCAGGTCCCATGCCGCCCTGACAAACCCAGCCACCTGTACGTTCTCTCAAGCCCCCTCTCACAGACCATCCATCTCGCCATTGCCCTTGGGTAACTTCACAGAGAAGGAGACCAGGTGGGCGCAAGCTCTGTACTGCCTCCTGTTTCCACGGACTGGAGGCATGTCCAGGCTGAGGGGCAGCCTGGACCAGTGGGCAGAAAGCTGGGAGGTAGATCCAGTTTTCCACCTGCTGCCAGCCACACCCACGGTCAGGACCCTTCCCTCTCTACACCTTGCCCACCTCATCTGTAAAATGGGTCAACAGAAGCAGCTGCTCCACAGGGGCCTAAGGATGCTACAGGTAAGTCCCGCTTGGCTCTCAAACTGGTCACCCACCCCTCCAATGGCTGCAGAGTGGTATGAGGAGTCCAAACACCATCCTTAGGTCAGGCCTGTTCTTGCTCCAGGAGGGAGCTCTGGTACTCTGGAATCGAGGTTCAGAACAGGGAAGGCTGGGCAGCAACCTCACCCCTCCCTGTTATCAGCTAGGACTCAGGTGGGACACCTCCAGGCCTAGGTTTCCTGGGATGCTGATGGGATTAGAGCGGTTACAGTGGCCTGGCCAAATGGCTGGCATCTGAGCCCTGTCCCCAACACACCTCAGGTGCTCAGCACATGCCGCTGGAAACGCAGATCCAACTTGACATTCTCCTAAAGGAGGCTGCTGTGACTTTCCACCCCACCCCACCCCCCACCACACAAGTAAGGAGCCCCGGTGACAAAATCCCCTGACTCTAGAGCAGAGAGAAGGAAGCGCCCAGAACCCATAGGCAGGGGCTGGGCTCCAAGGGGTTAAGCTCTGCTCTGATTTCTCCCAAAAGGCAAAGACAGCAGCTGAGGCCACCCCCTGCTCCCTGTTGCCTGAAGCCTGACCCCTGACATTTCCACTCCCAGCTGCACTTGCATGTAAAAAAGGGAAGGAAAAAAATCTAACCCTCGCACAAACAGGTTGGGCAGAAGTGGGGAGAGGCAAGAAAGAGGGCGGGTACAGATTTCCTTTAGCAGAGTTCAGTTTACTGCCCCCCTAAAATGTTTAAAGAAAGACCTAGAAGGGAGGTGGAGGGGGACCAGGAGAATGAAAACATGGTGGACAAGGTCTCCAGGAGCATCGGGCACCACCAAGTTTTCTGATTAATGAACCCTGAAAGGGGCCTCGCTGCCAGCCCTTCCTGGGGGAGGTTCTGGCTGGTGGCGCCCAGTTTGCAGAGAGGGGCAGCCTCTCTGGGGGAATTCATTTAGAGGTCCCGGGGGAGCCCGATCCCCTCTCGAGGCCTTGCTGTAGTTAAAGCCCAGGATGATAAGGAATTTATCAAATGAGATTTACACAGGGAAACGCTAATTAAGAGGTTAGTCTCCAGTTTAATTGCCTTCAAACCTAGGCAGGCCAGCCCAGGAGGATGGATTTTCAGTCTGACCTCATTAAAAAATAATAATAACCAAATAGAATACAGACTAAATCCAAAATCCACACAATGTGCCTGATAAGTGGGGGGCGGGGGTGTGAAGGGCCAGGCCTTGGCCTGACCAAGAATCCTTTGTGCCCCTGGGCTGGCCTCAGACCCCTGGCCTGAGACCCCTGAGCTTGTGGTCCTTTCCTTACCCTCTCTCTCCTCTTGAAGTCTGGTGGTTCTGGGCTCCCTGCTCCTTAAGGCCGCCCCCCACCCCCTGCCCCTGATCCCCTTGAAGCTGGCATGCCGGAATATAAATTGGAAGCATGCATGCCCCCCACCCCACCCCAGGCGGACGCCACATACCAGACAAAACGACTGCAGGCCTGGTCATGGGGGTTAAGAATGGTTTTTGGTTTTGGCCAGGAATGCAGAGGGGCCCAAAGGAACTGGCCCGGACAATTGTTCCAGGAATGAAAGGGAGAGAAGGGAAGAGAGGAGGGGGGCGATGGCTGGGGAGGGAGAGAGGGAGCAAACACCTGGGAAACCACGGGCAGTGGTGTTTTTCTGTCCCCCAGAGACTGGCAGGCAAAGAGTGGATATGCCTGGTCCTTAAAACTCAAAGGGGATGAGGACATACCCCAGTGTAGGCAGAGAGAGCGTTTTGCTCCCTATGCATCCTCTTCATGCCCCCGCCTTTGTTTGATTAAACTGTTAATTAATGCTGGAGGTGGAGAACCAGAGGAGATTTCTTTCCAAAAGCAAATGGAGAAGTCTCCAGCAAACAGGCTTGCACACCGTCATGTGGATTTGGGGAAAAACAGAAGCAAGAAGAGTCCTATAGGGTCTGTCTTTTCTATCCCAACAGGGTGACCCAGGCCCATGACAAAGTACCAGGTATAGTCATTGGGACTTCCTACCAGCCGGGCATAGTTTTTAAGGGCCACACCTGGTTTGTCCCGTAACTGCCCGTGGACCTACGAAGAACAGGTCACCATCTATATACAGAGTCAGAGTGATTAATATTCTTTTACATGTTATCAGCACTGTTGCCGTGATTTTTAGAAGTTTCCTAACACAAGGAAGGGACTGATCTCACAAACCCTGCACAAACAGAGAATCTAGGAAGTGGGCGTATGGGGCCAAGGGATCAAAAACTCTAAGGGGCTCCAGAAAACGTGCCATTTTTAAAATCTCAAATCCGTTTTCTCACAGACTCACATCTTACAACATCTAGCAGTCTAGGGAGTTTCTGCCAGCCACCGCAGCCACCACCTCTACCTTTCATGGCACCTGAGCTGAGCCTCCAAAGCTCTACAGGCAAATTTCTCACCACCCCCTGGGGATGAGGGGTCCTGTAAAGGGGCTCCCTCTCCCTGTTTCTGCAGCATGCCATCGCTTCTCTCATGGGTTCCTGATTCCTCCTGCCCAGGAGGCAAAAAGCATCTGTATTATGTTAAGGTTTGGTGACCTCTAGGACGGGCCAGACGTGGGGCTGAGTGTTTTTCATTTTCTCCCATAATCCTCACCTTGACCCTGTTTAACCCAAAAAAACAGATGAGGAGACTGAGGCCCAGGGCAGTGAAGGGATCAGTCCGGGGGGAGGCAGGGCCGTTACAGCCAGGGCCCTGACATCCTGTGCTGTCTTCCTCCCTGAGGTCAGGAGTGTAAGAGCCAGCTCCAATGGCCAGCAGTTGGGTGACTAATCAAGGAAACTCTGGCATCCTCTTAGAGCCCACCCTGACGTCTGTAACATGCTTTGGGTGGGACAGTAGCTGTGCCCAGGGTCACTAGGTCTCAGGCAAGGACAACCCATGGAAGGGAGGGGTTGGTGGGGACCAGTGTTGGGGATGGGGAAAGAAGAAAAGCAGATCTGGAATGAGGACATCCAATGCCCAGGGCCCCCTCCCTTCCCTACTCACCACTGCAGAAGTGGGGGCTGGGACCCTGGACCTGAACCACCCCTACACCTGCCCCTCTGGAGGAAACACCCATCACCCCTGCTGGGCCCCCGGGGTGTCGAGGTGGCCGTGCTGCATTCGGATGGGGCGCCAAACCCCCAGCCCTGGGGCCAGGCAGGTGTGCACCCCCGCCGTCGACAAAGCCCGTCTTCGTTCTCTCAGTCATCGGGCACCTACTGGCTGCTGTACCAGTGCCGGGTGCTGGGGATAGCTGCCACTTTGTCTTCATTCTGGTCTCCCCTCATACGTCAGAGCCACCTGGCCCACGGGCCCACCCCAGACCCTCTCCCCGTCTACTGGCCAATTTCCTGTGGAACGTTAGTGCAATGATCCTTTTTATCTCCACGCTTGCGAGGTAACACTCTCCTCCAACAGGCACGATGTCTGTTGTGTTCACAGCCGTGGCTCTGGCGTGGTGCAGGGTGTCCCGGGAAAAGGTAACAGACACTCCCTGCTCACAGCGATCCTAAGAGAGACCTGAACTGACTCACTGGACAGACAAGCAGATTGAGGCTCGAGAGGTTGCATGGGCCTTGCCCCAATCCCACCAAGCCACCTCCCAGGCCACGAGGCCCAGGGATCTGGCTGCTGGCCCTTCACCTGTGGGGAACAGATGGTAAAGATTTGAATACTCAATGGCATGACTGGCAATTGCCGGGAGGGGGCGAGACTGCGCGTCGGTTTTTATTTGGAGCATCTGTTGCTAGGAAATCAGCTTCCCTTCTGGTCCTTAGTGGTGCTGAGCACAGGCTCCCGAGTCAGACAGGCCCTGCTGCGAATTGACACTCTGCCTCCCAGCTGGGAGACTTTGAACAAATCATATTGCCTCTCTCTGAGCCTCAGTTTCCTCATCTACAAAACAGGGCCTGGCGTGACTGGCACTCAGTGCTCACAGATTGTTATAATTTCTCTGCAACTCAGTGAGTCAGGGAGGAAAGCAAAAAAAAAAGCCTCCAGAAGGTGGATGCCAGCCCAGGTCACACAGAGACTGGCCCCCTGCTCCTCCTCAGGCTGGCCCCAGCAGGGCCAGCACCTTCCTGTCCGGGTGACCTCTGTTGGGCCTGGAGAACAATGCCTGGGAAAAGAAGGAAGCAGAGTCTCCCTGGGCCATGACATAAATCGTGGCCTGCCCAGATCAGGGAGAGGACAGACATCCCCCAACCCCCCTCCTTGGGACCGGAGCACCCCATCCTGGGTTGGGGAGGACACTCCCCACCCTAACCTGTGGCCCAGGTGCTGCCAAACTATTGGAAGAGAGTTTCTGCCTCCTCAGAATGGGCCAGGCATGAAGAAAAAGAAGGAAGCAGACATTTTCTCAGATTCTTTGGGCTCAGATGCCACCAGCATTAACTGCACATCTACTAAGTGCCCCCAAGTCCCGCCCTTCCCGGACCTACTCTCCCTGTTGCCAGAACACACCAGCTCCGTCCCACCTCAGGGCTCCTGTTCCTGCTCTCCCCTCCCTTGGAACACCTTCCCTGCAAGCCTGGCAGGGCTGGCTCTGCCTGTGGGAACTTATTGTTAAATATCCAGGAATTCTGCAAGCAGGTTGACAGCTGACATTGCATTGGGAGCTTGATATGGGCCGTGATGGGAGTGTTTACACCAGGGGAATCAACAAACCCTTCAAGCATAACATCGTACCCCTCCCCGAGAGAGCCGGTTGTTGATCAGTCACCAGCACACCACCGGCTGGCTCCTTCTCATCCTTCAGGTCTCAGCTTACTGTCACCACTTCACAGGGACCTCCCTGGTGGCCCAGTCTAGAAACCCATGCACATCCCCTCCTAATTCTCTGTTCCCAGCCCTGCTCACTCTGTGACAGTAATCTTGTTTGCTGTTTGTCTGGCCATCTGTCCCCTCCCCTAGAATGTAAACTCCATGAGGAGAGGGGCTCGTTTCTCTCTGGTTCCCCCACTGCACTCCACCACCTACAACAGTGTTGCCACGTGGTAAGCGCTTGGTATGCGTTTGCTGAATGAATAAATATGCCAAGTGCTTTAAATTCAGACTTTACTACTAGGTTTTGAGTATTATTTGTACAAACTTCAATCCTTCATTGTGGTTCTGGGTTTCTCCGCCTCAGCGCCTTTGACATCTTGGGCTGGATAACTCTTTAGTGGGGAGCAGGGGGGATGAGATGGTCCTATGCATGGGTGGGTGTTTAGCAGCACCCCTGGCCTCTACCTTTTAGATACTGGTAGCACCCTCCCTTCTTTGCAGTTGTGACAACCAAAAACACCTCCAGACACTGCCAGTGTTCCCTGAGGGGAGGGGTCACATCACCCCAGAGTAAGAACTACAGCCAGAGCCCTCAGGAAGGAGTGTTACTGTCCCCAGTTTGCAGCAAGGACACTGAGGCTGATAGAGGTACTGTGACTTGGTCACAGACCCCAGGTGGGAGCAGAGAATGACTCCCCTCCTGCTGATTCCAAAGCCTTTGCTGTCACCAACCTATCTTGGTGCTTGCTGCCTCCAGGGCACAGGGTTCACGACCCCCACAGCAGCCCTTTGAGAGGGCACAGGGATTACACCTGTTACAGGTGAGGAAACCCAAGCTCAGAGAGGTGAGGTCACCTGCCCCAGGTCACACAGCATACAAGTAGCAGAGCTGGGATTTGAGCCCAGGTCTTTCTGATTCCTAGAACCTCCCACTCTCATCTGGGGCAGGGTTGCTTATTCATTCTCAGGTTCACTCTCTCTCTTGCTCTCTGTTCAGCCCAAGCCTGCCAGGCTCCCAAGGCCTCACCTAAGGCACCAGACACAGGGGTTCAATATTCTATTGCCAGCTTCCAGATTGATTATGGTTGGCATGGGCTCCTGGTAAAGTGCTCAGAGGCTGGGGACCAGCTCATCTCGTGAATTCCTTCAACGATAAGGCTGACCATTATTCACGTATATTGGGGGACTGTTCCTTCAGTGTACGCGGAGACCTGTCAAGAGGAAGATAAATACCCAAATACAACAGCGCCACCTTCCACTGCCAGCCACCGGTGCCTGACCATGTCTGGCCACGCGGGCTGGGACCAGCACACCGAGCAGCACGCAGGGTCTGAATGACCCAAACAAGGAGAGGACCCAACAGCGAGACCCAGGATGGCTGCTGCAGGAGCAGTGGGCCCCCGCCCAGCCCTGCCCTGTGACATGACACAGTTCACTGAGCCAGTCCCTGTGCCAGGCACTGTGCTAATTGCCTGATGCACGGCCCGGTATGCTTCCCCTCCAGCCTAAACCACTTGACTCCTAAACACCAGCCCCTGTCCTGTCCACACTTCATTCCCTCATCCCCAAAATGGGACAAATGATAGCCACAGTGTCATCATGGACTTTGAAGAGTGAGATGACTCTCCATGTGAAACAACTGGCATATAGTAGGTGGTCAATAAAATCTAGTGTTGGCACAGCACCATGTGGTAGGAACTATTATTGCCCCTCTTTTACCAATTAGGAGATGGGGGCACAGAGAGGTTAAGCAACGTGCCCAAGGTCACACAGCTCAGAAGTGGAGCTGCTGGGGTTTGAGCCCAGGTAGTCTGGCTCCAGATCCTATACTCTTAACCACATCATTATGATCATCCTATTTAGTTCTATCTAGCTAAAATTATCCTGTTTAGTCTTCACAATACTTCTATGAGGTGAGAACTTGTTTCCCCCTTTTTAAATGTTCTCAATAAGGAAACCAAGCTGGGAGCACAGAAGTAGCTACAGTCTCGCAGCTCAGAGCAGTCAAAGAAAGGGCCAGGCCTGCCACCTAGACCACTTATCTGGCAGGATCCGGTATGACTGATTTCTCCAAGGTCAAGAATTGTCTACTCTACAATGTCCACCTCCGTAAGAGGAAGGTGAACAAGTGCTGCTGTCATCAGGGATGTATGTCATGGTGCTTTCTACAAAAGGTTTGGAAACTTCTGGTTTAAGAAGCCCCTGACCCCAGTCTGCACAAGGCTTAGCCAAGCAAAATCAGATGCTAGCTTCCAGAGGAGGGGTCAAGAGGCAGCAAGGGAAGGCCAAGGCTGAGAGGGTCAGCAACTGTACTGTGTGACCTTGGCTGAGTTGCTCGCCCTCTCTGGGCCTTGGGCAGCTGGAAAATTTTGTGAAGAAGGGGCACAAAAATGTGAGTCCCTTCCCATTGTTAAATGTCACCTACACTTTGACCTTGGCGCTATTTCAGCACTGAAAACGACAAGCGTGTGTTTCAGGATGGCCATCTACTGCAACACAGCAGCTTCCCCTGCTGTAGGGACATCTAGGTTGCCAATGCAGGTCTACCCACTATCTCCACGTGCACACACCCAGGCAGGAAAACTGGGTCAACCGACACTGGCCCATGGCAGCCAGTGCAACAAACTCTCAGAGACTTTCCGCAATCAGGACGCCGCAAGCTTCTGCTGGAATGCATGAAGTCAGTCTTCTAAGGAGTTCTGAATTTCCACTCCTCCCAAAATGGCCATATCGGCCCTGGCAGAGAGCCACCCCTCAGAGGGTGCTGGGGTGCTAAAAGCATCCTCGTTCAGAGCTGTCATGTAATGGGAAGCAGGCACCAGGCAGGGGTCTTCCCTGAAGTAGTGAAGAAGCCAGGGAGAGAGGGACACACCTAGAGGATGGTGGGAAATTTCCCTGGGACAAGGGAGGTGAGCCTCCTATTCAGGGCAGGTGAGGGCTTGGAGGGCACCAAGCACACAGAGCTCGAATGTCAACACCAGTTTCTCTATTTGTTGAAACCACCAAACACCCCCGAACTCACCCCAGGAAGGAAGGAAAGGAAAACAGCCCCTCTCCCTGTTCCCAGCCTTAATGCGGACAGTGAAGTGACAGAACCGCCATCCCCATCCTGTGCACGATCCAGCATCAAAAATCGGAGCAGGGAGGGAAGGGACTCCAGTGTTTGCCGGCTTAAAAACAGATCAATTTTACTCTAAAGTTTCAAATGAAACATGCTCCTGTTTGGGAAAAGAATTTCATTAGGAGGAAAATATAATATAAAAATACCCATTTAGAAAGAATGTGCTATTAATTCTTAGCACTCTATGCAGAAGAGAAAATTGCATTTTTATCTAAATGGTTTTTCTGCATAAGCCATTTACAATATTCTTTGCCTCTCTATAATCGGCCCCGCTACCATTAGTACTGGGGCGACCAGGCTAAGGGTTGAAATCGCCCTCAAACACATTTAATACATAACCCCAGAAAATCGATTCCAACAGGGACCTCAGCAAACAGGCCTGGCATGCCTTTCTTAAGGAAGAAATAAATATTGCTGAGGGAGGTGGGGGACGAGGGTGTTGGGAGGGGTCTGCTGATGGGGAAGGAAGGGGCAAGGTGGTTTAAGTTAAAAGCAAATGCTCTGGATCCCTTCAGCCAGCTGTGAAATCGCAGCCGATTTGGGGGTGCACGAGCACAGCCATCTGATGGCCTGCATGTATGTTATAGATGTGTGTGCTGGCCTCACACACACACACGCACACACACTCACGGTTTCCATCAAACAAGCAAACAAGAAAGGATGAAATTCAGGACATAAAAACAAACTATTTTTAAACACTAAAGCAAACACACCAAGAGAGTAATACTGCTGTTTTCCCATTAAACTAAGTTTCTCTCCATTTGAAAAGCGAGAGTAATCTAAACAATACTTCCAAACAAACTGCCAGGAGTAGGGGTGTTGTGGCCTTTCGCCGTTCTAGCAATGGGAAAATTCCCCTCCTCAGAGAAGCAACAACCCAGTCGGGGATGGGACCACGCCACTTTGCCACGTCCCGCCAGGTCCCACCAACAGTGTCCTCCCCCACGACAGCACCTGCCTGGACGCCCACGGTCTCAGACTTCAAAATGCAGCCCTTTTTCTTCTTTCTGAGAAGTTAATTTTTTAAAAAAAGTCTTCCAGCTCTTTCTCTGTTGGACTCCCAAAATAACTACTTAATACCAAATGTCGGGGAGCTAAATTAATTCATTTAGGAAATGCAGAAGCTATGATGGGCCCGGAGCGTGGGGGCCCCTGTGATTTCGCTGCCATGCGCCAGAACGCCTCGGGCCACTCTCTTCCAGCCCTGCTCAATCCCTAAATTCTTCCTTTCAAACCAGGAGTCCAGAAATATCATAATTATAGTCAATACAGGTAACAGGTGTGCCCCTCGGTCCCTCCCACCCCCGCTGCCACTGTCTTCCAGATGAGGCTCTGGAAGATTTAGTAGTCCAGCCTGGGGTATCGTAATTACCGGAAATGACTCTGGTTTTAAGGGTTAAATGAAGACCCTCTCCAAATTTAAGGCTAGACACTGATGTCCATTAGACTTTAACGGGCCCACATAAAAAAGAAATTGTATCCTCATCTCTCCCAATGCCTGTTTCCTCAGCGCCTCAAGTTCATTGCAGGCTGGCTAGATGCCGAAAACACTCCGTCCAGCCCTCCGTTCTGCAAAGGCAAGGCCTCGGTGGAAAATGTGTGCGA
Source organism: Trachops cirrhosus (assembly GCA_028533065.1). Lineage (NCBI taxonomy): Eukaryota > Metazoa > Chordata > Mammalia > Chiroptera > Phyllostomidae > Trachops > Trachops cirrhosus. The sequence goes on along the minus strand of CM052546.1, from coordinate 54,715,628 downwards.
GGAATGAAGCAGATGGGGGATGGGGGTGCTCAGGAAATCATTTGCTCTATAATTGTTATGGCTGAAACCCGTGTTTTTAAAAAATAATAATAATAAAAGCAGGATTTTAGCCCATCATCTGGAAACAGAGACAGACAGGAAGGCGATGGGGAGCCCAGGGAGGAAGGGGGCACCCAGAGACCACCGGCTGCAGTGCCTGCACCATCGAAACAACACACATGCCCCTTCAGAGACTAAGTGTTCCAAACGGCCAAAGCTGCGGGCTGTTTTGCTTTGTTTTTCGTTATCCCAGCTTTCAAGCAGTATGCATACTTTTTCTTCCTTCTTTGGAAGTCAAACCATGCGTTTCTCTGAAAGTTACACTCCCCCAGCACCACCATTAGTCAAGCAGCAGCATGGAAGGTGCCCCAACACGGTGTAAGATTCCGAACTCTTCTCCATGTCGGGGCTCAGCTCCCAGTCTATTAAGAATTAATGCTCAGAAACTTTCCAGGGACCAAGACACCAGAAGGCAACCCATGTTCTCTGGCCGTCTCCAAGTCTCCCAGAGGCTCGGTTTGCTGGACCATTGGGCTTTTCCTCCCTCCTCCCCGACAAGTGATGGTTGAAGGGCCCCCATCCTCTCTTCCTGGGGAGATGGTGGGAACCAAGTCCAGGGGACCTTTATTCTCAGATGGGTGTGCAACTCCATTAGTGTGCACACTCACCCTTGTACACACACACACATACACACTCACACTTCCAATCCCAGCAAAATGCTTCAAACACTCTGAGCACAAAATAAATGCTTATTAACTAGATTGACCCAAAATAGTGAAATGTACAAGTAAATTAATCATGCCTCTCCCAGAGGCCTAACAGGATTACAAATTCGGCAAAAATTGATCACCATGAGATCAATAAGCTTCTACTTAAAACTGAACAGAGACAAAACTTGGTATGAGCTTCTTCTTGGAGGGGAAAAAAACATTTATTTTTTTCATTTCTTAGTAACACTTCTCAAGCCTGTGTGTACGTGTGTGTGCGCGGGCTGGGTGGCTGTGCACGTGCATGCTTGCACACGAGCCGAAACCAGCAAAAGGCATCCAAAGCTTTATGCCCGGACAATTTAGAAATAGTCACGGCATAAGGATCGTGAAATTGCTCCTGTTTAAAAAAGCCAAATTTTGGTCGGCAGCCTCTCTCCCCTCAAATACTAAACAACCACCAAAAGTTACATTGCAGGGGATGAAAACGGCCAATTTGTTTTGAGCCAATTAAGCTTCGCTACTAAAGCATTAAGGGCTGGACCAAGGGGAGGAAAGAGGAGACTTAATTTCTCCAGCTCCTTTCCACACTTGGCTTATCTCAAGTCTCTGAAATCTTCTTCTTGCTGAATTCCTCACTTACTTTCGTTCTCTTTCAGCCTACCATTCAGAAAAATGGAAAAAACATATACCGTGTAGGAGGGCATTGCCTGCATGTCAAGGCAGTGGGACCTGCCTGCAAGGTCTATGAGCAGATAATCCCTGAAGAGGTCCGTGCGTGGGAGGGAAACCTCGGTGGTCACGTAACGAGGTCACCAGGGGAAAGGTCACTGCTTTTTCTCACCCATCGTCCCTTTTTTATGGAACAATCTGGGCACATCTGTGTCTGCAGCAGGCCTCGTGGGGGCTGGCTCTTCTGCAGGGTAAGTTCGCCACAGGCTCAGTCCACCCAGGGCCCATCTGGGTCTTCATCCCCCCTTGCCCAGGGTGTCTGCCTCGGCCACTAACTAAACAGAAACGGGCCCTGATTGCTAACAGACCCACGATGCGGTCAGCAGTCCCAGACTGGGTCTTCACATCTACTTCCCCCAAAACATCTGCAGTCATGTGGAAGCCCCAGGCCCAGCAGGGAGCGCTCAGCCAAGAACTGTCTGTCCTTTACGATGGCCGACACCGGCCCCTAAGCCATTCACTCACCCTTGCCTTGCCCAGGGGATGCTGTGTAAACGACTTCCATATTTATAAATTATTTTCCACTCCTGAACCCCAAATGTCAGTAAATAGCATCCAACTCATATGAATGCACTTTTCCCCCGTCTGTTATCATCCCCCCAGAAAATATAAAATGTACCTCAATCTCCATCCCGTCTTCCTAACTGGGGGGGGTTCTGGCTCATAGGAAAGGAAGCCAGAGTATCCACATCAGGACTTGGGCCCTAACATTCTCAAGGACTTTTTAAACAGCATACATGAACCAGGCAGACCCCGCTTACTTCTCAGAGGATTCTCAGCCAACCCTCACTTTCTCTGGAAGGCTGAGCCTCAGGGATTTCAAAGCCTGCTATGTTTTCTGCAGACTCCCCCGGCCCCTCTCCCATCATAAGATGGTCCCTCAGAAGTATTTTATTCCTGGTGGTCATTGCCACTCACTTGACAACGCTTGTGTTCCAAGATCCAAGGGTGTCTGAAAACACTGCTTCACGGTAACTGAAAAGGGTCATATCTTTCTGACACCTCACCCTGCCTGGATGACTGGATGAACAGGGAGTGTGTGTGTGTGTATGTGTGTGCATGTGCGTGTGTGCGAGTGTGTGTGTAGGGCTTCACTCATTAACTGTCACGCATTAACTGCACACTCACTAACATTCCAGGAGCTCCCAAATATGGCCAGGAACACTACACTGGGCCCCCAACTCGGGGCAGACAACTTCGCCAGACAATCACGCAAAGCCAGCTGCGTCAGAAGGTCCTGAGACCATGTCATGCCACCAAAAATGTTGACCCGAGCTTTAAGATCAAATGAAATCTTTGTACTCTGAGACTCTTTAAATTATTATCAGCAATGAGAAGAAAAACTAATTTTAAACTCTCAGAATGGAACCCAACTCCAGGCCACATAGTTCTCACAAGACAGGCTGTCGGAAGAGGGAGTAGGGGGCAAGGCCGCGAAGTGCCTCGGCAGCAAAGTTAGTGCGCATTTGCTCCCAGAGTTTTCCCCTCTTTTGCAGAAGTCTATTCCATGTATGATGTTCCTTCTGGGACATTCAGAAAGAGCCAATTTGCTATCACAAATGCACTCGGACCTCCAAACTGTTCAATTCAATTGCCTTTATGTTGAAAGGGCATTTGGGTCCACATGCTGAAGTATAAAAAGCATGAAAGGACACACACACAATCACTATCAACTTCTCTCTCAAAGCCAGCTTCTCAAGGAGGCCGTGATGATGAAAACCTACCGGATTTCTCAGCCAAGAGGGAGAGTGAGAATTTGGGACACCAGGGCTGCGATGGACCTGCCCTCAGTGGGTACCAGAGATGCCAACCCGACACAGAACTGCCCGGCCAAAATTTGGAGCTATCAGGAACAGGTTAGAAATAGCCCCTTGGATTTCAAGATGTGAAGAAACCTGTAGCCTTTTCTCTACCACCCACTTCTCCCCCATGTCCTTTCTGGGCAAATACCACATTGGGAGCAGACCCTCCACTGCCTTCTCAAACCTCAGAGGCCTCTGATTAAAATGCAGGCCAGCAAACAAAGCAAGCGTGAGGTGATTACACCCCGTGAGAATGATGTCTCTCCAATGTCCCTCCTTGCCCAAGTAAATTAAATTTAACTCAGCTTTTCAATCCCGGTCACCAAATAAGCGTGGGGTTTGGGCTCCCTGAGGTGCACACTCATGGGTATCTTCTCACTCACACCCTAAAGGGACAAGGCTGCTGCATGTTGGAAGCGTGCTGTTGTGTCTTCAGTAGGTGGCAGAAAATGATCAGGGCCACCTCTGCTCTGGGTAACCACTGAACAAAATGTGCCACGTCGCTGGCACCAAAAGATTACAATAAAGGAAAAGAATTTCCTTAAGTGAGAAGCAACGTCCGCTTCCCACAGCTGAGAGGGGGAGTGGGGAATGGAGGGGGTGAGGGGCACTGATTCAAAGATTCCTCTCCTGGCCAAAGAGTAGTGTCAGCTGAACTCAGCCAGCGAGACACCTCCATGCACGCTCACGCACAAAACCGTGAGGGGCGACGTGTGTCTGCTACTGAAGTACTCCAGATCAGAGTTGCCCAAGGCCCAGGAGGGCCGGGAGGCCCGGATTTCATAATTAGGATCTTCAAATACCTCCCTCTATTTTTAGGACTTGCACTCATTCAGTCCTTTACAGAATCAGAACCTGCCAGCGAAGGCCATTGAGATGGAAGGTTTAGCTTTTCCCCCACTCGCCTTCAGAAAGTAGATTAAGGGTGAAGTGGAGGAGTAGCTGGAAGCTGTGATGGGAATACTCTGGGCCGTGCGTATGGATATGTGTGCACACCAGGGTGGGGCGAGGAGGGGGCTCCTTCACGCACTCGATCGCATGGGGCCCTGCTTTCCTCTGTGGACGACAAACAGATCCAGACCCAGCACCTCCCGCAGCCCTGCTCTCTCAAGCTGGCCCCCAGGCCACTTCGCTTGGCTCCGGTGTGTGTGAGGAAAGGAGGACACTTGAAAATTTTCCCCCAAATGTCTCTCTTCTCGATCACGCACTCATGTATGTATCAACATCTCAGCCACTAGCAATCAAAACCCACACTCAAATCTGTCCACCCGAGACGTGCCTAAAAATAGACCTCGTCCTAAAACAAACACACCGCCGGGCAAGTCAAAATCCTGATTTGAGTCACAATGACGAAGCTGGGCTATTGCAGCCCTTCCAGACTGAAGACTTGGGTGCAATAAGCAGGTGGGGAAGCAAACAAAAGCTACAGGGTGCCCCCACTGGTGACAGGGGGCCCCCAATTAACCCAGGTCCCCTCTGGCACAAGAGGGTTTGGTGTTTTTATGTTATAATGTGCTGGGGAGGCCTGCCTGCCCTCACAGGAGCCCAAAACATTTGATCCTATTACCTAAAGCTCTAGCCTTTTAATCTCAAACGAACTAAACTGAGGTAAATACAGTATTCCTTACCAGGAGTATTTCTCTCCTGAACGCTTTGGGCAAAGGGATCACTCCCAGAGCAAGAACACAGCGCAGTGTTATCGTCACTCAAGTGGGGAGAGAGGTGATCTTGTGAAATCGTCCAGCATGCAGTGGGGTGAGGGGTCCCGGCAGTTCCAAGGGTACATTTGCAAGTTTGCCCTTCCACAGCGGGAAGAATTCTCCTCCTCTAATTTCACCTGGTCCTCCCAGAATATTTATTAAAGATGTAGATTTAATATCAGCAGAGAGTATCAAGTAACTTCTTGGCGAGGGCAACCCTATTTTCAGGGCCTATTAAGATTCTTTGTGGAAATTTAAATACCTCTGTCAGGCAAACAAAATCATATCAGGAACCATTGAATTTCATTGCTAGAAAGAGAAATTAGATTAACCAACGCTCACTGCTTTCCTAGAAATCTCAATAAAATAGAAGTACGTTTCAACAGTCTCTTACTTCCGGTCTGAAGGGGCCTCACAAGAAATGTAAATGAATTTGTATTAAAGAAAGCTATCCTTGAGGAAAACCCTTCAATCTACAAAAATTGTATATACTTCTACGGAGGAGAATACGTAAGTATATATTACATATGAGAAGGCTGTGGCTATTTAAAATCAAAACAGCCAGAAAAATCCAGTGGCAGAAACCTTGACAAGTTCAACACCGATAAGCTTTAGCCCCTCCAAACATCCTTGTCCTTTATTAATATTTAGTAGAAATGTATAATCGCAGTTGTGTGCTAGGCTGGGGTTTTATGTCGGGAGGCGGGCAAAGAAGACAGGTTTATTACTGCCATGAAATATTAAACAAGCACCAAGAACAGTAGTAGTAGGTCCTGAACGAGCCAGGGAGCAGGCAGGCCCTCACATCAGCTGCACAAAGGGGGCTCCTGTTTACGTTACCCCCGATTAACACCTGCAAAGTTTTGGGTTACATCTTCCAGAGGCTGCAAAAGTCATACGTAGGCATGCAACCCCGGCTGGATGGTTTCACAGGGAACCGGGAACCCAAGGCTCCTCGCCTTCCCTAGACAAGTGTGAGTGAGCCTTAAAATTCTCTCCAAGGTGTGGGGAGTGGGGAAAAGGATTCAGAAAAACAGCACCAGCACCCTCTCCTCCCCCCAGCCGGCCTCATGTCTAAGAAAATCCAGTGATCAAATCCTCCCTGCCTACTATTTCTCCGCACTGCTCACTGTGTTCTGACTGGAACATGGAGGGAAGCATGAAATTCCAAAAATTTCTTCCGCATCACTGTAAAAATGTCATACTTCCAAAAAGGGCAGGATTGCATGCAGAGCGAATACAGAGACCTCTCCCATTTCAACATCTGTGAAAGAGCGTTTCTAGACTACTCCGGATTTTAAGATAGAGAGCAACCAACGGAGTGGAAGTTTGGCAAGGATAAACACAAAACAGAATATGGTTAATTCAAGCTTTGAAAATTCTGGGGAAGGGGCAGGAGCAGGGAGAAACATATTTCTTCTTTTTCTTTTTTACAATTTACACTTCATCTACAATCTATCATTCCTTCTCTGTTTTGAAATTCCTCCATGGCCACACACCTATTACAAAAAATAGGTGAACAATTTTGCAAACTAATTTCCAATTCACATAATCCTCACTGATTTAACATATGCCTGAATAGGCTGGATTTTTTTTTTCCTTTGCACGTCCTCACCCTTCCCCCACCTCAACTTTGTGCAAACAGAACCTCATGATGAGATGCACAGTCTCATTATATAAAAGTTGTTTGGTGGGTTAAGAAGTCAGGGGCAGTGTAATTTTGGGAGGCTCACTTCCCTGGTTTAAAAAAAAATTGTAATTACATGTCAAGCTGGCCTAGACTTTTCCAGAACTGCAACTTGCTGGTCTAGTTTCTAAAGGACATCTAAACCCCATAAGGCAATCTGGGCACGTCCCCCTGGCTACACGGCCGGTGCAGTTCTGAAGACTTATTCCCTCTCTCCAATCCAAGCAGGGATCACTTTGTTAAATACCGACCAGGATTTTGTCATCGGAGCGAAGAATTTCAGAAACGGTGTTAATATTTAATCACATTAGTACTGGCGTGTTTTATGGCGTGACAAAATAAAATATCATTACAAAAATGGGCTCCCCTGAAGGGGGAGGGGGTGGTGAGGAAAGAAAGTGCTCCTCGAGGCTGGAACCTAGAGAAGGTGTTACTCGAAGCCGCTGGACCCCACTGCTTCATGGCTGATGGGACCATACAGGCATGTGTTTAAGGAAAAGCAGAACATCTTACTTTAATGTTTTTTTTTTTAACTCTCTTTCGAAGTGGCACACTTCACTCTGATTCTCGGGGGCCCACTGAAGGCTCTGTGTACCTATTTACACAACCTGTGCAGATGGAACTGTAGGGTGTTATCACAATGAAAAGTTTAATCATCCTTATTTACTACCAGTAAGGGAGCACCACTCGGATGCAAATACCTTACAAAGCCTTAACTAGCAGCCCCAAGGCTGCAGAAGCTGTGAGTGACCTCAATTCAGGGCTTTATCTAGGAAACTGTCGTTCCCACATCCCAGAGTGCAAAACAAAGGAGGTCAAGTGGGTGTCCCTGCCAGAGACCTCTAAGGCCGCCAGCCCTGCAGCCGGTCCCGAAGGAAGTCCCTGTCCTCCGGGGTGCAGGGGAGGGCCGGCTGGGCACATGGGGGAAATCAGCCCCAAAGTGGCTAGCATCTGTTTCCAAAACAACAGTTTCCCTTGTCTGACTGCGATAAGGCAACAAGCAGAATGAAACATTTCTTTAATGACATTTCTTCACTCCTAGCCTGCATCTTTTCATTTACTTTTTTCTGTAAAGGAAGATGAGTTAGATGGACAGGGAAGGGAATGGTGGGCCACTGTTAAAAAAAGGAAACCTCATTAAAACCGCCCAATTCCACTTCACCTAAGGTCTTTCAAAAGACTCACAGGCAAAGTGCTACCGGTTTTTCTTTATTAATTCACCAAATCGGGTTTTCTTTTTTAACTTTTCTCACTCCATTTTGGCCAGTATGTTCTTAATTACTGGGGGGATGGGAGAAAGGGGAGAAGGAGGGGCAGCCAGGCCAAGCCAGGTAGAAGTGACAGGGGCTGGGATTTGTGCTAACCAGCTATCGATCGGGTGGGGATCGAGATGTTGTGTACAAGAAAATAAAGGGGGGGGGTGTGAGTGAGCAGGATGCTGTGTCCAGCTCCATTTTTAAAAGGAGGGGGGATAAAGGGGAGAAGAAGCAGAGGGTCCCAAACTAACCAATTTATGGCCGTGCCTGGGAGAAGCCTGGAGAATGCCGATGCTGGCCCCAGCGTCTGCTGTGCATGCTAAACACCAGGCTCCAAACGAGAGAGCGGCGTCCCGGGCTGGGCAGTAGGCGAACAAAGAGAAAAGCAGCGAGGCCGCATTCATGAATGAGAAAACCTAAGCGGGAAAGCTACCCGGGACAGGCGCCCTGAAAGCCCAGAGTTCTGAGCCACCCAACTCCAGCCGCAGTTCCCCTCCCCCTCCTGCCCATCCCACTCTCCTAAAACCTACCCACACCTTACACTGGGGATCAAGAAATAGCAGGATATGGGAGAGGAACAGGAAAACGAAGGCAAAGGGAAAAGAACTCTAAGAGGGAGCAAGAATCAAGGGGTGTATTTTTAAAGACCTTTAAATCGCCAGCCACTGGCCTCATGATAACATTCAGCCTGCTGAAAACAAGAGGATTCAACTAGGGTTTAAAAGAAAAAGGTAGGAATGGGGGTGGGGGAGGGATGATGTCACCTAATTTTAAGAAGCCATTATCTAGAAGTGGGGGGAAGGTCCCATGAAAATAAAATTGATGTCTACAGCAGCCCAGTCTTCTTTAGGTTAAAAAAACTGTTACTACTTTAACTGGAATGGCAGTTCACTGACTAACCCCCATCCCACCCGCTTTCAAAAGCCTCCAGGCCTGGTGGGGAGGGAGTGCTTAGAATGCAAAGGAGAGCTGGGACTGGACATCTGTCACCAAAGCCAGGGAGATATTGACGAACGTGGGTCCTTTGTGTCTTAAGAATATATATCCATGCCCCCCCACACACACACACACAAATGATGCCCTGGGTGAGTGGTCTGGCCTCTGCCAAGCAGACCCCACCCCAGCCCCACCAAACAGGAAGGAAACGCACCTGGAAAAGGCTGCCTGCCTCCTACAGCCCCTACAGGGCTCCAGTTCTCCCACGCAACTCTCACAGTTGAGAGGAGACAACACAGCTACTCATTAGGAGCAAATGTCAAATTAGGCGTTGCCTCGGAGTGAGGCTGCGACACCAGAGCTGGGAACTTTTTTTTCTAAAGATGCTGGCACACAGAAGGGAGCTAGAGGTTGGCTGACTAGGGAAAGGTGGGGAGGCCTTAACACAACTTCCCAGGTGTCCTACCAGGAAGAGGTGGGGGGCACACAACCCCTAAGAAGTGGAGCCAGCCTGAAGGCTGAGAGTAATGAGGGGTCTCAGTGGGAAAAGAAAGGCTCCTAGACCTCTGAGCACCGGGCAACACAGCTAAAACTTGAGGGCAGAGAGGACTCTGTAATAATGCCCAAAGGGCTGCCACCTAAGTTCTTACCACCCAGTGGAACCAGAATCTACCTGGCAGCACCTAAGGCGGAAGCAGGGGCAGGCTCACCGAGCCCTTGGTGTAAGTTAAAGGAAGGGTATGCTCTGGGCTGGGCATTAAGAAAGCCCTGTGCTCTCCCAACCCCAAGAACCCACCCCTTTCAAGGAGCCTTCAGGACCGGGGCTAACCCTGCCGCAGGGTGGGGCAGGTCTCTCCCAGGTGAGAAGGGAACCGGGTCGAGCGCATATACCTTCTTTGCTGTTGGGGTTCTGGGGCTTGGCCTTCTCCCAGGGTGCCAGGGTCTTGTCGTCGTCCGCGCCGTCCACCAAGGTCTTGTCAGCCGGCATGTACCAGGTGGCGCTGTGCTCCGCCATCAGGGAGTCCAGATCGATGGTGCTCATGGCGCTCTTGACAGCCTCCGAGCAGCAGCCGCCCAGCTCGCTGTCTCCGTTCTGGGCGCCCGCGGCCCCCACGGCACACTCACCCTTCTTGCCCCCCTTGAGCCCCAGAGGCTGGTCCTCCGAGATGCTGAACTGCTGCCTCTGCAGCTGGATCTGTGCCTGGAGGATCTCCAGCGGGTGGATCTCGTCGGGTGGCGGTGCGCCGCTGCTGCTCGTAGGGGTCCGGACCTGCTCCAGGCCCGGCGTGCCGGGATGGCCAGCGCCCCCGCCTCCGCCGTAGCTGTCGGGGGTCGAGGTAGAGGTAGACATGATGCCCAGGCCGAGCGGGGGTGGGGGCGCCTTCGGTCCATGTTCCCCTGCGCCCACCCCTCGGGGAGGGAGTTTGGGCGAGCCTGTCACCAGGGGGCTCCTGCTCGCTTTGGCCAGGCCCGGGGGGTTGTCAGAGCTGGATGACACCTCATCCTCATTGGCGTAGCTTGTGCTCACCTCCTCTGAGGCGAACTCACCCACGTGCGGGGAACTACCATCCGACTTGGCCCCGCCCTCCAGGGAAGCCATGAGGTCCGGCTGGTCCCCCAGGAGCAACTCGGCCCCCTTCCCCCACGACGGTGAAGTGAGCGCTTTCTCGTGAGGCGTAGGTGCCCCGCGTGCCTCGCCCGTGGAGCTTCCCCCGACGGCTGGGCCTGGTGCCTGCTGCTGCCCTGGGCTCACCCCAGGCGCACCCCCGCTGTCCGGCGCTGCAGAGTACTTGTCGAAGAAGGTCCCAGGGCTCACGTGACCACTGTCCCTTTTTCTGCGACCCCTTCCCCGGCCACCGCCCCCGGGGACCGGCTTGCCATCGTTCCCCGACGTCGATTCCAGGGTGTAGTTGGGAGAGAGGCTGGTGCCGTCCCCCTGGGCAGGAGGGTTGGGCGGCCCCGAGGTTTTGGAGCCATTGCTACTGCTCCCCGACGGGCCTCCGGGCCCCGGAGCGCCCGGTGCAGTCCCTCCGGGGAAGTAATCCGAGCCCGGGTTACCGGCAACGGCCGCACCATCGGTCTCGTTCTGGCTCAGTTTCCTCTTCCCCTCGGGCGGGTTCTTCTTGTTGAAGGTCACGTTGAGGTTGGGGGCCCCGAGGCTGGCGATCATGTTCTGGCACGCTGTGGAGAGCGCAGCCAGGCAGCTCTGGCCGAACAGGTTGTCCTTGGAGCTGGGCTTGTTGAAGGAGCCCAGCGAGAGCGCGCCCAGTTTACTGGCCGAGGTGCGTTGGCTGGGCTGGAAATCAGGCTGCGGCGGGTATGCGCCCCCGCCGCCGCTGCCGCCAGTGCTGCCGCCACCCCCGCCCGCACTGGGGGGCGAGTTCACGCCTGGGCCACTGTGTGGCGTGGCCTGCCGGTTCGCTGCGCCAAACGGGAAGCCTGGCTGGCTCCCCAACGCCGGCGCCGTGAAATCCGGCGGCGCAGCCCTGCGCTCTGAGGGTGCGCTAGGTAGCCCCACTCCAGCCCCCGGTGACTGCAGCTGGCCCAGGCCGGCCAGGCTGCCCCCGAACTGCAGGCCAGGGGAGGGCAGCGCGGGCACGTGGCCCTCTCCAGGCATCCTCAGCGGCTCCTGCAGAGGACCCCGGAACAGCACCCCTGAGCCACCGGGCGGAGGGGGCGGCGCCAACCCGGGGTCGTGCGGGCCGCAGTCAGCCGGGAGGCCTGAGCCTCCCATCCTACGGGGCAGCAGGTCACCAGGTGGAGGATGCGGACCTGGGAACCACGCGCTCTCCTGCGCCAAGTGCTGGGCTTGCTGCTCAAAGGTGCCCAGGCGCCCCGCGCCCGCGCTGCCGCTTTCGCGCTCAAAGTTCGGCTGGGCCATGCCGCTCACCGGGGCGCCGTGCACCAGGCCACCCTGGCCCACTTCCCCGGGGTGGCCTAGTTGGGCCAGGTTGGGTTGGCGCAGTCGCTGCTGCTGATTCCGCGACGCCATCTGCTTAATCATGAGAGCCGCGTTTTGGCGCTGCTGCTGCTGCTGCTGCTGTTGTTGTTGTTGCTGCTGCTGCTGCTGCTGCTGCTGCTGCTGCTGCTGCAGGGACTGGTGGTCTGGGGCCGGATGCTGCAGGGGTGGCCCTGTGGGGAAGCTGTCAGGGACCGGCGGTGTGAACTCGCCGGGTAGGCCCGAATAGGCGGAGGGCGAGAGGTGGTTGTCCAGAGCGCCGTTGTGCATGCTGCCGTTCCACGAAGCGCAGCGATCCACTCCCGAGCTGCCCGGGAAGTCAAAGCGCGGCCTCTTGGCCACATTCATATAAGGGGGTGCGTCGAAATGCTGCAGCCGCTGGTTAGGCGCCTGCTGCGGAGGGGGATGCTGCATGTTGAACACAGGCTCGGAATAAGGGTGCATGCTCCGGTTCTCCAGCCTGTGGATGGGGTACTCGAACTGCGCGTGTTGGCTGGGCAGCATGGGGCCCCCATCCTGCAGGCTGCCGCTGGGCGTGCCCGCCTCGCCCTGTTGGGGCCGGGGGAGCGCAGGCGGGCACGAATTTTGTCGGACCAGAAGCCCGGGCGGCGGAGGCTGCTGCTGCTGCGGCTGCTGCGGCTGCTGAGTTTGCTGTGGGGGCTGCTGCTGAGGGGGCGGCGGGGCCTGCTGGGGAGGCTGCATTAAGGGGTGCCTTGAGCCTACCCCGGGCTCCATGCCCACGGGCATCTTTCGGGCCCCACCAAACCTCTCGAAGAACACACCGTGCTGCTGCTGCTGCTGTTGCTGCTGCTGCTGGGCGTGCATCTTGGACAAGCCCACCATGCCTGCAGCTCTGGGCATGGCCGAGGCACCCGGGAAAGAGCCCCCGGGAACCTGGCGACCTGCCGCATAATGAGGCAGCTGCCCCTCAGAATCAGAGGGCGAAAACAGGTCGAAATGTCCCGAGGGCGCCTCGCCCGGGTAATTGTATTCCAGCGAGTCGACGGCTCCTTGGTTAGCCACCCTCCGGTTCTCCAGGCTGTGGGAATCGGAGCTGCTGGAGGCGGGCAGGCCGTGGAAGGAGGCCGCTCGGTTCGGGCTCTGGTCCAGCGGCAAGCATGGGGCAGGCACAGCATGGCCCGAGGCACCCGAACTGTGAAAGTCCGGGAGGTTCCCGGGTCGCTGCGGGCCGAAGCTCTCAGGCCCCTGGCTCTCCGCCATGTGATCGTAACCCTCGGCGAAGGGCGGCTGGCTGCCCAGGCCGCCGCCGGCGCCGCCGTAGCCGAGCAGGCGACCCCCGTGCAGGCACGAGGCCCCTGGGTCCGGGCCACCAAAGTTGCCCCCGAAGTGAGGGTGATGTTGGTGGGGGTGGTGGCCTCCCGGGTGGCCGTGGTGCGGCTGCTGGCTTCCAAAGAATCCGTGCACCGGCTGCGCCTGCAGCCCCCCCGCGTGCAACTCCGAGTGGCCGCGCGTGTGGAAGCCGTACGGCTCCATGTTCATGCCCAAGATCGGGGGCTCGCCCAGCGCGCTCATGGCAGGGTCCACGGAGCCAGGGGGTCCCCCCGCGTGGAAAGCCGGGGCCTTAAAGTGGGTGTTCATGCTTAGTCCGGCCTCGTTAAAGTTCCTCTCGCCCTGGCCAGCGTTCCTGCTGTTGATCTGGGGCTCAAATTGGTCCAGCCCAAACATACTTGGCGGGGGGTGGGGGAATCAATAGGGCATGACAGCCTGCTCTCCGCGGCGCGTCTCCGGCCAGCTACTCGTTCCGGCCCTGGGTTGGGCGCTCCGGGACGATCAGCACCGCGGGGGCACAGCGCACACAGCCACCCCTCTTGGCCTGTGGAGGCTGGGGGCTATCAGCTCCTCTCCCGAAGCTTTGGCTCTGCCCCACTCGGGCCTCTCACATCTTGTGGCGCCGCGGGGCCTCCAGGAGCGGTGTTGGAGGGCCCATGCCCTGAGCGGTTGGCACAGCCGCGGGTGGGTTTGCGGGGAGGGGACAGAGCTGCAGGCGAGTGGAGACAAAAAGTTAAGTAGGGGGAAGGAAGCGGGAAAGAGACAGGAAAAGCAGAGCGATCACCTTCTTAAGTCCGATCAGGTCGCGTGGGGAGCCCCAGGACGCCCGAAGCCTCCCGGAGTTCGTAGCGGAGCTGCTCAGGGGTCGGGCAGAAAGACCCTTTAAAGCCGTGGCTGGCGCCGGGACACGGACAGAGCGGTCCCTCCCCCCTCCCCCCGGAGTCCCCGCGCTCGGTAGCCCGAGCCTCCGCCAAGCAGGATCCGCTCGCACAGTCCCCGTCGGCCCCGAGCAAGCGGCTACTGTTCCTTCAGCAGTTTAGAGGACTGCAGGCTCCGCTCGGCATCAACGATGTTGGCCCTCGAGCCGAGGTCGCAGCGGGGCTGCGGAGGTGGCAGGCACCCGGGGTTGGAGCCGAGGGTTGGGGGAAAACACGGTTCCCCTGCTCCGCGGCCGGTGCGCTGCACCCCGGCGCACCGCACCCCCGCGCGCCTCTACGAGTCCAGGTCCGCCTCCTGCCGCTTGGGTTCTCTGCTGTTCAGTCTCTGAGTTCGCTGGGGTCTCCGCGCCCGGTTCCAGGCGCAGACAGGCAGAGAAACGAGGGGTTGGGTTGCTCCGAGGCTCGGGTTCCCTGCCTCCGCGCCGAGGTGCTTCGCGAGTCCCCCTCGGACCCCGAAAGGGGGGCGTACGCGGGTTGAGGGACACGCTGGGCGAGCAGGCTAAGGCGTTCCGGCTGAGCTCTCAGAGCCCGAAATGGGGGGGTCGAGGGCAGCTCTGGGGGGTCCGCGCACCCCTCTCCTGGCTAGCGGGGGGGGCTCTGCGTGGGGCGTTTCGAGGGTCTCAGCTCCCCTCTCTGTGTCTGCGTCTCGCCCAGCGCCGGGAGAAGCAGCAACAAGTTTTGCATTTCAGCAATCAATTTCAGCCATTACATTTGCACCAATCAGCGCAGTCCGAGCTCCGGGTCCGGGGCGGGGCTCGCTCTTAAGGTGGTCCTGGGAGCTGGCGGCTGAGGCCCCGGTACGATCCCGCACTTCGCCAACTCCGGGGTTCCCCGCGCCAGTCTCGCCTGGGGGTCGGGTGCCAGTGCTCCGGGGGCTAGCCCTGGTCTCCCGGCGCATCCGAGGGAGGAGGGTGCAGACTTAGAGTGGTGGGAGCTTGCCTTTGTTCACACCCCTTCCCACTCACACAGTTACCAACTCCCCACCCCCAACTGAAGAGAGACCTGCGGGGTGGGCAGGGGGCGGGGAGGTGGGCGGTAAGCGGTGCGGGGCGCTCAGACAATGGGGTCGCCAGGCGAAGCTCCTGGACTCACCACGTAAAGTCGCTAAGAATCGACTGTGCTTCCGCCTGGGACAAACCCTCGGCTCCCCACCGCTGTCTGCTTCTTAGAGGCGCCCCTGTTAACCCGCCCTCCGATTTTCTTGGAGGTGAAAGCAGACAGGAAAACCTGAAGTTAGGTTCTCCTCGAGAGACCAGGACTCTTAGTCGCTCCTCGCTCACTCGGGAGCACACAATTGTTCCCTAAATGCCTCAGCCTGGGGTTCCCAGCCCTCAGTCGCTGGCTTCCGCCGGGAGGAGCCATAACCACTGGGTCACTTTATGGTGGACACATCGGCTAAGTCCAGCGCAGACCCGAGAAGCAGCTTGGAGCCCAGGAAAGACCTCCTAGCGGAGGACGAACGGGTGGGCTGGAGCACCCTACTCCTGGCACCAAGGCCAAGGCCTAGAACCTCGGTGGGCGAAAGGTTGGCCTCCTTAAGAGATCAATTAAGCGGAAGAGGCGAAGGAACGGAATTGGGTTGTGATACTAAAATCAATAGGAGTAATTTAATATCTGCCCTGCTCTTTATGAAATATTTATCCCAATAATCTTAGTTAAAATGTTTAGATCTTCCTGATCCCCACTGAGGCTGAAATCTATCTTGCAATTAGAAGTTGGAAGTCATAGGTGATAGAGGCTAGTGGAGGCGTTTATTCTGTGTGCCTGCCTGTGTGTGTTTTCCTTGCCATAAAATAGCACGAGGAGATTTTCTGAGCCAACTAGCATTCTTAGGCGAAGGGAAGAAAAAAAAAAGAACTTTCTTTGAAGTGCCCCTGATATCGCTATTAAATCTAAATAAAATTAAGCATGGTGTATAAAAATGCCTTTTCTCCCCCACAAAAGAAAGTGTTTATCGCCCAAGTCTGTCTAGCATTTGCTAAATTACGCATGAAATCTGAAATGAAATAAACGTTATAATAAAACCAACCCCTGAGCCCTTTTTATTTAAAAACCTCAGATTAAGCGCTCCACGAACGCGGGAGGGAGTTAAAAAGTTACCGCGTGGTGCAGGCCGATTCATTGCTCCCCGGAGTTGCTGCTGGGAAGACAGATGCCGGATTTGCAGAAAGGCTGGGGAAAGAGCTCAACTTAGGGTGAGAAGATGCAGGAAACAGAATCTTGAGGGACTGCAGAGGAAAGTGACCCCCCCAAAGAAGACTAAAAATAAAAACAAACAATAAAACCCTGCAACTTTAAAACTCAGAGAGCTGAAGCAAGCTCGGATCTAAGGCCCTTCACTGGACCTCCCTGCTGTGGACGCCAACAGATATTTTTTCTTTTTGAAATTAAAAATGAAAATGACTCCCACCAAAAATGGGGTCCATAAATAAGCATCGGGAAGGAGTATTTGTACAGGGCGGTGGAGTTTTAAAAGGATTTTTCTGCAGGATCAGGTTGTTGGTCTGTGATTAAATATTGATTTTGTGTAATTAGTTTTCATGTGAACTATCCTCTTGCTGATAGCTTAGAGGTTTCAGAACTAGAAAAGAAATGGAATTGGACATGGAAATTATTACTTAGCAAAGTGACAGAGAAGTGAGAGACTGAGAAAAGAGTGAGGCTTGGCTGATGGAGGCACAAAGAAATAAAGGGCCTGGGTGGGCCTCCAGTGACGCCCCCTGCCCACAGGGCCCCAGGCCAGAACCTGGGAGATGCTAAGCCTCTGGGTCTGGAAGGAGACCAGTAGCGGGACTGGTTGCCAGGAGGGGAACCCCTATGTGGGCCAAGGCCTGTGCAAAGCCCGTGACACCCGATCACGTACCTGGTTCAGAGTGGTTGGTTCTGGGTTATGAGTACCTTAAGAGGCACCTATCTGAGGGGTCTTAGGTGCCAGCGTGTGTCTAGAGGGAAGATGGAAAGTTGAGACCTGTCTGGAGCCCTGGGTGGGTCAGGCAGTGGGAAGAACTGCCCACAGACCTGAAGTCTGGGGAGCCGCTGGTTGGGATGTGCTCTAGGCCGAGGCATGACTTCACACAGAGCCCAGTGGAGGTCCCCTGAACACCTGGGCAGGGTTCCTGTGGAATAACTCTGTGCACTCCAGGGAGGGGTGTGTGGGAGTTTGTTTCTAGGGCTATTTCCAAGAGTTCGGCTTACAAGGTGTGTGAGTGCCTGAAAGCAGGGTGTGTTTGGGCCCCGCTGTGTTTCTGCCCAAGCTGGGGGTCTGGGTCACCTTTCCTTAACACTGCGGATGCCGTGCGGGGCCATGGCTCCTGCCTGCATTTGTGTCTTCCTCTGTGTGGGAGTGGCAGGACAGCTGCCTGTGTTTGCGTGCGTGCCTCTGTGTGCCTGTGCCTCTGGGTGTCTCTGTGAGTGTCCCTGGGGGAGGAACACTGTCTGTCCCCCAAACCTGTGCTTCTCTGTGTATGTCTCCATGTACGTACCTCCCTGTGCATGCGCCTTCCTCTTACTTTGTGTGCCTGCATCTCAGCTCCATGTATGTGTTCCATGCGAATGTGAGAGCCAGCGCCACGGCCTGGGCCCATCTGTGCCCATGGACAAGCCGGTGTGTGCACCTCCTTGGTGTGGGCGCCCCTGCGTGTGCCTGTGTGTGAGTTCTGCCGGCAAGGGCCTGCCGCTTCTTTGAAACAGACACATTGCCCCCTAGCGCTCAGTCGGATGCAAAATCCCTGTCCGGCCGGCACACAGCCCAGAGCCCCAGGAGCCCCAGGGCCTTTCTCCTGTTTCTTCCCCTCCCTTCAGCCCTCCCCTCTAGGGGCACTGACTGTGCCGGCACCAGTCAGATGGGGTCTCCGCTCGGGGCGGGGCGGGGGAGGGGACACAGCTGAACCGGGGCCTCAGAGTTGAAGGGGGATGTTTCCTGGAATGTGCCCCATGGAGCTACCTGAGGCTGAAAGCTTGGCATACCTGAGCGAGCCCAAGAGCTCCACTCCAAGAGGGGACTCCCACTAGTGAGCCCTCACTCAACAAAAACACAAAACAACCAGCACTCACACCCTCTACCCACCAGATTTCACAGCCTTCAAGCTGGCCCATCAGGCCCCACACCAACACCCCCCCCACACACACAGGGGCCATGTCTGCACCCTGGCTATTGGGTGTTGAAGGCTCCCTCTGTGCAGTGGTCAGTGCATTACATCCAGGGTCCCATTTCACCCTCACAGCAACCACATGAGGTCAGGAAGCTCAGACTGGTCAAGTGACTCTCCCGCAGGCAGAGCGTGGCAGAGCTGGGGCTCCAGACCAATCCGCCTGACACTGAGGCCTGGCTCTTGCCTGCTCTACCAGAATGGGATAGTTCAGACAAAGCGCTTAACACAGTGAGATCCCGAGAAATGGTAGCTACCTTTATCAGTACCGCTATTATTCTCATTATCTATATTAATGTTATTATTAGTATTAGTCTCTGTGTGTCCCTCCACCACACACACATGAGAAACTGGCCCACACACACACTTACAGCCCCAGCCTCCTCCCCGCAACCCCTATGCCCTTTGGGGCTCGGACACTCGCAAGAATCACGGCAGACCAAGTCTCTCTTGCAAGCAGAGCCCCCTAGGAGATCTGCAGGGGAACCTACTTCCCCTGATGTCTGGGGTAGACGGTCCCCAGAATGACTCCCCCTCATTACTTAGTGGTGGAAAGGATTTAAACTTTGGCATGATGTACCCAGATTCAAATCTTGTCTTCCCCACTTGAGATCTGGCTTGACCTTGGATGAAATTCTTTCTTCCTCTGAGCCCCAGTTTTCCCTGTTGGAAAAAAGACTCCCAGTCAGTTCATACGGAGCATAAGGATTGGAAACAATGTTTAAAAGTGGCACAGAGCATGGCAGATGGCAGGCACTCATTAAATGATAGCCTCTCTTATTACTATTATTATCATTATTATTTCTTCTGTTTTTGGATCAAGGAGAGTGGAGAGCAGTAGAGAAATTGGGTTTCCTTGACAGATCAGCCTTGCTTCCCCCGCCACCCTTCAAGAGAGAGGGTGACTCTCTCAGGTGGTCACCTCCACCCTTCCCACCCTCCACTGTGTTGTTGTAAGTAGGTGCAGGTTGGCATCTGTCCAGGCAGCACCCAGGGCTGAACCCTCTGGGAAAGGCCCAGCTATGGCTGGGGGAAAAGAAAGTAGCCACCTAGAGGTTGGAAGGGATGAGACCCTCATGAAGCTACCAGCTGCCGGTTACTAAGTGACACACTTTTAGAGAGAGGGGAAAGGAGGAGGAAGGAGAAGAAGAGAAACATCAATGTGCAAGAGATACATTAATTGGTTGTCTCTCATACACCCCCATGCAGGGACCTGGCCCAAAACCTAGGTATGTGCCCTGACTGGGAATCGAACCAGCGACCTTAGGTTTGCAGGCAGGTGCTCAATCCACTGAGCCACACCAGCCAGGCACCTCCCACTCTTTCTATGTGTGATGCCTTATTATTTTGGGGGATCTCTCTTCCATCTGTCCATTGAATAAATACACATTCAGGGCCTACTGTATGCCAGGACTCAGGCTGGGAACTCAGAGAAAAAGTGGAAGATCTAATCCAGCCCTCAATCTGGGAAACCTAGTGTTCTGTTCTAAAAGGACTACACAGTACACTATAGAGATAAAATAACTGTGCTGGGAGGGAGGAATAATAAAGAAGATTTTCCAGAGATTGGTTTTGTAGGTAGAATAGGAGCTTAATAACCAGAAGAGGGTCAAAGGTCTTCCACAGCAGAGGAAACAGGTTAAAAGAGACACAGGAAGTTTCAGGCAGCAGTTTATATAGAGTAGGAGGGAGAGGGGTGGGGTCTGAAGCCCAAGAGGCCAGCAGGACCCAGATGAGGAGGACCACCAAGGCCAGTGGGAAAGTTTGGACATTTTTCTGGGGTGCCATGAGGGGGGGTTAAGGAAAGCCAAGTGACAGAGTCCCAGATGAGATTAAAAAGGTCACTGGAGACTTGAGGGTCTCCCCCTCTCTTTGCCTTTCAAGTGGTCCCAGAAGCCATCTTCACTGGTGTTTCTGGGAACAGGGCCTGGGAGAGATCAAGCCCTGAGTTTGTCCCCAAGCAGCCAGCACAGGCAGGGCACCACCCCCTGGCTCTCCACTCAGGGCTGTCAGCACTGATGGGAGCCCCTCTTGCCTCAGTGGGTGCAGAGGCTACTCCCCATGGGGCATGACTGCTCTCCTGCCCCTCAGCTGGGTGAGGCCAAGGGGTATTTACAAGAGGGCTGAATGTATTAGGTTCTAAGGCTGGTGCCTCCATGCCCTGACTGTGCACCATGGGCAAGACCTAGCCTGGAGTCCAGTTTCCGGATCTATACTAACACCTGTCTCCAGTGGTGTCAGGGAGGCTGCAAGTGTGGGAGAGCACCCAGCCCACCTTATATAATATGTATTACATATTTGTATTGTATTATATTACTACCCTGTAAGCTAGCTATTTTTTTCCTCCCGTTTTATAAAGGAGGGCTGAAGCACAGAGAGGTAAAGGGATTTGCCCAAGGTCATCTAGCAAGTGAGAGGCAGAACTGGACTCACTTCAGGCCTGGCTTTACCTCACCATCAGCCCACATACCAGCCCATAATCCATGCAGTTTGAGCCTGGGTCTGAGCCCCAGAGAGGGGGTTGGAGGGGGACATGGGCAGAGCCAAGACACTCCCCTTTCTCTTGTCCCTGAAGACTCCCACTCTGGGGGGTATCCTCTCCTTCTTGTTCCTTCCTGCACAGCTACCCCCACACCCCTGCTTCCCAGAGGCCTCCAGGCCTGACGATGGGGTTTCAATATGAGGGAGCCACTAAATTCCCCTTGAATGATAAAGTAACTGTTTCTCACCTGGCCAGGCCAGGCTACCTGCACAGGAAAAGAGCTCTGGCCACCATAAGGCATTTCAGCTTCCCAGGGACCCAGAAACACAAGGGGGCCAGGGCTCCAAACCCTGCTTCCAGCATCAAGCTCTCCTCCACAAGCCACCCTGCCCTTGGGCAAGCTCCTTCCTCAGGAGTCCAGCTCAAAGCCAGCACCAACACACGGAGCTGTGACCTGGCAGGTGAGAAACTGTACCACTGCTTGAAAATGCAAATGGCAACATTGACAAGAGCCGCCCCTGGCGGAGCGCAGAAACACCCCTAGACCTCTTTTGATCTTGAACACCATCCTGGGAGCTCGGTGCCTCCCTTATCCCTAGAAACTTGCTGGAGGCACACGGCAAGGCCCTTCCCAACTTGGGTCTGTGGGATCCTAAAGCTGTTCAGCCAACCTCTCCATCTACAAAGATTTCTCTTCCCCAGACGGCATCCAGCTATGAGCTTCTATTTTCCATTTTCTAAGTGGAGTGCACTGAACCCAGGCCCTGGTCCCAAAATAACTCAAACCAGAGCCACGGCTGGAACTGAGGCCTCCGAGACTCCATGGCCCAGTCCAGCCTCCGCTTGAAAAAGTTCCCATTCTGCGAAAAAACAGGCATCACACATACAGTGTCCTGTGCCACACAATTAGTCAGAAAATGAAAAAGTTCGGCAGGGTTCATCATTATTCAACAAACCCCGTTTAGCACAATCCCACCCACCCCTGCCCCACCCCTACTGCTTCTTCCCTTCTCTCCCTGCAGCAATCAGCAATGTGGGCTCATTACCACGGAGAATCTAGCTGGAAAACCAGCCTTATAAACAGAACTAAACAAGCATATATGATGGAGAAACTCTGGACCAGCCTATCATTAGCCAAAGCCTTTCAAATGCACCCTCTATTGTTTCCCCCACCCCCTGCGGGGGGGAGGCTGCGGTGGGGTAGTGTCTCCATTGGGGTTGGGAGGGGGGACTGGGAGAATCACCCCAAAGCGCAAGGGGAGAGAAGGTCACCCAGACTTGGTGCCCCAGGGCCCAGAGCCGAAGACTTGTCTCCCAGGAGGAAACCCCACGTGCAGCTGGACTCTGAAGCCATTCTCTGTGCATCCAAAGCAACAACAGCTACAGGGGTTGCAGGTGCGTCCGTTTGCTCAGAACTTGTCCTGTTCCTCTTCACTGTGCACCAAAGAGGTTCAGGCTCGGGTGGCTCAGAGGGTCACGCTGATCTAAGATCTCTGACCCTGGTCATTCCCCTCTCTGTGCCTCAGTTTCCTCATCTGTAAAAGCAGTGCCTCCACCAAAAGGCATTTGTGAGGGAGGAGTGAAATGGTGTCTGTTCCACGTCACAGTTTTGCACCTTCCCTAGGAGGTATGTGGAGAGGTTGTGAGGAAACAGAGATTTCCTCTGCAGGGCTTCCTGGAAGTGTGAGCCCTGTAGGAAATGGGGGTGGAGTGCCCTGGCCACCCACAATAGGAGGGAAGGCGTCTCCAGTTTTGAGCCCTCACCATGCATCAGCCACTCCGCTGAGTCCTCTCCAGAGATTACTTGGAATTCTCACACCAACCCTACAAGAGCGTTCTGCGTGTACCCATTTTACAGAAGGGAACTTAGAGGAAGGCACGCTGCTTTGGGAAGGAGCATGAGGAGAGTTACTTTGAAATAAGAGCCTATGCCCAGGTAGGAAATAAACAGAACTCCCCAGGGAAGGCTCAGGGGGACCCCCCAACCCACCCCCTGCCACTTAGACTGTGAAGTATACCAGGGGCTGGTGGGCTTTGAACACCCTTCCCAACCCAATGAGGACACACAGCCCAGAGAGAATAAGTAATGTGCTCATTTGAGTCAGCTCCTTGGACCAGGTCATAAAGGATCACTGTTTGGCCAGTAACAGCACCGGCAGCTCACCCTCTGGATGTTGTTTGCCATGCAGCAGAAAATCCAGTACAGTCTAGAGGTGAGTAGGGTCAACCCCAACTTGGCCACTCCTCGTCGTCGCTTCACTTTCCCGAGCCTCAGTCTCCGCATCTGCCAAATGGGGAGAAGAATAGTTCCTAGGCCTGCCAGGTGGGTGAGCCGGGCACAAAGCACTTAGCACGTAGTTAACACTCAATAAATGGCAGTGCTACTACATGGAGTGAGGCCCTTGCCGGGAGGGCCGCTCCCACAGGGCAGCCCTGAGAATTGATGAGGTGCCTGTATCACACGTTTGCTCCTTCCCAGGCCCTGGCTGTGCGGTCCGAGGCCCCCAGCTCGCATCCAGAGACCTTGCAACACCAACACGCTGCCAGGTCTGAGGAGCGCAGACGTCCCCACCCAGGGTTCCCTGGGCCTGGCCCAGCTGTGCAGGGCCCACCCTCCCCAGCTGAGGTCCAGCCGCCTCTGACATTTGCCACTGGGCCACCTGGTGAGCTCCGGGCAGGATCTAGGCGCCAGCCACCCCCACCTCTGGCTTGGATGAGCTCATCTGGGTTTGGTAACTTCCAAAGCCGCCAGGAATGTTTGCTCAAATGTTCCAGGCGCAGGGAGCAGAAGGAGCAAACCGGTGCCCTCCGCCCCCCTCG
This sequence comes from Trachops cirrhosus, assembly GCA_028533065.1. Taxonomy (NCBI): domain Eukaryota; kingdom Metazoa; phylum Chordata; class Mammalia; order Chiroptera; family Phyllostomidae; genus Trachops; species Trachops cirrhosus. The sequence continues at coordinate 54,692,132 of CM052546.1, read as the reverse complement.
CGCATGCAGAAAGCAATCTGCTATAGCTCAGACAGGCCGGCTTCACCAGGCCGAGGAGATGGATGTGGCATTTTGGAATCTACATCACCACAAAGGAAAATGCCTTTTAAATCACAGGGAGCTGGGAGAGAGCAGGGCCAGGAGGTTCAGGGACCTGACAACGCTTCAAAGGCAGGGCCGTAACTGGGGGACGCCACCAGGCACTGGACTTCCTCCTGCCATCAATGCCGTGGCTACTCTTCTTTGGGGGCAGTCTCAGGTGGAGGAAGGGAGACCTGGAGGTGCTTGTCTGACTTGAACACTCACCAGGGTGCATGCATATACCCACACATGTGTGCCCACACATGCACATGAACACGTATGCACACACTAATCCCGTCCATCCCCAGGTTCAGTCGAAATCTCCCCCAGCACCATTTCTCCCCTGCTCCTGGCCACCACCCTTCCCACCTGGACAGCAGCCAGGATCAAAATTTGATCAAATCAAGGCACACATGTCCCTCCTCCTGCCCACCCCACCCCCATCCTTGAAACAGGTCAGTGGATCTCATTGTTTGGGAGTAAAGATCAAATTGCTTGACACTGCCCAAGAGGCCCCCCATGCCTGAACCTGGAGACCTCGCTAGGCTCACCCCATTCTCCCCAACGAAGCCACACAAGCCGCACCTGGCCCTTCTGGCAAGGTGCTTGACCAGTGGCTGGAGGTGAGGGCCTCCGTGCCCCTCGGCCCAGGTGAGGCATAGCCATCCCTCCCCTCAGTTGCCACATCCTTGGAGAAGTCCTACCCCAGTTACCCCTGCCACTTCAAGTTGTGTCCTAGTCCGAGGACTGGGCATTATCTCATGCGATCCTTTTATGACTCCTTGCCTATCTCACCCGATAATGAGCCCAGGTAGGCCGGGGCTCTGCCTGGTTCTGGGTCCCCACTGTTTGCTGGCACCATGTAGGTGCCCCATATACATTTGATGAAGGAAGATAGGAAGGAAGGAAGGAAGGAAGGAAGGAAGGAAGGAAGGAAGGAAGGAAGGAAGGAAGGAAGGAAGGAAGGAAAAAAGGGTATTGTGCCAGCCAGAGGGTGTAGCAAGGCTGAGGTCCAGAGCAGCATATCTAAGATGTATTAGATCAAGCCCCACAGTTTTACCAACCAGCCAGGCCTTCGCAGCCCAGTCCTCCCTGTTTGGTCCCCCCACCTCCAGGGCCTTCCTCTGTGGTCTTATTGTTACTTGCCTTTCTGGGCCCGATAAACTCCTATTCATCCTGCAAGGCCCCACTTAGTGCTTTTCAAACTCCAAGTTGTGACCAATTAATAGGTTACAAATCCATTTAGGAAGTGAGGTGTATACATACAATGGAATATTACTCAGCCATAAAAAGAAATGGAATTCTGACACATTCTACAACATGGATATACATTGAAACTGTTATGCTAAGTGAAATCAGCCAGACACACAAGGACAAATATTGTATGATTCCATTTATGTGAGGCACAAAATAGGCAAAATCGTAGACAGAATGTACGGTAGAGATTACCAGAGGCTTGTGGGAAGGGGCAGTGGGGATTAGTGCTTTGTGGGTACGGAGTTTCTGTTGCGGATGGTGGAAAAGTTCTGGAGACAATGATGGTGGTGGTCGCACAACATCGTGCCTGTACTTGATGCCACGGAACCGCATACTTCAAAATGGTTAAAATGGTAAATTTTATGTTATGTATATTTTACCACAATTAAAAAAAAACCCTTAAGCTATTAGAGTGAGGGTACAAGTAAGAATTATCTGGCAAACCTTTTGCTTCTTTAGTGTGCTTATGTACAATGTATTTCTGACTTGGGTCAAGGTGAACTAATTCTGAGAAATGCTGCAACCGGGTCACAGCTCCTCGGAAGTCTGCTCTGGATGCGGGCAGAGTGACGCCCTCCCCACTTTCTGGTCCCAGCCCCTCCGGATCCGCTCTCAACATGCAGCAAGCTTCCCCCGTGGCCAGACCTCACGTTTCTCTACTGACCACCAGATCTGGACCACGAACTCACTGGCGCCAAAGACTATGTGTCTCATTTATGTTCATTACCCTCAGATGCCAAGTTCAGTGCCTGGCACAAAGTAGGTGCTCAGTATTTTTTAGAAATGATCACAATGTAGGTGAGTTCAGAAGTCCCAGACATGGTGTCACCTTGATTTCAAGTCCCAGCTCTGCCACTGATACACGATGTGAGGTTGCACAAGTCACTTCACCCCATTAATAATAATAATGATAGGCATAATTCATTGAGCATTTGCTATATGCCAGGCTGAGTCCTTTTTAAACATGAACTCATTCATTCAACAAATGTTTGAGCGCCTCCGATATATAGCCTTGGAGATTAAACAGTGAGCAGGACAAGTGGGTCTTGGACCTTTATCTTCGTGGGTTTTTCTATCATCCCAGCCTCCCAGCACCTGTCAGACTGAGAAGACAAGAAGCCTCTTGTGCAGACAAGAGGGCCAGAAAATTCTGTCTGACCCTGAGCCTGGTCTCTGCTGTCTCCCATTGCCCCGTGGGGGTCCGGCGTTTACAGAGCTCAGGACTGGAGAGGAGTCAAGTTCTTTCTCGTCCCCCAAGGGCTTCAGGAGCCCTACTTTGCACCAGGCCAGTCCCACCCTGGCTGGGGAGATAAACACAAGAATAGTCACCAAATGCCTGTTGAGGGGAAGCTCTGGGCCTTAGGAGCAAAGAGAAGACCCTGGAGGAAAAAGGGGGTCAGGGCAGGCCCCCTGGAGGAGGCAACACCCCAGTGGAGTGGTGCAGGAGAAGCGGGAAAGGGCATAAACAGTCAAGAGCCCCAGATGGATCCTGGTTTCCTGGCGAGAGGGTCAGATGGGAAGGCTGGTTCTCACTCCAGTTAGCATAAAGAAAGGTCATGTGTGTGTCCCAGGTGCACAGGCTGGCAAAGAGGCAGCAAGAAGCAGAGGAGAGGTGGGTGGAGAGATGGGCAGCTGGGAGGAGCAGGTCTGTTGGGGAAAGAGAGGCTGGAAGGTACAAGCCATTCCTGGCCTCAGACACCCCAGCGTCAGCTTTCAAGGTACGCACTGTCTGAATGAAAGAAAACATCTTTCCATGCCCATGTCCCCTGCCCCTGGAGATGCTCAGGCACAGCCCTAACTACACATCAGGACCACCCTGATCCAGACATCCCGGGACCTGCCTGGCACCATGCAAACTGGGCTCTAGTGAGCCCCTGCAAATGGGGAAACCGAGGCTGAGAGAGGGGAGGAGACAGGTTAGGACTGTAAAAGACAGTTGACTTCAACTGACTCTGAGTACCTACTGTGTGCTGGGCACAAGACGAGTTATAACAGATGTGGTCCCAGCCCTCAGGGCACCAGAGAGAGATGGGTATTCACGAAACAGTTATAAGAACAGCACAGGATGACAGAGATCAGGACCCTCAGAAGGAGGAGACTCTAAGAGCCTACAACAAAAGACTTTGACTAAAACTGGGCCACAAAGCAAACAAATAGGAGTTAACTACATTTTTAAGAAAATAGAGAAACAGTGCTGCAGGCAGAAGGAATAGCAGGTGCAAAGGCCCTGCGGCAGAAAGCAGCATGGAAAGTGCAAGAAATGAGGAAGACCAGAGGCCAGAGGTTGTGGCAGGGGCCGTGCCTGTAGGGCTTGTTGATCAAAGGCAGCCAGGGGCAGTGCTATTCATCCACTTGGCAAATCAGTAGGCATGTCACATCTCCTCTGGGCCCCTCTTTGCACAGCTCACTTCTAGGCTCTGGGTACATAACACTGAGTAAAACGGACACAGCCCTACCCCTCACAGAGCAGACCCTCTTAAGACTGAATCTGTAATATTATATAAACTAGCCTTTCCCTTCCTCCCTTCCTTTTCCTTAACCTAAGCCATTCTTTCCCATCAGTCTTAAAGCTCATTCTTATATCTTGTCTCCAACTGGAGAAATACCACCTTTAAGCAGATGAAACAGGTGGGTAGTGACCCCCAAGGGTTGCCATAACAAAATACCACAAACTGGGCAGCTTAAAACCACAGAAATTCACTCTCTCCCAGCTCACGAGGACAAAAGTCCAAAATCAAGGTGTTGGCAGGACTGTGCTCTCTCCAAAGGCTCTAGCGGAGGGTCCCTCCTTGCAGACCTTGGCTTCCCTGGGCTCGTAGACACATCCCTCCCATCTCTGCCTCCATCTTCCCAGGGCATCTCTGAGTGTCTCTGAATTCAGAGTTCCCTCTCCTTATAAGGACACCAGCCATATTGGATGTAGGGCCCAGCCTAATCCAGTAGGACCACATTTGAATTTGATTATATCTACAAAGACCCTGTTTCCAAATAAGGCCACATTTACAGGCTCCGGGTGGAATTTTGGGGGAACACTCTTCAACTCAGTACACTCTGGCTCTTTTAAATCAACTAGAATGTTTTCCAGGGACACCAGCTTTTCCAAAATAAAACCCGCAGATAACAATTTTATACAATTTTGTCCAGATTCAGCATGTGCTGCTCCATTAGGTGTTAAAATACATTTCATCGAGAAATCTCACAAAGCACTTCAATCCAGTTACAAGTAAAGCTGCTCTTCATCTCACATAACACTTAATAGGTTCTATCACCACTTAACCAAAAAGCAGAAACATAAGCTAACCGCAGCCTGGGTAGGTTGGGGCGGCATCCACACGTTAAACTTTCATTCAAGACAGAGGGGAAGGCTGATCATAACACATCTCATTATGGGATGTATTTCCCGAAAGAGTTAATCATGATTTTTCAAAAGAATTAGTTCTTTCATCACAATTTCATACTATTATAATAAATATTTTATAATTTTATTAAAATGCCTAACCTATTTCTGTTGTTTTGATCAACCATATGCCAGTGATAACTGTAAGGGTAGCGGTTAGAAAGCCAGAGAGCCAGAAAGAAATACAGTGACCCTTACAGCTTTATGGTCACAGAAAATCAAAGTCACAAACATTAAAGCTGTTGAAAACCTGTGGGCAATAGTGTGGCCTGGAGGGGATGAGGGCGGGGTCTGAGTGGTGACAGTAATAACCCCTATAGCCTGTGGCGTGGGCTAAGAGACCCCACTCATCTTTCTGGCTCCCTCTCACGCCCTGGCCAGGGTCCGACACAGTGAGGAAAACACGGTTTAGAGTGGAAAGGACCTCGACGGATCACCCAGGAAGCCAGAAACAACTCCCCACCAGGGCTAGGCCTTGATCTTTAGCCCCCTGACTGTGAACTGTTTCAGGCCCAGAAAAACACAGCCCCCCACAATCTGACCCACAGAAGAAGAAATGCCACAACTCCCCCAACCAAGACAACTACCCGAGAAACACCTGAAGCCGTGCAGAATGTAACTCTGACTGGAGCATTGGCGTTCTGTCCGTACTCACATGGGGAAGGCCGGGGTTCGAACGCCGCTCCCCCTGCCTCGTGTGCGTCAGTAACAACAGGCCCTTCAGTTCGGTTGGACGAGCTCCCCCAGACTTCTCTGGGGTTCTCCCTGGCATGACAAGTTCCCAACAGAGTCCCACACTCGCCCTGACCTTTGACCATCCGGGGGCAACGGGAAACCCCTTTGCAAGGCGACTGTGGGGGCTGTATAGAAGGCAGGCGTGGGCTACCAGAAGACCACGGGCCAGCCTCTGTGCACCAGCAAGCCAGGGACTGACTCACTCATCTACTGAAATGGAGTAGTCGGAATCCTGTCCCTGCAGAGTCACTAGGAAAGTCACCTCTGTTTTCATATAACCTAAAATTAACCACTTTAAAGTAAACAGCTCTGTAGGAATTAGTACTAAGTCACGTGCTGTGCAACCACCACTTCTACCTAGTTCCAAACATTTTCATCACCTCAAAAGGAAACCCCGTACCCGTTAGGCAGTTACTCCCTCTTCCTTCCCCCCTCGGCCTCTGGCAACTACCGGTCTACCTTCGATCTCTCTGGATTTGCCTAATGTGGGCGTTTCGTATAAATGGAATCATGTACTATACGACCTTTGTGCCAGGCTTCTTTTGCTTAGCATAATGTTTTTGAGGTCCATCTACACCGTAGCATGCATTGCTCCTTTTCACAACTGAATAATATTCTGTTGTGTGAACGGACCATAATTGTTCATCCACTGATGAGCATTTTAGTTATTTCTACATTTTTGTTATTGCAAATGGTGCTGCTGCGAACATGCGTGTACATAGAGTTGCTACTTTTGAAGCAACCTACTATGTGCTAGGTGTGCTTGATGCTGGGCCCTGGAAAAAGCTAGAACGAGGCTGTTCCCTTGAACTCTGGGTCTGTGCAACGCTGCAGGCGATGAAGTGCGTGTGAAATATGAAGTGGATTGCCTGCCGGATAGCCCCCCTTTTGCTTCTCCAACTCCTGGCACACAATAGGAGCTCAATAAATACCAGTGAAATGAATGAGTGAACGAACCGTCTTTGTCTTATTTACTACTGGGTCCCCAGTGCTTGGAACAGGGGCTCTGTGTGGTAGGTACTCAACATACATTTCCTGAATGACTGGACCTAAAACCCCATGCCTGGCCCCGCAGAGCGGCCCAAGGCTTTTGTTCAGATCCACATTCAAATCCCAGCTGTGTCATTCACATGTAGGGTGACCTTGACCGAGTCCCTTGCCTGCTCCCCATCTGGAAAGCAGGGATGGAGCTAATGCCACTCCCTGGGCTGCTGTGATGGATCACCAAGGCCAGGACACTCCAGGGAAGCGGGCTGTTGACCCCTGCAAGGTAGGGTCCCCCCGTGTCATGTGGCTGGTGGCCCTTCCTCCCTGACGAAAGGCCCGATGTAGCCCAGCAGCCGTCACCACCGCCGTGGCTGGGGCACAGTGCAGCAGGTTTGTGGCCGGCGTCCCACGATCGGATTTCGAGTAATATCCCCGCCAGGCTGCCCCAGCTCCGCAGACAAAGACCTCTTTGTTGCAAATATATATTTTTTAAGTCCCCCAAGATATTAGCAGGGCAAGGGAGATCATACTGTGAAACGGTTCAGAAATTGCTTAAGAAATATGTTTCAAATTTGGGAGTGATCATTTCAATGAGATCTGCCCTGTGCCTTTTTATCAGGAGCGAGATTAGCTCGGGGCAGACTTGGGCCTCAGGTCTGGGCTAGGAAGTCTCCAAGGCAAAATAACCCTAACGGCCTTCAGAACAACAAGGCTGGTTGTGATTTACAGAGCCCTTAACAGGTGCCGGCCCACCAATGCCTATCACTTCCGATCCTCAGCACTTAGACACCTCGACTGGTAGCCGCCGTCTGTGGATGGGAGAACTGAGGTTTACAGGAGCGTCGGTCTGAATGACAGAGCCAGGCTTGAACTGGGTCTGTTGGATCTTCTAAGCTGCTTCCTGTGTGCTGTCTTCATGCTGTTAATGGTCACAGCCCCACTTCTGCTCGTGACCCCATTGGCCACCCAGGAGGAAGTCTGATGGCCACTGCACCCCATACACGCCCTGTGCAAGTGCACATGTGAGCACCTGCCCCGTATCCTCTCCTGCCAGCTAATGTCCTCCAAAGCAGAGCCATTGGTCCCAGACCATGCCCATACTGGCGTTGTTAGTAAATGACAGTGACAGCTCTTCAGGCTGTGCAGTGGCCTGAAGCGTTCGGACACTTCTGTACCGCTCAGAATCAGCAAAGCTCTGTGGCAAAGAACTTGGACTTGAATCAGAAATACCAGCTCTACCTTGATTTTCATAAACTGTGTGACCAAGGGCAAGTTAAATTAATTCAGATTCCTCGATCAGTTAAACTTAGAACCGCCATAGGCCCCAGCAGTTCCACTCTGGGTATATACACCCCAGAGAACTGAATGCAGGTATTCCAACAAAAACTTGCACGTGAATATTTATAGCACAATTATTCATAGCAGCCAAAAGGTGGAAACAACCCAACCAAATGTCCATCTGTGGATGAACGGATAAACAAAACGTGGAGTGCTCATACGACGGAATGTCATTCAGCGGTAAAAAGAATGAAATGCTGACGCACACTATGAAAGGAACCTTGACAGCAGGCTAAGGCACAAAGCCAGGCACCAAAGACCACACTATATGATTGCAGGCATAGGAAACGAGGGGAATAGGTGGATCCATAGAGACAGATCAGCAGGCTGGTGGCTACCTGGTGCTCAGAGGAGAGCGGGGAGGGGCAGGGTCCAGGTTTCCTTTCGGGTTGAAGAGAACATTTGAGACTAGGTAAACGTGGTGCTCGTACAGCACCGTGAGTGTGCTAAACGCCGTGAATTGTACACTTGAGAATAGTTACAGTGGTGCGGCCGGGGTACGGGAACTAGGGTGAGGCTGGTGAAGAGGTACAAATTTCCAGCATTAAGACGAATAAGGTCCAGGATCTAATGCATGACAGGATGAGAATAGTTGGTATCACTTTACTGTTTAACTGAAATTTGCTAAGAGAATAGAGCTTAAGTTTTTCTCATAAAAAGTATATATATTAATATATAAAGTAGGTGATGGACATGTAATTAACTAGACAGAAGGAATCCTTTCACTATGTACATGTATATTACATCATCACACGGTACACTTTAAATTTTTTAAAATTTAAGTTGTCAGTTATATCTCAATAAAGCTGAAAAATAAAATTTTTAACAGTAAATTTTGTTGTGTGAATTTTACCACAATAAAAAATTAATTTAATGTCTCTGTGCCTCAGTTTCCCCTACCTTCTTGCAGCTATTTCTTTTTTAAATCTGTTTATTGAATTTAGAGAGAGAGGAAGGTGCGGAGGGGAGGGAGAGAGAGCGAGAAACAGCGACTGGTTGCCCAGGAACTGAACCCAAAACCCAGGCATGTGCCTTGATCAGGAACCGAACCCCCAACCTTTGGGCGTAGGGGGCGACGCTCCAACCCACAGAGCCACACTGGCCAGGGCCACACAGCTGTTTTGAGAACCCAACGAGAGGACATGGTTCAAGTCTGACACCAGGTGAAAGGCGGCAGCTCTTTTTAGTTTAATCCTGGAAACCACTCTTCAGGCTCTTGAGCAAGGTTCAGAGGTGCAGTGACCTGGCCAGTCACACAGTCAGGAGGCGGCTGTGGCCCGCCTCGAACCCAGCTCTGTCTGGGCCTCAGTGGTGTCCACCCCAGAGAGACAGGACATCTCCAGAAAAAAGGACTTCCTACCCTTTGCCGGGCCCGTTTTTTTCAGGAACTGTGACCCGGTTCACCACCAAATGACCTTCTCAGCACAAAACTGATCCACAACTTGAGACCCTGTGCTCGGTCTGCTCATTGCTTCTGACCTTTCTCGTCACATCAGGGTCCTGTGTGCCACGAGCGTCTGAAAATCCTCTAGGTGCTCGTTTATTTGAGGGTTCACTCCATGGCTGTATCAGTGGGGGCCCAGCAGGAGCTGAGAGCAGGTGGTGTGACCGGGGTTTAGCAGAAGGCCATTTGCAGGAGCAAAGGCTGGGGATCAACTCTGTGAAACATGTGACAGGCCTACAGAGGCAGTGTGTGCACCGAGCATGCCACGTGCCCATGCACGCGCGCGCACACACACACGTGCATACACCCTGGCCAGGAGGACTCACGGGACAACATTGAGGCCCCTCCCACTCTCCTGAAACTGGCCAAGATCCTCCCACTCAAACTGTGATCAGCAGCCAGCGTGGTCACTGGCCATAATTTGGCCATTAGCCATAGTAAGCCCGGGGCCAGGCCAGCCCCTTCTCAGGGCTTCACTTTCTCCATCTTTACAGAAGGGGGTGAGTTTGAGGGACATGGAAAGCTCTCTCCAGATTACATGTTGGTAATGCTGTTCCCTCAGCCTGGAATTCTCTTGCCATCTCCCTCTCCTCCGCTGACGGCTCTTCTTCACCTGTCACAGCACACCTGAATGTCACCTCCTAGGCGAAGCTACAATATTACATATCTTAGGGCTCCCTCAGGGGATGCATCGCATCCGTGTGCTTCCCTGATGGCCCATGGGAGTGAAGCGCACGCCTGCCTTGGCCACTGCTGCACCCCTGGCCCCAAGAACAGCACCTGGATGGCCTGGAATTCAGTACGTGTGGATGCCCTCAAACATCCATGGGCATTCACTGACCTTCAACAGTGTGCCAGATCCTGTGCTGGCACGACTTAAACCTACAGGCTCCTCAATACGTTAAACACAGAGTCACCCATAGGACCCAGCTGTTGCACTCCGAGGTGAACACCCAAAAGAATTGAAAGCAGGTGTTCCAACAAAAACCTGTACGCAAGTGCTCACCGAAGCATTTTTCACAATAGTTGAAGGGCGGGAACAACCCTGTGTCCATCCACGAATGAATGAACAAACAAATCATGGTTCATCCATGCAATGGAATATTACTCAGCCCCCCAAAAGGAAAGAGGCACTGACACATCCCACAGCACAGACGACCCTGGAAAACACTGTGTCAGTTAGGAGAAGCCAGGCACCAAAATGTCACACATTATATTATTCCTTGTGTATGAAATATCCAGAACAGATGAATCCAGAGAGACAGAAAGCAGACCCGGGGTGGCTGCCAGGAGCTGGGGCTGTGGGGGTGGGGAGGGACTGCGAACGGGTCCAGGGTTTCCTCCTCCCGTGAAAATGTCTGGAACTAGTTAGAGATGACGGTTGCGCAACATCGTGAATGCACTGAATGCTGCACTGATGGTTCACTTCAAAATGGCTAAAATGATCATGCTGTGTTACGTGCATTTTATCACAAGGCGAACAACGCTGTAGGTCACTTCCCTTTTAGGTAGGAGGTGGCATCGGGGGCAGGAAAGGATAACAGAAGACAGGTCCCAGCTGAGCTCTGCCCAACTGGCTGGGCAACCTTGGGTAGGTCAGTGCACCTCTCTGAGCGTCTTGGTTATCCTCCGTGTAGCAGGCCTACTTGCCCTTGGCCCTGCAGACCTTACAGGTGCAGGGGAGGCTCATGCGGGAGACTACGTGGTTTAAAGAAATAGCATTATGACCATGAGAGCAGCCAGGAACAGAACCCGTGGGCTCCATGCAGAGAGCTGACACCCTTTCACTGCTCAAGCTTTTCTCTTTTTTCCAAAGGGCCCTACCTCATGTTGTTCTCACAAAATCCCTGGAAAGAAGGCGGGGAGTGCAGCCTGCCAATGTGTCTTTCCTGACCCACTTCCCAGAGCACACCCCATAGGCGCATGTAGGGAGGGCAGAGGGACGCCTTCAGATGCCTGCCTGTGCTGGTAAGTGTCTGCCTGTCTCCTCAGCAGTCTGTCTTGGTGAGCAGGGGCAAGGAGTTGCAGCAGGCACACCAGCCTCAGGGTCACCTGCTGGCTCTGCGTGTTCTTTCTCACCTCCAGGCTTTTGCACATGCTATTCCCTCTGCCTGGAACTCTCTTCCATGGTATTGGTTTCCTACTGCTGCCGTAACAAATTACCACAAATGTAATGGCTGAAAACAGTGCAAATTTGCAATTTCACAGCTCCAAACTTTGGAAGTCTTTCCAGTTCTGGAGGGTAGGGTCTCACTAGACTAAAATGAAGGAGGTTCTAGGAGAGAATTGTTTTTTGTTTTTTCCTCTTTCAGTTTCTACATGACGCCACATTACTTGGCTCGTTGGACTTCTGTCTTCAAAGCCAGAAACATTGCCTCTCTACGACTATTGTTTCTATAGTTGTATCACCCTCTGCTTTGAGGGGCTCAGACGATTGTGATTGCCCCCTGCTCCAGATCATCCAGGACAATCCCCATCTGAAGATCCCTAACCTTAATCACATCTGCAAAGACCCTTGTGCCATGCCAGGAAGCATACTCACAGGATCCAGGGTTTAGGATGTAGGCAGAATAGGGGCTACTGTTCTACCACACCACTTCCTCTTACCTCTCTCGTGCAGTGATTCACTGTGTATGGTGATACCGTACTAGAGACAGAGTAGTGACAAGGACAAACCGAGCTTCTGCCCTCAGCGATCTCTCAGACTGGCAGGTCTCAGCGCAGACAACAACCGCCTCCAAGAAGTTTTCCCTGACTGCTCAGAGGCTTCTGTGGGTTCTCCTGGTCCCCTGTGCCACCTCCATCCCAGTACTGTCATCTACTAAAGTCTGGCCCATCTCCCCAGCTGGATTCCTTAAAAACAGTAAGTGTGTCTCATTCATCTCCATGTCGCCAGGGCCCCCATCCAGCACAGAGTGAACACTCAGGACACATCAGTGGAATGTGTGAACCTGGGTTCCATCCCAGCTCCACTACTTCCTGGCTGTGTGATCTTGGGCAATCCCTCTCCCTCTCTGAGCCCAGTTCCACTGGCTTTAAAGTTGGTGTATACAGCAGCATCTAGCTTTGAAAGTTCTTGTGAGAATTAAACTAGACCTGGTCCATAATGCACATAGTATGTGTTCAACCAAATTACAGTTCCTTTCTCTCTTTGGCCTGTTTCCTGGAGACAGATTCTGCATTAAGGGGCCCTTTGGGGTTGATCCCAAGCCTCAGATTTCTCCAGTGAAGATGTAGATTATTGGATCATTTGTCAAAACTAATTTCCTTGATTATTGGATTATTGGCCCAACTGTCCAAGCAGCACAGTGTGGCTACAGGTGTCACATTCCTGAATATAACACTCTTCTCCAGAAACATCAAGTGTCACCTTCGGAGGACTGGTTAGAAGCCTGAATGCTAAGTCTTGGATATACAGCAAGAAAGCTCCATGGAAGATAACAACACATGCATGTGCACACAGTAGGTGCTTACATACAATGCCAGGCAGTGGTGAAAATCTGGTCTTTGGAGCCAGGTGGAATGAGATTCAAATCTCTGCTCTCCAATAATCAACGCACTGACCTTGGACAAGTCCCTTCAGCTTCTCCCAACCTGACTTGGCTCCTGTGAGGAAGAAATAAGGTAAGAGATAGGAGCGCCTGGCACACAGTAAGGACCAGATCATTGTGAAAACCCCACCACTGTGAGGAGCCAGCCAGGAGACAGAGCCCCTGGAAATTACACAAGGTCAGCCTCTGATTTCCCGTAATTCGGCAACTCCTACTTGCTTCATAACTTTGGAAAATATTCTCTTAGCGTTTGCAATTCTTGATCTGGGCCCAGCATTAAAATTATTGCAGACTTTTTTTTTTCTTCTTCTCCTCCTCTTTGACAGCTTGAGCAAAAGGAGCTGTTTTTGACTTTCAAGAGAGGAAAAACACACACGCGCACGCACACACCCCAAACAGCATCATTTTGCAGGACAAAATGTCCCCTGTGCTCCAGAGCAGGCGGCCCGGGCCCCCGCTCCGGCTGGCCTCACAAACACTTAGTGTCACTGCGGGTTATGTAAGCGTGGTTTGGGCCTGTGAGGTTGAACGTGGCCTTGGGTTTTAAAAGGAGGCAGAGTTTGGGTGAGGAGTTGTTTGGCTCAAAATAAATCCAGGAACTCAATGCAGAGGAAAAAAAGAAAAAACCGTTCAGACTCTCATGGAGGAAACATTTAGATGTATAGTTTGGAGCGTCAAGAACTCAGAAAACTCAAGCCGGAGTTTGGCCAACGTGGCTTTCCCGGCTCCATCATGAGTGTGGGTGAGGCTGAGAGGTCAGGGAGTGTGAGGTGGGGGGTTATAGTGTGACCTCTCCAGTGGGACAAAGGACAACATGCAGACTGTATCACTACTGGAAGGAGAACACCAGTTGTTATTATTTTCATAACTGTTTCCACCTCTTCTGTCGGGGCCCCAGATTTAGTGGTTTCTGTTGGCCAGTGGGGCCAAAGCAGGCACTCATGATCTTTGATCCAGAAACTAGAAAGCAAGAGATCGGGGGCACCTGACTGGTCCCGATGTGCCCGAGACCTTCCCAGTGGTAACACAGAAAGCCTCGCATTCAAGGAAACCTCTCAGTCTGGGGCAGCAGGGGACAGTTGGTCACCTTATAAGAGAGAGCTGTAGAACATCTTCAAAGTGCCCCTCACCATGCTAGGGCTGTAGATAAATATTGTCATGCCATTTCCCTGCTGACCTCTCAGGTAGATCATGCCCATTGTGCAGACCAAGCAAGCAACTGAGACTCAGAGCGAGATGCCACACAGCAGGGAAGTGGAAGATCCTCCGCGGCTTTTATTAACCTTGATTCTGGGCTCCACCCCTAGAGAATTCAACTCAATAGTTAGGGGACTTGCATTTATAACACACTCTTCTGGTGGTACTAAGAGCAAATGATTCCAGTGGGAATGGCCTTGGAACAGAGTGTGGAAAGGTAAATTCAATGAGAAGAGGCATTCAGACTGAGGAAGAGCATGAGGAAGGGCACAAAGTTGTGGAGACAGGTGACTATGTAGCTGAATAGATCACTCCTGGGGAACAGAGAGGAAAAGAAGGCTGCTATTGGCAGACCCCTGTCTGGGGGACTTGAACATCAAGCTAAGAAATTTAGACTTTATCTTGAAGGTACTGGGGAGCCATGGGAGGATTTCAACAGCAGTGAGAGTCAACTCCTTGCACTAGAAATATGCTTCTAGCTCTTGCACAGCAGTTATGTTGGAAAGGGGTATCACTGGAGGCAACAGAATAGTTAGGAGGAAAGTGAAACCCTGCTCCAACTGGCTGATGCAGAAATGTGAATTCATTCAGTCATATAATTAGCTTCAGGCATGGCTGTATCCAGGTGATCAACTTAGAAACCAGACTCTCCATGTTTTGGCTCCGTTCTGACAACTTTCCAGATCGATTCTCTCACTGTGATGATAAGATAGCCTCCAGAAGTTCAAGGTTTGCCTCCTGGAGCTTAGCAACCCTCCAGAAAGAGAGTGCCTGTTGCATAGTACTTTCAGCCTAAGTCCTAACGCTGCCACTTACTTAATGACTTTGATAAGCCCATCTCTCAGCCAATAACAGTAATGCCTCATTGACCAGATCAAGGCCCACACCTGGAGTTATGGGGTTGGATCAGCCCTACCCCAAATTCACAGTCTGTGATGGGAAAGAGGGAAAGCAGACTGGTCTCCAAAGGAAAATCTGGATTCTGTTTCCAGGAGCCTCGATCATGGGCCATAAAGGGGAGAGGGTGAAGTAGCCCACTGGATTATCACCCCCACTTGCCTGAAGCAGAAACAGAGGTGAAGTGACTGATGGCAGGTCACACAGCAACCCAAGGGTGTCGGGTCTCCAGACTTCCTTCCGACAGCCACCACTGCCAACAGGTCACAAAAGTGACCCCAGCAGGGTGGGAGTTGTGCACACTCCCTGGAGATAGCCCAGAGAAGCTGCCCATGGATTCTCAGAAACTTAAAAAGTGACTCTAGAAGCAGCCCTCTTGCAAGCCCCATCTCAAAAGTCAACGATTCTTCAGCTAAATGTTGAAAGGGGAAAGCCTCAACAGTTTCTGGTCTGGAGTCGGGACTGAACAGGGCCTGGGAGGCCTCGGCATGAACAACTGCATGTTCGACATGTGATGCAAGGGCTGCAGGTTGATGGAGCTGAGGCCCCTGACACATGAGAAGCCACAGTGAGCTGTCACCTAGTCACGACTTAGTTTGACGCACAGAGCTGTGGCTGCCTGGAGTGGGGTCCTCACGGCGGCACGACCCGGGGAACAAACAGCCCTGAGCGCCCCTCTCAGCAAGCATTGCCTTTACCTCTCTGCCTCCTCTCCTGAGCCGTGAGCTCCATGAAGATGGGGACTGTGTTGCCTGTGTCCTCAGCACCTAAATGGGCCTGGCACTCTGTGGGGCCCAACAAATAGTTGTGAGATCAGCAGATGGCTGCCCAATTGTCTTGAATACCTCCAGGCATGGGAGGTTCACTGCCACTCAAGGCGTCCATTGCTTTGTTGAACAGCCCGGCCAGAAATGCCTTCTTCACTCCCCCACTCTCAATGACAAAATGACAGCAAGATCCAGGGATCTCCCACTTTTGAATTTACCCTCAGGAGACAGTTCAAAAGTAGCAAAGACAAATGATCCATAGGAAGAGGTTCATTGCAGGGTTGTCTATTACTGTGGAAATCTAGGAACAACGTGAACAACTCACAGGTGGCAAAGATCGTGCACGTATGTGTGAGTGTGTGTGCCTTAGTTACTTCTGAGACACTACTACAACCTACAATTTAGCAACCATTAAAAATGTGAGCCCAGAGAAGCATGTAGAAAAGTGAGGAATTACAATCTAACAAAAGGTTAGGAGAAGCAGCCTGCACGCCACACCTGCAGCCACGCAGGCGGAGTGAGTGCGGACAGGACAGAGGGGGACGGTAGAAAGAAGGAAATAGCTGTGGGGCCAGTGTGTCAGCACCTCGGCTGGTTTTCAAGGTTTCTTTCCAGTTTTATCCCCTCCTTCTACATCTACTATTATTCCCATGTTAGAGATGAGAAAAGCGAGGCCCAGGAAGGTGAAGCCACTTGCATGTGGTGGTTGTTGGCCCTGAGCTGGTACACAGAGTCCCTGTGTGATCCTCTTTGCTGTCCTCTGCCTGGGACCACGACCGCCACAGCCCTCCTGGGAGCTGAAGGCAGAAGTCTTGCCTCCGGAGACTTCTCACCAACCATTCCCATGCTCTCGCTGTTCCTCCCTAAGACTTGGTCTCCAGTCCCCCATCACAGACCAAGAGGGTGCCATGGCTGGAGAAGCCTCCATGACAGACAAGAACAGCCTGGAAAATATTGGCACCGCTGCAGGCTGACGTTTGCTCAAACCCTGGGAACAAAGGCCCCTGTGCCCACCAGGGCCGCACTGCCAGCCAGGCAAACAGAGCGATGCGTCAGAGCTGCCTGGCGTGGCCATCTGCTCTTTAGCACGCAATTAAATCTGACCCAGCAATTATGACTTCGCGGCAGGCGATGGCCTTACAACCGCAGAGCATCCCCAGGCTCCAAGCTCTGCGGAGAATGCTAGAGGGTCAGGCGCTGGGTAAAGAGTCCCTTCTTTTAAGGAAAGTTGAAGAAGTAACTTGGTCTGTGGACAGAGCTGGCTTTGGAGGCCGTACACTTATCTTATTTACTCTTCCTGACAACTCACTAACTTTTGTGTTTTTCTCCCTGTTTCACAGACGAGGAACCTGAAACCCAATACATGGATAGCATCACTGCACTTGTGAGAGCCAGGGCTAGGCTTTGAACGTGGGCCTGTCTGGCCCCAAACGTGCCCCTTTGCTCCAGCCCAGGCCCCACAGCCGACACAGCCCAGCTCACTCCCCTCTCCCACCCTGGCCCCACATTCTTCGCCTTTGAGTCACTCCTTCGGGACTTCTTCTTTTAGACATGAGGCCCCTCCTCAGACATTCACTCAACAATCACTTATTGAGCATTGACGATATGTCATTGTGTTTGGTCCCTCATCATCTTTGCTGCTGTGGCTCTGTCTGCAGCCTCAGCAGATCCAAGGGCTGAGCAGCCTGTAGCTGCAGAGCTCGGCGCTCTCTGAGCAGAGACAGCCTGAAAGGGACACTCGAGCACTTACTGTGTGTCAGGCGCTGAGCTGAAAATTTGAATATGCCTGTGCCTGTGTGAGCATCAAAAACCACTTCACCAGATTTTGCATCCCCTACTCACAGGCTGTGGGATCCAGAGCATGTGAATCACTCTTGAAAGCTCAGTTTTCCCAACCATCAAATGGGCATGAACTCAATACCCATTTCACTGGGTTATTGTGAGGATGAAACTGGAAAATTCTTGGCTACAGTGCCTGGCTCAGAGCAAGCACTCCATAAATGGTAGTGATTCTTCTCTTTTTTCTCTTATCACCATATTTCACCAAGTCTAAGACACCATCAGCTGTAAACCACATTTCAATTTTAGAAATACTAAAATGCAAGAGAGAAAAAAGACTTTTTATAATTGATGGAACATGGCATTATTCCTGTTTTCCACGTATTGGGGCAGGGATACAATTCTCCAGTCCCCCCAACCCCGTGTTCCCTGCTTCCTGTCCTGGGATGGGGTCCTCCCCCCGGTCACCCTGGTGTCAGGTTCAGGCAGATTTTATTGGTAATGCCACATTGCAAGAGGAGACGCAGCCCTTTTAAAGCCATGGATTAACTGACTTTACTGCCGTGTCAGACAGCAGCAGAAATTTGGAGCAATTATGCCAATGGGGCCCCCACCCACGGAACACAGTTCTCTCCTAGGCTCCCCCAAGATGACTCAGCCCAAATTATCCCCCTAATTGTCTCAACCTGTGTGCACTCCCAGTTGGGGCCCTTCTGCCCCCAAACCTGCAGGACTGGACCCTGGAGAGCTGCAGAGGCCAGAGATCCCCTCTCTCCGAAATGGAATGTGGACTTCCAGGTCCTTCCACCACTTCTCATGAACTCAGTTTCCACCTCCCCTCTCCTTTCTGCCCGCCCTGCTCTGCACACACGCCTGGCTGCGGACGGCCCTTGTGAAAGTTCTGCTGGGAACACACCTCTCCCTTCAGTCATTCCTGCCCCTCCACCCCCGGCCCTTGCCTTACAGTTGTTGACCCACCTGAGAAAGGGGGACTATTGCCGCTGAAGTCCCTTGAGGGGAGGGACTAACTTGCATTCACATCTGGTCCCCACCCAGCAGAGCTCATGGCACAGAGAAGCTATTCAGGAAAGAGCGTTAAATACAAAGAAGCAGAAAAAAGGAACCCAAGAAAAACTTTGGTCATGGAAGACAAAAAGGGACCTCTGAGGAAGGGGTTGCTGCAGCTGAATCGGATTCCCATAGCAAGAACAAGCAGACGGGGCAACAAAAACAACAGACACAACAGCAAGAACAAGCAGACCTGATGACGTATCGTGCAAATCAAAGGGTCAACAGAAGAATCTCACAGGGAGAGGGGAGAGTGCCCTCGGGGGTAGATTTTCACACTCAAGGTTCAGTAAAGGATGTGTTATCAGCCAAGATAGCACTCCATTTGTATCGGCTTTGTGAGCGCAGAAGTCCCACGAATGGAAGACCCCCTGAGGAGGCACACGCAGCATGTGCTCCCAGGCTGAGGCTGGGCCTCTGCAACCTGGGAGATGCTGAGGGGCTGAGTTACTTATTTTTGATTGGCAGGTGCACAGAATGAACTGATCCCTTCAAGGACACTCATCCGTGAGTGGCTCGATATCATCCTAGGTCTAGATAGACCCTCGCCCCAGTCTATTCCCCTCTCTGATGCCGTAGACATGGGCCATCGTGTATTGAACATAGTTTCATCTTTCTAGGACATCTGCCACCTGTGTATCTGGAACAACAAATAGCAGTGCCTTGAGTAGGTGGTTTTTAAATGAACATTAGTGATATCATCATCTGTGGCTTGTTTGCAATGTACTCTCTCCATAAATATTAATTTTCAGATTCATCCTTGCCAGAAAGTATAGAGGTAGCTCACTCCTTTTAACTACTATAGTATTATATTCATATATATGCATATATATTTAAAGATTTTATTTCTTTTTAGAGAGAGGGGAAGGGAAGGAGAAAGAAGGGAGAGAAACATCAAAGTGTGGTTGCCTCTCTCGCGCCTCCTACTGGGGACCTGGACGGCAACCAGGCATATGCCCTAGACTGGGAATTGAACCAGCAACTCTTTGGTTTGCAGGCCCGCACTCAATCCACTGAGCTACACCAGCCAGGACAGTATTCTATTATATTTTTAATAATATTCCATTTTATGAACATCCCTTATTCTATCTGTCCATTTCCCAACGGATGGGCATGTAAGTTATTTCTAACCCCACCCTACTAGACATCTTGCTTTCCTTCTATAAAAATGAGGTGCCACAGATGACTTCCAAGTTTCACAAGCCAGCTGCCTAAATTGCAGACCTCATCCCCAGGAAGTTCACTATCTAGCCGGAAAGACATGATTTGTACATACAGAAAAGAACACAGCTGAACTGGGTGCCAACTATGTGTCTGAATTCCTATCTCTGTTGTTGGCCTCTAAACCCTCCTCACCCTGAGGGTGCCTGGCACTCCCAGACGAGTGAGCAGGGCCAGTGAGTGGTCTGACACAGGTGGGGTTGGGGAGCTGGGTGTAGCTCTGCTGATTCCATCAGGGGGCCCTCCCTGGTCCAGCCACAGCAGCCCATGCTGGGCGACTTCCTGCCCTGGACCAGCAGGATGCACCTCACGTCACACAGCGGGAATCCTCTTGCTGTTATTTATGTTGGCTGCAAAATCCAGGAAATCGCCACTGAATATACAGCCCAGTGTCTCGGGATGCAATCCTGTAAGCATGAATCTCATTCCCCTGCATTCCCCTGTGATCCAAACCACGGGGCCGGCCTGACGGTGGATCCAAGTTTATTGTTGCAGGGAAAAAGAAAGAAACCAGAGACACGTCGAGGAAGCTCAGGATCAGATCTACAGCCTGGTGGAAACATAGCCATATGCTTAACTGTACTCCAATTACACTGAATGCTCCAGAATTGCCACTCTGGGGTGCAGAGATGCTAATGGCCATTATTACACTTGGACAGCCCTGTTCAGTCATATTGTGATCTTCCAACCACCGTGTGGTTCACTGAGAGCGGCCAGGCTGTTCTAACATGGGAGAAACATCAGCGTCACTCATTTGCAAATGCTCACTAAGCTCCTAGTCCAGACCATGCCTGGTTCCAGGGACTGAGGACAGGCAAAATTGGCTTACATGGAACTTACAGTTCAGTCGGGAGAGACAGGCAACGCACACACATGTGCATGCACACGCAATACAGGCAGAGATGAGGGCTGTGAAGGATAAACAGCTATGACCTGGGAAGGTTCCCATGAAGAGGGGACATTTGGGCATCTGGATGAGGCAACAGAGGAATCTATCTGTGAGGGGCACTGGTGGACAGTGTCCCAGCAGAAGCAGCCAGTGCACAGGCCCTGAGGTGACTTGCCTGGTGTGTTGGAGTGGCGTTCAGCAGGAGGCCGCCGCAGCTGGAGTGGAGTGAGGGAAAAGAGAATTGGGAGGGGCTGGGCACAGAGAGTGGGGGTCACGGTAAGGGATCTGTATGTCGCTCTGAGTTATATGGGAGGGCTTTCAGCAGAAGAGGGATGTGATCTGTTTGATACTTAAAAGAAGCCCTTTGGCTCCTCCATGGGAGGGGAAGGGCCAGTTAGGAAGGTCTTGAGCAAAAATCCAGGGAAAGAGAACAGTGGCCAGGCTAGTTCAGGGTCACTGTGATGGCTATGTTGACAAGGGTTGGGTTCTGGATGTGTTTTAAAGGTAGAACCGAGAGGAGCCAACGTGGGGCACGAGAGGACAGGTGACCAGGTCAGACAGCCCAGGCTGTCCCCCCTGCGGCCTGTCACGGGAGCCTTTGTTGATGCACCAGGACAACCATGCGCCTGCCTTTGAATCCAGTGGGTCCAAGCCAGCAGGTTCGATCCCCTGTTAAGGTGACTGTCTGGGTTCCCTTTGGCAGTTGCAGCCTCGATTCCTGGCATCCGCTCCCTTTGGCCACAAGATGATCACGAGCAGGGTGTGGGGCCAGTGCCCTGAGTAAACCACAGTGTTTTCAGCCAGATAAAACCACCCAATTCATCCTTTTTGTCTGTGCCCACTTTAAAGCTGCAGTCTAGAAAAGAGGAGAGTCTTCCCTCTTTATGCTTCGGACGAGGAAACTAATCTGAGAGGCAGTGAGAGCTGCTGCCCAAGACAACAGCTGCTTGGCACAAAGCTGGGCTGATGGGGAGACGGCAAACGCCCGGCGAGCCCTGCACAGGTTGGGGAGGCGAAAGATTGTGGTTCTGGGACCACTCCTCCCCCTTGGCTCAGCCTGCTTTCTGGGCTCCCTGGTCCCCACCACCCAGTCCGGAGACCTCACACTTGAGTCCGTCTTCTTGCACAGCTGTGATCACTTGGGGAGCTGCAGACTTGAAACATTTGAAAGCACTGAGCGATGTTGGGCTTTGATAATCAGGTACAAGGCATCCGGCCTCTTGTTCTTTCTGCCTGTAGAAGTGATGATAAAGGAAGAAAGAGCAATTCTGTCTTAGAACGTTCACAGTTTCAGTCCATTCCATTTTAGAATTTCTTAGATCTAATTCCTTATTTGTTCCATCTTGGAGCTTTCAAGGTTTTCATTCCCTTAAGAAATATCCCAGATCTAATTCCTGCCCTACTAGAATTTCCTTGATCTAATTTCTAATGGAGTCCACCCCAGAACTTTGGAAAAGTATGTGGGAAACAGGTCTGGGGCCCTTTCCCTCCCATGAATAATCACTTGTATCTAATTATTCCTTCAGTCAGTCTGCTAGCCGTGTGGACTTGAGGCCAGGCACAGAGCTGGGAACTGAGAATGCAAACGTGACCAGGGCCGAGCCCTTCCCTTGAGGATCGCAGGCTCAGAACGCAAACATTCTGCATAAGTCAGTGATGACGGCATTCTGTGTGCCAGGCACATGAGTGAGAGAGCATGAGCCCTGAGGGCCCCTGAAGCTATGGTTCCCAAGTTCAAGTGCTCATCAGAATAACCCATGAAAATGGATGAAAACGCAGAACCCTACACCTGAGTCCTCGGAGGTTCTCATTTGGGGGTCTGGGTAGGACCCAGTGGGGTGACCACTGTCCCCATTTTCCCAATCTGAGGACTTTTCCCAGGACACAGGACTTCCAGTGCCAAAACCAGGGCAATCCTGAGCGAACTGGGATTGTTGGTGAGTCTGCATTTGAAAAACGTCCCCTAGGTGCTTCAAATGCAGGTGGTCCGTGTGGTCGTTTGGGCGCAGAGAGGAGGCCCTGAGTCCCAATCTTCCCAAGGGTGGGAGGGGAAATGTGGCCAGGCTGTGAAGTCTAGAGGTAAAGCCAGGGGTGAGTCATTCAGGTAGGGGGCAGCCAAGACCCCTGGGGGGTGAAAGCACCCATGGGGTCTAAGCTCCTGCATCTGCTGACCTAGATCCTTTTCAGAGTACCCCCAGCATGGTGGGCTAGTGTGGGGAAAAGCAAAAACGAAAACGGATTGATCACCCCCACTGGGTGGAGACGGCCGCGCCAGTGAACGTTGCCGGGGCAATTTCCCGGCAGCCCCCAGCTGAGCACAGCTGAGCTACGGCTTCCGTGAGCTACAGGATATTTGGAATAAAGGCTCAGCCTCGGAGAAGTATTAATGAAAATGTCACAGGCACTAAAGTCAAAGCAGATGCGAAGCCGGCTACACGGGCAGACGTAGCTGATAAGAACCAGCCCAGGAGAGAATAAAACCTCATGAGATTAGGTCAAGGGCAGACAAAAAAAAAATGACATCCGGGGGTCCCCCATGGCAACTCGGAGGAACGCTGTTGCTCCTGTGGAACCAGCTGACATTTCTGTGCTGCTGCGTTATGTATCGACATCCCGACAGGGCAGCGTTCAGAGGCCTCCACATCAGCAAATAAATATTACGTCTCCATCTTCGACTAAGCAGAGCTGTGGTGCATTCCTATTACTTCATGTGGATTAACCATCTGGAAGTTGAATCAAGCCACGGAGTAAAGAATGGGATCCAATTTTGCATTCACCAAAATAAGCCGTACTAGTCTCAATTTATGGCAGATGGTTATGCAGTCTCAGCGGGCCAAAAAATCTCTCTGCAAAAGAATAAAGTTTATGCCAATTACTGTAATAGGAACCAGCACAACAACTGTGTGGGGTTGACTAAGATCGCAGATATCGCTGTACAGCCCGTAAACCACGGGGGGCAGGGGGAGCGATGGGGGCCCAGTTAATCCATTAAGATAACGCAAGAGAAACGAGGAGCCGAGTCAGTCATAAAACAGAAATATTTCCTCATGAAGAACGGGAGGGGGCAGAGGGGGCGTGGCTCTGGCTGGGTCAGGGCCTCTGCCAGGGTCAGGGGGACAGTCAGCAGTGAGTTGAAGGGAGACCGGCAGCCCGGGTGCCGGGGTGGGGGAAGGTATGGGAGGAGAGGGCTTCAGTTTGGGGTCTCTCTGCTCCATTCATTCTAACCAGGTCTGTGGACCGTGGCAGGCAGCGGGCAGGCCTTGAACTGTCAGGGGCCAGTGGCATTGGCTCTCCTGATAGCTGCCCCCATGGCAGCGTCCGGTGAAGATGCTGGCCCAGCTGGGAAGTCAGGGGAGGGGTCTTCCAGGACGTGATTCCTGGGATGAGGGCAAAGATTGAGCAGGGGAGGGAAAGAGGCTCCCAGCCTCGACTACCACGTGGGCTTTGGTCTCAGAGACCCTGGAACAAGGCAAGCGTGGCTGCAGCAGGGAGGGTGGCCAAGCCCACATGTCAGGACCCCTTGGGCACAGCAAGGTTTGTCTCTGTCCCGAAAGCAACAGTGGAATGGCCTGGTCCACCTTCCTTTGGGAGAGAGGCCTTTGGTTGCAGGAAACTCTGCCTCTTCTCAGCTGAGGGCAGCTTCTTGACCCATGTGCACCCCAGTTTCCTCAAAGATAGGGAAGTGTGATAACGCCTGGCTTCCTGGACAAGGTCAAGGTTGGAACCGTGAGCAATAGAAGAGGAGGCTTGGGTGGTGGGGGATTTGCACTCTCCCCTTAGAAGTCATCCTGCCGGGCCCCCCTGGCCAGCACCTCCTCAGAGACTGGGACCCCCACACCCTGCCCACCCCATCCTGCCACCTTCTGTGCCCTGCTAGGGCTGGGGTTGGGGGAGGCACTTGGTTTGGGGCACATCAGGCTATAAAGCAAGGTTTCCTGCCTCCTATACAATGTTGGTTCAGCTTTTTTATTTGTTTTTAAATGAGAGCTGCAGGCGTAAAGAATGCTGACATTTGGGGCTAAAAATAGGATGGCCAACTGTCCCAGTTTGCCCAGGACTGTCCTGGTTTTAGCATCCAAAGTCCAGCCTCCCAGGAAACCCATCCACCCTGGGAGAACTGGGAAGGCCAGTCACTGTAGCTGATCAGTAGGACAACCAAGGGGTAAATGCAGTGCTGGGGAGATTTTTCATGCATTACTTATACGTTTCTTGTCTCATGGCCACATTCCGTTGTTGGTATAATTACCCCAAATCTCCACAGGCAGGACACAGAGGCTCAGAGGGGCCAAGACTTACTAGCTGGCCGTTGCTCAGTAAGTGGACGTGGCAGGCTTGGAATGCAGGCATCAGATGCCAAAGCCCCCATGTTCAACGCGGCCTCTTGGAGGGAGACAGCGGCCACGACCATTAGTAAAACCGAACGGCAGCAGTCATGGTTGCTGAGCTCCACATTCTCTGGTAGGCTGACAAGGAAGGCACAGTAATCCTACTGTTTCTCTCCTGGCCAGACACCCCTTCCCTCCTGACACAAAGGCCTGAGCAAACACAGGGGCCACCATCTCATCCTGGTGGCCCAGAGCCAGGGCTGGCCCAGGCCCTCCAAAGTCACTGATGGAGCCCACCTCCCCAAACCCCTCCCCCTGGATCCTGGGTGCCATGCTGAGTACAAACAGCCTGAGGATCCAGAGGACCAACGAGGGGGGTGAATTCCAAAGCCAGTACGAGAAGCCCCTGCTTGAGGCCTGGCGCTTGCATTTGCAGGGAGCTCGCCAGCCGGAATGCAGGCGCTGACCTCAGTCGCACAAGTGGAAAATCTGAGCTTGCTGGGTTGGAAGGGGCCGGGAGGAATCCTGCATCCCCCCTCCCCCGAGCCCCCAGCCCAGACGGCTTTCTGGCACACGCCTAGGAAGAAGAGTGAGCTCATGGCCCACCAGATGCTGAAAGGAAAACTCTTATCCCCGTGATAGAAGGCACCGAGGGGCATTCACGGATGGGGAAGTGTGCTCAAGGCCTTGTGTGCTACAAAAATAGCTGTAACTAAGATTCTGTTGCACAGTGAAACACGGAAGACAATTCCGAAGGGGGAGGGGCAACTACCCACAATCCCGAAATGCTCACAAAACCACCGTGGTGGCTCCTCTCCAGATGTTCGCAGGCCTGGAGACTTCCTGCAGCTGGAGCGGGATGGCAGTCCCGACTTCTCACCTTGACAGAGCAGACAATGTTGTTTCCACACACATTTCAGAATTATCACTAGGTCTTCCCCCCACCAAGTACTCTGAGGTGTCTTTTACAGGAGAGATGGGTACAGGGGAGTCACACCCCCTCGGATTTCACAGAGCCATCACGAAAATCAAGCCCCGGGCGTGGGATGCGGGGCTGGCTGGGCGGGGAGGGGGAAGGAGCTATGCCAGGAAACCCCACCCAAAGAGGTTGCCTCAGTGGGACGGAACATGCAACCTGGGCGTTTCCTGACACCGAGACCGAGGGGAATTCAACTCTGTCTAGGAAGAAATGTTTTCTTGGCTCCGACCTCTGGGAAGAATCGTCATAGAAGTTTGCTCCTAAATGGTGTTTGAGAACACAGGGTGGCTGCAACAGCATTTTCATCCTTATGGCCGCCTCTCACAGGGATGCTCAGTAAATGCCTCAAGCGTGGAATGTTGTGATCCTGAAAGATGGGAGGCTGGAAGAACAGTGGGGATGGCCAACTGTGGGGTGGCCCCAGGGTTATAATGACCTGGCAAAATCACGCTTATCCGGGCCTCAGTTTCCCTATCTGTAGAAGCGGGGGGGATCTACTTCATCGGGTGTTCATCATTGAGGCCGTTTGTTTTGCGCTTAGAATATCAGTGCCTGACGTAGTAAGTGCTGTGAAGTGTTGGCTTTTTGAAAGGGAAGAATCGAAAAGTAGAGATTGGCAAAGGATGGCCCTTGGGGCAAATCCAGCCCACCGGCTGTTTGTGTAAATAAAGTTTTATTGGCACGCAACCATGCCCATTTGTATACATATTGTCTGCAGCTGCTTTCGGGCTACAAAGGCAGAGCTGAGAATTTGTAACAGAGACTGTACGTGCCCACACAGTTCCAAATACTCGCTATCTGGCCCTTCCCTGGTCTGGGTGAACGGCCTGTGTACTGTGTATGCGTGGCTGCTCTGGGCCTGACCCAAGCCTCCCTCCAGCCTCGCGTGGGGGAAGCCTCTCGCCCTCCACAATGCCTCTCTGGGAGTGACATTTTGGAGTGGTGGGTCCAGAACACCTTGGACAGGAAGCTCTGTGGCACCCTTCGGAGGCCCCGGTTGCTTCAGGGCCTCCAGACCCATGGGAAAGTAGAGCTGGCTCTGGGCGAACGTGCCACCACTATTCCAGGCCGCAGGAGCCAGCGTGCAAGGGGATCCCCAGAGGCGAGGCTTTGGTGTAGCACACACATTAATAAACACCGTGAGCCGCACCTCTGTTCCACCTCATGGACCTCCTCCATCTGGGGTGCAAGGCAGTTCTGCTCTGGACCGATTAGGAGGCGGTGTTGGCACATATTAGGGACCGACGAGACTGAGACACGTCACGGAGCTTTATGGCTCTCAGAATTCAAGGAGTAAACAGATTCCACCCAAGGTCAAGTGCCACTAACTCAGGGAAACTCTGGGCTGATTTTCTAGGCAAAGGCCTGGGCTTACAGCACCCTGTCAGGAGCCACAAAGCCAGGCTCAGCCTAACATGTTAGCAGAGGTATCTGGAAAGTCAAATTTCTTTTTTTTTTACCCTTTTATTTATTTTTTTAGAGAGCCAAATTTCAATCATGGGAAATGTACAGGGCATCTATGAGATTTTGCACGAGGAGGGCATTCAGTTTAACAGCTGCAGATGGTATTTTCTGGACAGCCGTATAGTGAAGCGGAACGTGCCACCTGGGGAGAGTTGGGCTGGCCAGCATTCTCTGACCGTGCTCCATGCGATGGCAGCTTTTCTTAGTCCAGCACCGCTTTCTACCCTGCAACTTCCAGATGGTGTTGGTTGGAGTGCGATGGCAAACCGCAGCCACTGTCCTCCTCTGCTTAGAGGCCTGTCCAAGGACAATGGCAGGTCTACAGGCAGCGGGGGTCAGCTTTCACTCGGGCCTGACCCTCTGACGGCCACTATGTGGACGAGCGGCATCGGAGGCACCTTGCAGACAGCAGAATGAGGCTCTCACTGTCACCGATTTTGACTGCACTGGTCTTTGGTCTTTTGGGGTTTAGGGAGCCATGCAGGTGTTCAAGCAGGGGCACAGTACCATGGGGGATGTTCTAGAAAGTCACCTCTGGCAGATCCTGATTGTTGTCCATGCTCTTGTCCAGGGCTTGGCAAACTACAGCCCCACAGGCCCCATCCAGCCCACTACCTGTTTGTGTACATAAAGTTTTATCAGAACAGACACACTGTTCTGCGTGTCTATGGCTATTTCTGCATTCCAAGGGCAGAGCTGTGATAGACTATGTGGCCTCTAAACCTAACTATTTACTATCTATCCTTTTACAGAAAGTCTGTGGGCCCTGCCCCAGATGAGACGACAGCCCATCAGAGCACGGCTTGGACCAGGACATCTCGGGCATTTGGAGGCACTTTTAAGACTCAGTAAGCAACTAGGATTTCTGGCTTAGCTGGTACATTTGGGGGGAAAGACTGGGAGTTTGGTTTTAGACTCCTTTAGTGTGACGTCTACCAAAGCTCGTTTAGGGATCTGGAAGGCGAGGAGGAAACATGGACCTGGAGCTCCCTCCTCTGTTCTCTCTTCGAACTTTGTACTATCAGCTGCCAGAATTACTACCTCCTGTTGCAGCTAGTTGTCAGGCTTTAATGCTCTGAGGGCACAAATTAGATCTTCCTGATTTTTTGGTTCTACTTTCCCCTCCTCTAACCCCAGACTCTTCTGAGGTCTTGCAGCAGGAATCTGTGGTGGGAAGGAGGAGCAGTTTCAGAGTCAGTTTCCATCAGGGAAAGTGACTCTGGGTGCCGTGACTCCTGCCCATGAGTTCCCAAGCTAACTTGGGATGCAAAGCATACGCATCAAAGACGGCATCGACTGCATGAACCAAGGCAGCACGGTCTGGAAGAGGCGAACGAGGGGTGCAGACTACTGCAGAGGTCATTCTAGGCGAGGGAAGGCAGGCAGCGTGGGGCGTGGCATTTTTTAAAGAATGGGCAGAAATCTGATTACTTGCGAGAAAGCAGTCTCCTCGCTGATCTTCCATGAAGAGTGGGAATTCTTAGTTCTCTTTGCCTGTCCTTTGAAAATGGGGCACACAGAACCCAAGCCATAGAAAGGCAATTTATTTTTTAAAAGGCTCCCCACACGATTCTAAGGTGCAGCCAGGGTTGCGAGCCTCCAGTTTACCTGAGCTGCAGTTTTTCAAACCAGCAGCCCTAGAGTAACAGTATAAACCCTCAAGACGTGGGAGCCCACAAGATGCAGCCTGGGGACACGAACAGGATGGCTAGAATGAAGGAGACATGCTTTTTCCCATCTGGGGACACATTTTAATTCACGATAGAACTCACAGGAAGGGAAGCGCAGGAGGTAGCAGTGGCTCCCCACGTAACCCGCTCCGGGGAGTGCAAGCAATCTTGAAGGAGTCGGGGCAGCACCAATTTAGTTCCAAATTCCTTTTAAATGAAAGCTGCCTCTCAATGCAGCACTTTCAAAGGAAAAAAAAAAAGCGATGAACATCCAAGTGCCAGGTATCCCAAACGGCTGAGCACTGCTTTCAGTGCTTTGGATGGCCTTGGAACTTTTGGGAGGCAGCTTTAGAGTATCGGCAATTTCTATTCATCCTAATCCAATCTGGGTGAAGAAATGGTTTTGAAGGGACCTGCTGTCCTTAGTATTTCCAAGTTGGAAAACACAACCCCAGCGACACGGGCCCGGCTCCCAGGGAGCACTCCCTGTTGGCAGTAGCTGCTCCAAGCTCAGTGGGGCAATCTCCAACCTGCTCCCTCGCACTTTCCCTCTCCCCCAAGGTGTGAAGCCTCAAACTCTTAAATTGCCTTGAAAACTCCATTTGTATCCACCGAACTGTCTCGTAACACAGTGGCATTCAATATCACCAGGTCTGAAGGACTAAGAACAGTCAGAAGTTTCTCCTTCCAAGTGGTTAGGAGCAGGGAATTTCATACCAACTCCTTGTCAGCTCACCTGCTGAAAGATGGACCAAACAACTGCTAATAAATATTTTTTACCTCCTCAGAGACAAGATTTGAGGAGGAGGTTGAGCTGCGACACTTAACAGCTTAGCAAATTGAAGAAGGGAGAGAAAGGTGAGGTTTCTAAAAGCCAGGTGTTAGGTCCGAAGTGATTTTAGATCCAGCAGGAGGCAGTCCGGTAAGTGAATGGAACAGGAAGTGAGAAATCACACTGCAGAGGACGTACCATATGCTAGCAGATACGTCGCGACTGACCTGAACGGCTCCAGCTGGGCACCGCGGCCTCCACTCACTGGTCCAGGACTCACTGTGGGGCCAGAAGGGGTGTGCGGACCCTGGCCCACTAGTCCTGGCACCCTGAGCTCTTCGGATCCCAGATGACTCTGGCCTGGACTTCCTGCTTTTTCACCTACACAATGTGAATGATGTCAAAGATCTCTACCAACTCTGTACTGTTAAGAGGCCACATATTACATGGGAACTGTAATTCATCTGTTCACATGCCTGTCTCCCACATGGACTGTGTACTGCTTGTACTCCCCCTGGTGCTGGCAGCGAGGCCCAAGTGCTGGGCGTGTACATGCTCGGATGGCTGCACGCATGGGGAGACTGCCAGTGTGAATGCGAGCACTGCCTGAAATAAAACACTGAGAAAATGACCTCGGAAAACAAACAGAACGACACCCTCATAATATAACCTTATACATGAAATACATTCATATAGCTGGCCACCTCTCCAAGGCTGAGCAACTCTATAATGTAAGCTGGAACCACGAGAGAACAGTTGTTACATGTCCAAGAACAGCAGACCTTCCAAAGCCCTAAAAGAGGGGAGGTAAAACAAAGCAAAATCCTTACTGAATGCTTTTAAAAATACTGTGGGCTTTCTGTATTTTCCCCCTGAAAAATAATTTTTAAAAAACCTCTGAGACTAATAATCATCTTTCTTTAGTTTACTGCTTAGCTTTTAAACACAAAATTATTTAAGAAGCTAAATGTAACCACTTAAGGTGGCATAGGCGCATTTCAAGAACAGAAGTTCGCAATTAAAAAAAAACAAAAAAACAAGACAAACCCCATTTTTTCTTTATCTTTCCCAGAGTGGTAGTGCTGAAAATCAGAGAATTCTTGAAAAAACAGCAGAGAAGCGGTCTGCCGGGCTCTGAAGCAGACGTGGCATCAGGGAAACCACCACTCAAGCACACAAGTGGCATTTTGTGATCAAATTTATTTTTTGTTTAAATTTCATTTACTTTGCTTTACTGTAATTTACACAAGAGACTGCCAAGTAAACTAGGTATTTTACATTCACCACATATTCCCTCAAATCTCCACAGTTGTTAGAGAAACATTAAAACCCACGCGCTGGGCTCTCGTTGCCATGTGCGCCCAGGCTCCCGAAGATGCTGCAGATGCCAGAGAGAGTTAAGTTCATTAAGAGGAGAGGATGAGACTCTTTATTTCAGGAAATTAGCAATCATCTTCCTCGCATCAAACACTTGCAGACAATGATTACATGTTGACAGAACCTATTTTACAACAGTGCTTGCTCAGAGAGTAAACATCAGTCTTGATCCTGAGTACGCAGCGGACATGTGCAGCGTGGGTTTGTAGTCGAGGCTAACAGGGCATCGCAACGCAGAAGCACCCTTGTCTGAGTCACGACACTTCGGCAGCAGCACAGGACACATGGGAAAAAGAGAAGCGGGGGCAGAATTGTCAGCAAATCAGATTACTAATGTGACGTGACTACAGGGGCGGGTGTGTTGAAGGAGGGACGGGGGTTAAAGAAGACAGTTTGTGACCTGAAGGCTTCAACAGGATCACTCCATTCAAGCTTCCAGGACTGACAGGAGAAAAACTGGATGTGGACAGAGAAAGCTGATGAAATTCTTCCCTAGCGTTCAGTCTCTTCTTTCAAACAAAAAGGTGGCAGCAGCTTTTAACCTCTAACCAGCGTTTTTTCATGATGCTTATTCATTCGGGGTATGTTCTAATGACACCCGACTTCCGAGCACAGACAAGTGGGTAGAGGTGCACTGGCCCCTCCGCAGGGCCTCCTAACCCTGTGCGGGCAAACCTCATGCTGCCTCTTCAATTTTTCCTATTTCAAAGTCAGCATCTCCTCCTTAAAACTGCTTCACCATGAAAAGAGCAAAACAACATCATTATCTATAGTCTATCGTGTAAGCTGTGAGGAATCCAGATCATTTGCATAGTTTCCAAGTTGTAATTTCAGAAGACAGTCTTTTCTAAGCAAGATTCCATGGAAGCACTGTACTTCCAATTTTTCTAAACAGCTTACAATGCTATTAATTTCCTCATCAATTTCTTTGTTTGCCTAACAGGAGCCTGCAAATTGTATAACATTTATTATACAGCACAAAATCATCACCTCCATTTTTTGCTATGTCTGATGTAGAAAAATACTTGAAATTTAAAATACAAAAATCCAATAAAAACCGGATTTTTTTTTTTAAAAAAAGGATTTTTGTCCCTCAGGGCAAACAAGTAAAAACTAGCCTATAACTTTACTCCTTACTAATGGATATTACCCAATTTGGCTGTGACGACCATCCAGGAATAAGTCGTTATATACACACTCAGAGTTTACATTCCAGATTCAATGGAATACTAAAAGACTTTGAATAAATTTTTCTGTGGGAGTCTTTGCTTATGAGACTAAAATAAAAATTTGTAAGAGATTGATTTAAAAGAACAGAAAAGTAATAAAAGGCTATTTTATATATGTGTATATATATATATTGGTCCACAATTTTGACATTTATGAAACATACCAGCTAGTATTACATTGCAGTCAATTTGTCCATTAATGGATGGTATTACTCTGATTATTAAAATCTGTTTCAGCTATATATATTGAAAATATTTTCTTTTGCATTCTTGCTGAAGATAGGTACAGTACTTTGGAGAAATTGTATTAATCCCTTCAGTGTGTTTATATGTACATATATACACAAGTGTATGCATTTGGATCTGTAGCTCTACATGCGTTTTATATACAGCTACAGACACACACACACAAACATATATATACACGTGGGCGGGAACCTGTGCACGTGAGCACATAATCATAAGCACATGTCTAGGAAAGGCCAACGCTGCAAGATCCTGGTCAGATTCTTCTTCACTCGTCACTGGCTGCACTTGTTCCCCTCACTTGGCCTTGATTACGTAACTGCAAGGAAAGTGAAAGAAGTGCCAGGTGTTAAAATTCAGGGAGACACAAACAACGTTAGACAGTAGCTTGTTGCACACATTTTCCTGAAAAAACCCTCAATGCATCAAAACTCTTAGCAGAAAATGGACCCCAACAACCATATTTTAAAAATTTAAATTTGTCCTCTTAACAATTTTGGTCTTACTAATGGCGTAACATTTTGTTTCATCAGAGGGAAAATAAACTAGGAGTGAATATAAATCACGGAAGCATAGAAGAATTTAATGAAAACAGTAACTTGACTTCTATTTTTAATGGAACAGCGAGTGCACAGGACGGGCCTGGGGGGAGCCCTGCAGAGCTCGCTCCTGCCTGCTGGGCACAACGACCTCTCTCCACGGCCGACGCGTCTGCCTCCCGCGGTCTGTGAGCACAGAGCGGGCGTCACAGGGAACCGCAGCACAGAACCTCGGCGGAGTGAGGGGTGTTCTGTCTCGTGCTTTTCCTCAGTAAACATCGCAGTTCGGCATTAACAAATGACGACCGTGTGCTGTCGATTTTTGTTTACTCACACTGAGTTCAATATATGGGGTAGATTTCGAGGCTCTATTATTGTTCTAGGGAAATCTCTAATTTGAACAATGAATTTGTGTTAGAGAAGTAAGACCACAGAAATGGTTTATGTTGTAAATAAAAACCTGAGTGTATTTAAACGTATTAAAGACAACTGAAGAGTCAACGTAAAAGATGATTTTCTGGTGTTCGGGGGAAAAAAATTAAATGAATTATTGCGGTTGGCCCTTCTGGTATGGGATAAAAGATCTTTGACTTAAAATGCTTCTACATATGTCCTTACGAACCACAAGTGGTCCCACTGAAAAACAGGTCAACGAACTGGCCACCGATGAGAAGTGAGCTGCCTGCAGGACCAGGCCACACGATGCACAGCGTGCACTCCGCAGCCAGTTTCTGACCCGGGGACACTGAGAAGCAGTTGGGGATTATGAAATTCAATCTGTTCCATGGATACAATTTTTACACAATAGTAACTCAACTGTTCACCGTCAATTTCTAAAATATAATCTAACTTCTAAATATTAAACCACATTCGACACTTAGTCTCTCTTCAGCAAGTTAACTACCCATTACCAAAAAGGTGTTGGCTTTTAAATATCCTTTTTACCCAGGTCTTCACTTACACAGTTTGATATTGTCTCTGACCCTACAGGGGACTCATCTAGACATCAGCAGCCGACGTGCCTCGGACGGAACCCTTCTTACGCATCTAAACGTAAAATAAAATCATGAGCTGCTGAAATCACAGACTCTATATTGGGTTAGTAAGCAAGGGGAGAAAAAAGGTCTAGAAGAGATTAAAGTGACCACTGCCTGTTTATAGCCATTTCCACAGAGAATGGAGTTCTGAGGGCCCTTCAGTAATCTGGTCTAAAGAAAATCTTGCAAAAGGATTTTCTTATACAGCATAAGTGTGTGTCTAGCCTTGCATCCAGGAAACAAAAGCCTGCGGACTGGTGGGGTGAAACGAGCAAACACGGCCAAGGGTGAGCGACTGCTCAGCAACATGGGGTGAGAGGACGCCGGACGGCCCGACTCCTACTCTTCCCGTCCCCCGGCCGGAAGAGAGGCCACGGGAATGGCCACCCCGCTGCTTCTGAGACCAGCATTCCTCCGAGGAGTTCCTTACGGGAAGTTTATCAAAAAGAGGAAGAAAGCAAGCCCAGGAACAATGTATAAGAAACAATGAAGGACAGACACAGGAATGCATCAGAAAAGACAGGCATTCATAAAAATAGTCTACAGACAACTTAAAAAACTCAGAGAGAAAATTAAGGAAAGGAACAGACAGAAAAGGAACAAATACAATAAACACATTTCTATAACTCAGCCCTTCTCCCCCACCCCACAGAAGCGTCAGCTGAGGACGAAGGTAAAAGGAGCGCCCAGGTGTTCTCTCAGCTGCTGGGCCTGAACCCAGGCTTTCTCTGCAGGGCCGCACGCACTGGCATTCCCCGCATGCCTAACCTCTCAAGATGCTATGCCTTCTCTCCAGGGCCAAAAGCCATTTCAAAGAAACCCAATTCTTAAAATATTTGTGAATTAAGAAGAGAATTCAATGTATCAAGTTCTTTCATCAGGTGTCAGGAATACAAGACATCAAGAAAAGAGGAAATTCCGCCCGCCGTGGTGCAGAGGACTCGAGTATGTCCTGCCTCTTCAGGAGGCGGAGCTTCCTGGGCAGGCGGTCTGGCCCACAGGCGCGCTGCTGCCCAGAGTGGGAGAGGCTCCCGGGGCAGCCGCCAGGGCTCGGGCCAGCAGCAGCGCGATATGGAATACAGCGCTCCCCAGGGACCTAAAGCAAAATGACTGGAATGGGGTTTTCTTATGATCAGCAGTTAATGCTGAAATTTTCCTTAAAAAGCTATTGAAACATGTAACAGAAACTTCCATGTACCTCCAGCTCTGAACCAATGGTAAGATTCCTACTAACTTCTTAGGGGAATCAAGTTGAGTCATGTGGGTAAAATGATAATGACCTTCTAGTAACTTTGGCTTCTGTGAAACTACTTGTCTCTCTTACACCTCCTTTTCAAGTGTAATTGCCAACTCGCAACTAACTGACTTGCCTGGAGAAGCAGCTGAGACTGCAGGTCACTGCCATGGGTAAGAGCGAATCCCCACCTGCTAGTCGGGGCTGCCCCAAATCCAGGGATCGGGAGACGGAGAATTTGTGGGGGAAGAAGAGGTCTCAGCCAAGTTCCGTCCAAGGGGTCCAGAGGTAGGCAGGGTCCAGAGCCCAAGCCAGGGAGGGCTCCATCCATCACCCTTCAACTCTGACCACTCTTCCTCATGAGAGTTCAAATCAATAAAAATAAGTCTGTTTCTGTTTATCCTGGTGTCGGTAAATCATTTTTGGAGGCGGTAAGGCTGTAGCATGAGTTCAGTGAGAACAAGCGTAACCATGATGCCTTCTTTTTTCAAAACCCAGAACTGTGCCTCCCCAGAGAAGCTTTAGTGAAAGGCGAAAGACTTGTGCAATCGGAAGAGAAACCAGAGCACACACCGCTTTCTTTGCAATGTTTGGCTGACACCAGCTGCTCAAAAGGGCTGGAGACAGAGCTGGCAGGTGTTGCTGGAGCCTTGAGCACCTGGAGGGAGCGAAACCAGGTGAGGCAGGGAAAAGAAATTCAAACTGAGTGGTGGTGGTGGGTGCTTCTTAGAGAAGGGCATCTGACTCTCGAGAAGGGAAGACAGAGGTTGGTGAGAGGCACAGAGAGACAGACCATACCCAACCAAGACTTAACTCTTGCCTGTTTAAACATTTTGACTGGACCAGCTTAAAAATAAGGAGGTAAGGGACAGTCTTCCATGCTTGCCATCTGGTCACCTCATAGTAGTAGTAAGAGAAACGGAGGTCAAAGAAGCTTCTACTGGCTGGCCTACAAACCATATCCCAATTTACATTGTTTTCTCTATGGGAAAACATGTTCCAAATTTCAAAAAATCAACTTAAAAACTTTTGGAACAAAATCCATTCACAAGTTGGAGACTGCCTGAAGTTTACTTTATGTATATGATAAGGTTAAAACATTTTATTGCCTTATAAAGAAAATATGTCCTAGTCCTCTCAGAAGGTTTGTATAAAGCTAATTAGAAGCAGATCTGCCGTAATCACCAAAAGTAAGCAATTTTAAACAGATTCTTTACGATGCTCCGTTCCAGACAAATAGATTTCTTTCTGTGCCAAAGAACCTGATTTGCTGCCATTCTCCTGTGATTAAATGGAGTTCCTGCCTCACACACAGGCGTTTGTCAAACACTCGCCCACAGGGCGTCCGAACCTGACGCTGCTGGCAGGCCTGGGGGTGACGGCATGGAAACCGCCAGCCTACCCTGGACATTCCTTGGGTCCATTTCCCCCACGGGGCCTTACTTACAACTGAAAAGCAGCGCAGCCAAGAGCAAGAGCGAGAGCACAAGAAAAACGAGGCACAGGAGGGAGTCAGGGAAGAACCTGTCCCTGGGAGAAATAGGGTGCTCAGACAATGAAGGGCATGCTCACCCGTGGTGGGGGCGGTAGGGTGGTTTTAACTGCTGACCTCTAGCCCAAGATCACTTGGATGTATCTCTGCCTAAAGCTTAAGAAGAAACAAGATTTACTGCCAGTTGTGGGAGGGAGAGGCTTTTCTGGAATCAGTGGCAATATCATTCCTCTTATCTTTTCTGCAGAAGGGGAACTGGGACTTCCTGAGCTAACATTAGCAACTTACTGTGATAACGAAGGAACCAAAGCAACCTGTCCTCACAGAGTGGGTGTCTAAAGGACTGTGAGCCAGATACCATCAGAGAGAACTAATGCAGAAAAAAGAATTTACAAACCACTGGACATCTTACAGGCAACAAATTCTAAATCAAGGAAGTTCTAGTCTACTTTCATGAAAAGACACTCAACACAAGAGAAACCAGAACATGTGAAGAGAAGTTAGTGTATGAGAAACTCAGTTTTGATAAGGATATACAGGACAAGGACTAAGGATAAGAATTAAGAAACGGCTTCTAATAATACTCTTCTTAATTGTAAGCCTATACTTACTAAGCACACATACAGTACTAGAAAGGGAAAATCAGAGAATTTCCACAAAAAGGAAGTCTTACTGTTTCTAGTTCTTTCTGAGTTTCGTCTTCCATTCGCCTAATATCTTCCATTGTCAGATCAATCCACTTGTCAATCCAACAAAAAAGCTGGCGATGAAAGTTTGTAAATATCCTTTTTTCTTGCTTTTAAAACAAAGAAGAAAAGTAGTATAAGATGGTAAAACTCTAAGATTAATGACATGTTAACTTATATCTCCCAATTAATACATGAAATTGATATATACTTGTTTTGAAAAGACTACTATGTCTATTAGTAGAAATCTTAATTTCATACTATTACCATTTTGTAAAACATAATAAAAAGAAAGATTTCCCTGTGAAATGTGCAGCAATTGCTCCTTGCAAAGGAAGTATGATTTAGTAGAAACTGTAAAACATAAATGTGGTATGTACATTCTAATCTTACAAAAACTCCTGCTGGACCTGATTTGTTTTCACCTTTTTCTAAATGTCAATCACCAAAGGTCAACTCAATTTCTTTTGCTATAAAGCTATACATTATTATTCCTAACTTCTCTGCAGTCAAAGGAACGCTGTGAGATGGAATACAATAACACACTCAAAGAGGAGTCCTGGCTTCTTGGAGTAAGATGTTTTATTAAATTAAGAATTATTACGTACTGTCCATTAATCTTTCTATTCTAATGTTATATTGTGTGTGTGTGTATATATATGCATATACACATATGCATGCGCACACACACACACCACACCATATATGTAATTAGTGTTGTCATTGCTGGATTATTTAAGTTTCATTAAACCTTCCCAAGAACAGAGAAGTGCACTGAACAGTGAGTACTTGAGTATTTTTGGACAATCTTCAACATTCACATTTTTTTCCCACGAACAGAAGGGGCTTCATCAATTACGTGAGTGACTTCTATTTATCAGAACTAGATTGTTAGTCTATTATTATGATCCAGGAGGAAGGAAGGAGGCCAGTATTTACAGAGTGCCTACTGTGGGCCAACTGCAAGCAGGCCCAAGAATAATCAGTTTCCAGACTTTCAGATCTTTAAGAAAAAAAAAACCTGTTAGAGCAGTTACAGTTTAAAAGTTAAAAAAAAAAACCACAGTGGAACTCTGCCACCGCAACTAGTGTGGGTTCAGAGATACAAAAGGGGCTTCTTTTTTTTTTTTTTTTAAGATTTTATTTATTTATCTTCAGAGGGGAAGGGAAGGAGAGAGGGAGAGAAATATCAATGTATGGTTGCTTCCTGTGCATTCCCTGCTGGGAACTGGCCTGCAACCCAGGCATGTGCCCTGACTGGGAATCGAACCGTGATCTCTTGGTTCACAGGCCTGCGCTTAATCCACTAAGCTACAC